>JAQPPZ010001078.1:1250000-2500000 GCA_028583015.1 Wollemia nobilis | reverse complement strand
CACGATTGATTTTTGACTTTTGATAAACAGAAAATAATAATATGAACATGACTTTATTGATTATATTTGTGTCATATGTTGTGTGAAAGCATTTTGTGATTTTTGAAAACAATGTATGTAATTGTTTTTATACAAAACAGATGTTCTGAAATAAGAAGATAAAATTATTCCAAAAAAAGTTGCAAAAATATTTTACATTATCTCAAAGACAAATATAGATTTATACGGAACCCTCATGTGCAAATGTGAGTTCATTACCGATCTTGCTTTATCATAATGATACAGAATCTCTCAAATACAAATGTGTGTGCAATTGTATTGTTCATTCACCAATTTTGAGCAAGAAAATTTGATACAAGTAATTTGACTTAACCAAATGAGTGTTCGTTGACCATGATTTATATGCATATGACCGTACCAGACTACTATGTAAGTCGGGTTATCACGAGCTAGCTAATCCATAAGCCGACATAGGTCTGTACAAAAGAAGGTCGCTAATGTGACAGACATATCACCACGCTAGGAATTACCCAAGGCCAAGCGGGTTGGGCACAAACCACCTGTTATGGGGCTTACCTCACAGTTTTCGAATAATTGAGAATTCCAGGGATTCAAGCTCATTCACCCTTCTTTTCTTTTCAAGGGGTAGGGAAAGGGATTTTATTGCTTTTTGCTTTTTCTTTTTCTTTTTCTTTTTTTTTGTATTTTTTTTTTGTATTTTTGCTTGGAACTGAGACAATGCTGAAATATGGCTGCGATGGTACAAAATAATATTTTTCTTTTTCTCATTTTCTTTGACTTTTTTTTTTTTTGTCTATGCTAGGGATACTTGCTCGGATTGGCTGTAGAGCAAGGGATTTTTATTCTGGGTAGGGGTGAGCTTGTCCTTTTGTCAATTCTCAAAGATTCTAGACCATGTGCATGATAGGATAGCAAGGGAAACTTTTCGCTCAAGAAACCACTTCTACTATGTAGCATCATATTGAATTTGCAATGAAATCATTTTAATGTGAAAAGATATGCTTGGTTCAAGTAAATAACAAGATCAATTCTCTATGCTCAAAACTTTATTTAATTCAAATGTGGACTTTGATATAAGAGAGATTAATAATCATACCAAATAGAAGCAAGATATTTATGTATGTGAGTGTGAAAGTGCGGGATTCCAAATAAATGCTAATTTATCCAAAATAATTGAAAATATAACTGCAATACTTCAAGAATTGATAGGTACGAAAATAAAAGATGTTTTTGAAGATTTTGAGGATTTTGATGTTTTTATATTTTGATTTTGATTGATGAATGGAAAGAAGAAATACGATTACTATTTTTTGAAATTTTATATAAATAACTAAAAGGAAACAATATGCAAAATACACAATATATACAAATGATGAAAATGACCAAATGTTACGCATAATAATGCTTAAGATGCATAATGTTCATAGGTTCTTTAAGATCTTTACCATCTAAGGTAGCTAATCGATATGCTCCCGATCCAAATTTAGCAGTGATGACATATGGTCCAAGCCAGTTGGGCTCAAATTTACCTTTAAGGTCTTTAGTTGCATTAGTATTTTTTTTATTTTCTTTTAAGACAAGGTCGTCGATCTCAAAGGATCGATGATGAACTTTCTTGAGGTATGCTCTCTTAAGCTTGTTTTGGTAGGCACAAAGATGCTCCAAAGCATTGATGCGCTTTTCATCTAGGAGTTCCAGCTGACTAAATCTGCCAGCATGATATTCATCTCCTACTTCAGTATCTTGAAGTAGTAGAGCTAAAGAAGGAACTTCTAATTCAAAGGGAAAAATAGCTTCAATGCCATAGACCAAAACAAAAGGTGAAGTACCTATGGGGGTGCGAACGCTAGTTCGATAGGCCCACAAAGCAGGATATAATTGGATGTGCCAATCTCGACCAGATTTATTGACCAGTATTTTGAGGATTTTGATTAATGTTTTATTAGATGCTTCTGCTTGGCCATTACCCTGAGGGTAATAGGGAGTGGACCAACGATGTTGAATTTTATATTTTTGACATAATTTTTTGACATCTTTATTTTTGAAACAAGTTCCATTATCTGAGATGAGATTTGCAGGAATTCCGAACCTACAAATAATTTGATTAAAAATAAACTTGGAAACTTGGGTTCCAGTGCAAGAAGCTAAGGGCATAGCTTCAACCCATTTCGTGAAATACTCAGTGGTGGTTATGATGAATTTGTGTCCATCAGATGACACAGGGTTGATTTTTCCAATGATGTCTAAGCCCCATTTTGAAAAGGGCCAAGGAGATGAAATAGCCTACGGTTCTTGTGCAGGCGCATGGACAAGGTCGGCGTGTTTCTGGCACTTGTCGCAATGGCGCACATAATCATGTGCATCATTCTCCATGGTAGGCCAAAAATATCCTATCCTAAGGAGCTTCTTAGCAATGGCGCTACCACTAAAATGCCCCCCACAAGATCCATTGTGGGCTTCACTCAAAGCTGATCTAGATTCTGCTAGATTCAAACATCTCAGTAAGATGCCTTCAAAATATCTCCTATACAAGGTATTACCAATAATTACGAAGCGACTTGCTCGTCTACGTAATAACCGACGTTGGTTGCTATTACAACCTTCAGGGAAGGTCCCATTTTGCAAAAAATTAAATAAATCAGTGTACCATGGTTCAGGAGTAGTTTCGTTGATTAGAAACACATCCAAAGGTTCTAAGCATGATTTGCTTGAAGCGGGTTCCTGGAGTCGATGAATAATGATGGTAGCATATTCATCATCTAACTCCAAGGGCAAAAGAGATGCAGCTGCAGCCATAGCGTCAGCCACACGGTTGCTAGTTCGAGGAATAGCTTCCAAGGTAACTTGATCAAATAAAGATAATAATTGTAAGACATATGTTTTATATGGGCATAATTTATCATCTCTGGTCTGATAAACATCATTGATTTGATTTATGACAAGTTGAGAATCACCGAAAACCAATAAATTTTTAATTTTTAGTGCCAAGGTAGCTCGTAATCCAAGGATTAGAGCCTCATATTCAGCAGTATTATTAGTGCAAGCAAATGTTAATTTGAAGGACAGAGGTATAAGATGTTTCTATGAAGATATTAAAATAATACCTGCACCAGCCCCACTCATGCATCGGGCTCCGTCAAAGTATAGGGACCATTGCTCAGGATGGTCTGCCTCTAATCTAAGGCATTCATCAGGAAACTCAATGATGAGGGGATGGGTAGACTCTAAGGGTGCAGCAGCTAATTGGTCTACTATGATTTGACCTTTAACAGACTTTTGTCCTATAAACATGAGTTCAAACTCGCTTAGCGCAAGAACCCACTTGGTTGTGCGACCAGATAAGTACGGTCGACTCATGAGATACCGCAAAGGATCGAATTTAGCAATAACATACGTTTTTTGACTGAGCATATAATGGCATAGTTTCTATGTAGAAAATATGACTACGAGACATAACTTCTCTAATACTGTATAACGAGTTTCATAACTGATTAAGGTTCTGCTGATGTAATAATTAGCACGTTCTTTCTTCTCATCGTCAAGTTGAGCTAACATAGCTCCTAAGGCAAAATCTGAAGCAGAAATGTACAAGATAAATGGACGATCAGATCTAGGTGGGGAAAGCACCGATGGTTTAAGGAGATATTGTTTGAGGAGTTCAAATGCTTCCTGACATTCGTCATCCCAATGAAAAGAGACATATTTCTTAAGAAGCTTAAGAAAGGGTCCGGTTTTGTCCGCCAACTTATCGATGAAGCGGCGAATAGCTTGAAGTTTACCTTGTAGACTTCGTAATTCAGATATATTTGTGGGTGCGGGCATATCAGTGATAGCCATGATCTTGAGAGGGTCAATTTCAATGCCACGTAAAGAAACTATAACCCCCAATAATTTACCGGACTTAACTCCGAATATACATTTGGTTGGATTTAGTCGGATAAGATATTCCCTTAACCGATCAAAAACTTTTCTCAAGTCATCTAAATGATCATCTTCTTTGATGGAACGAGCTATAATATCATCTACATAATCATGTAGAATATCATGCATCATATCGTGAAAGATATAAGTCATGGCTCGTTGATATGTTGCACCTGCATTCTTTAAACCGAATGGCATCACTTTCCAACAAAAGGTTCCCCAAGGGGTAATAAAGGTTGTTTTAGCCTGATCTTCAGGAGCTATCCTGATCTGATTATAACCAGAGAATCCATCCATTAGGGATATCATTCCACTCCCAGCAGTAAAATCAATGATCTGATCCATGTTGGGAAGAGGAAAATCATCTTTAGGGCATGCAACATTAATATCTCTAAAGTCTGTGCAAACCCTAACTTTGGTAGCTTCTTTCTTAGTTACTGGAACTACATTTGAGATCCATTCAGCATAATCAATGGCTTGTATAAAAATAACCTTCAAGAGTTTTTCTAATTCTCCTTTGACTAGTAAGGCCACTTTAGGATGCATTTTTCTAAGTTTTTGTTTAACAGGTTTAGCATCCGGATGGACTACTAGGTGATGCATAACTACAGAAGGGTCTAATCCTGGCATATCTTCATATGTCCAAGCAAAAATGTCTTCATATTTTTTAAGGAATGAAATGTATTTATCTTGTTTTTCTTGGCTCAATTCTGATCCAATGTTGATTATGTGAGGGTTATCTTCGGTTCCAATGTTAATTTTTATGACGTTTTCAACTTCCATATGTAGATCTCTCTCAAAATTAGATGGGGCGGGTGAAACGCCTAATTCTTGTAATTCTTCCAAGGTTAGCTTGGATAATTCATCTTGAGGAGTCGTGGCCTCAAGTTGGGCTACACTAGGTATAGAGCCATCGAAATAAAATCCGTTATGTAACAATTCCTCAATGGAGACATCATGGAAGATATCCCCCTCCAACTCATCGTCGAATTCAGCAATCATCTCAGGGTAAGCTATGGATAGCATATTGCATGTAAATGGATTATCCCTTAAACGCAAAGCATCACGTTTATCCAAATAATCTTGGTAACATATGAGATGGTCATCATCCTCGAATGGGAAGGGCTGACCTTTACTAGGAAATAGGCCCACGCCACATCGGGCGGGCCATGGTTCTACCTCAAAAGGTTCTTTCATACCATTTTGGAAAGGTCCCAAACCTTTCCCTTTATATCCCAATTTAAGCATTATAGGCTTAGCTTTAATATACTCATTAGCAAAATAACAGCGAGCATACCCATCATAATGAGTCTTGATGTTTCTAGGTATTCTTCCCCAGTCATATCCCTTATAAATAAAAGCACAACTCCCGACTTGGTAGATACTTCCCATAGGCTGTGGGAGGCCCAAGGTATGAGGAGAGGGTGGCAATTTATTTAAAATATGGGAATCTTGCATAGCAACGTTTGTTTTCTCTGATACAAGAATTTTAGATAAATCGGGTAAGAGCTCATCAGTAAGAGCGTAAGAGGTAGAAGGATCATTTCCTATGTTTTTAGATGCGGGAAACATGCCTTTGATAGGCGTAGACGTTGTAGAGATGTCGATGGATGGGTCTAAAGGTATGGAAGTTATAGGAGTAAAACAAGAAGCATTGGTTGTGGGTTTAGGATCCTTTTGGGGTCCTAATGTGGTTTGTTCGGAAGATGGTTGAACTATATGTAGAGGTGTAGTTGGTGGGGAAAAAGTAGATGATGTTATGAGTGTGTGTTTCACACGTTTAGGTGGATGATTAGAATTAGGATGTGTGGATGACAGAGCAGGGCAAAATTGAACTCCAACAGGTTCTGCCAAAGCACACATATCAAAGGGTCTAGGATCACCATGAATGGTAACCAACTGATTTTTAAATTCGAATTTAACACATTGATGTAAAGTTGAGGGAACAACTCGCATCGCATTGATCCAAGGGTGACCCAAGAGTATATTGTACGATGCAGGGCAATGTACAATAAACACGGTCGTGTCTAAGGTTCGAGGACCAACTTGCAATGGGATAGTAATAACTCCACATGTTTCTTGTGTTTCGTCATTGAAGGCTTTTATAATCATATCAGTTCTTTTCATTTCATCACTTCTAAACCCAAATATTTGGTAGAAGTCAAAAGTGCATATGTTTAAAGATGAACCATTATCAATCAAGACTCGTTTAACTGCTACATCTCCAATTAGGGTAGTAATATATAAGGGGTTATCCTTATGTAAACTATGTTGCGGTATATCTCTATCCCGAAAGTCAATACAATCGACTTCTCGAGTTATGATAGTATTGGACATGGCTTCAGGTTGAATATTTTGTGGTACCATCATTTGGCTTAATGTGAGCATTAATTCATCCCTATGGGTAGGAGAAGATCTTAAAAGGTCCAAAAGGGAAATTCTAGCTGTAGTATTTGATAATTGTTCATTAATATTATAAGGAGGTTTAGGTTGAACATTAGGCGCATGATTCCCTTTATTGGGATTTTTCAAAACAAATGGAGTTGATCCATCATTCTGAGTTTGATCTTGTTGAGAATTTTGAGCCTGTTGTCGAGTAACAACTCCGATGGTACCTACAATATTATTTTGTGGATGATGAATGGGTCTTGGTCTAGCGTTTATGGCTTGTTCATTAGAAAGTAATTGTTGAGACGATGGTCGAGTAGTGACTCTTCTTGGAAATGGTTCTTCTGGAATCATAGAACTTGTGATAGGTTGAATAGGATCTGATTCATCTTCAGAACTATTCGATTGATTTGAGGTGATTTCCATGTCACTTTCAGTCTCATATTCGGTATCACTAAGATCAAGTGTCCGAATATTATGTAGAGGTCTGGCCGTAACCATGGATAAAGTTGTGTCAAATATTTGCGGATCATGAATAGGTAAATGTCCACTAATAGTTCCTACATATCGAGTAGGAGGGGGAACATTATGATGCTCAATTTGATTAGCCACCTCTTTACCATGCTTTGGTAAAGGATGTTGAAATATGTCCAATGATTGATTGGCATTCTGATTCTGATTTTGGGGGATGTTCTTTTGAGCATTATTAGGAGGATTTTGTTTAGGTTGAAAGGCTTGCACCTCCATCTCATTGTTATCAATCAGGTCTTGTATTTTATGTTTTAATATTTTACAAGAGTTGGTAGCGTGTCCAGGTCCTCTATGGAAATCACAGTGTAAATCAGCCCTGTATCCGGGTATAGTTGGATCAGGTTCCCGGATATTTGGTAATTGGATCATTCCTCGTGCTAGTAATTATGGGAGAATGGTTGATAAGGGTTGATTTAACCTAGTAAATTCTCGGGGTGGTTTATCAGGAGGTTTCAGTATAAATTTCTCTGTTGTTTTTGCAACATTAATAGTAGCGATATTTCTACTATCAGTGACTCCATCGCCCACAACTTGTTTATTTTTATATTGATTTTTGGATGTTTTCTCATCATCTTTCTTTTTAAGTTGACCTCTCCTAACAAGAGCATCTTCCACTCTTCGAGCTAAATCTATAGCTTGATCGAAGGTGGTCAAGGTAGCGATTGATAACTCATAGGATAGTTGTTCTTGTAAATTATTGATAAAGATATCCAACATTTCCCGATAAGGTAACACAAAGTGCAATTTTCCTATCAACTGTCTCCATCGAGCTAGGAAATCAGCAAAACATTCATCTTTGTCTTGTTTTAGGTTGTACAAATATTTAATGGTTACATGCCTTTCAATGTAGGCACTAAATTGATGCACAAAAGACTCGGCTGTCTCTTCGAAATTCCTCAAAGAATGAGTGGGTAATTGGTAATACCACTCTAATGCCATTCCTCCTAAACTTTTTGGGAACATTTTTAGTAATAACAAATCATCATGTGATATATCATGACACGCTATCCTAAACATACGAAGATGCTCTATGGGATCTTCAGTTCCTTTGTATATAGGTAGGAGAGGCATAGGAAAGTGTTTAGGATATGGTTGTGCTACAACTATAGGATCTAGAGGCTGACTACACATCTCTCGATAATTGTACGAGGGACGGTAGGGATCTATCTGGTCCATGCGGGAGACTAATTGTTTCACCATGGCTTCCAGATTACCAGTTTGTCCACCATATTGGTTTGGTGGTACATGAGTATGGGATTTGTGAGCGTAGGATGGCGTGACATAAGGATTAGATGCTATATTGTTGTTATGCAAATGGTTGGTAGGAAGAGTATTATGAAGAAGATTTGTTGTGGCATTATGTTGTACCCCAGATTGTTGGAAATTGGTGTTTGGTTTTGTTTTAGGCTTTTGTTGATTTGAGGTATGTTGATCAATAACTTGGCAAAATAGAGCAGTGAATGATGGTTTCTTTTGTGTGGGAATAACCCTAGGCTTGGTAACAGGCACTCTAGATGGTTGGGTAACCTGTTGTTGTTGCATGTTCTGGATTATAGCGGCCATATCCAAATTGGATGGTCCAGCTTGATCACTTTCTTGATCAACGAAGGACAAGGGATTAGTGCGTGTGTGATATATGTCTTCTAGGGTTGCTTGAGTGTCACTAATTTGATCCTTGTCCATATGGACTGCTCTATTAAGAGTGCCAATATTAGTATTGAGGAACTTCCAGAAATGTTCCATGTTCTCAAAAGTAACAGCTCCTTCCGGAGATATTTTAGGAGATGAGGATCCTTCCTCTCTAACAATTTCTCTTTGTTCATTTGCGTCAACAAACTCTTCTTCTTGTTGGTCTAGGGTTCCTTCTTCTTGAATTGGGTCTTCAGGAAGGACATCTGGTTTATTTACTTGGTCTTCCTAACCAATCTTCTTCTACTTCAATCTGTTTTCCATTCCTGAGTCTAGTCATTATGTTTAAATTTAGATTTTAGCAAATATATATTAATATATTTGCAACAAATTTGGGAGGTATATATTTTAATTATATACCTACTATAATACTTAAAAGAAAATGTTTTGATTTTTGTTATGATTTTGTTTTGTTTTTATTTTTAGTATATATTTTTTTGTTTTTATGATTATAAAGACAACAAACAGCACACTAAATGCAAGAAATAATAATAATAAAAGAATGGCTTAGTTTTCTATAAATAGTTTATAGATGTCATTGATAGGATCAAGTTCATCAGGAGTCATGAAATGCTCCTCTTCAAATTGGAAATGGTTTTTCAGGAACTTAACAAAGTGTGCTATGGTGATGTTATCTACTTCTGACTCTGTCTTGTAAAAATAGAGCTCATGGCAATACTCTCGATATAACACGGCTCTAGGAACTCTATTCCATCTCTTTCTATCCGTAAGGATGACCTCTTGATCCTCTATACGAGATAGAAATTTATGTACTACAACTGCATTGTCGAGGTATTCCTCAAAGGTGTACAATTCAGAAGACACAAGGGCTCTTTTATCTGCTAACCACCTATGGCAAGCTCTCTGAAGCTCATGATACAAGGTCACTTGATCGGGATCCAGGATTCTATCTAGGACAAACCTCTTGATTTGCCTAAGTTCGGTTGATCTATATTCAATGATATTCAATCTCCTATTAAGTTCGTCCCATAAAGGTTGAACCCTATTTGTTTGAGGTACTCTAAGTACAAAAGTAATCTCTATAGCTGCTAATTGATTCTCAACATTAATGGTGACAACTCGTCTTTTATTATAATCTACCATCTAAATATGATATGCAATATTTGGTTCTAAATGCATTTATGTTTTGTTTTTTTTTTTTTGGATTGTTTTCAAAAGGTTTTTTAGTTTTCACGTCGGGTTCACCAAAATGTATCGCTCCAAATTTTTTGCATCCTTACCTTCAGGCTATAGGATCCATGCCCGGAAGGGGGATGCGAGAAGGATGGGACAATACCTCGGATTGAGAGGCCCTTTGAAGGTCCCGCCTCTCGGGGGAGGGGTATAAGGGTGAATTTTCGATGGATGGTGGGTTCACCAGGAAACTTTTGAGTGGCAGTTTCCATGCCTAGGTTGATAGTAGGTTTGATGTGTTCATTTTGTGCTTTAATCATTCAATTCCTAGGTTTGGCCAAGATGAATCTAAACTATTCTATATGCCAATGCTGATTTTTATGGATACAAAAAACATGAATAAATGCTAAACACGAGAGAATATGCTAAATAGGATAGAACATACCTGATTTCGGATGTCTGATGAAGATTTTGAGGTTTGTAGAAGTCCAAATCATCTCAAATCATACGTAATCATCTGGAATTGCACAGAATCATCTCAGATCTCAGTCGGTCATCTGAGATCAGACGAGATCATCGTCGATCTGATGAATTCATCAGACGAATTCATCAGAAACCTACAATCACAGAAATAGATACAAAATACCAAAAATGCAACTGCAAAAGCAAGGGGAAATGATAGAAATAATAGTAAATTTGCCTAAATGATAGATCCAGATAGCAATTAAAAGGAAATGCATCAATTTAACAATTTATTTTGACTTTATCATGCATTTATATTAAATGAGGTGAACTCCAAGATGCATAAATATAATAACTAAGATAATGCAAAAAAATAATAAGAAAATGCAGAAAAACAATAAGAAAATGCAAACTCTAGGCTCTGATTGCCCCCAATCTGGACTACAGTCGAGATCACCTCCAATCGTACGAGATCATCATCGATCTACGATAGGATCATCCGAAATCGTCTGGAATCGCCTGCGATGATCCAAGCTTGCTCCAGCTGAAGAACAGTAAGATCCCTACAAGAAAACTTGAAATATGCAATGCAAACAAAAGTATGAAGGTGTTCTAAGGCACAAGGAACTAAATTTGTAGGGAAATCCATCAGCTAGGGGGTTCAAGGGGATAAACTAAGAAAATCCCAGTTTATATAGGATTAGGGAGAGGTTAGGAGGTTGGAGATCATCCCAATTTGGGAGATCTCCAACGGGGAGACTCTAACTACGCAGACACGCTTTCTGCCCAGGTTAGAGAAGCTGTTGAAATAGAAGCTAATTATGAAAATTTGGTTTTGGGACGAAATCGTCTGGACGTTCTGTTCCAGACGAATTCGTCAGATCTGGGATGATTTCGTCTGATCATCGACGATATCGTCCAACGGTCAAAACAAATCCTAAAAATGGCACGAAAAATAAGGAAAGCGGGTAACGGGCGGTTAACGGGCGGTTTGGGGTTAAAATTCAAATTTTTATATTTTTACTAAGGTTTAACTGTACCAATTTTGGGGTGCTACATTTTGAGAGGAGAAAATGAAAGCCATATTTTGGTAGGAGAAAATGAACCATAGAGATTTGCTTCTGATTTTTACCTGCTCAAGATATTCTAGAGCTATTTCTCAAAGACTTAAAACATCCTAGTAATTTTTAACCAACTTCATCTATTTATTTCACAAATCAACATGGTGTTAAAGTTATCCTAATATTTTCAAGCTTCTTCAAGGACCAAATGTGTGTGCAGGGAGTATTCATTTACCATTATGAGTGAGGATTGAGTAATAACAAAGATCACTTATGCCAATAAGCTAGCTTATCTCTGAGCATCCATAGGTCTTGTCTAGACTTAGTGCTACTACGTAGGGATACCTTCTTTCTAGGTGGGTTTCAATCAATCCATTGTTGTAATAAGTATCACCCCATAGTTTTCAAGATACTAAGACTTCTAGGAATTCAATATTTTTTACCCTTCTTTAAATTTTCTAGGATACTTGGTCATTTTAAGAGGGAGCAAGGGATTTTTATTACCTTTTGGGATTCTTACATATTTTACGAGAAGCAAGAAGATACTTTTTAGGATGCTTGCTTGATTAGATGTGGAGCAAGAATTTTTTTTTCGGAGTAGGAACTTCGGGGAGTCGGATTCTCAACCACTCTATCAAAGTCCCGATGGGAATTTGATCCTATCCTTACTATTCTTCTCCTTTTCCTTTTTATTTTTAGGGATGAAAGGTGAGATTATCCTTTGCCAATTCAGTAGTAGTCTAGACCATGTGCATAGATTGATAAGCAAGGGAAATTGTTCACTTATGGCAATAGTAACACATGAGTTAATATCTCCATATCTCACAATGTTTTTATATGTTTAAATGTGCATAGTCCAAGAAAAAGTTTTATTGACTAGATATAACTTATAACATCAAAATATTAATTGAATTTCAATGAAAATTTCTCAAAACACTAATGTTGTTTGAGTAATTGAAAAACATCCAGATTTTATCTAGCAAACAAAGTATTTATGCAACATATGATAGTCATTTCCTACAATATTTTTAAAGAATTACCTTTTTAAGCTACTTTTGAAACATGGAGACTGAAAATTGGTGAGAATAAGATAGAAATATTGCAGATGTAGAAACTTCATGATGAAACAAAGGAAGCATAATATTTTTTTGAAGTGGGAGAGAAATTATTATTTAATAGTGGTTGATTGCAGTTCATAAATGCACTACAATTTGGCTTACTTCTTAAGGTGGTGTATGAATTCCTCCTTAGATAATGGCTTTTTATAAAATTTAAGCCGATGGCCATATACTAGTAGTTTCTGTGTTGAATCATCTATATGATTAAGCTTGACTATACCATTTTCAAATATTTCTTTGTTTTCATAGGGTCCTAGCCATTTGGTCCTCAATTTACCTTGAAAGTCTTGGTAACGAGAATCAAAAAACAAAGCTCAATATTCTGATTCGAATGTGTGTGGTACAATGTGTTTATCATGCCATTTATTTTGTTGTTGTTGGATTATTTCAGTCCTATGTAATACCTCTAGTCTCCTTTCATCTAGAATTTTTAACTTTTCCAATCTAGCTTTCCACGCTTTATCCAAATTCTCATCAATTTATACTATTGTGCGAAAAGTTTCTATCTCAAATTCTATGGGCATGATAGCTTGTTTTCCATATACCATTTCATAAGGTGATAATCCTATGGTGGTTTTCCAAGTTGTGTTTTATGCCCATACAACTTCTTTAAATCTCTCAGCCTAATCATCCCTATTAACAATTACGATTTTTGTGATATTTTCAAGTTCTTTGTTTGTAACTTCTACTTGTCCATTGGATTGAGGGTGATATGGTGAGGTTTTATTATGTTTTATTTGATATATTTCAAGAAAATGTTCAATCACTTTGGAGATAAATTGAGTTCCATTATTTGAAACTAACTCTCTAGGTGCTCCAAATCATTGCATAATGTTTTCATAAAAGAAATCAACAACTGGTTTAGCTTGCACTCGTGGTAAAGCTTTGAATTCAGCCCACTTAGTAACATAATTTGTACACACAAGTATTTGTTTATTACCTTCACTTGGAGGGTCTATTGGTCCAACAAATTCAATTTCCCATTTCTCAAATTGTTCAAATACTACTTGTGGAATCAAAGGTATTTCCATTAGAGTAGGCTTACTAGCTCTTTGACAAGCATCACATCTATCAACAAATTTATGAACATCTATATTAATGGTAGGCCAAAAGTAACCAATTTGAAGTATTTTAGTAACCATCCTTTGTATGGCATAATGGACTCCACAAGATTCTCCATGTGCTGCTCTAATGATGTCATATACATCATCTTCTTGCACATATCTCCTAATTACTTGGCCAGGATATCTTCTAAACAAGACTCCATGAATCCACATATAAGGAGTGATTTGACGCATTAACTTTCTACACTCCTATGATGTATAGTTTTTAGGTATTTTTCCTATTACTAAGTAATTTACAATATCAACATACCAAGGGGTAAATATAGAAAGAGCAAACAAATGTTTGTATGGGAAATTATCAGGAATTAACTTGTCATCATCAAAGATTTGCATATGAGATAGGTGATCTGCAATGACGTTATATTTTCCTACATTATCTATAATTATGAAATTGAAATCTTATATAAAATAAGCCATCTAACCACTCTACCTCCTACTATAACTTTCTTCATTAAGTATTTAATGGCAGAATGATCAGTGTGAAAAAATACTTCATACCCTGTTATGTAATGTTTAAATTTATTAATGGTATGGACTACAACTAAAAATTATTTTTTAGTAACAGTGTAATTAAGCTTGGATCCATGCAAATTTTTACTTACATAATAGATAGCATAAGGTATTTTTTTCTCAACTTGTTGCAATACTACTCCTATTGTGTAACCCGAAGCATCGCAATGTATATGGAATGGTAATTTCCAATTTGGTCCTCTTAGGATTGGAGCAATAATCAATTTATCTTTTATAACTTCAAAGGCTTCTTGACATGCTTTAGTCCAATTAAATTCACTTTCTTTAGTTAAGATCTTAAACATTGGACCAGTAATTAAACTAAAGTATTTAATGGACCTACGGTATTATCCTACATGTCTTAGGAAAATTCTCATCTCTATTTATATTTTTGGAGGTTGAAGGGTTTAAATAACTTGTATTTTTATAGGATCTACTTTAACACCTTCTTCTGATATATAATGTCCTAGAATAATCACTCCTCTCATCATCATGAAAAACTTTTTATGACTCAAAGAGAGGTTTCCTCTTGACATCTAATAAAAAAAAATTGTAAGCTTGACAAGATTTCTTCAAATATATTACCATAGAATTTGAAGCCATCCATATAGACTTCTACATAATAATTTATTAAATCAGTAAAGATAGCTAAAACAACTCATTGAAAAGTGGCAGGTGCATTGCATAATCTGAAAGGTAAGACTTTATAAGCATAGGTACCTACTGGACATGTGAAGGTTGTCTTTTCTTGATCTTCCTCAGCTATGGAAACTTGATTATAGCCACTAAACCCATCTAGAAAGCATAAATATTTCTTTCCATCCAATGTATCAAGAATTTCATCAATGAATGGCAAGGGAAAATAATATTTTTTCATTACCTTGTTTAATTCCCTATAGTCCACATAAATCCTCCATTTGCCATTATTTTTAGGGACTATCACAAGAGGTGACACCCATTGACTATCGAAAATTGGATATATAAATCCTACCTTCAAGAGTTTCATGATTTCTTCCTGAACCATGTCTTTCATAATTGGATTCAATATTTTTTGGGGTTGTCTTACTGGATAGCATTCTTCTTGGATAAAAATACGATGGGTACAAACATTTGGATGTATCCCCTTCATATCCTTGTAGTTACATGCAAATGTCGATTGATATTCAATAAGCACGTCTATTAATTGTGATTCTTGTATGCTTATAAGCTCATCACTAATATTCAAGGTACTTCCTGGTGTGATATTTATTTGCTTGCATTTCTCTATGTTTGAATCTATCCCCATTATCTCATGTTCAAGAATATTTAAGTAAAATTCATATGGTATCATTTGTTGAGACTGAATCTTGCTTCATTAATAGCCATGGTAGATTTAGGTGAACAACCATTGTCTACACTTTAATCCTTGCTTTGATTCCCTAATAGTAATGGTAATGGTCCCTCGACCTCTTTTTGAAGATGTTCACTCAAAACATTTATTGATAGGGTTTGGATCTCATCAAAATCATGAGGGAAATCATACCATAATTACTTTGGAAACTTATCTTCTATTGTTTATTCAGGGAATAAGCTAAGGTCTTTAGTGTTTTTACCATAAAAAATAGTCATATTTCCCATCCTATAGCTAATGTAAGCATCAGCTATTGCAAGACATGGGTGCCCTAAGATCAAGGTATGTCCCCCTAACTTTTTCTTAGGTTGTAAGACTATAAATTCTACAAGGTATTCCCATGAACTTACGGAGACTATAACGTCTTCTAGTTTTCCTTCTGGCTTAATAGTAGACCTATCTGCAAGTTGGAGTACAATAGAAGTTGATTGCAATTTATGTAACCCTAAAGATTGCATTGCTTCTTTAGTAATGACATTAATAGTGGCTCCTAAATTGACCAAAACATTTTGCAAGGCTATGTCTCCAATGTGTACCATGAGTATAGGTATTCCAGGATTTGTGTATTTTGGTAATAACCTACGTCCTGTTATGATCTCATAAAATTATCCAATGACTTGAATAGTTTGGGCTTTGTTCTTCTTTTTCCTTCCTAAATTTGTACACATGTTTTTAATGAGCTTGGAATAGATGGGTATATCCTTGATAACTTGTAACAAATGGATCTTGATAGTAATATTTTCTAATTCTTGAAGGAAGTTAAAGGTTGTCTTAGATGGTTCTTTTGGTATTACCAATCTTTGAGGAAAAGGTACCTCTACTTCCTTCCTTTGAGGAATTTGGATTTCTTGCTATTTTGTTGGAATGTTTTTTGGTGAATTTTCCATTTCCTTTTCATTGTTATCCTCCTTTTCGAACAAATATGTAGTGGAATTTTCAAGCTCTGTGAGAGTTAAATTGTTTTCCAACACTTTTTCTGATCTCAATTGAATTTGTTGACAAGGTACTATAGATATAGAACATTTCTCACTAGTTTCATAGGCTTGTTGGATGTTCTTGTTGTTGTTAGGATTAGGGACCGTTTGAGCTAGAAGAGGTGTTTGCTTAGGAGGATTATTATTATTAATTGGAGGTTGAAGAAGTCTATTTTGAGGTGGATTTTTATGGGTTTGTCCCCTAAATTTATTTTGAAATTTTGGTTGTTATAATCGATTTTGATACCAACCAGATCCTCCCTAGTTATATTGGCCACTAGTAATCCAATTATTTTGATTAGACATCCCTTGATTCCATGGTGGATTTCCATAGGTACTAGCCATAAAGTGGACCCATGGGGGTATGTTCTAGTCTTGATTGTTTGAATAAGAATTCCAATTTGCCTATTTTGGTGCATTAGACCATTGATTAGGCCTTTGCAAGTTGTAATAACTAGGGTTTGACCAATTTGGTGGTCTGTTGAATGGACCATTCCATATTTGGGGTAAAAAATAAATGTCTTCTGCCTCTTCAACTTCATGTTCCTTTATGTCAGCTTTAACAATGAATATGTATTTGCAGTTTTTAGTTTTGTGATTTTTATCACAAATTTTACAAGTAGTGATAATAGAAATGTTGGTAATTTTGAGAGATAATTCCATTATATTGTTTTTTTTCCTACATCTATGACAATAAATCTCTTCATTGTCTTGTCCCTTTGGAATTTTATACATTATATCCAAATTTGTAGTCAAGGTACTTAAAAAATCAATTTTCAACCCTTCCAACATGTTTCCAATTTTTGCTCTTATCACTCCTCCTCTAGATGTATACTTATTACCCCTTAGAGGTTTATTTCTTGAATAGTTTCTACAAAGGTTCACAATCTCTTCAAATGCCATAATATGGATATCTCCTTTTTCCATGAGGTTTAAAAATTCAAAGACATCTTCCTTTAGTCCTTTTAGAAAAAAATATTTTAAGATTTCTTCATCAAGGTCTATATTTACTCTAGACATAACAAATAGAAATATATCAAGGTAATCCTCCAAAGATTCCTCTTCTTTTTTATTCATGTGGAATAGCTCAACTTTCTTATCCCTAACTCTACAGTAATCCTAATATCGTTCATGGAATAGCTCTTTTAATCCATGTTCTCCTTCCCATTGATTAAAAATGTTTTTTCCTAGACACATGAACCATATCAAAGCTGCATTTTAATTAGTAAAGGAAAACAACCTTAGCTTTTTTCATCGGTAGTGTAAAAGTAATCTTGGCACACTACTTCAAATTCAAAAAGAAAACCATCTGGATCTTTGTGTGGTTTCCCATGGAAGGTGGGTAATACAGAGATAGAGACTCACTTAGGTTCTCTTTTTGTCCATTTTGTATGTAATATTGGGAAGCAAATGTCTTCCTTTGCCCATTTCTTCTTTGGTCTCTATTCTATATTTTTTCATTCCCCTTCGGTTATATTCTACTTCTCCCTACCCATTTTGTTGGTCATCCATAATTGAATGTCATATTTCAAGAATTGGACCAGGTATGGGTTTAATAAAAATAGAAGAAGGATCTATGTGATTGTCAAATTTTGGTTCAGGTAATAAGTATGAGTCGAGATATTGTTCTAGGATTTTAGCTTGATTGGTTGATGTTGCTATTTCAAATTCTTCTAACTTATAAATTCTAGGTTTCCTACTAAAGTCTCTTTGGAGATTTCCTTTTGAATTGCTGATTTTTATGAATCTTCCCTTAGAGTCTCTAGGTCTTCTCATGAATTTTCTAAGTTTTATTTTTTTTACAACACGTCTAATCTTCCTTGAATAGTCTATGAATATCATTGATCATATCAAGTTGTTAAGGTTTCATGAAGTTTTCTTCTTAAAAATTAAAATGTTCTACCACCAATTGAATCAATTGAATGAGAAAAGTGTGAGTTGGAATGGGGTCCAGATTTCCAAGTTGTAACTCACAACTTCAATCTTGACACAACTCCGTAAAGCACACAACTCTAGGTATCCTCTGATATTTCTTGCTATATTCTAGGGCTACTTATCTCCTTTCTAGCTCTCCGAGGAATTTGTGAATGAGGATGGAGTCTTCAAAATATTGATTCCAAGCATAAATTGTTGGATTTACTATTGCTCTTCTATCCCAAAGCCAACACTCACAATTCATTTTAAGATCCAGGTAAGATGAATGGTAGTTTGTCCCTAGAGTTTTAGCTATGTCAATCCTTTTGATTTCCTTCAATTCATCTGATTTTTCTTTAATAATGTCAATGCGTTCATAAAAACACTCCCACTCCTTACTAGATGCTCTATTTCCTTGCTCAAAAAGAAGGTCAACTTCTTGTTTTATCAATAATTCTCTAATTTCTATAAGTGTAGACTGATTTAGACTATTTTCCACCATCTAGCAACTTATTTTTATTTTATTTTTCTCTCTGGTTTTGGTTTTGATTTTTTGTTTTAATCCTACTGTTATCAAGTTTAGATACAAATCACAACAACTGAGTTTATAATTATCCTTAATATAGTAGGGAAAAATTTAAATAAAATATCACAATAATCCTAATGTTTTGCTAAAATTAGTTATGACAAATATTAGCAAATTAGGAGCAAAATGAAATACTGCTGGAAAAGTAAAATTTACTAAAAATAAAAGGTTCAACTATTACTATTTGTTTGATTATTTAGGAGGGTTTCACTATGGTTGTGTCACTCAACCGTACCTACTTACTGCTTTTAATAGGGTTCTAAACCATTATTTAAGTTTGTTTCAGTCTGTACCTACTTCCTATTTTTCTCATAGGGCCTAAGTCAAACTAAACAATAATAATCACCCAAAGCTGAAAATGTGCAGGAAATAAAATTTGCTGAAATTAAAGGTAAACTATTACTTCTTTGATTATTAAGAGGGTTTCACTACGGTTTTCTCACTCAACCGCAACTACTTCCTACTTCTGATAGTGTCCTAAGCCAAGTTTATGTCTATTTTAGTGTACACCTACTTCATTTTTTTCTCTTAGATCCTAAGTCAACTAAGCAATAATAATTACCCAAAGCAGGAAATTTGCAAGAAATGAAATTTTTAGGAAATAAAATTATAATTAAAAAAGTAGTAAAACTGATTCCTCAAGAGAAATGAACCTAGAAGTGTCATACAAAGGGACTTGTTGGGACCATCTCGTGCCACTCCGACTCATATGCCCAAAATCTACTAGCCATATAATCTAAAAAACCAATGGCTCATGGAGTGTCAAAGATTCAAAAAAGAAATTAAAGGGGTAAAACATTTAAAATTCTGATAAGCTTTTCCAACTATTTGATCTTGGTAGATCAACCACTCATGGAGTGTTGGAGATTTGGAGAACTTAAAGGGGTAAAATATTTAAATTTTTGACAAGATTTGACAACCATATGATCTTGGTAGATCAATGGCTAATGGAGTGTTAGATATTTTGAGAACTTAATGGGGTAAAAAAATTAGAAGTTTGACAAGTTTTTCTATCTGATCTTATCATATCAATGACTTATAGAGTGTCAAAGGTTAGGAAAATAACTTAAAAGTATGACAATATTAGCCAACCATTTGATATTGGTAGATCAACAATTCATGGAGTATCAAATATTTAGAGAAGAAACTAAAGAGATAAAACACTTAAAAGTTTGACAAGCTTTACCAACTGTTAGATCATGGAAGATCAACAACTCATGGGGTGTTGGAGATTTGAAGAACTTAAAGGGTTAAAAAAAAAAAAAGTTTGAAAAGGTTTTTCAATCATCTAAAATTGGTAGATCAATGGCTCATGAGTGCTTGAAAATTGGAGAAGAACATAAAGGGGTAAAACATTTGAAATTCTAGCTTTACTCACTATATGATCTTGGTAGGTCAACAACTCATGGAGTGTTATATATGTGGAGAAGAACTTAAAAGGGTATAATAATTTAAATTATAATAAGCTTTGCCAACTATTTGATCTTGATAGATTAATGGTTCATGGAGTGTTAGATATTTGGAGAACTTAAAGGGGTAAAATATTTAAAATTTCAAAAAGCTTTGCCAACCATTTGATCTTAATAGATCAATGACTCATGAAAAATGTGGAAATGAACTAGAAAACATAGAAAATGGCCAAAAAAATTAACTAGCTTAGATATAAAGGACATATATCTAAAAACGCTGAGAGTTATCAATCCCGAGGCGCCTATCTCATTTCTTGGGGGTGTGATATCCATGTTGAGAGCCTCTATGTTGCCATTCGTATCTACACCAAAATTATTTTACTTTCATTTTTTTGCAACACCTCCTTTCAAAATGTGGTGTTTCGAATATGCATGTAATAAGCTACAATATGAGGACAGTCAATAATATTTTGTTTTCTCCATTTTTGTGCTTCATGAGGATCAATTGGTGGAGTTCCTGGCATCAATGCATGTAGGTCGGGCCAATACAGATCAGCTGCACTTAAGGTGAAGAAAATAGTGGGTGACCCAATTATATAATAATATTATAATATATATATTATAATAGTATATTATATAATACTATAATATATATATTATAGTATTATAATATTATAATATTATAATACTATAATATATAATATTAATCTTATATTAATAATACTATAGTTATCATACATTTCGATAAATCAATGAAACCCTAGAAATTAATAATATAGTATTATAATATATATAATAATATAATATATATAATAATATAATATACTAAGTCAATTCTAGTATAAAATATTTTGAGCAGTATCAAATTTTTTTAGTAATGTCGGCTTTTTTAATTAAAAAAAAAATTGTTTACGATGTGACATGTATGACCTTTTTGCCTCCCACCCCCCTGTCTACCATTGTAGGAATGCCTCTCAGCGTAAAGAAAAGCCAAAAAACATAAAAAACACCAAAAAGTATATATTATTGTAAAAAATGCAAATAAGAGCCACAAACACTAAAAATTATCAAAAATGCAAAGAATTATTGGAAGACATAGAGAATTAACCAAATACATAGAATGCTAGATGAGAGGAAAAAAAAATAATAATGAAAACAATATAAATAATAAAAGAAATAATAATAAAATAAATATATTAGCTTCTACATTTTTCACTTTCCCCTACACACATTTTCTTTCAAGTTATCTAATATAGTTGCTTGAGATCCAAAGATGGTAGATGTAGAAGTTGTAATAACTAACTAGATGGACATAGATATGCAAAGAGGTGACATATGATGAAGTTAATGGTTAACCCACATGCAGATGAAAATTAAGAATCAAATCACTAGAGAATGAGCAAGCTCAAGTGATCTTAGAGTTTTATTGAGAATTAAAATTTAATGAGGCATAACTGAAATGTGATTGGGAGGTGATCCCAAGGAGTTTGCATCACTAAGCTTACATCTCTTAAAAGTCCTCTACAAAATTATAAATTATCAAGTATAGTTTCTTGAGGTGATCATAATAGAGGATAGATTTGTCGAAAGGTGAACCAAGTAAATAAAACATGGAAAATGTATTGAGACATAAATATTCATTAATGCTAGTTTGTAAGCTTAGGAATAGTAGATGCAGTGACACTTTACTCAAATGGTGTTATAATGTAACAGGTGGTAAAAATTTATGAAATGAATTCTCAACTCATTTATTATAATTGGTAGATCAAACATTGAACCACTTAACCAATTAGATTCAAGAGACCTCAAACTTCATGCAAATTGAGGTTTAATGAGGTATGGTCAAAGTGTAGCTAAATGGATCTTGAGAAGCTTACATCATGCATATGATGGAGAATGAAATCTTATGTTTGATATATTTCATTTAAAAATATAATAACAATAAAAATTTGTAAAATTATATTGTGTAAAGAGCCAAAAAATGTGTATAAATGCTAGTTGTAGACACCAAAACCTTGTCCTTCACAAAGCCTCCATGCACCCCATAATCCTACATAATAATAATATGACCAAGTTTTGACTTAGGTATATTAATCCTACATATTATCCTATTTTCTAGATTTTATTAAACCTAGAAAATCCCCCTAGGATACCATGTTTCCCCATGCGACATGTATCCTAGCCACCGCTACCCCTCCACTTTTCACATCTCACACCTCACTTCACACATCACTCCACTTCCATCTATCCACATGACACCACTCCACCTAAGTGAGACACTTTAGGTGATTCACTATATCTACCTAGGATAGGTGGCTACCAATCCCTACCACTTTGCGGTCTTGGCTTACCACCTATATTTTCTCTCCAAAACCCCAAAAGACCTATAAAAGCAACATCACTTCATCACAAAAGGAATGTTGGAAGATACGTTGTTATGTTTTTTAAATTCTTGCATGAGGTAACCAGAGTCCTTGGATATCAAGCCATTGAGCATTTAAACATAGGTAAATGTGCATCTATTTTTTCCAAATGATAGCTTGCATTTATCTAGCCACACATGTGCACCTGCATTTACTTAGGAGTAGATCAATTAGTCACAGACATAGATCATCGAGGTAAATAGTAAGGAATTTTGATTTACGTATTATTTATCTCCTGCATATTTTATATACTCTACAAGTATTTAGAATAGGGCTTTGTGGATTTTCATTTCCATATAAAAAAGGGCCTCACACAGTGGAGGCCCTTCATATGCTAATAATCCTCTTATCATGTTTGCATTCTTAAAAGTACATGAGATAAGTCTTTGAAGGTTGTTAAGGCATAGAATGACCCACCAAGGATATGCAAGCCCACTTACCATTGATTGTAGCAAGGAAGACTCAAGACACTCCTATCCATTAGATTTTGTCAAAATGGACCTCCCCTTTTTGTGCGTATTGTATTGTGACAAGCACTAGCATTCTATTGTAATAAATATCCCCTGCAATTTAGGAAAAAATACTATTGTGAAAATAGGAGATAAAGGATCCCAAAATTTTAATATAAAATCATTATTTTTGTAGAAAAATAATCAACACCAAATAAATAAATACAAATGAACACTTGCAATAGAAGGAATATCTCTTTTGTATTAAAATAGGGGAGCCTAAATATCCCAATGTTACAATGCTTTTGAATTGCCTTGAGTGTATTGGGGGTAATGTTACAATGATATTGTACAATACAAGTGTCCAAATGACAATGGTGGGCTCTCCAAGTAAATCAACTAGTGTCCTTTATTTTTTTGCTATACATTTAGAGGGGTGAGTGGGCTTTTGGTATCTGATGTGAGGAGAACTCCAGCTTCAGTAGCTTCTCCAAGGTACCTACTTCCTCCTCACACATGAAAAGGCAAACGAGGGTTTAGTAGCACCTGTATACAAATATAGGAATCATGCAAAAAAACCCTCGACTAAAAGTTTTTAAAAATAAAAAAAAAATCAAATGCCTTGTTGTAGTTAAAACTCACTGATCATACTAGTGGTGTTTTTTTGGCTTTGAAAAACTGTGGATGCACGATGTGGTATGGTAAACTACACATGGGTGGTGGAAGAACCATACAAGGGTAGCTCCAACTTTGTAACTATAGATAGGAGATTTAGACTGAGTGATAGACTGCTTGATCGACTATAATAGCCTACATTTAATTTATCAATGCGAAGGTAAATCAAGGTTAGATTTAAAGAATAAAAAACTAGTATAGACTGTACCATGGGGATCAATGCTAAGCTTAGTTCAAATTTCTTTTCAGTTTTAGGCATGCGCATAAAAATAAATAAACAAAAATTAAATTGTGTAGGAATTAAAACAAAATGCAATTTATGATTTCTACATTTAATACTATAATTACTTATTAATGATTTAATCTATTGATGAATTTATCTATGGCTGAATTTAACTATTGTTGAGTTTAACTAAGAGTAATTTCCTATACTGATGAATTGATCTATTGATGAGGATCCTTGTGCAGTTAGTTTTATTTATCTATTCTAACTTTATATTTTATGAAAATACAAATTTTTTTAAGTTATATTCTAAGGTTAATTAACTATGTGTAACCTATTGTAGGAGTGAGAGCTTAGGGACTTGTTGTAGGAGTGGGCCCTACCTCCTAGAAGACTGTGCAATACTTTATCCCCTAGTTTACTTTATTTTAGTAACTAAAATGCATAATTACTACTAACATCATTCTATTCTATGAATGTAGAAAAGTACAGTTACAACTACATAAATGAAATTAAACAGTAAATACAAATGTCATAATTACTATATGTGAAGAATGAAGTGCTATTTTATTAATAGAAATTCAAATGTACATGCTGGTGCAATTCTTCAAAAATTGTACAGACCTTAGACTTTTCAACATTAGAACATCGAACATTAGACTTTTTCAAAGGTCTCCCTATGTAATATATATTATGACTTGTACAATTCTGAATAAACTCTTCCACATATTTTGCCATGTGGAGTTGTGGACTTGTAATGCGATAACTATGCACTAACCAAAATAATCTAAACTAATGAAATTTCTAATTCTACTTAGACTCGGTAAACATCCTAAGTGGTCCAAGTGGCATTTTATAAATGCACTTAACAAAACTATACTAATTTAAATATTTTGCAAGATGTACAATATAATCATGTCCTTTATTCTTAGAAAAAGGCATAACAATATTGCGTCTAAATCTAATCAACTTAACAATATTCCAATTATACAATGTCTACAAAATAAAGTGATAACAACTTTATTAATCACAATATTCTCATGGAGAATATGTGACAAGTCAACTTAATCTAAGCTGAATCTATTTCTTTATTGCCATGTGAGAGCACCATGTTGTTGCTGATGTGGCATATGGTGTTGGTCAACTCTCTTCGGTAACTGCTAGTAAGAATGATTCTTCGATAACAACCTTTAGTAGCTACCTTTTGCAACATGCTTCGATAACTAACTTCCATAACATACTTCAATTACCATATTTTGTAACAGTAATCCACTACTACTCTATTAGTGCACCTAAGTGTCCTTAATCATTTATCCTTATGTCCATCTTATCACATCCAAGATACATCCTAAATCTCGTGTTGTTGCACTGTGGAACATCCTTCAAGAATTTCATGCATAATTACTCATAACTCAAACATATTTTGTATAAAATGCACACATTTTTCAAATTCAAATGCATTCATATTTTTACTGATAATTCATAGAACTAGACAAAAATAACTAACTTAAGATACATTATAATCACAAATTAGATATAAAAATGGAACAATTTAATATGAAAATGTGTACCAAATGATCATTCATCATTTTCCCCCAAACTGAAATATATGCATGTCCTCATGCATGGGAAGAAAATGAGACAACAAAAACTCACAAGTTTTTAACATACATGAACTATCATCATCCAAATTTTTGAAGAATTAATGAAATATTAACATCAATCAATATTTACGTTTTCTCAAAAATTTATTTACAAAGCCATGAAACAAAGATCATAATTGTTTTCCAGAAAAAACAAATAGGTTATCTGATAATATATCCATGATACTAAAAAATAATAATTTTCATAAATAAGTAAAACATAATCCAACATGTTATAATAGAGAACATAGTTTCGATCATACAACTACAACAAAATACATTGTTTCAATTTTTTTTGGATCATTTCTGTGACAACTTAAATAATAGAGAATCTATCAAGAGATTGAAGTTTTGATATCTGTAGTTGAAAATGACATATTCTATGTTGTCATATATCATTCTGATAAAAATATAGATTCTCAAAGATGCAAATTAGAAAATGATGATTTTGACCAATCACGTACAATACAAATCATTTGATCATCTTTAGGGAACAGTTCTGTGTTATAACAGTCTTCAACTAAAAAATAACAATATTTTTTTAGCTTATCTTACTGTAGTAATGTACTAAAACTACGATCATAGATATCAACTTGTATTATACAAAATAGTTTCACAAGAATTAATACATTCACAGTATTTTATCAGAGATACAAATATATATATTGCTTAAAATATTTACAAACAAAGAATATAAAACATGTTACAGATAATAATATGCAAATCAGATTTTGAAGTCTTAGAAATTAAAAAATATTAAATACTTTTTAGTGTAGTTTAGTTTATCCGACTTGTGTCTATCAGGTGGATATTATTGAATATGGGTGTCTTCCTGGTGGTAGCTTGCATTCCCTTTTCACTTTCTATACCTGCTCTTTGGATTTTTGTTTTCCCAATGTTGTCTCAACCATGACAGTCTTGATATGCTCAACTTTGAGGGAATCCTCTTTATGCTATGCATCTTGCGTTTGAGAAGGCAAAGGTTTCTCAATAGATGCAACAATATTATTTATCACTAAATTTATTTATGGAGGCATATCCACATCCAAGACAAGATTACCAGGTGTAGTTCCTCTTTTTATTGGAGAAATTGATTTCTTAGGTTGATTTTGCTACATCAAGCTGATGAGCTAGTGGGGACTATCTTCCTCAAGGAGTTTAGAAACGTCAAAGGGCTTATTTGTATGGGCCACTTTGCTGAAGTTCACTAATTTTTATGCTTTTCATCAAGTGTGGAGCTTTTTTTAGGGTAAGCATCGACAGGTGGTAGTCGGTTGACAGAATCAATAGGTTTTGTCACCTTATCCGCTAAGAGTTGCTTAATCATATCTGAAGTGTAAGGGATTGTTGAATTAATTTTGAATGTTTTGCAATGTTCTCTCTTAATTTATCAATTTTAATATATAGAACAATGTTTTATTTCCATAGATGAGATAGGATTTCAGCAGCATATTTGGGTATAGGTAAGTCAGATTCATGTCCAGGTGTGTTTCCTTTCTCAAGGTTCTTAGGAGTATGCTTCTGATGTCAAACCTTTCATGCAGATCAAGTTGGTTTAACATATTTGAGAGGTCTACATTTACATTTTGGGTATTCAGGTTCCTCCTCCTAGCTATCTAACTCCTGGGTTTCCTCAGATGGACTATCTTCCTTAGGATCATTTTTAGTTGACTCGTAGTACTCTAGCAGGTTGGATTTTACAACTATCCTATTCTAGGCTACCTTAACTTCATGCACTTTATTTAGAACTATTAATTTAATAATACCATTATGTGCAAGTAGATGTAGCTTAGGATTTTCTTGAGGATTTTTAGGCTACGCATGGATAATAGTAGACTTTTGAGACTGAAATAAGAAGTATGACAGATTAACAACACAGTCATTGTTCTTTGGATACTTTAGATTCATCAACTTGTGAATGTGGTAGGTTGCATAGGTAGACATACATACTTCTAGGGTGAAAAACTTAATAATAAAATTAGTAGCTTCCTACCACATGAAAGGGAGTGAAATAGTGGCAACACCCTTAATCCAACCCTCCTTATCTCGGATAATAGTGCACTTTTCCCTGAACTTTTCCACTAGTTGGGTGACACTCTTAGAAGGGTTTTTGTAATATGGCAGTCCTACCTCTGGTAATTCTAATACCTCAAAAATAATGCTTGGATTTAGGTCAAATTGAATATCTCCAACGTGGGTAGTCATGTTCACAGGATTACAATTTATGATAAATTTCTAGGCTACTCCTTGGTCATGCCCTCTAAATTTTGTGAGGGCTTCCCACCATCTGGTCCTTTGAAATAGTTCTATCACAGAATCACTCGAATTCTATATTTCAATGGGTGGGGGCTCATTACATTTTTGGAACATATATCAAGGCATGGCTTCTTAGGGTAGAATTTTTTATTATTATTTTAGGAACTTGCAACAGTTTCATCCACACAAAATAAAATTTTCAATTTTATTGGAGACAATCTATTATCCGACGTAATAAAAAACATGCAATTCAACTAAAGTAAATACTTTAAAACAATTATGACCTATCTTTTAAAAGAAAAATTCTCTTTTTTTCTGTTATCAAAAATCGACGATTATGACTTATCTTCTACATATTTCCTAAGACAAAATTCTCTAATTACTTCGAAGAAAAATGCTAACCTAAACCTAATTCTCTACGTAATTTCATAAAATTATCTGTTAATCATTCCTGTAAAAAAACCTGTAACGCTAAGCCTAATAGTATGCATAATTATAAAAATATTTGCTAATCATCTGTAGAAGAGTGCTTTAGGCATATAAAATTTTTTCAAGGTATTGAATCCTTAAAACAAAAAATTAGTAAAATATTACCTGTTGTTGTTTTAGCTCTTTTGTTGTGCTTAATTTTTTTCACCCTACATCGTCACTTTCCCAGCCATTCCACCCTTGTTTCTCCATTATTCCTCCTCTATCCAGTGTTATCCCCTCTCAAATTTTGGTTTCGAATTTTCAATTTGACCTTACTAAATTTTTTTGGTAAAATTTCAACCAGGTCGTACAGGTTCCTTCAACGCTTCACTTTATTCTACAGAAGGGGATTAGGATTTATTTTCTTTGCGTCGTACATTTGCCATGTAGCAAATCATGGTCATTCACTTTCCCTAAATCTATAATGGTAGTCTTATCATCATTTAAACAAATGATAATCCTTGATCTTCATTTCAATCAATGGTCAAGGTCACAAATCCGCACCACCTTCATGCAATTAGTCAAAAAAAACTTGTGTCAACATCATGATGAGGTTTCTAACCCTAGCACAGATGTTTCTTATAATCATTGCCCTTCATTGGATTTTAATGAATGGATGATACCTTCCATATGTGGTGGTGTTGATTATTGGTCGCATTCACCACGTATTGGTCATCGTCGATGTCCTCTATTGAACTGTTTATTACCTCAAGATATAGTTGTAGGTTGGCACATATTTTTTATTAATTTCCCAAATGTGGCTTGCGTTCATTAAATTTTACCCGTGTATCCATTCCCCATGTAATTTTTAATTTTATTCCCTTTCACCATGTCACCACATAGAATGGTCCATGGCATCTTCTATTCCCTTCTAGCATCCACGTGTACCAGTAATTGTTCCTACTGGCTTCCATGAATTCAATGGTTCTCATCTATGATGATCTTCGAAAGCAGCATCAAGGGAGATGGTACGTGGAACTGTCTCAAAACATGCTCGCCCTATGCCTAATTTTTGATATATTTACTTAAAATAAGGAAGGTTTTAAAAAAAAAAATTATTTCTAACACCTTAGTCCACCACAGGCATAAGAAATGTTATAAATATTTTTAACCCCCAAACCTTTATGAATGCCCTTTTAAATTTTAAATTTTGTCACATTAATCATTGGCACATTTGTCCATATTTTTGATCGACATGTTCTATTGATTTTACCATTGGCACATTTGTCCATAGTTCTGTTTGACACATTCTATCATTTTTACCATTGGCGCATTTTTAAATATTAACACTTAGAAATATTTGCTAATATGTTTTACAAATGTCATCTACGGATGATATTTACAGAAAATGACTACATAATATTGTTACAGAAGATTGTTCACAGAAGATTATTATTTTACTACAATTATTTACTAAAAACATCTACAGAAGATATCTACAGAAGACCTCTACATAAGACATCTACAAAAGACATCTATTGAAGACATATACAAAATAACTCTATGGAAGATCTCTATAGAAGACCTACGGGAGACCTCTATAGAAGACCTACGAAAGATATTTATAGAATACTTCTATAGAAGAAATCTATAGAAGACCTCTACAGAAGACTTATATAGAAGACCTATAGGAGACTTTTATGGGATTAGAGTTTTAAGAAAATACTTTACCTGTTTCTCCCCCCCAAACTGTATTGTGAACTTCATATACTTCTTATTTATTCCTCTCCCAAACTATAATTTTGGCTATATAGCCAAAACAAGAAGGAGATTATTTTATTTATATTGATGGATAATATAATAATAAGTTTTAATTGTGGGGGTTTAATATAATTTTTGTGATTGTGCTTCTTGAATTTCATTAAGGAGTATCCAAGTGGGAGAAATATAATGATTAAAAAACTTGATATCAGTCATCAATGTATACAAAAATAGATATCTATCAAATACTTGGAGTATTTTTAATTATTATATTATTTTATTTTATTTTAAATAGAATAGATATTTAGATATTATGATGGCTTTTGTTACAAGATACAATATTTTGAGATATGAAAGCCATATTTTGGTAGGAGAAAATGAAGCATAGGGATTTGCTTATGATTTTTTCCTTATCAGGATATTCTAGAGTTGTTTCTCAAAGACTTCAAACATCCTAGTGATTTTTAAAAAACTTCATCTATTTATTTCACAAATCAACATGGTGTTAAAGTTATCCTAATATTTTCAAACTTCTTCAAGGACCAACTATGTGTGTAGTGAGTATTCATTTACCATTATGAGTGAGGATTGAGTAACAACAAAGATCACTTATGCCAATAAGCTATCTTATCTCTGAGCATCCATAGGTATTATCCATACTTAGTGCTACTACGTAGGGATACCTTATTACCAGGTAGGTTTCATTTAATCCATTGTTGTAATGAGGATCATCCCATAGTTTTCAAGATACTATGAATTCTAGGGATTCAAGCTCTTTTACCCTTCTTTAACTTTTTTTGGGATACTTGCTCATTTTAAGAGGGAGCAAGGGATTTTTTTTTAAGGAGTAGGAACTTTGGGGAGTCGGATTCCCAACCACTCTATCAAAGTCCTTATGAGAATTTGATCCTATCCTTACTATTCTTCTCCTTTTCCTTTTTTTTCTTAGGGATGAAGGACGATATTGTCCTTTTACCAATCTAGTAGTACTCTAGACCATGCACAAGACTCTACAGGGCACGATTTTGTTGATGCGATATTGCAATCACTTGTTATGGGGTATGATTTCACCCAGACTATTTTTAGGGGTAAACTATTGTTCCAAAATTCATATTTGCATTCTATATTACATATAGAGCATAGTGCCACATTCTATTATGTATTTCTATCATACTATTTTGTTGTACTTTCATATGTTTGATTTCTTTCAAAGGTCAGTTGAAAGGACCTAGGGGGATTAACTATTGCACATCCAAGCACTATTGTACAATGGCCTAAGTAGGCCCCCTAACGCTTATCATATTTTTCATGTGATTATCAAGTTATCTTGTAGGAATATAAATTGTTGATAGCATTAGACAAAGGATAAAAGCAAGGATCAATCACTGGATAAGATAAGTGTTCCAATTAATCTTTAGGTTGTTTTTTGGGTGCCTTATATTTATGTTGTAAACTCTAGATCTGATTTTATATAAATTTACATAATTAATTTCTAGGCATTTGAAATATAAACATCATATAGTATGCACTTAGGGTTAATATTGTTTGTGCATCTCTTCTTGAGCCCTTGCTTAAAGGTTATCTGTTTAGAACCCTAGGTTAGAAAAGCATTTAAAAGAAAGAATTATTCTAGGGTTAGCTCTTGTATTTCTACATTTTGTATTTTTGCATTGTCCTTTATATTTATAGCATAGATCTAGAAAGGCCAAATCTAGGTGTTTGTCTTGAATCAAATACATCAAACATTATTGAAAACCATAGGACTTGGAGTGAGTTCTTAAACCATTCCTGGTGAAACCTTCCCCCTAGCATCGAGTGTAGATATAAAAAAACCCATGTGGTTCACCCCAAAGGCTTCTCTCTTGCAAATCCATATTTTGCAAATTTTTCAATGGTAGGGCAATTTTCCTCCTCTACATATTTGGTGAACCTGATGTGAACACCTCCTTTTATTTTAAAACTTTAATCAAGATCATTAACTCTATGTGTTTAGATCAAAAAATATTAAAAACATCCTAAAAATATTTTATTTGTTTTTTCTAGTCTTTAGTTTTCCTCCTTTTCCACCCTAGCCCTTTTTCTCTTTCTCCTAATGGCTTCCAACCTTAGGAGTGGATGAAGGCTTCTAGGGCTTGATGATATTTTCCAAGATGATCAGATTGATAGAGAGAATCCTAACTTGGATTTAGAAGAGCAAGCCAATGTTGAAACTGAAACAAACCTTGATCCCATTAAAGGGCCTAATGGTGGGTACCATTTTACATCATTTTATCATGTTTTGGGTTTCATGGAACACCATAAGGAGGCTTTGGTTGAGGCTATGGAATATAAAGCTCAACTCAAAAGAGTTGAGACTCTTCTTCCTCCTCCAATCATCTCTCCTAGGCTTGTTCATGATAACCCTTTGTTTAAATATTTGAATCATGGTAATATTACCCAAAAACCAACTTACACCACTACTATAACCACCAATATTGGAAGGAATCTACAAGTTCCTTTAAACAGCAGTGTCACTCAAGATTGTTTTCAATTTTCTCCTCAATCTACTAATTATCACCCCTATCCTAGAGCCTGATTGAGGATTTCCTGCTAAGTTTTTGGGATCCTTTTTCCTGGCTACTCTCAAGTATTTTCCAGGTTTTTATAGTTTTTCTACTTGGTACCAAATTCCATATTTTCCTCAATTGCAGTGTGTCATGGATTTAGGATGGAGTTCGACCTCATTCTTGTGCTTCTTGAGAGGTTTTCACTGCATCCTTTTGATCTGGGGGAAACCACGTGCATCATCTTCATTAAAATTCTCCATGGGTTTCCTGGATCTTTTCTACATGGTGGATTCTTAGTGCATATTTATCAGCCTTGGAAAGGGACCCTATGCTTTTTGATTGCTACTAAGGTGTTCCCATTTGTTTTCCAGATCTAGTTCCCTCAAGCCATTCATGTGCAAGGTTGGAAGGTTTTCTTGTTTCCTATGTGTTCAGATACTCGAGATCATCTACTGCATATTTTAGTCTTGTTGAGGAACCTATATTTGTTTCCTGTATCTTTGATCACCCCATGGCTCCCTCGGATTGGAATCCCTAGGACCTTTCCATCCCTTTACATATGGTTGGTGGTTTTGTATCTATTGCATCATTAGTTTCTTCTGGAATTCTTGTAGATCAACCTTGTGTAAGGGATATCGTGGCCTGTGGAGATCCTCTAACTTGTTCCATTTTTTAGGCTTTGTGTGGGATGTTGCTTCCCGGACTACCTTCCTAGGCCATCCCTAGATGGGATCTTGGTTTCCCACTTCTTGAAGTGGTTTCTGATTTTCTTGGGTAGGATTTCAATTTTTCTTGTTTGCACATGTTAATCCCAATCCTGCTTGGGCGGGATGGCCCATTCAATTTAAAATTTTTTAATTTCCTAAATTTCTTGCCTTGGGTAGGATTTTCATGTTTATTTTAAATTTCCTACTTGGGTGAGATTTTCATGCTTATTTTCAAATTTCCTTCTTGGGCAGTATTTTCATGCTTATGTTAAAATTTCCTGCTTCGGCAGAATTTTCTTGTTTATTTTCAAATATCCTGCTTTGGGTAGGATTTTCAAAAGGCTTGCCCTTTGGCCTTCTGTATGGTCTGTTGAAATTTTGCAATAGGATTTTGGGGTCTCTTTCAAAACCCACTTTTAATGATATTTTTACTGAACAAAAAAAACTTATCACCCCTATCAGGTTACGATTCTTTTGACTCAGTGGGCTTAACACCCCATTACAGGATAAGCTCCTTGGCCATTTTAGTAGGCCTTACCATACATCCCAATGAGTAATCACCCCATAGAAGTCAATTGTGAGCAATCATCCATAGTGGGTTATGCTCCATTATTTGATCACTTGAGCAATCAACCATAGTGGGTTACACTCCATATTTTTCCCATCTATCCATATTAGCGAGTACTACACCCATAGAAGGTTTTCAATCCACATATGTACCATTATTTTAGGTATAACACCCTTCATTTAGGGTTCCTTTATTATTTTATCTCATTTTATATGGTTGAACTTTGGATTCTTGTTCTTCTTCTACTATCTTCCCTTCTTATTTATTTCTCTTTATTCTATTCATCCATGCATTTCATGTTAGCTGCATTAGATTCATGTTGTACCCAGTGATATTTGACCTGTTATTTGTTTGATTGCTTTGTTCCTCATGTTTCTATGTTTTAATTTTTATTTCTTTAACTTTTTTGACTTTTTTTAAGGAAGTTTATTTCCTTTTGAAACTCGAAGGGGTACCCTATACATAGAGGCATTAATGGTAATAATGTCTCATCTTGTGTGAAAAATTTTAGAGTGTCCTCCATGATATTTCTTTTGCACCACTTCTTTGTCCAAACCTAGCCACCCCTTTCCTATGTTTATTTTCTTCTTGCCCATAGTATTATACATACTTATTTGATGCATTTAATTGGCTTTAATACATCAAATAGGGGGTAAAATGTAGACACGGAAAATTGACCCAATAAGGTGAGTATATTTCCCTAGATCCCTTGTTTTGTCCTTGGAAAATTAGGGTCATATTTAAGCCCATTTTTCCCCTACAAAATATTATCCATTCTTCCTAAATCCTATACCATTGGATCCAGCTCAAAAAATGATTTCCAACGGTATATGATATGACCCATTTTAACTCTGTTTGACCCTCCAAATGCATTAAACCACATGAGAGTGTAGCTGGTTCTAGGTCACGGTTCATTTTTATGGAGCGTAGTTTTTCATTTTAGGGTTTTCTCTTAAGAAAACCCTAATTTTCAAAGTTGATATTTTTAAGATCAGTTGTGCTTATTTTTTCCCACTCATTCTTCTTTGAAATCCACTATATAAGGAGGGTTTAAAATCTTCTTTTTCCCAATCCAATCAATCAAGTTTTCATCAAGCAAGTTCATAACATTTATTGATTAAAGTTCTATTTTCTTGAGGTCTTCTTCTTCTTCTCCTGCAAGCAAGCTAACTTGTAAGTGTGAAGTGTGATCTATTTAAGATTTTTTTTTTTTTGCATTGGATTGTTGATTGTTGTTGCTTGCCTTGGTAGATTTTTGTTGAAGCCCTAAGGAGAGATCAACTATTTGGGAGGTCTCAATCCTTCTGCTTTCTTCCTCACCCTCTGCCAGGTGATTTCACTCTTCTATATGCATGTTTTTATTTTATATGTCACACATTAATTGTTTTGCATTGATTTGAGATTTTTCGCCTTGCTTCTATGAAATCATGCTCAGGCCTCTATAGGGTACAATTTCACTGGTGCGATATTACGGTCACCTATTATGGGGCACGATTTCACCCAAAATATTTTTGGGGGTAAACTATTATTCTAGACTTCATGTTTGCATTCTAGATTGTATATAGAGCATAGTGCCATATTATGTTTTGTATTCCTGTCATACTATTCTGCTATACTTTCATATGTTTGATTTCTTCCACAGATTAATTTCCACTTCTTTTTATCAAAGGTCAGATAAAATGACCTAGGGGTCTTGAATGTTGCACCTCCAAGTACTGTTGTACAATGACCTAAGTAGGCCCCCTAATTCTAATCATATTTTTCAAGTGTTTATTAAGTTATCTTACAGGAACAAGAATTGTTGATAGCATTGGATAAAGGATCAATCATTGGATAAGCTAAGTGTTTCAATAAATATTTAGGTTGTTTTTTGGGTGTCTTATATTTCTGTTGTAAACCCTATATTTGATTTTATAGAAATATATATAATTAGTTTCTAGGTATTTGAAATATAAACATCATATAGTATGCACTTAGGGTTAATATTGTTTGTGCATATATTCTTGAGCCCTTTCTTAAAGGTTATATTTTTAGAACCCTAGGTTAGAAAAGGATTTAAAAGAAATAATCATTCTAGAGCTAGTTCTTGTATTCCTACATTCTATATTTTTTGCATTGTCCTTTTTATTTATAGCATAGATCTAGAAAGGCCAAATCTAGGTGTTTTTCTTGAATCAAATATATCAAATATTCTTGAAAACCAAAGGACTTGGAGTGATTCCTTAAACCATTCCTAGTGAACCCTTCCCCCCTAGCACCGACTATAGAGAACAATATACCCTCGTGGTTCACCCCAAAGGATTCTATCTTGCAGATCTAGATTTTGGGAATTGTATGCAGTAGGACAATTTTCCCCCTCTACAACTAGAAAGTGGACTATAGTAAGGGTGGGATTCCTTATCTCTAGCTCTATAAGGATCAAACGTTGGGCACATTACATAATTTTCTAATGTATATAGTAGAAAACATGTTGTTGCCTAAAAATATGGGTTCGAGGTTCCCTTGGAACTAGGTGGCACTTATGTTGCACTTGTTAGTTGAGCCTCATATTTATGCATGGGATCCTGCTCTTCTTTGCTAGTTATACACAAAAATCTATGAGGTGAAGATATGAGAGTAGAATGGTATTTGATGTAGTTTGGTGATTTAGCTATGGGATTGGGAGCACATCATATTTGGTTATCTAGAGGGTCTACCTTGTGAGTGGGATCACTCACTTTCTTGTACTCTCCACTGGCTAACCAATAAGGAGTCTTCTCCTACTCATCTTGTTCACAGTACTGGGATGTACCAAGATAGTTTGATTGGTTTGATAAGTAGTGATATTTTTTAGTGATGTTAGAGAGGTCTAACTTGGGAGGATGATGTAGCACAACTTTAGTGGGTGAGATGAGGTAGGTGGGTGATCAGGAGCCATGGGTGAGATATGGATTTCATCTAGTTATTATGGGTTATGAAGTAGTTTGGTATGATTCAATGAGTTTCAAAAACTCCTAGGATGTACAGGTGGTGGGGAGATAGACAGACTCAGTGCTCGGATGTATATAGCCTTTGGGAATTTTATACTATGTGATTTACATATATATATACATATACATGGCCTTTATTATGATCTTTTGTGTTTGCACTTTTCTTTATTTTATTCTATGTATGGATGCATATGAGATGTTGTATTGATGGATGTAATGGATTATGAATGTTCATGCTTTAATGATTATTTGGTATGTTATAGATTTCCATGTGATGCACTTGTATTCTTGTCACTTAATCAAGGACACTAATATGAGGTAATAATGGAATGTATAATGATATGTAATAATGTAAATATTGTGAATGGTTTTAATGGATGATTTTATTTTATGTTTTACAAAGACTCAAACATCTTAATGACCTTGATCAAACTTCTTTATGATCTCATAAATCTTCATGATGCTAATGTTATCCTAGTGTTTTCAAATTTCTTCAAGGACCAACTATGTGTGCAATGATTTTTCATTTCCAATTGTGAGCTAGGTCAAATTTATCAATTGTAACTTATGCCAATAAGCTAGCTCATCTGTGAGCAGTCATAGATTTTTACAAAATAAGGTTTCTAATATGATAGATGTGGCACCACATGTAAGGATACCTCATTGCTATGCAGGATTCATTCAATCCATTGTTGTAATGAGGATCACTCCACAATTTTCAATACATTAAGAGTTCCAAGGATTCAAGCTCCTTTCCTTTCTTTTATTGCATTGTATTTTGGGAATTTTATTTTCTAAGTTTGCTCATTTTTGTAATGGAGCAACAAGATTTTATTTCTTTTGGGATACTTGCTAATTTTGATGAAAATAAATGGGATTTGATTGCTTCATGATGCTTTTTGGGATGCTTTTTCATTTTGAGGAAGAGCAAGGGATTTTTTTTCGCTTTTTTTTTTAAATGCTTTTGGGATACTTGCTCATTTTGTGGAAGAGCAAGGGATTTTTTTTTAAGGGTGAAGGGGGAGCTTGTATTTTTGTCAACTCTGTAGTATTCTATACCATGTACATAATTGGATGAATAGGGAAACCTTTCACTTATGGTAATAGAAACTTTTGACTGTGTTACCCCCAATATTCACAACATTCTTAATGGGTTTTTTTGTGTGTGGCCCAAGAGGAAATTTGATTGACCAGGAACAACTTATTACCTCTAAATATTATTTGATTTTGAATTAATTTTTCTCAAAACACTAGGAGTAGCTAAGTGATTAAAAATATTTGGAATGTGCTTATTGATTGATGTGGTATGTGAGGTTTTGTGATACTTTTATTGTAATATTTTGAAAATTAAAAGATGCACACAAAATAGTCAGTGGCCACATAATCATTATTTCTAACAATTATACGGTATCTATCCTACTTTATATGAGCCTCCTTAATCATCAAAATATTATAATGAAAGTTGCAAATTATTGTTGTTGATGGATTGATGAGTGATGTTTGATGTGAGGTACACCTGATTAAGGCAACAAGATATAGTAGACTAGCGATCCTCCAAGTTAACCAAATAATCTCTAATATTATGAATGGTATGAAAAATACCTAAAATATGTCTATGTAGTATAGGGGGAATGCATGGATGGATGTATGAAATGCAAATGAATTTTTTTTGTGTTTTTGCTTTTTGTTTTGTTTTTTTTTTAATCCATGTATATGTACATATATATAAAATGCACTATGCATAAAATGCATTTAAGTGTATTATGTTAAGTAGCTTAGGTTCCAATGTTTCTTTTAAGTTGGCAAGTCTATACATTGCTGGACCCAACATTTATTTAATAATATATGGACCTAACCAATTAGCCATAAATTTATCTCTCAAGTGCAATAATGCATTGATGTTATGTTGGTTCTATTTAAGGATTAGATATCCCAATTAGAATTCATGAGGATGGACTTTTGCATTATAGGAATGCTTGATACGATCTTGATATACTAGTAGATGTTCTAAGGCATTGATTCACCTTTCATCAAGGAGTGTAAGTTGGTCAAAATGTGTTTGTCTAGTTGTGTCATCATCCATGAATTCTTGTAATGCAACTTGTAAAGAAAGGATCTCGAGCTCAAGAGGTATTATTGCTTAGATTCCATAGACAAATGAAAAAGGTGTTGCCCTAGTTGGCATTATGATGCTTGTTCGATAAGACCACAATGCCAAGGGGAGTTGCATATGCCAATATCTATGATTTTCTTTGATAAGTTTCTTGAGAATGTCTATCATGATCTTGTTGATCACTTTGGCTTGTCCATTTGCTTATGGGTGATAAGTATTCAAGAACTTGTGTTGCATATTGTGCTTGTTGCATAAATATTGAACATACTTATTTTAAAAATACTTGCCATTGTCAAAAATAATTTTTTAAAGAATTCTAAAATGATAGATAATATACTAGAGTATAAACTCCGCTATTCGAGGTCTAGTCATAGTGGTCAATGGAATTGCTTTGACCCATTTGGTGAAGTGTTTGATGGTAGTTATGATGAACTTATGTTGTCTTGAAGAGGTAGGTGAAATCTTGCCAATAAAATCTAGATCCCATTGTGAAAAGGGCCAAAGGATTTGAATGGGTTGTAATGCTTGTGATGGTACGTGAGTCAAGTTGGCATGATTTTGACATTTCTTGACATATTGAAAATAATCACTTTCCATGGTGGGCCAATAATAACCCATACATAAAATGCTCTTTGCAATGGCCTTTCCACTAAAGTGGCCATCACAAGTACCATCATGGAATTCATTTATGGCTTTTTGTGCCTCTACGGGATCTAGACATCGAAGTAGGAATCCATCATAACCACGTATATACAACACATCCTCCAGGAGAGTGAAACGAGCTACTTTTTTTTTTAATGTTATTTTCATATTTTGCATTTTTTCTAATGGGAGGGTCCCAAACTTGAGAAAGTCTCTGATCTCATCAAGGTAAGAATTGTATGGATTTACTTGTATTAAACAAACACTCTTCTCACCTTTAGATTCTACTCATTTGATTGTTGACTTGGAAACTATTGTTAAGATAAGTGGTTGGACTTATCCATGTTCATTCTTAGGAATAAAGGATCCTAATGAAGCCATTGCAACTGCAAATCTATTAGTCAAGCTAGGCAAGTTATAAATATCATACCAGTCAAATTTTGCTAGCAATTTCATTGCTACTTCATGATATTGTTTCAATACTGGTTCTTTGTATTGGTAAGTTTCTTTCACTTGGAAAACGACAAGGTGGGAATCACCAAATATGCTTATTCATTTAATAATCATAGCTATTATTTATTGAAGCCCCAATATTAGGCTTCATACTCTATATTATTATTTGTGCATGGAAAGTTGAGTTTGAATTATAAAGGAATTGGAATTCCTTCGGGTGTGTAAAATACGACTCCAACACCTTGTACTTTTTTATACTTTGATCTATCAAAGAATATATTTATGTCAACGTCATCCTCATGAGGGACTAGTCCTTCTTGTTCAGTGACAAAAAATACTGAATCATTTGGAAGCTCTATAAGAAGTGGTTGATCATTTGGTAATGGAGATTCTACGAGCTGATCGACTATCACCTGATCTTTGATGAATTTTTGGCTAATAAATTTCAGATCAAATTTCATTAAGAGCAATTATCCATTTTGTGATGCAGGTGTTTTTATATGTGTGAGTCATCATGTAACATAGAGGATTTTCTCTAGCTATGACATAGGTAGTTTTACTTAGCATATAATGTTTGAGTTTCTTAGTGGAAAAATCCGCTACTAAGCACAACTTCTCAACATAAGCATATCTTATCTCATAATTTATCAATGTTTGACTAATGCAATAAATTATTTTCTCCTTATGATTCTCATTTTTTTGTGCAAGCATTGTTCCAAGTACAAAATTTATTGTAGAGATGTAAATGGGAAAAAGGACTCCCGAACAAGGTGGCGTTAATATTGGTGGTGAACCTAGATATTTCTTTATGTCATCAAAAGCCTCTTGATACTCGGTTGTCCAGGAAAAAGTCACCCTCTTCTATAGCAAGTGATTAAAAGGCCTACATTTGTCTTAGAGCTGTGTAATAAATCATTGAATGGATTGAATATTTCCTTACAAAATATGTAACTTTCTTAGATTTATTGGGTGTGGCATCTTGATGATGTTCTTGACCTTATCAAGGTCCACTTTGATACCTTAGAGATAATTAATACTAGAATTTTTCCTGATGTGACTCCAAATACACACTTCTTAGAATTCAACCTTACTTTATGCTCAAGCAATCAATCAAAAAATTTATCTAAAACTTCAATATGCTTAATATGTGTTTTAGATTTTGCAATTAGATCATCCACATAATCTTCAATAATTTTATGCACATAGTTATGGAATATGTACATCATGGCATGTTGATAAGTAGCTCCTACATTATTAAGACCAAAAAGCATCTCCCTATAGCAGAAAGTCCCCCAAGGTGTGGTAAATGATGTTTTGTGTTGGTCTTTAGGATTAATTCAAATCTGATTGTATCCTGAGAAACCATCCATAAATGAAATTATTTTATGGCTTGCACATGAATCTACAAGTTGATTGATGTTAGGTACCAAAAAATTATCCTTGGGGTATGCTTTATTTAAATCTCAAAAGTTTGTGCATATGCATACCACCTATTCAACTTGTGAATTGGTACCATGTTAGAGAGCGACTCTAGATAATCAATGGGTACTATGAAGTTCACACCAATACTTTTTGTAGCTCTTCCTAAACAATTAATGCCCCAGTGGGATGAATTTTCTTGAGTTTTTGCTTGAAGGGCTTAGAATCAGGAGCTAAGGTAAGGTTGTGGACCACAAAATTGGGGTCAAGGCCAGGCATGTCCTTGCATTACCGTGCAAATATTTCCTTCTTCCTTGTTAAGATGTAGATCATATGCTTTTTCTCTTTTATGGATAAATATTTTGCAAGTTTCACTATTTGTGGATTATCTACATCTTGGCTAAGGTTCACATCGATGGATTCTTTGATAAGCATATGAGAACCTTCTTCTAACTGATGTGGAGTTGGGATGAGATGTATATCATCCTCCACATTCTCAAATGACTTGAGTAACCCCTCCTCTACTTTTATTTAAAAATTTGAGATAGACAAGGGTGAAGGTTGTTATGGGATGTAAGTGTTTAGAGCTCCTAGCAACTTTTCAGACAGGATAAATTTGGTGATTGATGGCAAGGATGAAATCATATCCATGGCAATAAGGCTAGCGCTAGAATTAGCTTAACCAAATCATATGGGTTATGGAGTGGGGTGAACAATTAAACAAAAATCATATTAAATTTGTGGAAATGAGGTGGTTGTGACTCAAGGAGTGAATGCTCACTCTCTTTTGGTTGCAATTGACCTAAGGTTGGTGAATGGTGATACTGTGGGAGTGGCTAAGATGGTGGTGGTAGATCTGGCTCAGGGTGCTCACACTATTTATTGAAGTGAAAGATGGTGTGATCTATGGGAAATATTTTGGTGTAACACTCATCTCTCTTGATGGGCTCTACAAGGGCCACATCTTGAGGACCATCAAATATGTGAATAATCCAATCTAAATTTGTTTCCATCTATTGAAACTCCTCAAAATCCTCATCAAATATGTAATCATCTAAGACATGATCAGTCGCATCTAAAAAATGACCAATTGTGAATATATACAATATAATATTTGAAAAATCCTCATATATATAAGGCACAAAATTAGGGTCTAGGTATTCATCATTAGTATCATCACATTCATCACAATCATCACTCTCCTCATCCTCTTCTTTACATTCAAGGGTGAATCATTGGAAGATATGTTTGAAAGAAGAGTTTGAGGTAGATGGCCTATATCCTAGGCTATAGTGATCATGTGCTTCTTGATATTTAGGCTCAATAATGTGATGTGGACCTTGTTCATGTCGTCCAAGGTTGTACCCCTACTAGTTAACCCTATGAAAATATCAAAAAGGAAAATCTAGGTTGGATAGATATTCTAAATTGGCAAAAGACTCTTGTAAGGGTTCCTCATTAGGAGGAGGTGCATAGAACAAATAATATACTCCCCCATATACAAAATTGATCCTATTTTGTTGGGAACCCATTGAGTACACTGTACCTATGGCTAAATGTGGCTCGTGTGGGTTACTGTAATTTTTGACTGACTGGATATGAGGTATAATTGTGACACTTTCAACAATGTACTCACAAATGCCTAGATTGGCGAGATGAACTACAACCTGATATGGTTGGGATATGGATGGTTTAGTGGATGAGGTGGGTAATTCGATGGTGGCTTGTAGTTTAGGTGGAGGTGATGATGTGCTTGGTGATGGCTCCTCTCGGATAGGTGACCCTATCTGCAAGACAATGGGTGGTGAGGCTTGGGGTGGATTAGGCTTGGTGGGATTGTTAGTGGTTGATGGAGGTGGATTGGGTTGTGCTAAAAATTTGAAAGGTATTTGTGAAATGGATGGTGCAGTAAATGAAGTTAATGGTTGGTTAATAGGATGATCAGGCATGGTTGAAAAATGAAATGAGGTGGATTATGGTTGATTTGGATTGATATCTTGGGATGCAAAATATTGATCCATTATCGATAAAGACTCTAGGATGGGTGTTTTTTATGAAGTGGTGTTAGTAGGGATGTTTTGGATGATGAGGGGTTGAATTGAGAGGTGGGTGGATGGAAGAAATAGCTCATAAGGATTTGAGATCAATTTGTAATACTTAAAAGGTTCGGTGTCTTCTTGGATGTAATGGAATTTATCCTCGTGTACATATTTTAGACATTGGTGTAATATTGAGGGCACACACTTCATCTCCCTGATCTAGGGGAATCCAAGAAGTATGTTATATTGCATCACACCTTCTAATATATGGAAGAGTACATGGATAGTCTTCACCCCCATGGTGATAGGTAGAACTAAGTTCCCTATAGTGGAACATGAAGCATCATTAAATGCCCATAAGGTGAAGGTGTATGATGTGATATGGGATTATGGTAGGATTAGATGCTTGATGGTGGGTGTGGTTTTGAGATTTATTGAGGAGCTGATATCAATGAGCAACCTCTTAAAGGGTTTCCTATCAATTTGAGCCACAATGTGCAATGGAGTATCTTGTAGATTTGATGATAAGCTCTTCTCCTCAAAGTCATAAAATGCTATCGAGGGCTCAATGAATTTTTGGACACATCCCACAAAGGCATTGAAAGAATTAGGGTCTTCTGATTGCACTTTAATGGACTTAATAATTTCCATCAATGCATCACAATATGGGGGAGACTTTTGCATTAGCTCATATATTGATAGTTTTGTTGATGTCATTTTCAAGTTCTATGTCAATTGGCTTCCTATGGTGATGATTGGGCAAGATGGATGACTTGGATTATGGAAGGATGGAGGTGGAATGGATGGGCCTGGTTGTATGGGAACATTAGGTTATGTTATAGGAATAGGTTTTGCTTGTGTTTAATTTTCTCTCCTTTGCCCATGGGTAACTACACTGATAGCCCCCACAAAACCTTGGTATAACTATGATACATGATTAACTTGGTTGGGAGGAACTATAGATGTTGATGCTCCTACCACTTGTTGATTTGCCTCATGATGAGGTAAAGGTGTCTGATATATCCCAAGGTTTTTATTGGGTTGGTCTAATGGGTTGTCATTAATCTTGATCTTTCTCACTTCTAATAACTCTTGCATAATACCTTTAAACCCATGGCAAGTTTCAATGTCATACCCTTTTTACCAATGGAATATGCAGTATAGATATTCTTTGTAGCCTTTTGATTTTAGCTTGTTCAGATCTTCAAGCTTTATTTCCAGTAATGTAAAATCCTGTGCCTCATATAATTTTTGAAAAATAGATGAGTAGGGCTCAGGTAGTGGGGTGTAATTGTGTTTGGGCCTAAAATGACAGTGTTGCATTTCTCCAAGTTGAGTTTTGTTCTATACCTACTGTGGGGTGGAACCACTTGATAATTCTGTTGTTGTGGTTGCTTTTGTTGGTGTTGGGATTGTTGTACTTGGGATTGGACGTGTTGGATTTTTTGTGAAGGTTGGACCAAGACTACTTTATTAACTTGAGTGGCCTTGGACAAGTCATGGTTATTCCCCTTTTAATTTTCCTTTGCAACTCTTTCTTTCTAGGCTTGATCTCACCCTCTTGAACCTTTATTTCCTCTATCACCTTGGCTTGGATGAGTGCCTTTTTGAATGTTTTGTAATGTTGCAATTATAGCAACAAAGATATGGGTTTGACACAACTTTTTGTGAACATTCTTGTTAACTCTATCATGGGAAGGGAGAATGGTAATTTTATCATGACCACCCTCCAACAGTTGCCAAAATCATGGACTGATTCATCATCATATTATTTCAAATTAAGCAAATCAGTCAATTTGGTTTTATTTTTTATATTTAGAGTGAACCATTCCAATAATTGGTCTGCAAGTTCCTCAAAAATGTAAATACTCTAATGCAATAAGTGGTTGTACCAATCCTATGCTTATCTCCTAAATTTCTAAGTAAATGTGTGTAGCATGAGTGCATCATTATTCTTAATCTTGAAGTACACATTGATGAATCTTGTTACATACTCATGGGGGTCCTCATCTCCTTTGAATTTGTCAAATTTTGGCCCCTAAAAATCTCTCGAATAGGTTGGTGCTGGTGCTGAAGAATGGATAGGGTGATTGAGTAGTTGCCTCAAGGTGGGCTTTTGTTACTACAAACCTAGTGTTTGTATGGTAAGGCTATCAATCTGACTCTACAAAAATTGGATCTTAGGATCCTCTAAAGGGTTAAAAACTTAGTTTGCTTGTTTCTTCTGGTAATACTGTGCATCATTGGTAGGTTTCGGGTGATGATGATTGTTAGTGTGGAGTGGATTATGGTATGGTTGTTTATGAGGGATTTAGTAGTGATGAGGTGATGGGGGTATGATAGCATACTAACTTGAAGGGTTAGCATACACTTGATGATATGGATTAGTGGCCATGGAAGTTGGGGGGTGCATCACCCAAGATGTATTTTGAGTGAAGAAGGTATGATATTGAGATGTAGATGGTTGGTTTTGGTTAAATCCCTATGAATATTGTATTACGTCAAGATTAATGTTTTTATTAGAATTATCTAGGATCATCTATTGTAATTGCAAGAAGGCTTGTTGCATGACAATCATAGATGAGAGGGTATGGCCATGTATGAAGTGGATGGCCAGGCTAGTTGAATGGCAACCATTTTAGTGGATGTAGGTGGAGGGTAAGTGGAACATTGTATTGTCATTGAAGGAGGGATGTTATAGATCATGACACTTACAAGTACAATGGATGGAATGGATACAAGAATTTGTGAAGCAACACTAATTGGTTCTTTGTAAAGGGGACTAGTGCAAATGATATTTTTTTTTGTCAAGATGATGGGTGGTTGGTTAGATGATGATGGATGATTATGGGTTAAGGTGGTAGCATTCAATTCAAAGAGTGGGTTCATGAAGGTTTGGTTATATTACTACAGGTGTGGTAATATGGCTTCTTGATGGGATGGTGAAATGGCATGAGGTGGAATGGTAAGCAACAACAATGATGGAAAGACCATACTAGCTACATTTAGGTACAACCTAATAATGTACATGTCTATGTAAATGACATGACCATCCATTGGTATATGTGGCTCACTCATAGGAGTCTCAGGAATAGCGATATGGGTAGCTCTATGCATAATATATATGTTCAAAATAGGGGCACTACTGGAGGATCTTAAATTCAATTTTTAGGACATAGTAGGGGCTACACTACCTTACCCTACCATTGAAGTGTTAGGGTCTTGACAAGACTGAGATGGATCCATGGGAGAAGACAATTGGAACTAAACTAGGTCTAATCTTCTGGCCTAGCCATGGGTTTTTACCATACACTAAAAATGGAATGAGGTATAATATGCAAATATATGTGTGTGAATGCTTGATGGAAACACAAAGCAAGACAGAACTCAAAGTAAACAAACAAACAAGTTCTATTTCTAAGTTTGTGTAGATTTTGATATCTTTAATATTATTTGTTTTATAGTTTTTTTTGAAAAATAAAAATAAAAATCAATGTGCAAATGTTTTGCCCTAAATGAATCTACAAATTTCACCTAGATGCTCTCACACACTAACTTGGTGATGAATTTTGAGTTGTGAAACCCACCAAGACTTGGAGATGAAACCCAAATCTAATGAGGGAGCCTAGGTCTTACCAGTCCTCACCCATATTGATCATGGGTAGTGATACACCCTCCAAAGATGATTGTGTGCTATTTTCCATGGCTAGAATGGTTCTTGGAGCTGGCCTTGGCCAAATATCAGGGTAAATATGTTCGAAGTTCGTGATGAAGTCCAACCTTGTCTGATGTTCATGTGCATGTGTGAGGTTTTTTTTATTTATTATGTAATGTAATAATAGTATGCAATTCTATTTATTGCCTAAGATGCAGAAAGTAGAAAACATAGAACAACAAACAATAATAGATCGGGGTCTAAAATTGCTAATTTTGAGCAAGATATGACAAAGTTCTATTATCAAGGCTAACCACGGGTGGGCAGTTAGTTCTAGTAAAATGAAATTGCATGGTTCACAAACTACACATGGGCATTTAGGAAATCCCAACCATGGATGCAAAATTTTTACTGAGTAACAAAATAGAGGCAGGACAGGCCCAAACCCCGAATGTGCCTAGATAATTACTAACTAGACTATGCATATTCTCTATTAACTAATATGAAATACAAATCTCTGATTTGACTTCCTCTTTTTTTGAATGTTTAATGTATGCCTAATGTATGATCTAAATGCAAACAAGGTCACACAGGGTAGAGAATCTTAATTTAGCCTAGATGTAATGCTAAAACTAAATATAGACGAAAGAGGGTTTCAGGTGTAGACTTGTTATTCTTTCATTGCTCCTTCCAATGTTATCAACCATTAGTTTATGGTTACATAGTGCTACAACCATCGGTGTGCAGTTCCATAGGTGTCCAACCATCTGTGTGTGATTCTATAGATATGTAACCATGTGTGCATGGTTTCTCAGTCATAGGGTTGAACAGGAACATGTTCTAGATCCATCAATCCCAATCTTGAATTCTTGCATGCTTGAACCCAAAAACCTACAATCATAGAAAACACAGATCATTAATCAAATTTATGTAAGGCAAAAAAAATAAAACTCTTAGGGGGTCCCATCGTGATCACCATTTTCTATAGCAAAATAATCAACACCAAACAAGTAAACACAAATGAACACTTGCAATAGAAGGAATATATCTGTTGTATTAAAATAGGGGATCCTAAATCTCTCAATGTTACAATGCTTTTGAATTATAATAATATTGTACAATACAAGTGTCCAAATGAAAATGGTGGGCTCTCCAAGAAAATCAATTGGTATCTTTTGTTCTTCTACTACAATTTTAGAGGGGTGCATGGGCTTCTAGTATCTAATGCGGGAACCACTCCAAATTTAGTAGCTTCTCTAACACACATAATTCCCACACACATATGAAAATGTAAACAAGAGTTTAGTAGCATTTGTATATGAATATAGGAATCATGTAATAAAATCCTCAACTAAAATTTGCAAAAAATAGAAAATATAAATCAAATGCCTTGCTGCAGTTAAAACTCACTGATCATACTGATGGTGTTTTTTAGGCTTTGAGAAACTATGGATGTGCAATGTGGTCTAGTAAACCACACACAGGCTATGCAAGAACCGTGCAAGGGTGGTTCTAACTACGTAACCATAGATGGAAGATTTAGATTGAGTGATAGACTGCTTCAAAAGGTGACCTCTGAGCTTCAAATTTCTCTTCTCCTCAAGATGTGTGCAAGCTCCTAATATTATTTTAGTAGCCTGATGGTATGAATTATTAGCCTCATTTTTTTGGTGGGGTGAAGGTGCCTTTATAGGATCCTTAGGATTTTGTATGGAAATAGGATGTGGTAAGCTAGGATTACCAAGTGGTAATCCAGTTCTACCAAATGGAGGGGGCAGTTAGAGTGAGTCACCTAGGGTGTCTCACTTAACTGGGGTGATGTGGTTGCAAGTGGAGTGAGGTGTAATAGTTATCCCATGTGAAGGGAAAAAGGGGAAAAGGGTGTATGATATGTGGCAAGGTATGTTGGTGAGGTGGCTAGGACACATGTCTAGTGGGTAGGTAGGGTATCCTAGGATGATTTTCTAGATTTAATAAATTTAGAAAATAGGATAATATGCAAGATTTTATACACCTAAGTCTAAACTTAGGCATATAACTTTATTATGTAGGATTTGATGTGGGGTGACAAATGTGATCTTATGGATACCTAGTTTTTTTTTTCTACACTTTTATTCATTATAAATTGCTTATGTCAAATGTGGATCGACATTTGAGCCTGGTCAAACGCAAACGAGCATTTTTGAAAAAAAAAAACAAATCCAAACTTCAAAAACCCATTACATCAAAAACATCATTCAAATTCATCTCACCCCAAACTGATCAATTTGGTAACCTAATTGAGGAATGTGACTGCGTTCAAGGAAATTTTCCATAGCTATCATAAACTCCTCTCCATAGGATCATAAAGTGGAAATTTCTCAAATTGGTATGCATCATGCCATGAATTTGAATGTGGTGGCTACAATTGAGGTAAACTAACCTTAAAATAGTGTTATGTGCACACCCATATAGGTTGGTCCATATACCACATCAAAAGTGCAAATAATTTTTGCCAAAAGAAAATTTTCAAACACATAGCCTCCTCCAAAATTGGGGTAACAAACTTCATCCTCATAATTTACAATTACATCCATAACACAACACTACTTCACCATCCAAAAATAAGTCAAATGAATCATGGGTATCATTTTTTCCATATTTCACCCATTCATCACTTGATGGGGTAAGCTAAAATAAAAATTTGAAAAAATCATTCATTCTTGGCATCGAGATAACTTGAGTCCATTACTTCATCCAATAATATTAGGTGTCTCTTATTTTTGTAATGCATTAATGCAACGTGGTACAAAAATGGGCATCTATAGACACCAAAACCTAGTCCTTCACAAAGCCTCCATGCACTCCACAATCCTACATAATAATAATATGCCTAATTTTTGACTTAGGTATATTAATCATGCATATTATCCTATTTTCTATGAAAATCCCCCTAGGATACCATGTCTCCCCATGTGACATATGTCCTATCCACCACTACCCCTCCACTTGCCACATCTCACACCTCACTCCACACATCACTCCAGTTCCACCTACCCATATGCCACCACTCCACCTAAGTGAGATACTCTAGGTGACTCACTATAGCTACCCAAGATAGGTGGCTACCTAGTCCCTACCACTTGGCAAACTTGGCTTGCCACCTATATTTTCCCTCCAAAATTCCAAAATGCCTATAAAAGTAACATCACTTCATCACAAAAGTAAGGCTAGAATATACATTATTACACTATAAAAATCCTTGTAGGAGGTAACCAGATTCCTTAGAGATCGAGCCATCAAGATCTTGGACCAAACCCTAGGGTTTCTACCCTTGCAATACCAAATATAAATGGGTGTTTACATAGAGGTAAACATGCATCCATGTTTACCAAACACCAGCCCACATTTAGTCAACCAAAAATGTGCACCCACATTTGCTCAGGAGAATATCAATCGATCATAGAGATAGATCAGTGATATAAATAGTAAGGTATTTTGATTTACATGTTCTCTATCTCTTGTATCTTTCATATAATCTACAAGTATTCATAATAGGGCTTTGTGGTTTTTCATTTCCATCTAAAAAATCCTCACACAGTGGAGGCCCTTCATATGCTACTAATTCTCCTTTGATTTTTGCATTCTTATAGGTATAAGAGATAAGTATTTGAAGGTTTTTGAGGCATAGAGTGGCCCACCAAGGATATGCAAGCCCACTTACCACTTATTGTATCAAGGAAGACTCAAGACACTCCCATCCATTTTACTTTTCCAAAATGGACCTCTCACTTTTTTGCATATTGTATTGTGACAAGCGCAAGCATTTTGTTGTAATCAAGATCCCCTACAATTTGGGGTAAATTAATATTGTAAAAAGAAGATATCAAGGCTCCTAAAAGTATTATTTTATTCATTATAGATCGCTTGTATCAACTTGTTATTTTCTTGAGTGTCATCTCTTTTTTCTTACACTAGTCCACTAGATAGGTAGAGGGGTTAAGAATGTATCCATTAGTTGACCAATTAGAATTTGTTTTATATTTTTTGTTTTAGTTGAATATAATTTTTTTAACCAAGCCTTATGTTAATATTAAGCTCTATTATTGTAACTCATTAAAGTGTGTATTTACTTAGGTGTTGTAGGTGAGTTGGAGAGGAGAGGGCAATCCTCCAAGAGAGGTCCTAGGTTCAAATCTCTACCCTACCAAAAAGCTAAATTGGGTATCCAAAATCCAATTGATAATATTGGTGCGGGCAGGGTCAAGTGCGACCCTCGGGTGACTTTGACGGTGTAGAACCCTCTGTTCGTGGTCTCTTAGACCAAGGTGGCTCCGCAAGGGATTTTTTGCTTTAAAAAAAAAAATTAAAGTGTGTATTTGAGGACATATGTTCTTTATGTCATATATTTCATAATAAAAGACTTTGAAATTCTATGTTCAATTTACACATGATGATGATGGTTGTACTTAGTTTATTTTATAATATGTGTCATGACCCACCTTGGTAGGACTTTTTACATAATAGACTATGTACTGATGAATGACTACTTGATGCCTAGCTTGCATTTGGATGGTTATGAAATGTTTATATTAATCTATCCTTAAGGAATATCATACTAATGATGTATTGTCAATGTGCAAAACTAGGTATACTCATGGGTGGAAGAGGTAGAATCAACCACTGAGAATGGGGTACTTGAAAAGGGAAATGATGAATATGGCAGCTCAAGGTAACATGAACGACTACCCTCATATAGATGCATGCATTTGATTGCTCACTTTTTTTTACATGTGTGTTTCTATGTAAGTGAACTAGGTGTAGAATCCCCTTTGGAAGGGATTAATAGACATAGAGGCTCTATTCACCTTGGGCCACTTGAATACCATACTAATGTTTAATATTAGTATAGGTATTTTATTTAAATTAATCAAAATAATAAATGATTAATGACTTTTATGGTTTGAATTAAATTGGATTCAATATTATAAATAGTAATACCTTAAAGTTCTATTTAACTCTCTTTTACCTTTTGAAATAGATAAAGAAATGAATAAACTTTATCTTTGTATAAATTAGAGAAAGAAATGAATAGCTCTATAAATGAAATAAAGAAATAAATATATTTAATGAAGCAAGATATTTTGAAAAAGGAAAAGAACTATTTTAAGTTCAAATATCTTTTTCCTTTGCCACCTTGCATAACTATTGGTAGATGGCATTTATGTCAAATTGAGGACTTTGGGAAAGGGGTAGATGGGTCTTATTTGTTAATATGGCTAAAAAAAAGGATGGGATTCTTCTTCCTCTAAGTGACTACAATAAATGAAGCGAGGATAAATACAAGGGGTCAACATTTGAAGGAGAACTCCAATTTTTGTGAAGGATTTAGGTTGGGATTGCCCTTGTAATTTAATTATGATTGTTTCAGTATTATTACCTTTAGGCCTATTGAATATTTTGTTAGAATTTTTACTAATGTATTCAACCTATGTTAAATCAATGGAGGCAACACTTTTTAGACCCTTTTTTAATTATCCTTTGGAGACGCTTACATGTTTTTCTCTACCTGTGAAATATTGATTAGTGTTGCCTTTCAAAACTTAAGTAACTTGTACTTCATTCATGTCCCTATTCGTTAAGGATATATTCTGATATGAATGTTTTGGTGGGTGTTTTAAACTTCATTAATGATGTTTAAAGCTAGCATGTTCTCTTTCCTATGTTGTTGGTTTTATCGAAGCATAGCTACCTTTTTTTGGCATACATAATTTTAGAAGATCTCCTATTGTCGTCAGCTATGTAACCTTATGTGCTAACATAGACATCCATTGCACTGTCAAACTTCTAATTGTAACAGTTATTTCCTTCTCCACTACCTCCCCTTGGGTTACACTTTGGAGGAGTGTAGTTTTTTAGTTAAATATTGGCCCCAATCTATTGAGCTACATGAGGCTCTATCTTGCCTATCATGGTTGGATTAGATATTTAGAATTTGATTATGCCTCTCTATTTTTCATAGTATAGAATCACCTCCTTTCTACCACCTCTAGCTTTCCTTTACTCTAAGGTTAAACCTTAGAGGTTTATTTAATTCACCACCTCAATGTCACTTTGCGATGTCACAACATGATGAATCCACGCTCATAGAAGCATGGAAAAGGAAGGTCGCTTTGGTATTCCTTAAGGATTATCCCACATAAAGGATGTAGGGGTGTTTTTTCCCCTTTAAAAAGGTGAATTCCCCCTAGGTTTAATGACCACTACTCTATGGTCTAGGGCACCATCGGGTGGGGTTACCTAAGTACCGATTGATTGGCACTATGTTTCAATGACACCTAGTTGCATTAACTATTGTTAGGACCTTTGATCCCCTACCTTCTATTGCCATGTGGATGGATAGGATTGCTCTCTTTTGCCATCTAAGAATATACTATTTATAGGTTTTAAACTCTTTTAATTATGGTTGTTCAATTAATCCCACATGAATTGTGTGGAGGAGTCATTGAACTTCTTAAGGGAAATGTCCCCTTATGCTTATGACCACCAAGTGGTGGTCATGAAGGCAACCACTTGGCAGGGGTAGTTACACTAGTTGTTGGTGTAGACAATCAACCTATCACTATTATTTAGGGCTATTGTAGACTCATATGTTGTTGACTACTTGGTTTGACTATTATTTGTTGATTGGTATCTAGTTTTATTGATTCTAGGATTGATAATCCAATTGAATAATGTTTAAAATTCCCTTTTATTTTGTCAAACTTTAGATAGACCATTTGAAGGAGGAATTTTATTTTTAGTCAATGAAAAGAATAAAGTTTACTTTATTTAAAATTTAAATAAGGGTGCTTAGTTAATTAAATTAAGGAAAGATGTTAGTTTATTAAAATAGAAAGAAGAATGATTAATTTATCTTAAATGAAATAATGATATTTCATTTAGATTAAAATAAATGGTTTATGTAAAGTATTTAACTAGTTAATGGCATGGGATCTTAATTGATTAAATAAATGACCGATGTACAAGTATTTAATTGGTTATGGGTATGAGACCTAAATTAATTAAAGAAATGATTTTTGTACAAGTATTTAATTGGTTAAAGGTATGGGACATTAATTTATTAAAGAAATGATTGTTTTATAAGTATTTAATTGGTTAAGGGTATGGTACCTTAATTGATAAAATATATGATTACTATATAAGTATTTAATTGGTTAATGGAATGGGACCTTAATTGATTAAATAAATGGTTGTTGTATAAGTATTTAATTGGTTAAGGGTATGGAACCTTAATTGATTAAAAAAATGGTTTATGTAAAGTATTTAATTAGTTAAGGGTATGGGACCTTAATTGATTAAAGAAATGATTGTTGTATAAGTATTTAATTGGTTAAGGGTATGGGACCTTAATTGATTAAATAAATGGTTGTTGTATAAGTATTTAATTGGTTAAGGGTATGGGACCTTAATTGAAAAAATAAATTATTGTTGTATAAGTATTTAATTTGTTAAGGGTATGGGACCTTAATTGATTAAATAATGATTATTATATAAGTATTTAATTGGTTATGGATATGAGACCTTAAATTGATTAAATAAATGGCTTTGTAAGTATTTAATTGGTTAAGGGTATGGGACCTTAATTTATTAAATAAATGGTTTTATATGTTAAAAAGAATGGACCTTTAATTTTTTAAAGGGAGGTTTGTTAAATTACTCTATGCTTAATAAATGACAAATGAATTTCTTTCCTAAAGGATAAAATGACTCTCCTTTTATGATGAGATAAAGAATGGATGTGGGAAATTATGGAATTTTCTTCTAATTTTTTGAGTGAATGATTTATGAATAAATGCATTTTGTAGTTTGTGTAGTTGTAATTTGGAATCCGAACTATAAATGCATCTATTTCCATAAGTCATTTAGTAGATGCATTTAGTTGCATACTTCATAAGATCCATGAGTTGTCTTGATCCCTTACCACCATAAATTGAGCAATGGAAAAGCAAGAAGGACCAAGGAGGACACTTAGATCTGAGACATTGACCTTTGATATATGTTGTAATGAAGACTTGTTATGGAAAAACATATTATGGAGTAGACTCTAGTTGAGCAATCTCCTAGTCAAAATATATTGTAATGCTTTATTTCTTTTTTAAGTGTGGAAGAAATTTTACCATACTTGAGTTATGTAATGATTTAATATATAAATGAAAGATGTATCTCTTAATTTTATTTATAAATAATCTATGATATCGTAGTTTCATAAACTATACTATTTTGTTAATGTTTTAGCTAGATAATGACATCTTATTTAAGTACCTTCTTTAATGTTATCATAGATGTTATCCAATGCCTATTTAAGTAGGTAGACTTAATCATATTCTTCTAAGGAAAGAAATATTAGAATATCTTAATGATTTAATGTAGTTAGATGATTAGAATTGATATCTAAATATGATTATGCTTATGTATTAGAAGTAGAGAAAGAAACCTAAGGGATTATGGGATCCCTTAGGAAGAAACTTCAGATAACCTTGATTTAAATATTTCTTCTAAAACCTAAACTAGATAGATTTACAAGGCATCAAGTATATTTAAACAAACTTGGTTATCACTAGAAGTGGTGAAAGGAGTAAGTTAGCTCATCGTAGGGATGATACTGGTAGCTTACTTTGAGTTACACCTAGTGAACCTACATGGGTGTACCATTTTGATAGGTAAAAATGGATAATTTAGCTCATCTGTGGGATGAGATTGATAGCTTATTTGCAATACACTTAGTATACTTGCACAGATAGGCTTATGTATGGTATAGGGATGGGTGTATCCTTTTTGTAGATTAAGCAAGGGGATAAGCTGGCTCATCGTAGGCATGCAATGAAAAAATTAAAGCATTATATTAGGTATTAGATAATTTATTATAATGACATATAATGGTTAGGGATATGTAAATCCCTATTGAGTATATGCTTGTAAAAAAAAATCTCTAGTTAGTTAGATTTTGGGGTTGTGAAAATATGTTTTCTCTTTGAATATTGCACCATCCCAGACCTTAGATTGTATGAATACTTTTTTTGGTAGATAAGATACTATAGCATTAATACCAGGTTTTACAGGTTGACCCAAAATATTTTACAAAAATTAGCCCAGGGTTGTTGATGAACATATCCTTACTAAGGATCCTATATATGTAAAATCTACATGTCGCCAAAGCCATTACATCCGGTAAGGCACATAGCCTATTATCAAAAAGAAACTTCCCATACAACATTTTGATTATACCCCAAGAAAACATACATGCATAATAATTACAAAAAATAAACAGACACGGATCCCTTCCTTGAGACAATGGAGAAACAAAAAGTTGCAGACACACATAGCAGAGTACTGAAAAACTCCCACAAGCTTTGTATTGACAATTACTCTTAATAATTCTTTGGTAATTGCTTTTTTACATATATGACATGCTTTGGTACCACATACTATCTTGTCCAATAAGCCTTGGAGAAATGAACCTGCTGTCTAGATTTATGGTGGTGGCTATCTAGTGGTCCACATGGCTTTGGTTCAAAGTCTTATATTATCATTTCTTTCCTTCCCTGTGATTATCAACCAACCTTAAATTACTAATACGACTAGGATCCATGTTATATGACATGTGACTATCCCCATTAGTCTTTGTGGTATTTCCAAGCAGCATCCACGAAGACAAACAACTCAGATAATTTTTATTGTGAGTCCAACTCAAAAAAGAGACGGGAATACTCATAACATTCAAACTTACAATGCCTTTCCTGTTGGTAAATTCGACTATCATTCTTGGAATTCTTGTTGAATAATCTCCTATACTTCACTTAGGACACCGTGTTCCCATTTTAAAAGTCTGTCACCATCGACATCCAAATTGGCCAGCTTATCAGCAATTTTGTTAGCTTCCTGAAAGACATGTTGGGCTTTTCTGTCATGTCTTCCCTGAAAAAGGATCCTAGCCTATTCAAAATTTGTTTTAATCCTCCAAGGAGGTGTTTATTGAGGAGATTTGTAACATGCATAGAGTCTCCTTCTATGATAAAATTGCCTTCTAAGTCTTGAGTCATTTGAATGCCTCTCCACATAACTCTAGCTTTAGCTTCGTTGTTCGTCCTTGTTCCCAAATATTCAAAAAATGCAAGCATCATATTCCCATTATGATCTCGCACAATGCCACCAATGCCTACTCTGCCAGGATTGTCCTTAGCTACTCCATAAAAATTAAGCTTAAACCAACCCGTAGGAAGTGGATACCACTTAACATTGGCTCTGGGGTTGACTACCCTAGGCACAGACTCATCTAACAAGGTTAAGCTTAAATATTGAGCAATCATGGTCTCCTGTAGATGAGGTTTACAAATATAAAAAGGGATAAGGTTCACATTCTTGTTGGCAAATGATAAGATCTTGGCAATGATAGTTTGATGATCATGGATAGACTCATTAAAGATTCTATAGTTACTTTCTAACCACACCTGCCAAAGATAGTGATTGAGACAAATTTTCCACATGTATCTAAGTCTTTGGCTTGAAAAGGGGCAATGCCATTGGATGAATAAATCAAGTACGATGGCTGGTTTAACCCATGAAATATTGAAGGCCTGAAAAACCCCACTTAGGACAATCAAGGAAAAAGGGCACTTAAGGAAAACGTGATAAATGGTCTCTCAATTTGCCCCTACAGATAACAACAATTAGTGATACAAATACCTTTATGCATCATATTATCAATGGTTAGAATTCTTCCTTGGATAACCATCCATGAAAATATTGCAATTTTTGGAATTAAATTTTTTATCCAAACTAAGTCCTTTTGGAGGACAAAATCCTCGTCATCAAATACTAGTTAGGCTAGGATTGGTTTTAAATTGGAATTACCACTTTGTTGAGTTATAATTGAATTTAGAACAACATAGGCTTGTTTATTTTCTATTCTTTTTCTTATCACCCCTAAACCTTTGAATTTTTTTGAACTTGTTTAGATTAGGAATAGTTTAGTTTTAGTTAAAAGTATTTAAATTTTCCTTCTATGACATAGTTTAAATTTTCATAGAATTTAAAGTCAATCATTGTGTTGCTTTTCCTAATGTAAAAGGTTTGGGGTCCCTTTCAAAACACATTTCTCTATAAAAAAAAACTATTGTTGTTATATGTGATAATATTATGAATGGAATGAACTTTAGTTTGGGTAATTTTGATTTACATAGTTTAAACTTACCTTTTTTGGCATGGTTCAAAACTCCACATACTTATAAATTTTCTATTTAAGCTTATTCTCTAATCTGTAGAGTTGAAATTATTTTTTAGTATTTAACCATTGTTTCTCATGCATGTGGCAAGTTTAATTCAATGGAATTACTTTCCAGATACTTAGGCATTTAATGATACGAAACTATGCATAGGAAGTCTATCTCTTAGATTCATACCAACAAAGGCTACTTAAAGGAACAACTACCATCAACCTATGAGTTTATCCATGCATGAAAAGACCTATTAATACCCAAACCTTGGGGGAAAACAAAACAATTTTTTTTCCAAGTAAGTTGGCTTTTATTTGGCCCACCAATAGTTTGGATTTTGCCTCTTCATGCTTAATAGTACTAGAATTAGAAGGTAGTCATAGTTTATCATTTGAATAATTAATAGTAATATAACATTTTTTTATGAGCATTCATAAGCTTCTTCGAGAATAAGAATTATGTAGTCCTTAAGTGTTGATAAATCTCCTTCTTTATCTTATTTGTGAATCATTGGTAAATACCACATTAATTCTATTAATGCATACTTTTGAGAATTTTTTATAATGGAATGTAAGTAGGAATTAAATATTAACAATTGTTTAGTTTCATCAATATCTTTATCTCTTATGTACATACTTAAAATTGGATCACTTAGGCAGATCAATTTTATCATAAATGCACAAAGTAATAAATTTAGTTATGTTGCCTACCTCAATCCCAAATTTACATCCAAAATAAATATTTAATGAATTTATCATCCAAACTGAATTCACTAGGAATGAATCTAACACCTCATCTGATGAATTTGTATTACCTCTTGTTCCTACCTAATTTTTTACTTCCCCACTAGATTTGACCCACAATAGTCAAAAGTGTGGATTCATCAATTATGAATCCACTGGTAGTGAATTTGTAAATTATGGATTATCTTTAGGCATGCAACCAACATTCTAATTCACCTATTACTACCTATTAAAAGCAATTAAATCCTTATACCACTTATAATAACCTTAGGCAACTATCAATTAGGGTAGTTAATTCACCTCTCCACCTTCCAATTAACTCATATGATTGCCAATCAAATTAAAATTAGCTCCTATGACTACCAATAAAGGAAGTTAATAGCCCAATAAATTAGGCCAACTAATATTAACTTAACACCACAATCCCCTACTAGATATTCCAAGGTTGCTCCTGTTCTATAAATTGGACCCTTTGAATATCCTTTTGCAATGACCTCTTGAGTACCAAAACACTACTAAAATTTTCTTTAGGCTTTTTTATCGAAGAAGAGATCATTTTTAAGCATTAAAACTCTACTACTTTCAATATCCCAAGGCCATTCATATTCAAGTAGTTTGGTGGGAGAGAGAGGAGGTACCTTACACTCGTGACTTTGATTGTATCATTTCTATATTCTTATTTGAGCTTATGTTCATGTTCATTTTCTATTCTTAAGACACTTTTTTTTCACGCTTCTTATTTCTATTTATATATAACAAATAATTTGCACTATCAACCATTTAGAAATATTTTAAAGGCCATTTTGGAACATATATAGGATACCATATTGCCAATAGGATTATCTAGAATTCCCTAGCAATGGCTTTCCTCTGACTTCAATCCACCCTTTTGTTTTTATCTGCCCAATGTGAATTCATTGTCTTTGCCCTATCCAAGCAATGGATTCGTTGCCTACGGTTGTAGCCTTGGAATCCTAAGTTATAGGCATCCCCTATTGTGTTAGTAACTCCATCATCTTCTTGTCATGAATAGTTAGGGTATGCACAACATTTTTACGGTTGTTTTCTTCTAATACTATTATACAAATTAATTGCTTCCTATATCTAGTTCAAGTGGTAGATTCATCATTAGTACATTTTATCTTAGATTACCAATATTGCACAACTTCTAGACACTATCTAGAGCTTGTAATATTAGCCTTAGTTCCTCTATTATTCTACTTTTGCTATAGAAACTAATTTTCCAACTATAAAACTTTCAAGCGGTAGATTCATCACAGGTATTGCTACAAGGGGCTTGATTGTGTAAACTAATAAGTATTTCATTTTCCACTATTTTGTAGGCCTCCAAACCTTGATCATTATTTTAGTCTATTTGTTTTTGTAGTTTGAGCAAATTTACTAATGGAGAAGTCTATAGGCAGTGTATTCTTCAATATATGGAAGATTAGATATAGCCACCAAACCATATAAGTATAATCTATGCTTATTTATTTTTTGTTTATTAGATTATATGCTATTGAATAATTGTCTATATATGCCTTTATTTCTACTTTAGAACACTTTAAAGGAAGGAATAAAAGGAATCTTAGCCTAAGTTTGTCTCAAGTTTATATTTTTCTATTCTAGGCATTGAAAGAAAAATAGCATTTAGTATGCATTTAGTCTAGTTTTGTATGTTGTGACCCTATTATACCCTTGCTTAAAAAAAAGAGAAAACTAGAAGTCTACTTTCTTGCAAACCTAGGACTAGTACTCATTAAAACAAAATCATACCTAGGATAGATTTTGTTTGCATACATAGTTGTTTGACACATTTTATTGAAATTTGACATTAATAGTAACATGTATTATTAGAAATATCAACACATAAAAAGGAGAAATCAATGAACATTTAGTTTAGCTTATCATTTATTTATTTATCCCCTTTGTTATTTAGGCATTTAAATTAAATTTGCATATAACCTTGCATTAGACTAAGCTTTTGTTTGCATATATTCCTTGTACAATTGTTTGATAAAAAAATAAGAGAAAACCAATTGTCTTTTAAGTTCATAAACCTTTATTCTAGATCTTATAGATAGTGAAAGAAATAAAAATTACCCATAGGCTAGCATCTTGTCTTATGCATAATTATTTTCATGTGCATTGCATCATCATTTTGCATAGTAGACACTAGAATAGGATAAAATTTAGGTGTTTGAAAAATTGAGAGCATAAAACTAGATTTAAGGAATCTATAAAATCCCTTGGTGAACCCAAAAACTCCCCACCAAAGATAAATGCTCAAATACACAAAATTATGAGGGTGTAACAGAGCTCTCTCTTCTAAGTGTGGATAAACCCCTTGGGAAAATTTTGGAGGCCAACACCTTTGAGACCCTTTTGGTGCCTCCACATCTTTGGTGAACCTCATGTGAAACCCCACACTAGTCCAAAATCCCTTTTGACCAAGCCTTGGAATTAATCATCATAAAATTTGCCATACTTTAATCAAGACAACTTAATTTATTTACATAGAGTAAAACACATTAATCAAATATAACAAGAACTTAACAAATTTTTAGTCCTACCAGGGGAAGGATAATGATCCTTTGAGTAAACCAACATATGAGCCTTAGGGGTTATCACTCTTGGTAAGTATATATCTATGGGCTAATGAGAGTTATAAGGTAGGTTGTTCTATTTGGTGATATAAGGGTTGTTGAGATATCTCTAAGAAAATCTAGAAATAAAACTAAAAATTTGAATTTCCATTCCTTGGACCATGGTTAAACCCCATTACCTTACTCTGAATATTCCATGGTAGTTAGCACAAAATCCAAATGCGTTGCCAAAATTAACCAAGCTTCAAGAGAAGAAAAATACATTAGAAAATCCTAATTACGAGGAAGAAGAGGAAGAAAATCCTCCTTCAAGAACCCTTTCCCTTATTCATAATGAATAAGGGGAAGTAGTTTTCAAATACATGGATCAACTAGTAGATTTCCTTCAATAAAATAGAGAAACCATGCAAAACATTTTGAGGGTAGATAAATAACCCTTGACTACTTATGTTGTGGAAGAAACCCTTTTGGATATTCCCCAACAACTTAGGTCAAATGCTATGAGTTTTCATCAAAGAGATCCATCCCATGGGTCTTTGCATTTAAATTTTATTCCTTCTAACCTAAACCACATGAGATCTAATATCCTATTATCATGTATTTGGAAGGTAAGACCTATTGAGATCTAAATTTACATCAAGGTAATATTGTAACTATGACTATAATCTGCAATGATCTAAAAGGTAGGCACCCACTAATCACAGTCCAAACCCTAATATTGGATGAATTAAATATTAATTTAACTCAACCTCTAGAGTAGGCTAGTATACCTTGTCAATAATTGAGTGTTGACTCATTTAATCTTAGCTAAATGTATAAATATGGGGATAGAAATGGGATAAGGGTTAGAAAGTAATGAATGAATAGTGATCGGATAAAGCTAATAGTATAGACAAATATAGGGCATCCCTTGGAAAATCATATTTCCAGTATTCCACACTTGAGACTAACAACATTTAAAACTAGTGATCTTCATCATCAAAGAACAAAAATACACTTCAAGAACTATCTCAAACATCTAGAGTATAAAAAATCCAAATAGAAAAATTATATTAATACTCTATCTAAAAAAAAAAATCTTTCCAAGCATGTATTTAAACATGAAGCATTCCAAATTTCTCTAAGTTAGCAATTCAATTTTAGTAGAATAAACTAACCATAGCATTAGTAGCAAAAATAAATTCATAGATCAAATCTTCACAAATAAAGAAGACACACGTATGAGGTAAACATCCAAGTAATACTCCTAATGATTTACAATAAAATATACAGTATTAGGGCAAGCAAACACTTTAGAGCTGACCCTTATCAATGAGGGCCTAACCTATTGATGGGGGACCAAAGAACCGGAAACAAATCACTCAGGCTATTCCAGAAAATTTCATTAAATTACATTAAATTAGGTGGAAAATGCATAAAAAATAGCCCGTAGGCTTACAAAGACCAGAGTCCTGCCTGGTTTTCTCTAACTACACTACTTCTCCCCGTTCTCCAGTCCACCACCTCAACTATTACAAATTCTGAGTTTTTATTGAGGTCTCGGCCCTCTATGCAATTAATGCCCCCACCTGATCGAATTCATGAAATAAAAATATGGAAGTTCGCTTCCTCTGCTACGTTTTCAAATTTCCTTCCATCAATGGGCAACTATCCCTATCCGCTAAGGAAGCTTGCATTAAAGATCCCCCTTGCCCTGCAACCACCATTTTGGTCAGACTATTCCTCTGAACCGCTGTTGCCTTGTCAAAAAATTTATCTGCACCCACTACCTCTTTTCCCACGTGCGGGACTGTCCACATGTCCATTTTTTGATTCGCCTTCAATCGATCACGATATCATGACATGTCGCAATATCATGACCATTTCTACCTACGAGCCCCTTGTCTCGGTTTGTGTCGCGATATCGCGACATGTCGTGATATCATGACCATTTTTGCCTGCAACCCCTTGTCTCAATTTGTGTTACGATATCATGACATGTCACGATATCGTGACCATTTCCACCTGTGCCTCGATTTTCCCTTCGCTATCGCGACGTCGCGATATCGCAATGTCGCGATATTACGGCAAAAACCTTCGCCTTGCATTTCGAGCCCTTCATCAACTCTACCTTCACTTTTGAAGTCACGATATCATGACGTCGCGATATCATGACGAAACCTGCCTTCGTCTTGTCGTAGCCTTTGGAGTTGTAATTTCGTGACATGTCGCAAAATCATGACATGTCGCGATTTCGTGACCCCCCCAAACTTTTGCCTTGGGAAAGAACTTGCTTTACAAAACTTAAACTTCCCCCTTGTTTTACAAAACTTTTGCCTTGGGAAAGAAAAGAAACAGAACAAATTACTTAGAAAATTTGGTTGATGCCAGATTGTCCTGCTGTCGTCGGATGCTCCTGCATCAGACACCCGAGGTAAAAAGGAGAAGTGACCTTCACTTCTGTATTGTTCGGTCCGCATCTTTTGTAACATCTCCAAATGGGCACCTGTCCCTGCAACCTGCTTCAACCCCGTCTCCTGGAAAAAACTTTTTCTACCTTCTACCAGACAAATTTTGGCATTGTTGCACACCTTCTCATCCACTGCCTGCAACGGCTTTAACTTGTGGCACACTCCATATTTCATCAAGGAGTACGTATTTGCATGACCATCATGCACTACACTCCGATCAAACTGCCATGGTCTCCCTAACAGAGAAATGGCAAGCATCCATGGGAAAAAAATCACACAGGACTTCATCCTGGTATCTCCCAATATTGAACGTGACTAAGCATTGTTCACGAACCCATGCTCTGTGGTCCTTCCGCAACCACGCAATCTGGTATGGATGCGGGTGTCTCCTCCTTTCTAGCTGTAACTTAGCAACCATCTCTTCGGAGACTAAGTTATCTGTACTCCCATTGTCTATAATAACATTACATACTTTGCCTACACTTTTGCACCGTGTGCGAAACAGGCTTCTCCTCTGCTCTGGTTTGTCTTCCTCAATCAGCATGGTTCTCCTCATGATCATTGCTTCTCCTTTCTCAGCTTCTTCAGAATTTTTTGATTCAGCATCTTCCTCTGCCATAGTAGCTCTAGCAGGACCCACTTGTTTCTTGTTCACTCTCTCATGGTGCTGGGGACACTCATATGCTCAATGTCCCTCTTCTCCATAGTGGAAACATGTTCCCCGAAACACTCCTCTTCCATACCCACGTCCAGATCTACCTCTTCCCCTTGGGTAGCCATTGTTATGAACTTGGGGTTTGGGTTCCTCATATTCCTTTTAATCCCGGCTGCTACTAACCTCTACTTTCTTCTCCTCCTTTCCTTCCTATTTTCTTACACCAGTCTTTCCTCCATGCCCTCTTCCTTTTTGCTTGCTCTCAAACCTTTTGTTCAGTTTTTATTCAACTTTCAAAGCAAACTGGTAAGCATCTTCAATGGTGCTCACCCGAACTAAGCTCAACTCTTCCTGGATACTGGGTCTCAACCCATTAATATAACGGGCCACCTTCTCCTTGCTTGCTTCTAAATGGCCAGTTCTGATGGAGATTTTATAAAACTCCTTCGTGTAGTCTTGGACAGTTTTATTCATCTGTCTTAAACTCTACATTTTCCTTAGCAGATCCAACTCGTAATCTACTGAAATAAACTCTCTTTAATTTTTCTACCATTCGTTCCCATATTGTTATCCGTTATTTTCCTCTTCGGTTCCGTTCCAGCTATACCCCCTTCCACCATATGCTGGCATGACCTTTTAGTTTGGTCTTGGCAAATCTGACCCTCTCGGGATCTTCAACTTCTTCATACTCGAAGTATTCTTCCAGATCATTGATCCAGTCGATCAATTCCTCTGGATATAGGTTCTCAAAATATGTGGAAACTTCCATCTTCGGCCTCTTCCCAATCTAGGATATGGCTTTGTATAGTCTGGCTTGTGCCGGATCCACAACCTCTTCCTCTTCTTTAGACTGATTTTCTTCTTCATCTACTTTCTCTTCACTGTCTGCATCTCTTCTTGGTTCGTGTCCTCTGTGCAGTTCTTCTTGCAGGGCCTGAAATTACCGCTGCAAAGCTCAGAAATCTTCTGCTGTCGTCATGCCTCTCCCACCAACCGAGTTTCTTCTCGAAGGCATTTTACTCACTTTCTCACGAGACGTTCCACAGATCCTGGTGTAACTGCCTCACGTCCAACGATCTGTTACACACTCAGGAACCCCCGCTCTGATACCATTTATGGGGGACCGAAGAACCGAAAACAAATCACTTAGGCTATTCCAGAAAATTTCATTAAATTACATTAAATTAGGTGGAAAATGCATACAAAATAGCCTGTAGGCTTACAAAGACCAGAGTCCCACTCGGTTTTCTCTAACTACACTACTTCTCCCCGTTCTCCAGTCCACCACTTCAACTATTACAAATTTTGAGTTTTTTTCGAGGTCTCAGCCCTCTATGCAATTAATGCCCCCACCTGATCGAATTCATCAAATAAAATATGGAAGTTCGCTTCCTCTCCTAAGTTTTCAAATTTTCCTTCCATTAATGGGCAATTGTCCCGATCTGCTAAGGAAGCTTGCATTAAAGATCCCCCTTGCCCTGCAACTGTCGTTTTGGTCAGACTATTCCTCTGAACTGTTGTCACCTTGTCAAAAAAATTATCTACACTCGCTACCTCTTTTCTCGCGTGCGGGACCATCCACATGTCCATTTTTTGATTCGCCTTCAATCGGTCGTGATATCACGACATGTCACGATATCGTGACCATTTCTGTCTGTGAGCCCCTTGTCTCAATTTGTGTCATGATATCGTGACATGTCACGATATTGTGACCATTTTTGCCTGCAACCCCTTGTCTCAATTTGTGTCACGATATCACGACATGTTGTGATATCATGACCATTTCAACCTGCACCTTGGTTTTCCCTTCGCTATCGCGATATCGCGACGTCACGATATCGCGACGTCGCGATATCGCGACGTCGTGATATCGCGACGTCATGATATCGCGATGTCGCAATATCGTGACAAAAACCTCCACCTTGCCTTTCGAGTCCTTCGTCAACTTTGCCTTTGCTTTTGAAGTCGTGATATCGCGACATCGCGATATCGCGACGAAACCTGCCTTCGCCTTGTCGTAGCCTTTGGAGTCGCGATTTCGCGACATGTCGTGAAATTGTGACATGTCGTGATTTCGTGACCCCCCCCCAACTTTTGCCTTGGGAATGAACTTGCTTTACAAAACTTAAACTTCCCCCTTGTTTTACAAAACTTCTACCTTGGGAAAGAAAAGAAACAAAACAAATTACTTAGAAAATTTGGTTGATGCCAGATTGTCCTGCTGTCGCCGAATGCTCCTGCATCACCTATATTTATAGTTTGTATAATGAAAGAGTATTAGAAATATTACAAGGAAGTTGGAGTTCCAGATTATCAAGATGTTGAGGTTCTAGACTATTATTTATTTGAAGAAATAAGGGGAGCTAAGCTCCATGGATCCTATGCAATTTGGCATCTACAACTTTCTCAACCTCTCATAGTTTTTGATGGAAGACCAGGTCAAGGCACGATAAAATTCATTCATCATTCTTGTAGTGATTGTTCTACCATGGATATATAACTAAATTGGTTCTTGGATCTTGATTCTACATCTCTTCATCTTCTCACCCCTTCTGCTTTAGCTCACGAATAACTCAAATAGAAATCCATAGTATTACATAGCTTGAATGTTGCTTTTATATATCACTTGAGTTGCACCAATCATGGATCCTTGATTTAATTTTGAATAGTCTCAATTATATATTCAAAAGCTAACTTTAGAACTTAGAGTGATCATGGCTTAAAACACTTTATCATCTTCCATGATGTTTAACTTGCTCTAATACAGGGTTAATTCCTTTGTTATAATCTATTGAAAACTTTGCAATATTGAAATATGCTCCTTGAAACTCCACAACATAAAGTTTGACCACTTTGATCATGGAATAAAACATATATGTTTTATCACACAAAAAATAGAATGTTGTCTTGGGTCACCTTTTCAAAATATGTGATATCAAACTTGTACTTTGTCCCATAGAAAATAACACTGCTTCGAGCATGTGGAAAGTAACATTATCACATCACATGGAAAAGAAGCTTCACTTATAAAAGCTTTGGAATTCCATGCTTTGAATCTCGTGGAAGGTAAATTTGACCAAGTTGACCACATAAAATAACACAACATTTGCCTTGTATGGAAAATAACAAAGCATCTACCTTGTATGGCTTTACACTTCATGGTGCCAACTTTGATCAAGTTGACTATAGAAAATTACACTGCTTGAAGGCACACATAAAAGAACATTGCTGGACCATATGGAAAAGGAGCTTTTCTTATCATCACTCTTTGGATTTCTATAATTCCAACTTTGGCTAAACTAACCATAGAATTTAATGAATAATTTCATCACATGGAAGATATCAAAACATTCCTCCCACTTATTTAGATTTTATAACTTGAATCACTTGAAAGCTAGTTTTGACTAAGTGGATCATATAAATTAACACTATGTTGTAACCTCATGAAAAGTAACACTATATTTCTACTACATCAAAAATAACATTACATTTAACCTTGTTCTTCTAATTTCATGACTTGATTTACGTGTAAGCTAGTTTTGACTAAGTGGACCATGAAAATTAACACTATGCCATGCCCTCATAGAAAATAACACTATTTCTCACTACTCCTTCAAAATTCCATGACTTACATTACCCGCAAGGCCAATTTGACTTCTTTGATCATAGAAATTAACACTGTGCTACAGTATCATAGAAAATAACATAGAGTTGAGCTTCATAAATTTTAACACTATTTTAGGTTGAGCAAAATTTAACACTGCATTGGGGTCCAAGGCATTTTTAACACTTAGTCAAATTTTCAAAAATTTGCTAAGTATGTGGTCTTTTGGGCCTACATTTTGGAGCCTCCTAGGGATATTTGCTTGCAAAGCTTGAGAACTCAAAGTATTATCCATTTGGCATTAGGAGTCAAAATAATATGGATTAATGATAGTGAACTAGAGTGAATGAATGGGATAGGATTTTTAGGGAAGAGATGAATAAATGGAATAGAGGGAAAAAAATATGCAGTGAAGGGCAGTGAGTGAATGGAGGGAAATAAAGGATAGGATAAACTTTGGTCATATATAATTTATGCTTCATAGAATAACTTCCTTGTGACCATCACTCTCTCAAATATTTGTGAAGATGTTTAGAGAGTAACGGTTCACATGGAAATCATGCAAGAGGTAATGTAGATCATCTCTATAGGGGACTACTCCTTTTGCAAGTTCAAATTTTATAGGAATTGATTAGATGGCCCTTTCAACTCAGCATCATGGCCTTTACATGTCTTCTCATAGGTTCATGCTTCATTGTTGCCTTTTGACATTATTAAAATCAAAACCATTCACCAAGATGTTTCTACAACCACTTTGCCAACTATGGCACCCAAAATTAATTTGCAGTAAAATTATATTACTGTTGCACCTTTTATTAATGATCTTGTTATTCAATTTCTTGCTCTTGCACATTTTATGTGTCTTCTACATTCTCTTTCCCCTATTCACCCTCTCATTGGTGCATCTCATCATCATTTCTATTTTCCTCCTCTTCGACTACTTCATCAACTTCCTTTTCCCCATCATTCCCCCTTTTTTTGTACCTTCTTCAAATAGTTGAACCATGTGTTCCAATGTCTTCAAATATTGGTTACAAGCAGCTTGGGTATGATTAGATATCTCCATAACTTGCTAATGAATAAACCACAACTTGGTGGCCTTCTCATAAGACATAGAGAGTCCCCAATCTACCAGATCTTCCATTAAATCCTTGAGTCTAGTTAAGTCTTTTATCAGCTGGATCACCTTATCTTGCTCAATAGGATCCTTCCATGCATCAATATCAAGATCATCCTATATAATAGAACTCAAGTTAGTCTGAATCTCCTCATTACTCAAACAAGAGTTGTCCTCATCCCAAAATACTTGAAAACCATACTGCATCATCTCTTGATTTATGTCAACAATTTTTTGTAGATTATTTTTAATTTTATTTATCAGTAGCCATCCTTTCTGAATTAGTCCATTCTTTTTGAGAGAAATTTTTGCTATTAGTCTCATAGTATTTCAATATCAATTAGGGATGGGCTTGGCATGTTCACTACATCTTGCCTCAAACAACTTGATGATCCTCTTAGCTTGAGATACCATTGGTTGTATCTCTTCGATAACATTTTCCAATTCTTCTTTAGTGTCTTGAAAAAAGTACCTGGACTCATCCATGAAGTCAAGTATAGGCTGAATTCTAGATCACTTATCCATAATTTCAAACTATATCTCTTTCCCAACTTATTTTACCTTGTCTTTGGAGAAACTTATAGATTTGGATTTATCAATTTGGAGTTTTTGCTACATATATTTGTATTTGTTTGGCATACTTTTCATTCTATTTTTTTAACTATTCATTTTGCTCCTTATATTGGACCATTTCTTGAAATTTGTCCTACAACTTTTTGGCTTCATTAATTACAACCTTTTCCACTTTCCCCTGGTCACTAATTGTGGCTTCTATTTTTACAATCTTCTCCTCCAAATTCTCATATTTCTACCTATAGATGTTACTTTGCACATACATAGTCTCCAGCTCCACTATGGTTATGAAAAAATCATCCTACAGGACCAATTGGGATATGTATTTAGTCTGCTCTTCTAGTCGGTAATCTTAAACTGTTGTCTTCTTCTAGATTATTGACCATAGGAGTAAGTTTAATCTTCATCCTTTGTCTAGCCACTGGATCTACCATCATGGAATTTCTCACTCGGGTAGCCCTCTTTGAAGGTTGGGCTAATTTATTACCCCAATAGTTTTGAGTTTTCAATGAAGCACTCATGATATTCTATAGAGAGGATACTATTGGATGATTGATGGATGTAGAAGTTGTAGTAAGTTAAGGAAAAAATGGTATTTACACAGCTAGAAGATGTGTTGTGTTGATAATGGTAGCATCTATACTTATGGTATGGGTTGTAGCTATAATAGAGATTGTATCTGCGAATGTGGATGAATAATATGGAATTGATAACCTCTTCATGGGTATGGGTGATGATGTTATTGGAATTTGTGGTGAATGAGGTGGATATGGAATGGGATGAGATGATGGAGGGCTATGAGGTGGTGATGGAGGTATAATTTCCTCTTGAACTTGAGAAGGGGAGGGACATTTCTTTGTGTAATAAGAAGAAAAAGAAGGAGAAGATATAGAAACCATACCTATGTATACCAATGTAGACAACTAAAAAATATCATTGACACTTTATTATTGCTTCTGCTGAATTGGTTGTTATGTCGCTAAGACTGGTGACTATTCAACAGCTTGTGTCTCGTGAAACTTTTATTTCCTACCAACCTCATTTTTAGCCTCCTTCATTGAGTCTTTTGCTTATATATATATATATATATATATATATATATATATATATATGTAAGCGAAAAACCCCTTGCGGGGCCACCTTGGTTTGAGAGACCATGAACAGGGGGTTCTACACTGTCAAAGTCACCGTGGAGTCACACCCGACCCTGCCCGCACCAACATTATCAATTGGATTTTGGATACCCAATTCAAATTTTTGGTAGGGTGGAGATTTGAACCTGGGACCTCTCTTGGAGGATTTCCCTCTCCTCTCCAACTCACCTACAACACTTGGGTCTTTTGTTTTTCTATTGAACATAATAGTAGTGGAGGCTTTACTTTTATAAGCACCTTCTTGTTGTTGAGGGGATGGTACTACAACTTATTTTATATGGAGATATTTAGGTTTAGAAGAGGCTCCCAAAGAAAACTTGATAGGAGTTAGATCTATGATTTCATATTATTTACCCCTTTTATCTTTGGTGGGGATTGTGCTTCTAGAGTCATGTGTTTAGGTATTTTCTCCACCTGGATAATTTTTACAGTGCTAGATTCATTTGTACCAAGGCCACCACTAGCATATCCCACCTTTTGCATTAGAGATATCCCTACTAGGTATTGTTATACTTACTCTAGTCAAGGCTCAAAAATTGTGCTTCCTTAGTATCTAGTGATGTAGTTGTTGTAATATCAATTTGTTGGAGAGTTGATAGAGGGGGAGCATTAGGAGGAGTTTTATTCTTCTCTTGATTCCCAATTTTAGACTTTTTTTCCTTTCATCTTACCCTTTTCTACTTTTCTTGTCTTTGCCTTTCTAAAGCTTAATGCCAAGATTTTAATTCCCCTCATTGTCCAATTTTCATAGTGTTTATCATATATTTCCTCAAAATCATGATAAATTGGCTTACCATAATTAAGGGCTATGGTATTTATTTCAACTCTCATTTTCCATCATTATAAAATTTTACCTTCTAACCAACCATATATTTCCTTCATTTCTTAAATTTTTGGTTCCTTGAGATCATGTATTTTCTTATGCTCAAGGTCGTAATCTTGCACGTGTTCATAGAAATATCTCCATGGTGGTAGGAGTTACCTCTTAATAATATCCCATTTAAGCAAGGAACTTTCCTTGTTATTCCTATTCTTTTTAATCGTTGGACGAGTAGTCTTCTCAAATTTAGGGATATTTTCACCATTCAAGGCCTTAAGAGTTTCTACAAATATATTAATCAGATAATACCTGCACATTTTTAGGAATTGGTAGAATCCTAAATTTTATAGGTCCTGGATGATCTATTCATACTAACACTTTCTTGTCATAGTGATATCATACACATTGAAGGGATACGAAACTATTCCTTTCATATTTATTCCAATACTAAATTTATAATTGATGAAGTCTTTCTTTTCCAATGCAAACATTCGATTGGTAACATAATGTGCCAACAAGAATGGTTTCTCTGTGAAACCATACAACTTAATGATTGTTCCCTTAGTCATAACATACATGTATCCCTCTTCATATTCCTTTGTTTGTAGATGCTCTTTGATTATGGGAGAAAGTCTAGGAAATTTACCATGCATTATTTCTAAATATGGTCACAAAAATTCTTTATTAAAATTGTAATAGGACTTTATTCTGCTCAAAACCCTAGTCCAATGATAGAATGGTATGGGATTTCCATCATTATCCTTATCTAATATTGGTATCTAGGGATTTTATTTTCTAGTAGCATTGAGGAACACCCAAGCCAAATGAGAGCAGTGTCTAAAATAAGGGGTTTCAGGGTCTTTCTTCATTACCACCAGCTTCTCATGTATTCTTTTGGTAAGGAAAGTTAACCAATTAAAATACATTAGTCTACTATTACCATCCCCTATGGATTTCCTATACATTTTCTCATTAGAAATACAATTTACTATGGTTATATTCCAGTGTCTCACATATAGGTTAGAATCTAGGTCTGGTAGTATTGCCAACATAGAAAATAGCTCTAGGTAGACAAAATGTTATGTGGAAATTGGGGTCCTAGGCAAGTCATCTCTAGACTTTATGGTTTTGAATTGTTTATATAACTAGTTCCTAAAATAAATACCATTTTGACTATAATTTTTCATCGTGTAATACTTTGCTTGCTCTTCTAGGTCTAGTGATGTTTCTCCCATGGCAAAGAGGTCATGATAGAGTTGTTCAGTTATATGAAAAATGGTTTTACCCTAAGCTATTTTAACTGCTTTGGCCCTAGGATCATAGAATTTTACTATTTTTGAAACCAACTCTGGACATAGGTGGACAAAATCATAGACATAAAAGGATAAAAGAGAGTGAAGGGCACATGTAGCTTGTTGTAAAAGTGGTTTTCCCAACTCATATCTGCTCTCAATCTTCTACTTGAGTCTGTCTCTTATTTTCTACATCAATTTCATATCTACGATTGTTGAAGCTTTGTCAATGTATTCCGTGCTTTCACCCTTCATTGGTTGAGTGGCCTATTTTACAAATTTTGGTATTATTCTTACAAGTATTTTATTGGGATAGCTCTCTGGATGCACAAAAATTTCACCTCTCTTTGTGGTTAAATCTTGGTAAAATTAGTGGCAAGTTTCATAAAATGAATTTCTTCTAAATTTTAGCCTTAAGTAACACCTCATGCATACCTTACCATTAATTTGGTAGCTAAATGATATTAATTTTACATGAATTCAAATACATGAATTGGTGGCAAGGTGCTGAGGCTTGTTAGTGAAGCTCTCGATATTTATTGGATGGAACTCTTAGCACCCTACGGCTTGTGGTGCATTGACACTCTTTTTTAAGTGTATTTACTCCACTTTTGGCCACAAATTGTGACATTTGATATTAACTTGACCTTCCTTTCAATTCTAGATTTTAACACATTGTGGATTTTAACATGTCATATATTTTAACATGCTATGGATTTTAATACCTCGTTTTTCTTCTTCCTCTTTATTGCTGAATGAAAACAAACAAGAAATGAAATTATAATACAAATATGTACATATGTTACACAGGAAGATATTATATTTCTCGAAATACAACTTGAGGTGATATACATTTACTAGTATTGGCTGCATATTTCCATTTTGATATTGAAACTAAAATGTATTATTCTTTTTTACTTCAACTATCTTGAATGGACCCTCCTAGAATGAATCAATTTTTTGGTGATTTCTTGGTTTAGACTTCTCTACATTCCATCTTAAAACTGAGTCACCTTCTTTGAATTTTCTAAATATTGATTTTTTATCAAACCATCCCTTTGTATCTATGGAATATTTTTAAAATTTAACATATTCTTTGGTCTACTATTATTCCAGATGCAAGAGATACATCAATTTAGCCTTTATCAAAATTTTATATTCTTCATGATCTTGGTTAGCCCATTTTGGAGTTGGTATCTCAAGATGAGTGGGTAGAATGGCTTTTCTTCCATATACTAGTGCATAAGGGAACTTAATAGAATTTTTGATAGTAATCCTATCTATCCACAGAGCCTGCTCTAAGAGGAGATGCCAACTTTTATTATATTCTAGTGCTCTCTTTAGAATCTTGAGTAGATTTTTGTTAGTGGACTTTGCTAGTCCATTCCATTGGGGGTAATAGTTAGAAGCATATTTTAAACACTTTCCATATTTTATTATAAATACAATGTACTTTACACCAATAAAATCTAGACCATTGTCATTTACTAGGGCTTCGAGGAGACCAAACCTTGTGATTAAGATTTCCATGAATTCAATCACCACATATTGATCTAATCATTTGGTTGGAATTGCCTCAACCCATCTGGTATAGTAATCTATAGCAGTAAAAATATATTTATGTATTGCTCAAGAGTTGGGATTTATGAATCCAATGAAATCTAATCTCCACTGTTGGAAAGTTTCTACTTGGACCAACTTTAGGGGGAATGAAGCATTTTTACTCCTCCCTACATATTTCTAGAATTTGTCACATGCTCTTGTTATTTTGAATGTGTTAGTAAATATAGTAGACCAGTAATATCCTACCCTTATTATTTTCATAGCAGTAAGTTTTCCTAAAGAATATCTCCCTGATAATCCTTCATGAAATTCATCAATGACCTTTTGTTTTTTATCATCTCTCAAGCACCTTATAAGAACATCATCTAGGTATTTTCTATAAAATCCTTCTAGTAACAGGACATACTTCAAGGATTGAAGCCTATACCTTATTATTTTTGAAGGGTTGATATCTTGAGGAAATACCCTTATTTGAAAATAACTTGTCAACTGATCAACCCAATATAAATATTCTAAAGAACTATCTCTACCCTATTTGAATGTTGCTAGTTGACAAACTAAAATATGATTTGAGACTATCCTTTTCGTCATTCCCTGACATAATGCTCTACCTTTGACTAAATTGGTAGAATTTATTTCTACATCATACTCTTGGATTTTAGTAATCCACCCAGCTCTCCTTGTAAGATGAAAATTTTGACATTAGGATGTACCATATAAACAAGAGTTTTACTTTGAGCTAAGTATTATCTGAAATTTTTCAAAGACTTCATAACTGCAAACACTTGTCTCTCAATAATTTCATGTTTAGTTTTGTACTCATGAATATTTTAGTACTGTTGCATAGCTCTCCTCAGGTCCATAGGCATACAAAATGAAATATTTGCTGAAATCAGGGTTTACCAGTATTGGGGCAGTAGCAATGGCTTGCTTGATTTCCTCAAAAGCTTTCTTCCTTGTCTCAATCCAATTGAATTCCATATTCTCTTTGAGTAATTTTGAAATAGGTTTAACAATTTGAGTGAAGTCTGAAATGAACTTCCTCATAAAATTTATCTACCCAAAGAATGATTGTAAAACCTTCTTATTCATAGGGAGAGGGAGATCTAGTTTTGATTTTAATCTATCAATAGCAATTGAAATCCCTTCCTTAGAGACTACATGCCCTAATAATTTACCCTTATGGACTGCAAAAAATGACTTCTTGGGATTTAGCAAAACACCAAATTTTTTGCATTTTTGAAACACTTGCTCCAACTAGTCCAAGTGAGCTTGTTTTTTATGAGAAAATACAGTCATATCATATAGGTAGAAAATGATGATCTTATTGGTCAACTCTCCTAAAGCATAGTCCATGGCTCTCTAAAAAGTTGTACCTGCATTGGATAAACCAAAAGGTATTATTTGATAAGTGAAGTAATCCCACTTATTAGTAAAAGCTATATTTAGTTGATCTTCATCCTTCACCCAAATTTGGTTGTACTTTGAGAAGCCATCTAAAAGAGAAAATCTTTCATCCCTTGCAACAATTTATAGAATCTGATCAATCTGAGGAAGAGGATAGTGAACCTTCAGTAATATTTTGTTTAGGTTCTTGAAATTATCACACAAGGATATGTCTTCATTCTTCTTTCTAATAGGGACCAAGTCAACAACCAATGTAGATTAATCGATAGGATAGATTATATTTACCTTCAATAATTTAAGTAACTCTTGTCTCATTATGGATTAAATATTAGGATTTACAGGTCTCTACTTCTTCCTGAAGGGCTTTGCATCAACTTGTAGCTCAATAGTATGTTGAATGATATTTTATCATACACGTTAAGATCTTCATATGACCAAACTATAATATCTCGATAATTGAGGCATATGGATTTAATTTCCTCCACTTATTTTGGAGAAAAATGAATACCAATATTGAGTTTTGTTAGCTTTTGGGGATATATTCAGTGGGAGATATCTATCATAGGTCCTAATAAAATGCAAAAAATATGAAAGAAAGTAATTATGCAATATAACTGAAATATACTATAAATGGAAAGTGGTAAAAATACAATGCAGTATGGAGGTAATGGTCACTACATTACTATAAGCTAAATAACTATATTGTACTCCATACAAGAGTTCTACCATTATCTACTACACTCTACTATAATGTAATTGATATGCTTGATATGAACTTGATATGAGCTATCACTATGAGGTCCTTTATATAGGAAGATAAATTCCTTGGCCAAAATTCTACCTAGTTGTACAAGGGGACATCTTACACATTACAACTTGCACATTGACTCTTGTGCATTTATTACATTTATTGAAGTAACTAGATAAATTCCCCCTAAATTAATCTTCTACTCTAACTATGTACCAAAGGTGGTACATTTACATGACCCAAATGATGTAATATATTCTAACTCTAACACCCCCTGTATTACATTATTTGGGTATTGAAGATTTCAATCTTCAATATGAATATTGTTCTCAAGAATGGTCTTGATCAGGTTCTTCTTTAGCTACTTCAGTATTCATATTATAGCTTCTTATATTTCCAATATTCTATTCTTTTGCATCAAATATATTTGATGAACTAGTAATATCATAATTTTGCATGTCTTAAGTGGATCAAAATTGAACCAATTTCTCTCCTTTGGACCTCTATATGACTTGTCTATCCGATCTTCATAAGTATCAACCTTGACCTCATTGTTAGTAGATGCTTCTAGAATAATATTTGAAAGTAACAATCTATTTTGTTTAGTAATATTTCTTCATGGCTTTTATAGTGTTTGTATTTATAGTAGCAGAAGAAAGATGAGTAATTTTTCCCTTCACAGTATTTGCATGGATTGAAATTCCAACAATTGATATTTTCATGACTGTATTGATTGCATTATGCATAATAGAGATATTCTGACTACTTTGTAGTCTATCTTAGGTATATCATGTTTATCTCTATCATTGAATATATCATTAAACCATATGTGCACATTCGAAGCTATTTCATTTTTACTTATTCGTATGATGTCTTCTTGATCTATCTTTTTTCCTTCCTTTTGAATGTGGTCTTTTATGTTTTCATTGGTATAGTTATCATTAATTTCATTAGAGGAATCTATTTTTCTGTAGCTATTTATTTCAGAACTTAGTTACCATCTTATTGATTCTTCCTTTCCTTTTGCATTTTCCTTATTGTTATCTATTGTATTATCAATCATGCTTTTAATCCATCTTGATATTTTTTCTCATTGCGCTTCTAAGTGTATTTCTTAATGTGTTGGTAGTCATATTTATAGCTCCTTGTATTAGAGTATAAAGTGCTTTGGTAGAGCCTGTATCTTATGAAATAGAATCTTCTAAGTGGTCTACCTTATAACTCCCTAGTTTAGAGTATATGATCTTGATTTGATAAAACCTTTTTAGAGCTTAGGTTTTGTAGGCTTCCTTATGACTCCCAAATGGATTGAGTACTTGATAAATTTTGAAAGATGCTATTATTATCAAGTCTTGTAGAATGCCTTATGTCTCCCTAGTGATTTTGGATATGCTAAGTGCTTTTGATAATAGTAGTTCAATTTTGGGTTGATTTTGTAAAGTTTTGTGAGTAGAAAAATCAAATTCTATTATACCTTATTACTCCTATTGAACTTAAGCACTTTCTATTTTTATGAGGTCCTAATGGTTGGATTTATTTTGTCCCTTTAATGTGGTTTTGAGCCAAGTATACCAATTAATTTCCAACCCTTGATAATATTTATTGAACCTTCTATCATAGACTTTGATATTTGATATTTAATGTTTCTAAATTTCAAAATCATACTTTGGTGTAGTTTGTCTTATAACTCCCTAATTTGGAATATTAGAAAACAATAATATTTGCAATGTAGAAAACCTTATTTCTCCTATGTTTTAATTTGAAAATATTAAGCTATAATTTTTTTTTAATTTTGCTTTCAATTATGGTTGATTTCCCTATAGTTTCAACCTTATATTATACCATTATATCTCCCAATTAATGAAAGAAAATAAATTAAGGTAAAGTCTTACCTTTATAATACTGTAAATATGCTATATGAGCATTGTATTTTTCTTGAATTCTCCAATGTATGCATACCAGTCTTAATGCTTGCTTCGACCTTCTTTCAATGGTGGATGGTGGTAAATTCCTTTAACTACAATATTGGGTGCTCCATTTTTCCATGACCAAGAGCCTTTAATTCTCTTTCTTCTTCCTCCACACTGCACTCCCTTAGCTACTATGAATTCACTCCTCCTTCATCTTTGGTGCCTCAAATAGGGACATAATATTGTAGTGGGTGATGTTAGAAATAGAGTTTATTCCATAATTTTGGTTATGTAAATGTATCTTCCAAGATACATACTTAGATTTTTGTTAATGGAATTTGCTAGTCCATTCCATTGGGGGTAATAGTTAGAAGCATTTTTTAAACATATGCCATATTTACTTACAAATACAATGTACTCTACACCAATAAAAGCTAGATAATTTTCACTTACTAGGGCTTCAAGGAGACCAAACATTTTGATTAAGCTTTCCATGAATTCAATCACCACATCTTGATCTGATATTTTGGTTGGAATTACCTCAACCCATCTGGTAAAGTAATCTATAACAGTTAAAATATATTTATGTCTTGCTGAAGAGTTGGGATTTATGAATCCAATTAAATCTAATCTCCACTGCTGAAAAGGTTCTACTTGGAAAATCTTTAGGGGGGATTAAACATTTTTACTCCTCCCTACATATCGTTGGCATTTGTCACATGCTCTTGTTATATTGAAAGTGTCAAAAAATATAGTAGACCAGTAATATCCTACCCTTATTATTTTCATAGTAGTAAGTCTTCCTAAAGAATGTCTCCCTAATAATCCTTCATGACTTTCTTCAATGACCTTTTGCTTTTGATCATCTCTCAAGCATCTTATAAGAACTCCATCTAGGTTTTTCTATAAAATACTTCTAGTAAATAGGACATACTTCATGGATTGAAGCCTATACTGTTGCATAACTTTTATTATTAAACATGAACCATTCACCAATATGCAGAAATATCAAATCATTCATCCACAATATATTATCCACAATAACAATCCACAAATGAGAGAGAGATAGATAATACCCTTAAGGTAGGGCAACACCAATAATAATCCTTAAGGAAGGAATAACTCCATAAGATCTCCCAAGATGAGAGGCCACTTCATGGGCACGATGATTACATAAGATTCTTCTTCAATGATATGAATCTCTACAATGACAAATATCTCTTCTTTATATATCCATATTCTTATTCTACTTTGGAGAGCCTACTACTAATATTATATTATATTAAAATATAATATAATATTATAATACAATCAACCTTGGGTTATGTGTGGCCCATGCCAACCCTTATACAATATAATAATATATCCACAAATATCTATTCCTAGGTACCCTACCATGCCACCCTCCTTACAAATGTTTCGTCCTCGAAACATATGAAGAAACTAAATAGTATGATTTGCTAAGCAATGTTAGCAATTGGTACAAATCTCGATCATCCATCCATCCAAGTGAAACCCGATGATGCTGGTATGCCATTTTGTTACTTGAGTATCCAAATCTTCTTCGTTGGCTCCATGCTTCTGCTGTTGTATTTTGATAACTTGAATGATAGGTCCACTTGTTCCTTGATGCTGATGAACCATGCTGAAAACCATGATCACTATGTTTTCTTTGCCAAACACTGTCGTAGTTGGTGCCCTTCTGATTACATGTAGAACCATAATATTGTTGCCTTGAACCATGTCTCCAATATTATTTCCGCTCATGGTGGTGTGGATGGCCATATGGTGCAACCTTTACTTGATGTTCTACCTTCTTTGAATTCTCAACATTTGGCTCCATTATTTTAAATTCCTCTACACATTGTTCTTTCATGTTCTCTTTGTTTGGTGTGTCCTTGTGCTCTTCTATCAAAGCTTCCTTGGACTCTGTTACTATTATTTCCACTGAATCAGTTTCTACTACTTCTTCCATGGACTCTTTTGCTGCTACGGCCTTCTTGGATTTTGTTTCAAGTTCTTCAATTTGTTTCTCTACAACCACTTCTTGATTTTCCTTGGATCCCTGCTCCTTAACCTCGAGAAATATCCTGTAATGTTATCTTCTTTTTCTGTACCATAACTTCATAAACTTCTTTTGCACATTAATGTTAACAGTACCCAAAGAATCTAACCAAGGATAACCAAGAACAATATCCTTATCATCCATCTCAATAGCATAGAAATCTGAATGTAAAACATATTTATCCATGGTGATATTTAAATCTTCAAAAATCTGAACATTCTCACCCTCTAGCTGTATGTCCTTGATTTTTGTTGCTTGAACTTGCAACTTCTTAACCAAAGCAATATTAATAAAATTATATCTACTACCAGGGTCAATGGAAATAATAACTTGTTCCTTTTGAATGCTTCCATGAACTTGCATAATAGACTTTTTAGATTCAAACAAATTCCTTTGTCCATTTTCTAATTTATCTTCTACCAAAGGTATGGTTTCCTCTGTCTGCATACCTGACATATTTTTTATCTTCCCTGACCTTTTCCTCTTTCTTCTTGAGTAATTTTATTTCTTTTTCATAGTCTTCATTCTGTTTCTTTAAAACTTCACATTCTCCTTTTATTGCATTCTGCTCATTTTGAGTTTCTTGTAGTTTCTTTTCATCGTCTTCGATGATATCCATTAGGTAATCTATATAATATGGATCCCATATACTCAAGAATTCATGCTCTATTTGATCCCAAGTATATTCATTATTCCTTTCTTTACAAAATTTTATCCACCAAGACAAAGCTTTCCCTTTAAAACATATATCCAGGAAGGATTTCTCAAAAGAAATATCATGATATGGAGACCTAAACGTATTCCACCATTCCCTAACATCAATATCATCTTCTCCAGAAAATATTTCTAGCTCCATAAGTTCACCTCCAGATAATGCAAATCTAGGGTTTCATGAAAATATATATCATGCCCTAATGCAAACTAGGGTTTTATGGAAATAAATATCTTCCCACCAAGTTGAAGCTAAAAATCCCAAGACAACTACATTTGCAATTTTTATTCCAAACAAAATAAAGTGCAACTGATTTGCTTACCCGAACTAAACAAATTGTATTTTGAAAAATTCGCAACTTGAAAATTCGTCACTTTCCTTGTTCCAGATGGCTGACTTAAAAAGGTTGTATCTCCCTCAATACTGCTCTGATTCCTTCATATGACCACTCATTTTAAAGCTATTCAAATTCTGCACAATCTGATCCAAGAATCGCCTCAATCGGATTAACTGTCGTAAAGATATGGCTTCTGAAAGATGAGACGTTTTTCTAGAAAAAAATTTGTGAAATTCGTCACTATCCTTGTTTCGGATGACTAACTTAAAAAGGTCGTATCTCCCTCAATACTACTCGGATTCCTTCATATGACCACTCATTTTAAAGCTCTTCAAATTTTGCACAATCTGATCCAAGAATCACCTAAATCGGATAAACTTGCACAGAGATATGGCTCCTGAAAGATGAGATGTTTTTCCAAAAAAAATTGCCCTAATTCTAGGGTTTCACACAAAAATCCCCACTTTGCCAAAATCGTTTCTCTGATACCACTTGTTGCATAACTTTTATTATTAATCATGAACCATTCACCAATATGCAGAAATATCAAATCATTCATCCACAATATATTATCCACAATAACAATCCACAAATGAGAGAGAGATAGATAATACCCTTAAGGTAGGGCAACACCAATAATAATCCTTAAGGAAGGAATAACTCCACAATATCTCCCAAGATGAGAGGCCACTTCGTGGGCACGACGATTACATAAGATTCTTCTTCAATGATATGAATCTCTACAATGACAAATATCTCTTCTTTATATATCCATATTCTTATTCTACTTTGGAGAGCCTACTACTAATATTATATTATATTAAAATATAATATAATATTATAATACAATCAACCTTGGGTTATGTGTGGCCCATGCCAACCCTTATACAATATAATAATATATCCACAAATATCTATTCCTAGGTACCCTACCATATACCTTCTTATTTTTGAAGGGATGAGATCTTGAGGACATAACCCTATTTGGAAATAATTTCTCAAATGATAAACCCAATATAAATCTTATGAAGAACTATCTCTGCCCTATTCGAATACTGCTAGTTGAAAAGTTAAAATATGATCCGAGACTATCCTTGTTGTCATTCCATGACATAATGCTCTATATTTGACTGACTTGATAGGATGGTTTTCTACATCATACTTTTGAATTTTGGTAATCCACCTAGCTCTCCTTGTAAGATGAAATTTTTGACATCAGGTTGTACCACATAAACAAGAGTTTTACTTTGAGCTAAGTATTGTCTAAATTTTTTCAAAGACTACATAACTAAAAACACTTGTCTCTCAATAAAGTTATATTTAATTTGGTACTCATGAAGATTCTAGCTCTAGAAAAATATGGGATGTTCTTCTCCACCATAATTTTTTTACATTAGTAATGTTGCATAGATCTCCTCAAGTCCATAGGCATAAAAAATGAAATATTTGCTAAAATTATGATCTACTAGTACTAGGGCAATAGCAATGGCTTGCTTGATTTCCACAAAAGCTTGCTTCCTTGTCTCAATCCACTTGAATTCCACATTATTTTTGAGAAATTTTGAAATAGGATTAACAATTTGAGCAAAGTCTGAAATGAACTTCCTCACAAAATTTATCTATCCAAATAATGATTGCAAAGCCTTCTTATTCATGGGGAGGGGGAGATCCAATATTTATTTTACTCTATCAAGATCAATTGACATCCCTTCCTTAGAGACTACATGCCCTAACAATTTTCCCTTGTGGACTACAAAAAATGACTTCTTTGGATTCAAGGAAATACCAAATTTTTTGCATTTTTGAAACACTTGCTCCAAGTGAGCTTGTTTTTATGAGAAAATACAGTCATATCATCTAGGTAGATAAGAATGATCTTATTGGTCAACTCCCCAAAAGCAAAGTCCATGGTGATCTAAAAAGTGGTCCCTGCATTGGATAAACCAAAATGTATTCTTTGATAAGCGAAGGTAGGCCACTTATTAGTAAAAGCTATCTTGAGTTGATCTTCATCCTTCATCCAAATATGTTTGTACTCTAAGAAGCCATCTAATAGAGAAAATCTTTCAGCCCTTGCAATAATTTGTAGAATTTGATCAATCTGAGGAAGAGGATAGTGATCCTCCTATGATGCTTTATTCAAGTTCTTGAAATCAACACACAAGCATATGTCTCCATTCTTATTTTTAATAGGGACCAAGTTAGCAACCAATGTAGAATATTTGATAGGTTAGATAATGTTTACCTTCAATAATTTAAGTAACTCTTATCTCATTATGGGTCCAAAATTAGGGTTTACAAGTCTCTACTTCTACCTGAAGGACCTTACATCAACTTATAGCTCAATAGTGTGTTGAATGATATTCTTATCATATACCTTAAGATATTCATATGACCAGACTATAATATCTCGATATTTGAGGCATATGGCTTTAATTTCCTCTACTTATTTTGGAGAACAATGAATGCTAATATTGAGTTTTTTTAGCTTTTGAGGATATATGCAGTGGGAGAGATCTATCACAAGTCCTAATAAAATTCAAAAATATGAAATAAAGTAATTTTGAAATATAACTGAAATATACTATTAAATAGAAAGTTGTAAAAATACAATGCAATATGGAGGTAATGGTCACTCCATTACTGTAATCTAAATAGTTACATTGTACTCTATATAGGAGTTCTACCTCTATCTACTACACTCTACTATAATGCACTTGAAATGCTTGACATGAACTTGATATGAGCTATCACTATGAGTACCTTTATATAGAAAGATATATTCCTTGGCTAACACTCTACCTAGTTGTACAAGGGGACACCTTGCACATTACAACTTGCACATTGACACTTGTGCATTTATTGCATTGATTGAAATGACTAGCTAACTTCCCCCTAATGTAATATTCTACTCTAACTATGTACCAAATGTGGTACATTTACATAACCCAAATGATGTAATATATTCTAACTCTAACATCCCCTGTATTACATTATTTGGGTATTGAAGATTTCAATATTCAATATGGATCTTCTTCTTGAGAATGGTCTTGATCAGGTTCTTCTTTAGCAACTTCATTCTTCATGTTATATCTTCTTATCTTTTCCAATCCTCTGTTCTTTGACATCAAATTTATTTGATGAACTAATGATCTCATGACTTTCCATGTCTTAAGTGGATCAGAATTGACTCAATTTCTCTCCTTTGGACCTCTATATGACCTGTCTCTCCAACCTTCATAAGTATCAACCTTGAGCTCATTGTTAGTAGATGCTTCTAGAATAAGATTTGAAAGTAACAATCTATTTTGTGTACTAATATTTCTTCATGGATTTTATAGTGCTTTTAGAAGAAAGATGAGTGATTTTTCTCTTCATAGAATTTGCACAAATTGAAATTCCAAAAATTGATCTTTTCATGACCGTATTGATTGTAACAAGTGCACAAGAGAGATGTTATGACTACTTTGTAGTCTATCTTATGGATATCATGTTTATCTATATCATTGACTAAATCCTTAAACCATATGTGTACAATTGAAGCTATTTTATTTTTACTTCTTCATATGATGTCTTCTTGATCTATATTTTTTCCTCCCTTTTGAACGTGGTATTTTGTGTTTTCATTGGTATAGCTATCATTAGTTTCATTAGAAGAATTTATTTTCTATAGCTATTTATTTCAGATCTTATTTTCCATCTTATTGATTCTTCCTTTCCTTTTGGATTTTCCTTATTGTTATCCATTGTATTATCAATCATGTTTTTAATCCATATTGATGTTTTTTATCATTTTGCTTCTAAGTATTTTGCTTAATGTGTTGGTAGTCATCTTTATAGATCCTTGAATTAGAGGATAAAGTACTTTGGTAGAGCATGTATCTTATGAAATAGAATCTTCTGAGTGGTGTACCTTATAACTCCCTAGTTTAGAGTATATGAGCTTGATTTGATAAAACCTTTTTAGATCGTAGGTTTTGTAGTCTTCCTTATGACTCCCAAATGGATTGAGTACTTGATAAATTTTGAAAGATGCTATTATTATAAAGTACTGTAGAATGCCTTCTGTCTCCCTAGTGATTTTAGATATGCTAAGTGCTTTTGAGAATAGTAGTTCAATTTTGGGTTGATTTTGTAAAATTTTGTGAATAGAAAAAATCAACTTCTATTACATCTTATTACTTCTATAGAACTTAAGAACTTTATATTTTTATGAGGTCTTAATGGTTGGATTTATTTTCTTCCTTTAATGTGGTTTTGAGCCAAGTATACCATTTAATTTCCAACCGTTGATAATCTTTAATGAAGCTTTTATCATAGCTTTCAATATTTGATATTTAATATTTCTAAATTTCAAAATCGTACTTTGGTGTAGTATGCCTTATAACTCCCTAATTTGGAATATTAGAAAACAATAATATTTTCAATAATAGAAATTTAATTTTTCTAGGTAGAAATCCTTACTTCTCCTATGTTTTAATTTGTAAATATTAAGCTATATTTTTTTGTTAATTTTGCTTTCAAATATGGTTGATTTTACTATAGTGTCAACCTTATATTATACCATTATATATCCTTATTAATGAAAGCAAATGAATTAAGGTAAAGTCTTACCTTTATAATACTGCAAACCAGCTATATGAGCATTGTATTTTCCTTGAATTCTACAATGTATGCATACCAGTAATAATTATTGCTTCAATGGTGGATGGTGGTAGATTCCTTTGACCACAATGTTGGGTGCTCCACTTTTGCTTGACCAAGAGCCTTTAATGCTCTTTCTCCTTCCTCCACACTGCACTCCATTGGCTACTATGAATTCATTCCTCCTTGGTCTTTGGTGCCTCAAATAGGGATAAAATATTGTAGTGGGTGATGTTAGAAATAGAATCTATTCCATCATTTGGTTTATGTAAATGTATCTTCCGAGATACATACTTAGATTTTTGTTAGTGGAATTTTCTAATCCATTCCCTTGGGGGTAATAGTTATAAGTGTTTTTAAACATATGCCATATTTTCTTACTAATATAATGTACTTTACACCAACAAAATCTAGATGATTGTTACTTGCTAGGTATTCAGGGAGACCAAACCTTGTAATTAAGCTTTCCATGAATTCAATCACCACATATTGATCTGATATTTTGGTTGGAATTGCATCAACCCATTTGGTAAAGTAATTTGTAGCAATCAAAATATATTTATGTCCTGTTGAAGAGTTGGGGTTTATGAATCCAATGAAATCTAATCTCCATTGTTAGAAAGGTTCTACTTGGCCCAAATTTAGGGGGAATGAAGCATTTTACTCCTCCCTACATATCATTGGAATTTATCACATGCTCTTGTTATTTTGAAAGTGTCAGCAAAGATAGTAGACCATTAATATCCTACCCATATGATTTTCATAGCAGTAAGTCTTCCTAAAGAATGTCACCTTGATAATCCTTCATGAAATTCTTCAATGACCTTTTTTTTAGCATCTCTCAAGCACCTTAGAAGAAATACATCTAGGTTTTTTCTATAAAATACTTTTGGTAATAGGACATACTTCAAGGATTCAAGCCTATACCTTCTTCTTTTAGAAGGGTTGATAACTTGAGAACATACCCCTATTTGGAAACAACTTGTCAACTCATCAACCCAATATGAATATTTTGAAGAACTATCTCTGCCCTATTCGAATGCTGCTAGTTGATAAGCTAAAATCTAATCTGATACTATCCTTGCTATCATTCCCTGACATAATTATCTACCTTTGACTAACTTGGTAAGATGTATTTCTACATCATACTCTTGGATTTTTGTGTAATATGAAACTTTTGACATAAGGATGTACCACATAAACAAGAGTTTTACTTTGAGCTAAGTATTATCTAAATTTTTTCAAATATATCATAACTACAAACACTTATCTATCAATAAAGTTATATTTAGTTTTGTACTCATGAAGATTATGGCTCTAGAAAAATATGGGATGTTCTTCTCCACCATCATTTTTTTTTTGTTAGTACTGTTGCATAGCTCTCCTCAACTTCATAGGCATACAAAATGAAATATTTGCTGAAATTAAGATTTACTAGTACTGGGGTAGTAGCAATAACTTGCTTTATTTCCTCAAAAGCTTACTTCCTTGTCTCAATCCACTTGGATTCCATATTCATTTTGAGCAATTTTGAAATAGGTTTAACAATTTAAGCGAAATCTGAAATTAACTTCCTCACAAAATTTATTTTTCCAAAGAATGATTGCAAAGCCTTCTTATTCATAGGGAGGGGAAGATCCAATATTTATTTTACTATATCAAGATCAATTGACATCTCTTCCTTAGAGACTACATGCCCTAACAATTTGCCCTTATGGAATACAAAAAATGACTTCTTGGGATTCAGTGAAATACCAATTTTTTTTGCATTTTTGAAACACTTTCTCCAAGTGTTCCAAGTGAGCTTGTTTTTTATGATAAAATATAGTCATATCATCCAGGTAGATAAGAATGATATTATTGGTAAACTTCCCAAATGCATAGTCCATGGCTCTCTAAAAAGTGATCCCTGCATTGGATAAACCAAAAGGTATTCTTTGAAAAGTGAAGGTAGCCCACTTATTAGTAAAAGCTATTTTTATTTGATCTTCATCCTTCACCTAAATCTGGTTGTACCCTAAGAAGCCTTCTAATAGAGAAAACATTTCATCCCCTACAATAATTTGTAGAATCTGATTAATTTGAGGAAGACAATAGTGATCCTTTAGAGATGCTTTGTTCAGGTTCTTGAAATCAATACAAAAGTAGAATTCTCCATTCTTCTTTCTAATAGGGACCAAGTTAGTAATCAATGTAGAATATTTGATAGGGTAAATAGTATTTTCCTTCAATAATTTAAGTAGCTCTTGTCTCATTATGGATTCAATATTAGGATTTATAGGTCTCTACTTCTACCTGAAGGGCTTTGCACCAACTTCTATCTCAAGGTGAGTTGAATGATATTTTTATCATATACCTTAAGATCTTCATATGACCAGACTATAATATCTTAGTATTTTAGGCATATGGTTTAATTTCCTCTACTTATTTTGGAGAAAAATGAATACCAATCTTGAGATTTGTTAGCTTTTGAGGATATATTTAGTGGGAGAGACATATCATAGGTCCTAATAAAATGCAAAAAATATGAAAGAAAGTAATTCTGCAATATAACTAAAATATATTATAAATAGAAAGTGGCAAAAATACAACGCAATACGGAGATAATGGTCACTCTATTACTATAAGCTAAATAACTACATTGTACTCCATACATTAGTTCTACCACTATCTACTACACTTTACTATAATGTAATTTTGATATGCTTGATATGAACGTGATATGAACTATCACTATGAGGTATTTATATAGAAAGATATATTTCTTGGCCAACACTCTACCTAGTTTTACAAGGGGACACCTTGCACATTACAACTTGCACATTGACATGTGCATTTATTACATTAATTGAAGTGACTAGCTAACTTCCCCCTAAATTAATCTTCTACTCTAACTATGTATGAATTTAATATGAACTATCACTATGAGGTCCTTTATATAGGAAGATAGATTCCTTGGCCAACACTCTACCTAGTTGTACAAGGGGACACCTTGCACATTACAACTTGCACATTGACACTTGTGCATTTATTACAATGATTGAAGTAACTAGCTAACTTCCCCCTAAATTAATATTCTACTCTAACTATGTAACAAAGGTGGTATATTTAAATGATCTAAATTATGTAATATATTCTAACTCTAACACCCCCTATATTACATTATTTGGGTTTTAAAGATTTCAATATTCAATATTGATCTTCTTCTTGAGAATGGTCTTGATTAGGTTCTTCTTTATCTGCTTAGGTCTTCATGTTATAACTTCTTATCTTTTTCAATCCTCTCTTATTTGACATCAAATGTCTTTTATGAACTAGTGATCTCATGATTTTGCATGTCTAAAGTGGATCATAATTGACCCAGTTTCTCTCCTTTGGACCTCTATATGACCTGTGTCTCTGACCTTCATAAGTATCAACCTTGAGCTCATTGTTTGTAGACGCTTCTAGAATAAAATTTGAAAGTAACAATATCTTTTGTGTAGTAATATTTCTTCATGGATTTTATGGTTCTTGCATTTATAGTAGTAGAATAAATATGAGTGATTTTTCCCTTCACAGTATTTGCATGGATTGAAATTCCAACAATTAATCATTTCATGACCGTATTGATTGCAATAGGTGCACAATAGAGATGTTCTGACTGCTTTGTATTCTATATTAGGTATATGATGTTTATCTATATCATTGACTAGATCATTAAACCATATGTGCACAATTGAATTTATTTCATTTTTACTTATTCATATGATGTCTTCTTGATCTATCTTTTTTCCTCCCTTTTGAATGTGGTCTTTTTATGTTTTCATTGATATAGTTATCATCAGTTTCATTAGAAGAATCTATTTTTCTATAACTATTTGTTTTAGATCTTATTTTCCATCATATTTATTCTTCCTTTCCTTGTGCATTTTCCTTATTGTTATCCTTTGTATTATCAATCATACCTTTAATCCATATTTATATTTTTCTCATTTTGCTTCTAAGTGTATTGCTTAATGTATTGGTAGTCATATTTATAGCTCCTTGTATTAGAGTATAAAGTACTTTGGTAGAGCATGTATCTTATGAAATAGAATATTCTGAGTGGTGTACCTTATAACTCCCTAGTTTAGAGTATATGAGCTTGATTTGATAAAACCTTTTTAGAGCTTAGGTTTTGTAGTCTTCCTTATGACTCCCAAATGGATTGAGTACTTGATAAATTTTGAAAGATGCTATTATTATCAAGTATAGTAGAATGCCTTATGTCTCCCTAGTGATTTTGGATATGCTAGGTACTTTTGAGAATAGTAGTTCAATTTTGGGTTGATTTCGTAAAGTTTTGTGAATAGCAAAAATCAACTTCTATTACACCTTATTACTCCTATTGAACTTAAGCACTTTTATTTTGATGAGGTCTTAATGGTTGGATTTATTTTTTCCCTTTAATGTGGTTTTGATCCAAGTATACCAATTATTTTCCAAACCTTGATAATATTTAATGAACTTTCTATTATAGCTTTTGATATTTGATATATAACGTTTCTAAATTTTAAACTCCTACTTTGGTGTAGTATGCCTGTAGCACCCTAAAATTGACGCAGTAAAATTACAATAATTACATTCACTTTAGTAAATAATTTAAAATTCAAATTTAACCTCCCAAACCGCCCGTTAACCGCCGAGAAATCCGTTTTCCCCCTTTTCTGCACCATTTTTAGAGTTTGTTTTGACCGCTTGACGATATCGCCGATCGACGATATCGCCTCGATTTGACGATATTTCCCGACTAGGACGTCCAGTACGATCTTGTCGCAAAACTGATTTTGCAAAGTTGGATTCTGTTCCAACGGGTCTCCAATCTGGGCAAAAGCGTGTCTGCACCGTTGGGACCCTCCCCCATTGGAGATCTCCCAAATTGGGATGATCTCCAACCTCCTAACTACTCCCCTAAGCCTATTTAATCCTAAACTATTCCTTTAGCACCCCCTGGCCGAAATTCTCTGCAAGTTAACTCCATTCACGTTAAATCATCCCTATTCTTCATTTGCACTAGTTCCATATCAATTTTGTTGTAGGTACATCACTGTTCTTCAGCCGGAGCCAACACCTATCGTCGCCGACGAACCTGTTCAGATCGGAGGCGAACCTGTCGAATTCGAGGCGATTTCGTACTGATGCGAGACGATCTCGACTGCAGTCCGTATTAAGGCAATCAGTGCCTGAAGTTTGCCTTTCTCAACCTTTTCTCTCGTCATTTTATTCTCCAAATTAGATAGTCTATTCAGTGTTTTATGTTATTTTGCATTTGGAGTTCACCCATTTAGATTAAGTGCATAATTAAATCCTAATTATCATCTAATTAGCATGATTCATTTCTCTCTCTCGTGTTTAAGTCTCAGTTTGATAACATTGCTGCCATTTTATATCATTTCCCTCTGTTAGCACTATAGTACTTTTTGTATTTTGCATCTATTTTTGGTTTTGCAGGTCTCTGATGAATTTGTCTGATGAATTCATCAGATCTCAGATGATCTTGTCTGATTGCAGATGATTCTGTCAAATCTCAGATGATCCAGACTGCTTCAACATCAAAATCTTCTTCGGACATCCGGATCGGTATTCCTCATTTGCATTCTCGTAATCTCTCTATTTTCTGTCTTTAAACTTGTTTTCTGTATTCATGGAATTTGCATTTTCATATAGATTAATCTAGATTCATTCGGCCAAACCTAGGATATGAATGCTTAAGGTTAAAAATGAACACACTAAAACACATTCCAAAACCTAGGCGTGGAAGCTGCCATTAAATGTTTCCTGGTGAACCCACCATCCATCGAAAAATCATCAAAATACACCTCCCTTGAGAGGCGGGACCTTCGCAAAGTCCTCTCAGTCCGAGGTACCACGACATCCTTTTCCCATCCTCCTTCCGGGCGCGGATCCAATAGCCTGAAGGTAGGGATGCGAAAAATTTGGAGCGATACATTTTGGTGAACCCGACGTGAATGCATCATAACCTTTTGAAAAACAAAAAAAACAAAAACAAAAACATATATAGAACAACTAAAACATAGATGCATTTTAAAACATTTAAGTTTGAAAACATGTTTAGATGGTAGCTCCTAAGAAAAGGTTAGCGGTTACTATAAACGTAGAAAATCAATTGGCAGCCATAGAAGTCAATTCTGTCCTTAGTGTGCCTCAAACAAGTAGAAATCAATTCCCGTGGAACGAACTTGATAGAAGACTTAGTCTCATCTCATCTAGGTCCACACAACTTAAGCAAATCAAGAGGCTAGTCCTAGATAGAATCCTCGGATCCTCACCAACTAGTTTTTTATCATGAACTTCGGAGAGCCTCGCCATAGATGGTTAGCCTATAGGAGAGCTCTAGTATCTTCAGAGTTGTTCACCTTCGAGGAATACCTCGAGAACGCAGCCATTGTGCACCAGTTCCTAGGTTGTGTAGAAGACCAAGAGGTTGTTCTTATAGATAGGGAAAGATGGAATAGAGTTCCGTGAGCTGTGTTATATCGAGAGTATTGCCACGAGCTTTACTTTTATCAACCAAAATCTGAAACAGACAACATCACTATAGCTCTTTTCATCAAATTTTTAAAAGAAAACTTTCAATTTGAAGAAGAACACTTCATGACTCCGAAACAACTCGAACCTATTAATGATATTCATAAATTGTTTATAGAAAACTAGATTATTACTTCAGTATTATTTCATGCATTTATTGTGTTATTTGCTGTCTTTATTATATTGTTTCAAAAAAACTAAAAAACTAAAAAATCAAAAACTTAGCAAAAAACTTAAACATTTCATTTTTCAAATATTGTAGTAGGTATATAGTAAATATATACCTCTTAATTTGTTGCATATATATATATATATATATATATATATATATATATATATATATATATATATATATATATATATATATATTTGCTGAAATCAAAACTTAGCACCATGCCTAAACTTAGGAATGGTAAAGAAACTTTAGGAGAAGGAGAAGATTGGTTACAAGATACAACTAAAGACCCAAATGTCCTTCTTGGAGATTCAAATCCGAAAGGAGAAACTCTAGGTCAATCAGACGAAGACTTAGGTGAAGATAAGGAACAAGAAGGAAGTGTTAAAGAGGATGGACCCTCATCCCCTAGAGTAGCTCCAAATGGAACTATTGCCTTTGACAATGCAGAGCATTTCAAGAAATTTCTCATGGATAACATTGATGACCTTAATGTGGCAATTCGCCTTGATAAAGGGCAAATTAGTAACACTCAAGCAGCCATGGAATATATGTGCAATATGCGCACTAATCCCTTGTCTTTCATTGATCAAGAAAGTGACAAGGCTGGACCATCCAATACGGATATGGTCACTATGGCTCAAAACATGTCAAAACAACAGGTTACCCAACCTCCTAAGGAACCCGTTATTCAACCTAAAATCACTCCCATACAAAAGAAACCTTCCTTCACTACTTTGTTCCGCCAAACTATTGAGCAATATGCTTCAAGTAAGCAAAAACCTAAAACAAAGCCAAATACAAACTTTCAACAATCCGAAATACAACATAATCCAACTTCAAAATTCCTCCATAATACTTTTCCTACCAATATTTTACACAACAATAACATGGCATCTAATCTTCATGTTCCTCCATCATATGCCCATAACACTCATGTCAATGCCCTACCGAACCAATATGGGGGGCAAACTAGTAATCTGGAAGCCATGGTGAAACAATTAGCTTCACGTATGGACCAGATAGATCCCTACCGCCCCTCGTATAATTATCGAGAGATCTGTAGTCAACCTTTGGATCCCATAGTTGTAGCTCAACCATACCCTAAGCATTTTCCCATGCCCATCCCGCCTATATATAAAGGAACCGAAGATCCCATAGAGCATCTTCGCATGTTTAGGATAGCATGTCACGACATATCGCATGACGACTTGCTATTACTAAAAATGTTCCCCAAAAGTTTAGGTGGAATGGCATTAGAGTGGTACTATCAATTGCCCACTCATTCTTTGAGAAACTTCGAAGAAACAACGAAATCATTTGTCCATCAATTTAGTGCCTACATCGAGAGGCATGTAACTATTAAAGACCTATACAATTTAAAACAAGACAAGGATGAATGCTTTGCCGATTTCTTAGCTAGATGGAGGCAATTGATAGGAAAACCGCACTTTGTGCTGCCTTATAGGGAAATGTTGGACATTTTCATCAACAATTTACAAGAACAGATATCTTATGAGCTATCGACTGCTACTTTAACTACCTTCGATCAAGCTATAGATTTAGCTCGAAGAGTAGAAGATGCCCTCATTAGGAGAGGCCAACTCAGGAAGAAGGATGATGAGAAAACATCCAAAAATCAATATAAAAACAAACAAGTTGTCGGTGACTGAGTCACTGACAGCAGTAAACGTTGCTAATATCAATGCAACGAAGACAACAAAAAAATTCATATTGAAACCTCCCCGACAAGCCTCCTCGAGAATTCACTAGATTAAACCAACCCTTATCAACTATTTTACCTCAATTACTCGAAAGAGGTTTGATCCAATTACCACCCATCCGGGAACCCGATCCAACTATACCCGGATATAGAGCCGACTTGCACCGTGATTTCCATAGAGGACCCGGACATTCTACCAACGCTTGTAAAAGATTGAAACATAAAATACAAGATTTGATTGACAATAATGAAATGGAAGTGCAAGCCTTCCAACCTAAACAAAACCCTCCTAATAATACTCAAAAGACCATTCCTCAAAATCAAAATCAAAATGCCAATCAAACTCTAGACATATTTCAACACCCTTTACCAAGACATGGTAAAGAGGTAGCCAATCAAATCGAACATCATAATGTTCCCCCTCCTACCCGATATGTAGGAACCATTAGCGGACAATTACCTATTCAGGATCCTCAAATATTTGACACGACCTTATCCCCTGGTTACGACCAGGCCCTTACATAATTTTCAAACTTCTGATTCTAGTGATATAGAATCAGATAGTGAAAGTGAACTAGACATTACTTCAAACCAATCAAATAGTTCTAAAAATGAATCAGACCCTATTCAACCCGTCACAGATGCTATGGTTCCAGAAGAACCATTTCCTAGAAGAGTCACTACTCGACCCTCTTCTAATATATTCCTTTCTAATGAAGAAGCCATTAATGCTCAACCGAGACCAGTTCAACGTCTTCACTATAACATTGTAGGTACCATTGGAGTCGTTACTCGACAACAAGCTCAAAACTCTCAACAAGAACCAAACCATAACGATGGATCAGCTCCATTCGTTTTGAAAAACCCCAATAAAGGGAATCATGTTCCTACTGTTCAATCTAAACCCCCTTACAATATTAATGAGCAATTGTCCAATACTACGGCCAAAATTTCCCTCTTAGATTTATTAAGATCCTCTCCCACCCATAGGGATGAGTTGATGCTTACATTGAGCCAAATGATGGTACCTCAAAACATTCAACCTGAAGCTATGGCTAATACTATCATCACTCGAGAGATTGATTGTATTGACTTCCGGGATAAAGATATCCCACAACACAGTTTACATAAGGACAATCCCTTATACATTACCGCTTTAATTGGAGATGTAGCCATCAAAAGAGTTTTGATTGATAATGGCTCATCTCTAAACATTTGCACCTTTGACTTCTACCAACGATTTGGCTTTAGAAGTGATGAAATGAAGAAAACTGATATGATTATCAAAGCTTTTAATGACGAAACACAAGAAACGTGTGGAGTTATTACCCTCCCATTGCAAGTTGGCCCTAGAACCCTAGAAACAACCGTGTTTATTGTACATTGTCCAACATCGTACAATATACTTTTGGGTCGCCCTTGGATCAACGCCATGCGAGCGGTCCCCTCAACTTTACACCAATGTGTTAAATTTGAGTTTAAAAATCAGTTGGTCACTATTCATGGTGACCCTAGACCTTTTGATATGTGTGCTTTGGCATAACCTGTTGGAGTGCAATTTTTCCCTGCCCTGTCATCCACACATCCTAGTTCTTATTTTTCATCCAAAACTCGTGAAACATAAACCCATAACTTCACCTATTTCCCCTCCATTAATTTCATCCTCCTATATAGACCAACAACCCTCTAAACAAATCATTTTAGAACCTCAAAAAGATTTTAAATCTACAACCAATCCTTCAAGTTCTATCCCTATAAATTCAAAACCTGTAGACACATCTATCATACCTTCCACAGCTTAAAGACATAGGTAATAAGCCTTCTACATCTTATGCCCTTTCTGATGAACTCTTACCAGATTTATCTACAACCTTAATATCAGAAAAGACAAATGCTTTCATGCAAGATTCAAACCTTTTAAATAACTTACCGCCATCTCCTCGTACTTTGGGCCTCCCACAACCTATGGGAAGTACTTACCAAGTCGGGAGTTGTGCCTTCATTTATAAAGGATATGACTGGGGAAGAATCCCTTCGAATATCAAAACTCATCATGAAGGATATGCTCGGTGTTATTTTACCAATGATTATATTAAAGCTAAACCCATGATGCTTAAAATGGGATATGAAGGGAAAGGCTTGGGACCTTCCCAAAATGGCATGAAAGAACCTTTCGAGGTAGAACCATGGCCCGCCCGCCGTGGCGTGGGCCTATTTCCTAGTAAGGGTCAACCCTTTCCTTTTGAGGATGATGATCATCTCATATGCTATCAAGATTATATGGATAGGCATGTTGATTTGCCTATTAAAAATCAGTCGTTTTCATGCAACATGCTGTCCATAGCATACCCTGAAATGATTGTCGACCCCGATGAAGAGTTGGAAGGAGATATCTTCCATGATGTCTCTGTTGAAGAGATGTTACACAATGGATTTTATTTTGATGGTTCTATACCAACTATAGCCCAACTTGAAGCCACTAATCCTCAGAATGACTTATCTAAATTAACCTTACAAGAATTACAAGAATTGGGCGTTTCACCCGCCCCACCTAACTTTGAAAGAGATCTACACATGGAGGTAGAAAACGTCATTAAAATTAATATTGGAACTGAGGATAATCCTCACATAATCAATATTGGATCAGAATTAAGCCAAGAAAAACAAGAACAATACATTGCATTCCTTAAAGAGTATGAAGATGTCTTCGCTTGGACATACGAAGATATGCCAGGTCTAGACCCTTCTGTAGTCATGCATCATCTAGTGGTCCATCCGGATGCTAAACCCGTTAAACAAAAACTTAGAAAAATGCATCCCAAAGTGGCTCGCGTAGTCAAAGGGGAGTTAGAAAAACTCCCGAATGTTATCTTTATACAAGCTATTGATTATGCTGAATGGATCTCAAACATAGTTCCAATCACCAAGAAAGAAGCTACCAAAGTTAGGGTTTGCACAGATTTTAGAGATATTAACGCTGCATGCCCTAAAGATGACTTTCCTCTTCCAAACATGGACCAAATCATTGACTTCACTGCCGAAAGTGGGATGATGTCCTTAATGGATGGATTCTCCGGTTATAATCAAATTCGGATAGCTCCTGAAGACCAGGCTAAAACAACCTTTATTACCCCCTGGGGTACCTTTTGCTGGAAAGTGATGCCATTTGGCTTAAAGAACGTCGGTGCAACTTATCAACGAGCTATGACCTACATTTTTCATGATATGATGCATGATATCCTACATGATTATGTAGATGATATTATAGCTCGCTCTATTATTGAAAATAATCATTTAGATGATTTAAGGAAAGTCTTTAATCGATTACGAGAATATCTCATTCGATTAAATCCAGAAAATGCATATTCGGAGTTAAATCCGACAAACTATTAGGGGTTTTAGTTTCTTTACGTGGTATTGAAATCGACCCTCTCAAGATTGCGGCCATCACTGATATGCCCGCACCGACTAATATATCTGAGTTACGAAGTTTACAAGGTAAGCTTCAAGCCATCCGTCGCTTCATCGATAAGCTGGTGGATAAAACCGGTCCCTTTCTTAAACTCCTTAAGAAGGACGTCCCCTTTAATTGGGATACAGAATGTAGAGAAGCTTTTGAACTTCTCAAACAATACCTCCTTAATCCACCCGTGCTTTCACCACCTAAATCCGATCGCCCATTTCTCCTCTATATTTTCGCTTCAGATTCTGCCTTAGGGGCTATGTTAGCTCAACTTGATGATGAAAAGCGAGAACGTGCTAATTATTATATTAGCCGAACCTTCATCAGTTATGAAACCCGCTACACAACGTTGGAAAAACTATGTCTAGCAGTCGTGTTTGCTACGCAAAAATTAAGACATTATATGCTTAGTCAAAAAACTTATGTCATTGCTAAATATGATCCCTTAAGGTATCTCATGAGTCGACCTTATTTATCGGGTCGCACAGCCAAGTGGGTTCTTGCTCTAAGCGAGTTTGATCTCACATTCATAGGACAGAAGTCTGGTTAAGGGTCAAATCATAGCAGATCAATTAGCTGCTGCACCCTTAGAGTCTACCCATCCCCTCATCATCGAGTTTCCAGATGAATGCCTTCAATTAGAGGCAGACCATACCGAACAATGGTCCTTATACTTTGATGGAGCCCGATGCATGAGTGGGGCTGGTGCGGGTATTATTTTAATATCTCCGCAAAAACATCTTATTCCTTCGTCCTTCAAATTGACATTTGCTTGCACCAACAATACTGTTGAGTATGAAGCTCTAATCCTTGGATTACGAGCTGCCCTAGCACTAAAAATTAAACACCTTTTAGTTTTTGGTGATTCCCAACTGGTTATAAACCAAATTAATGAAGTTTATCAAACCAGAGATGATAAACTGTGCCCATATAAGGCCTATGTTTTACAATTAATGTCTTTATTTGATCAAGTTACCTTGGAAGCCATTCCTCGAACTAGCAACCGTGCAACTGATGCTATGGCCGTAGCTGCATCTCTCCTGCCCTTGGAGTTAGATGACGAATATGCTACTATCATTATTCGTCGACTCCAGGAACCCGCTTCAAATAAGTCATGCTTAGAGCCTTTGGATGTGTTTCTAATCAATGAAACAACTCCCGAACCTTGGTATATAGACATATTTGATTTTCTTCAAAATGGGACTTTCCCTGCCAATTCTAATAGAAACCAACATCGGTTATTACGTCGACGAGCAAGTCGATTCGTAATAATTGGCAATACTTTATATAGGAGATCTTTTGAAGGTATCTTATTACGATGTTTAAACTTAGAAGAGTCTAAATCAGCCTTGAGTGAAGCCCATGATGGATCTTGTGGAGGACACTTTAGTGGTAGTGTTATTGCTAAAAAGCTCCTTCGGATAGGATACTTTTGGCCTACCATGGAAACGGATGCACATGAATATGTGCGCCATTGCGACAAGTGCCAAAAACATGCTGACCTTGTCCATGCGCCTGCACAAGAGCTGCAGGCTATTTCTTCTCCTTGGCACTTTTCTAAATGGGGCTTGGATATTATTGGCAAAATCAATCCCGTGTCATCTGATGGACATAAGTTCATCATAACCGCCACTGAGTATTTCACGAAGTGGGTCGAAGCTATGCCTTTAGCTTCCTGCACTGGCACACAAGTTTCTAAATTTATTTTTAATCAAATCATTTGCAGGTTCGAAATTCCTGCCAATCTCATCTCTGACAATGGAACTTGTTTCAAAAATAAAGATGTTAAAAAATTATGTCAAAAATATAAGATTCAACATCGCAGGTCCACTCCCTATTATCCTCGTGGTAATGGTCAAGCGTAAGCATCTAACAAAACCTTAATCAAAATTCTCAAAATATTGGTCAATAAAACCGGCCGTGGATCGGCACATTCAATTATATCCAACCTTGTGGGCCTATCGAACTAGTGTTCGAACTCCCACGGGAACTTCACCATTTGTTTTGGTATATGGTGCTGAAGCAGTTTTTCCATTTGAATTGGAAGTTCCTTCTTTGGCTCTGCTACTTCAAGATACCGAAGTAGGAGATGAATATCGTGCTGGCAGACTCAGCCAACTGGAACTCTTAGATGAAAAATGCATCAATGCTTTGGAGCATCTCCGTGCTTACCAAAACAAGCTTAAAAGATCATATGCTAAAAAAGTTCGTCATCGCTCCTTTGAGATCGGTGACCTTGTTTTAAAAGAAAATAAAAAAAATACAAATGCAACTAAGGACATTAAAGGTAAATTCGAGCCCAATTGGCTTGGACCATACATTATTACTGCTAAATTTGAATCAGGAGCATACAAATTATCTACCTTAGATGGTAAAGAACTTAAAGAACCCATGAATATTTTGCATCTTAAACGTTACTATGCATAAATTTGGTCATTCTTCATCCTTGTATATATTTGTTTTCAAAAATTTTTATATTTCTTTCAAATTTATAAAAATCCAAAAACATCAAAAATATTCATAATCTTCAAAACTATCTATTGCATTTATTTAAAGCACTTGTTAAATTTTTTTTATGCTCAAAATCAAAAAAATAAAACCAAAAATCAAAATAATGATAAAAATATAATAACAACTATATGCTTGACTCTTTCGAAACCCAAATAAAGAAGAAAGCGAGAGTCAACATCCTCAAAACTTCTCAAAAGTGTTTATATATATTTTCTTACAATTATTGCAGTTATATGTTTTAAATTATTTTTGGATAAATTAGCATTTATTTGGCATCCCTCACTTGCACACTCACAACAATAAATATCTTGATTTTATCTGGCATGATTACTAATCTCTCTTATATCAAAGTTCACAAAATTCAATTAAATAAAGTTTGAGCATAGAGAATTGATCTTGTTATTTACTTAAACCAAGCACATCTTTTCACAATAAAATGATTATATTTGTAATTTCCATGTTTTGCTACATAGTAGAACTGATTTCTTGAGCGAAAAGTTTCCCCTGCTATCCTATCATGCACATGGTCTAGAATCTTTGAGAATTGGCAAAAGGACAAGCTCACCCCTACCCGAAATAAAAATCCCTTGCTCTACAGCTAATCCGAGCAAGTATCCCTAGCAAAGAAAAAGAAAAGAAAAGTTCAAGAAAAAGAAAAGAGAAAAGAAAAATGTTATTTCAGCAATGTTCCAAGCATTATCAAGCAAAAGAAATACAAAAAGAAAAATAAGCAAAGTTCAAAAGAAAGCAAGAAAGCAATAAAATCCCTTTCCCTACCCTTTGAAAAGAAAAGAAGGGTTGATGAGCTTGAATCCCCGGAATTCTCAATTATTCGAAAACCGTGAGGTAAGCCCCATAACAGTGGTTTGTGCCCAACCCGCTTGGCCTTGGGTAACTCCTAGCGTGGTGATATGTCCGTCACATTAGCGACCTTCTTTTGTATAGACCTATGTCTCGCTTATGGATTAGCTAGCTCTTGATAATCCGACCTACATAGTAGCCTAGTATGGTTATATGCATCTACATCATGGATAATGAACACTTATTTGGTTTCTTCAAATCACTTGTATCATAGTACCTTGCTCAAAACTGGTAAATGAACAATGCAATTGCACACACATTTGTATTTGAGAGATTTTGTGTATCATTATGATAAATCAAGATCGGAAATGAATTCACATATGCACATGGGATTCCTTATAAATCTAACTTTTGTCTTCAAAATAATTTGAAATATTATTTTTTGCAACTTGTTTGGAATAAATCAAGTACAGTTGTTTACCATACAGACAACTATATAATACAAAAATCAAAAATTTCTTTCAAAATATACAATAAAAACATATACATATATATCTCGGTTGACTTTCGCGACGATGGTATAGTTTCAAAACCAAAATTGGAATTTTATGCCTAGCGCAAGTCCTCATTTTCATATTTTCTGTTCATCAAAAATCAACCATGCAATAAAACTATCTTTTTTGGATTTTCACGATGATGGTATGAGTCTATACCTACATATTCTATGCCTAGCGCAAACCATTGTAACAATTTTATTCCCCATTTATTAAAAATCATGAAAACCATATGACTTAATTCATTATGTTACACAAATTATGCTTTTCAAAAGCAAACACATTTTCATTATTTCATGTCATTATGTCAACCTTCAATTTTGTAATGATGGTATAATTCCTAAAGAATTATCCAAAAATTTTATCATACTTAGGAATTTATGCCTAGCAAAAATCATTTTAAAACATTATTTCATGCACAAATATTTTTTATAAAAATCTGAAAACAAACCATCATCATCACCATTTGCACTATTGCACCAAAGTCTTAAGACAGTTTCTTAAGCACTCTTTTACTTTTTAACAATATTTCTATAAATGGGACTAGCTTGACGACCGAGTGAGCAACGACTCCATGAAATGGTCTATAATAGCGACAATGTCCTTTGAAATTATTGTTAGAAGTCTCTTTTTATTTTTACATTTCATTACAACAAATCAAATTGTTACATCAGATTATTTCATTTAAAATATTACACGCATGACATTCAAATTATAATATTCCCAACGACATAATTACATCCAATTATCAAATCAATCAATCAAAACATTAAAAGCATCATAAAAATACATAAGACAAGTCATATGATCAAAAATATCTCATCTATATATATCACAAATATATGTACATCATCAAAACTGGATTGGTATGCCACAATCTGTACCTCGGCATACTCAATCCTCTATCAACAAAAACAAATATAATACAATGTCGTTGTCCAGCCCTCTAGCCTCGAGAGCCCCTCGAGCTCTCTCCCTCATCTCCTCCCCCGCCCTGAGGTGGACGAGGTGGCCCCATCGCCGTCTGTGTAGTCCTCGTCCTCGATCGGGACGTGGTCCTCGACGACCCGATCCTGATCGGATCTGCGATGTTAGCTGGCAGGGGTAGTCTATCCGCCTCTGGCACCAGCTGGAAGTATAATGTCTGGTAAAATGTCAGCTGGGCGATAGCCCGTGTCAACTCCCTAGAGCTCGCCCCTCCGCCCCGTGCCCCGAGGCATGCAATCTCATCCCGTAGCCGTGACACCTCAGCCCGATGTCGTGCAGCCGCATCCTGTAGCGTCTGCATCTGGGCCTCGCAGATGATCTCTCTCTACCTAGAGAGTAGCCATCTCGCTACTCTCTCCGATGTCCACACCCTTGCCCTTATCGGGCGATGGTGGCCTCTGTGGAGATGGGGGTCTCGCCTCCCTCCTCTCCCTCTCTCTCTTCCACGGCCGCTCCTGTGCCTGTGGCCTCCTTGCCTCTCTCCCATCGTGACCCTGGGCTGCCTCCATCACCGCCTGGCATCGCCTCCCTATCCGACGCACAACCACGTGGATCGGACCCCGTGCCCTCGTCATCCGAGGAGGGCGGATGCCTGCGTACTAGGCATCGTAGCCATTGGCTACTCTCGCGTCGTCCCCATCCACCGGCTGGATGGGGGCATCATCTCGTGTCCCGGCTCCGGAACCGCCGCATGTCGGGAGCCCCGCTAACCGTAGTGTTATCCCGGATAGTCCGGGAAAACTCGTAATCTCCGAGGGATGGGATCCCCCGCTCGTAGACCGAACCACCTCAAAACTCGGTCGTACCTATGGAGCTCCACCTCTCCCCTCTCCATCCTCACCAAGAAACTCGCCTAACGCGAGCCAACTCCCCGTCCATCCTCTGGCCACCCTGGATGCTCCCTCCATGGCCTCCAGGTGATCTGGTCTGGGACTAGGTCATCCAATAGCCTCCGGGACATCGACAGGTCGATCCGTCACTGTGCCCCTCTCCGGAGCCACCAGTAGAAGACTCGGGGCCTCTCCCCGTCAACCCCTATCAGAGGAAGCCCTACCGGCCTCCGCACCGCAATGTGCTCCCAACACCAAACCTGTAGTAGCGATGTCATAACTAGACATCGGCCGCCCTTGTACACGACCCCATACAGGATCCTGTACAATCGACATAGTACAAAATTGCCCCATGAGAACCTGTACCCGTGGTCCCGCATATCGTAGATCACATCTACGAGCATCCACGGCACCCTGCACCCGCTCTGGTGGCACAGCAAAAGTCCACCAACTACTCCAACCAGAACCCGTGTGAGTGTAGATGCCCTAGGCATCTGGCGCAGTGCCTCGATGTTAACTCCGCCCTTCTCTAGGGCGAAGCTCGGGTCACCGCACAGCCGTCCCATAGCGCGGCCCTGATTGGCCGTAGGAGTAATCAGTCGTCCTTGTATGGGGATTCTCATAATCCTCCATACATCCTCCAAAGTGGGAGTCATCTCCCCTGTAGGTAGCCAAAAACATGAAGAGCCCGGATACCACCTCTCTGCTAGGGCCGTCAGTAGCCCCATGTCTGTAGAAACTTGTGGCATTTCTGCCACATGCAGTAAGACGGCTTGTGCCAGCTGATCCCGCTCTGCCTGTGTAAGAGCGGCCAAGTCATCTCTCAACCCATCGTATTTCCATTCTCTGCTCTTTAGTAATCCTCTCTGCAAACATAAACAACAAAACAACAAGCAATCATTAATAAACAATTCAAGTAATCAATAATGCAAGTTAAAAGTTCAATTTTGTACAATTGATGATATCGCCCACTATTGGACGATATCGTCCCAAATTTGAGCATAATCGTCTCCGATTTCGTAGTTCGAAATCGTCCCTAATTTGATGAAATGGTCCCCTTTCGCTGATTTCGCCCTTGGGCGAAATTGCCGAAATTGAGACGATTTCATCGAAATCGGGACGATTTCGTCCCGACGACGTCGACGGCCCAAAAATGGCCACGATGCTCAAAAATCATCTAAAAATTACCTACAAAGCATGTAAAGTTAAATTAAAGCATCCTAGATCAGTCTGGACTCTTACCCGTAGACCGCGCTGGACCTCTGTCGATCTGTGCGTCGTCTCCACCATTTTTGCTTCGTAGCTCCAAAACCCTAAAAATGAATAAAAAAATGAATTAGGGTTTTACCCTATTTTTTTTAATTTTATTCAAAAATAATATTTTGCTTTTTCGCGTTTTTACCTCAAACGTTCGATTTGGGTAAAAACACGGAGGGGGCACCATAGTAAGTCGTCGTACGATTCGACCAAGAATCGTCGCCTAAAAATGGGAATAATTTTTGCTTTCTCGTAGATTGAGAAGAACTCATCTTTAACGCATTTTCTTCGAAAATTCGCTAAAGAGGGGGCAAAATGTAGCACCCTAAAATTGGCGCAGAAAATTACAATAATTACATTCACCTTAGTAAATAATTTAAAATTCAAATTTAACCTCCCAAACCGCCCGTTAACCGTCGAGAAATCCGTTTCCCCTTTTTCTGCGCCATTTTTAGAGGTTGTTTTGACCGTTTGACGATATCGTCGCCGATCGTACGATATCGCCCTAGATTTGACGATTTCGTCTGGACTAGGACATCCGTACGATCTTGTCGCAAAACTGATTTTGCAAAGTTGGATTCTGTTCCAACGGGTCTCCAATCTGGCGAAGCGTGTCCGCACCGTTGGGACCCTCCCCGTTGGAGATCTCCCAAATTGGGATGATCTCCAACCTCCTAACTACTCCCCTAAGCCTATTTAATCCTAAACTATTCCTTTAGCACCCCCCGGCCGAAATTCTCTGCAAGTTAACTCCATTCACGTTAAATCATCCCTATTCTTCATTTGCACTAGTTCCATATCAATTTTGTTGCAGGTACATCACTGTTCTTCAGCCGGAGCCAGCACCTATCGTCGCCGACGAACCTGTTCAGATCGGAGGCGAACCTGTCGAATTCGAGGCGATTTCGTACTGATGCGAGACGATCTCGACTGCAGTCCGTATTAAGGCAATCAATGCCTAAAGTTTGCCTTTCTCAACCTTTTCTCTGTCATTTTATTCTGCAAATTAGATAGTCTATTCAGTGTTTTATGTTATTTTGCATTTGGAGTTCACCCATTTAGATTAAGTGCATAATTAAATCCTAATTATCATCTAATTAGCATGATTCATTTCTGTCTCTGTGTTTAAGTTTCAGTTTGATAACATTGCTGCCATTTTATATCATTTCCCTCCGTTAGCACTGTAGTACTTTTTGTATTTTGCATCTGTTTTCGGTTTTGCAGGTCTCTGACGAATTCGTCTGACGAATTCGTCAGATCTCAGACGATCTTGTCCGATTGCGGATGATCTCGTCGAATCTCGACGATCCAGATCGCTTCAACATCGTAATCTTCTTCAGACATCCGGATGGTATTCCTCATTTGCATTCTGTAATCTCTCTATTTTCTGTCTTTAAACTTGTTTTCTGTATTCATGGAATTTGCATTTTCATATAGATTAATCTAGATTCATTCGGCCAAACCTAGGATATGAATGCTTAAGGTTAAAAACGAACACACTAAAACACATTCCAAAACCTAGGCGTGGAAGTTGCCGTTAAATGTTTCCCGGTGAACCCACCATCCATCGAAAAATCATCAAAATACACCTCCCTTGAGAGGCGGGACCTTCGCAAAGTCCTCTCAGTCCGAGGTATTGCGACATCTTTTTCCCATCCTCCTTCCGGGTGCGGATCCAATAGCCTGAAGGTAGGGATGCGAAAAATTTGGAGCGATACAATGCCTTATAACTCCCTAATTTGGAATATTAGAAAATAATAATATTTGCACTAATAGAAATTGAATTTTTCTTGGTAGAAATCATTATTTCTCCAATGTTTTAATTTGCAAATATTAAGGTATAATTTTTCTTTAACTTTTCTTTCAAATATGGTTGATTTCCCTATAGTTTTAACCTTATATTATACCCTGATATCTCCCTATTAATGAAATCAAATAAATTAAGGTAAAGTCTTACCTTTATAATACTGCAAATATTCTATATGAGCATTGCATTTTACTTGAATTATCCAACGCATGCATACCATTATTAATGCTTGCTTTGACCTCCTTTCAATGGTGGATGGTGGTAGATTCCTTTAACTACAATATTAGGTGCTTCACTTTTTTTTCTTGACTAAGAGCCTTTGATGCTCTTTCTTCTTCCTCCACACTACACTCCCTTGGCTACTATGAAATCACTCCTCCTTGGTCTTTGGTGCCTCAAATAGGGATATAATATTGTACTGGGTGATTTTAGAAATAGATTCTAATCCATAATTTTGGTTATGTAAATGTATCTTCCAAGATACATACTTAGTTTTTTTAGTGGACTTTGCTAGTCCATTCCCTTAGGGGTAATAGTTAGAAGAGTTTTGTAAATATATGTCATATTTTATTACAAATACAATGTACTTTACACCAATAAAAGCTAGACCATTGTCACTTACTAGGGCTTCAAGGAGACCAAACCTTGTGATTAAGCTTTCCATAAATTCAATCACCACATCTTGATTTGATATTTTGGTTGGAATTGCCTCAACCTATCTAGTAAAGTAATTTTTAGCAAAAAAAATATATTTATCTTGCTCAAGAGTTGGGATTTATGAATCCAATGAAATCTAATCTCCACTATTGGAAAGGTTCTACTTGGACCAAATTTAAGGGGAATGAAGCATTTTTACTCCTCTCTACGTATCATTGGAATTTGTCACATGCTCTTATTTTTTTGAAAGTATTAGTAAAGATAGTAGACCAGTAATTTCCTACCATTATGATTTTCATAGCAGTAAGTCTTCCTAAAGAATGTCTCCCTAATAATCCTTCATGAAATTCTTCATGACCTTTTGTTTCTGACCATCTCTCAATCACCTTAGAACTTCATCTAGGTTTTTTCTATAAAATATTTTTGGTTATAGGACATACTTCAAGGGTTGAAGCCCATACATTCTTATTTTTGAAGGGTTGATATATTGAGGAAATATCCCTATTTGGAAATAACTTTTCAACTAATCAACCCAATATAAATCCTCTGAAGAACTATCTCCGCCCTATTCAAATGCTACTTCTTGACAAGCTAAAATATGATCTAAGACTATCCTTATTGTCATTCCCTGACATAATGCTCTACCTTTGACTAACTTGGTGGGATGGATTTCTACATCATACTCTTAGATTTTGGTAATCCACCCAGCTCGCCTTGTAAGATGAAACTTTTGACATCAGGATGTACCACATAAATAAGAGTTTTACTTTGAGCTAAGTATTGTCTAAACTTTTTCAATGACTTCATAACTGCAAAAACTTGTCTCTCAATAAAGTTATATTTAGTTTGGTACTCATGAATATTATAGATCTAGAAAAATATGGGATGTTCTTCTCCACCATAATTTTTTTACATTAGTACTATTGCATAGCTCTCCTCAACTCTATAGGCATATAAAAGGAAAAATGTGCTAAAATCAGGGTTTACCAGTACTAGGGCAGTAGCAATGGCTTGCTTAATTTCCTCAAAAGCTTACTTCCTTGTATCATCCACTTGAATTCCATATTATTTTTTAGTAATTTTGAGTTTAACAATTTGAGATAAGTCTAAAATGAACTTCCTCATAAAATTTATCTACCCAAAGAATGATTGCAAAGCCTTATTATTCACAATGAGGGGGAGATACAGTATTGATTTTATACTATCAAGATCAATTGACATCCCTTCCTTAGAGACTACATGCCCTAACAATTTGCCTTTATGGACTACAAAAAATGACTTCTTGGGATTCAAGGAAATACCAAATTTTATGTATTTTTGAAACACTTGCTCCAAGTGTTCTAAGTGAGCTTGTTTTTTATGAGAAAATATAGTCATATCATCTAGGTAGATAATAATGATCTTATTGGTCAACTCCCCAAAAGCAGAGTCCATGGTTCTCTAAAAAGTGGTCCTTGCATTAGATAAACCAAAAGGTATGCTTTGATAAGTGAAGGTATCCCACTTATTAGTAAAAGTTATCTTGAGTTGATCTTCATACTTCACCTAAATCTGGTTGTACTCTGAGAAGCCATATAACAGAGAAAACCTTTCATCCCCTACAATAATTTGTAGAATCTAATCAATCTAAGGAATAGGATAGTGATCCTTAAGTGATTCTTTTTCCAGGTTCTTGAAATTAACAAACAAGCAAATGTCTTCATTCTTCTTTCTAATAGGGATAAAGTTAGAAACCAATATAGAATATTTGATAGGGTAGATAATTTTTGTCCTAAAAAATTTAAGTAACTCTTGTCTTATTATGGATTCAATATTAGGATTTACAAGTCTCTGCTTCTATCTAAAGGGATTTGCATCAACTTCTATCTCAATAATATGTTGAATGATATTTTTATCATATACCTTAAGATATTAATATGACCAGACTATAATATCTTGGTATCTGAGGCATATGGCTTTAATATCGTCTACTTATTTTGGAGAACAATGAATGCCAATATTTATTGTTGTTAGATTTTGAAGATATATGCAATGGGAGAGATCTATCACATGTCCTAATAAAATGCAAAAATATAAAAGAAATTAATTCTACAATATAACTAAAATATACTATAAATAGAAAGTGGTAAAAATACAATGTAGTATGGAGGTAATAGTCACTCCATTATTATAGATAAATAACTATATTGTACTCCATATAGGATTTCTAACACTATCTACTACACTCTACTATAATGCACTTGATATGCTTGATATGAAATTGATATGAGCTATCACTATGAGGTCCTTTATATAGGAATATAGATTCCTTGGCCAACACTCTACCTAGTTGTACAAGGGGACACCTTGCACATTACAACTTACACATTGACACTTGTGCATTTATTACAATGATTGAAGTAAATAGCTGACTTCCCCCTAAAGTAATATTCTACTCTAACTATGTACCAAATTTGGTATATTTACATGATCCAAATGATGTAATATATTCTAAATCTAACACCCCACGTATTACATTATTTGGGTATTGAAGATTTAAATCCTCAATATGGATCTTCTTCTTGAGAATGGTCTTGATTAGGTTCTTCTTTATCTACTTCAATATTCATGTTATAGCTTCTTATCTTTTCCAATCTTCTATTCTTTGATATTAAATGTCTTTTATGAACTAGTGATCTCATGATTTTGCATGTCTTAAGTGGATCAGAATTGACCCAATTTCTCTCCTTTGGACCTCTATATGACCTGTCTCTCTGACCTTCATAAGTATCAACCTTGAGCTCATTGTTAATAGATGCATATAGAATAATATTTGAAAGTAACAATATATTTTGTGTAGTAATATTTCTTCATGGATTTTATAGTGCTTGTATTTGTAGTAGCAGAAGAAAGATGAGTGATTTTTCCCTTCATAGTATTTTCATGGATTGAAATTCCAACAATTGATCTTTTCATGATCGTATTGATTGCAATAGGTGCACAATAGAGATGTTCTGACTACTTTGTAGTATATCTTAGGGATATCATGTTTATCTATATCCTTGACTAGATCCTTAAACCATATATGCACAATTGAAGCTATTTCATTTTTACTTCTTAGTATGATGTCTTCTTGATCTATATTTTTTCCTCCATTTTGAATTTGGTCTTTTGTGTTTTAATTGGTATAGTTATCATTAGTTTCTTTAGAAAAATCTATTTTTATGTAGGTATTTATTTCAGAAATTATTTCCCATATTATTTGTTCTTCCTTTTCTTTTGCATTTTCCTTATTGTTATCCATTGTATTATCAATCATGCTTTAATCCATATTGATATTTTTTCCCATTCCACTTCTAAGTGTATTGATTAATGTGTTGGTAGTCATATTTATAGCCCCTTGGTTTAGATGATAAAGTGCTTTGGTAGAGCTTGTATCTTATAAGATAGAATCTTCTAAGTGGTCTACCTTATAACTCCCTAGTTTAGAGTATATGAGCTTGATTTGATAAAACATTTTTAAAGCTTAGGTTATGACTCCCAAATGGATTGATTACTTGATAATTTTTAAATATTCTATTATTATCAAGTCTTGTATAATGCCTTATGTCTCCCTAGTGATTTTGGATATGATAAGTGCTTTTGAGAATAGTAGTTCAATTTTGGGTTGATTTTGTAAAGTTTTGTGAATAGAAAAAAACAACTTCTATTACACCTTATTACTCTTATTGAACTTAAAAACTTTCTATTTTTATGAGGTCCTAATGGTTGGATTTCTTTTTTCCATTTAATGTGGTTTTGAGCCAAGTATACCAATTAATTTCCAGCCCTTGATAATATTTAATGAACCTTATATTATAGCTTTTGATATTTGATATTTAATGTTTCTAAATTCTAAAATCCTACTTTGGTGTAGTATGCCTTATAACTCCCTAATTTGGAATATTAGAAAACAATAATATTTGCAATAATAGAAATTTAACTTTTCTAGGTGGAAATCCTTATTTCTCCTATGGTTTAATTTGTAAATATTAAGCTATAATTTTCCTTTAATTTTGATTTTAAATATGGTTGATTTCCCTATAGTTTCAACCTTATATTATACCCTTATATATCCATATTAATGAAAGCAAATAAATTAAAGTAAAGTCTTACTTTTATAATACTACAAATCTGCTATATGAGCATTATGTTTTCCTTTAATTCTCCAATGTATGCATACTAGTATTAATGATTGTTTTCACCTCCTTTCAATGGTGGATGGTGGTAGATTTATTTAACTGCAATATTGGGTGCTCCACTTTTACTTGACCAAGATCCTTTAATGCTCTTTCTTCTTCCTCCACACCGCACTCCCTTGGTTACTACAAATTCACTCCTCATTGGTCTTTGGTGCCTCTAATAGGGATAGAATCTTGTAGTGGATGATGTTAGAAATAGAGTCTATTCCATAATTTAGGTTATATAAATGTATCTTCCAATATTCATACTTAGATTACTTTAGGGGCAAGTTATCTAGTTACTTAATACAATGTAATAAATGCACAAGTGTCAATGTGCAAGTTGTACATATGCAAGTTGTCACTTGCATAGCTATATAGAGTGTTTGCCAAGTATCATATTTTGCTTATATAAGGATGCATCATAGATAGATTATAGAACATATAGATATACAGAGAGAGTCAGGGGACATAGTATGATAGTGTAGCATAGTTCTATGTGTATCATATTCCATTGGTGATGGGTGCAATGTAGTTTAGTAGCTTTATAATTTTATGTCCATTTCATCCATAGCTATATTGTATTCTTTTATATCATTTATATATCTTCCATATTTTAGTCATATAGTATATTTACTTTCTTTCATATTATTTTACATCTTGTGATTGTTATTTGCTAGTGATCGTTACATCAAAAGCTAAAAATGGTATAGAGCCATGATAGATATATTATGTGTAGGTCAATAGGGAAACCACCATTATCATTGATCCTGAGTATTTTGATAAACTGATGCACTATTGGACCAATCACTATCAAAATATCTCAAAAGAGTCTAGGTGGTAGAATTAGGGAGAGCCCAAGTGAGGAATGAAAGAAATCTTAGTCTCAAAAATAATGAGATTACATTTGACCAGAGTCTTTCCATAGAGTTTCAAGAATAACTCGTGAAGACCAGGACTCAAAATTCTATCCACTGGATTAACAAATCATCTAGTGAGGATCATCTAGGATATCTGGAATTTTCTAACTAGTGCCTATAGTTTCTTTTGTTACAAGAAATCAATTATTAGAGGATTGGGACTCCTCCTATGACAAAAATATAGGATACTTTAAATTTATTGCCCAAAGTTGTGTGTACCTTCATAGTGCAGATATTGGTTCATTTTGTAAGAGAAAAAATACTACAAAAGAAGACTTATAATGAAGAGTTATGGTGAATTCAAAAGACTAAAGATCTCCATTGCTGAATCAAAGAACTTCACCAGTTGAGAAATAATCCATATAAGCCTTGTATAAAATGCCAAGGAGCCTTGAATGATAAGCCACATAATTTTTATACCAAAAAGGCCATAGAAAACTTGGTAATTAAAAAGGCCATAGAAGCCTTGATAACAAAAAAAGTCCATAGAAGCCTTGGTACTAAAAGAGACCATAGAAGCCTTGATACTAAAAAAGGCCATAGAAGACTTGATCCTGAAGAATAATTTGAAGAGAATATCTGATTCAAAAGTAGACTAAAAATTTTAGTACTATCACTTTGTTGTAGGAAAAGAAGATTCAGTGAGTTGGTAAACTTCCTACAAGAAAGTTAGGAAGGGCATCTTCTTCAGAATAAACTCAACATCTACAGTAAAATTGAAGACATCAGGAGAATATCTCATTTAAGAACTCCCAATCAAGGAAGGAGAAGGATAATAAGGACTAGGTGAGTCCTTCTCGAATCTAGAAGCAACAAAATCAAAGATCCAGAAGTAGATCTCACCACCAACACTTCTAGGAGTAGAAGGTTGAAGAAAATGTCTCAAGGAATACCATCAGAAGCTGTAAGATCAGATACCTTAGTAAGGTCTTATTGAGCATCCAAAAAATTCTAGGAGAGCCTTACTAAATATATTCTCAAAGGAAAAATCATTGGATAAATTCACTACCAAGGAGAAGCCCTTGATAGTGAAGGATTTGGAATAATTATCGTCATCCAAAAATAAGCCCAAGAGAAGAATAATTTGGTAAGGAGTGCCAAATTTGAGAAGAATAATTTGGTAAGGAGTGTAAAATTAGTGAAGAGGAATTTTGAAAGGATTGAAAAATATCAAAATAAGATCCTGCTTGAAGTCAAAACTCGACAAGAAGACTTGAAGATAGAAGAAGCTCACCAAATATTGAAGATTTGAATATTACCTCTCACAGAAAGAAGGCATAACTTCAGAGACATAAACTTATTCAAATATACAATAGAAGGAGGAGAAAAAAAGAGGAGAACAAGACACCAAATCCTAGGCTCGTGAAATAAATTTTGAGACCATCATTTGGTGAAGAAGGAGATGTTTAGGATAGTCTACATAGATCTGCAAGAACATACTCGTAGAAGTAACTTGGTGATCATAGACACCAAGATATACATCCTCTACAGAAGTGATAAAAGAGCTACTACAAAAAAGGTATGCAAATTTTTGGTGCAAGTAGGTTCATTAATTGATTTACCTATCAGATTTGTTAGAAGCACCTAAGTTTGAATTAAAGTTACAAATAGAAAATTGAATTATAGTCTTCGATAGTGCAAAAAGGAAAAATTTATTTTTAAGGTTCATTTGCACATTAATTAGGAGTTGTTTAGATTTTAAAATTGCTTCTATCAACTACCTATTATCTATTCCGGAGAAATAAAAATAAGAGTAAGTCCTACAATATTAGTTATAGTGAAATTTCAGAATAACTCTTAAGGTTCATTTTAGGTTATTCTTGATTAATTTTAGTAAATTGTTAGTGCATTAATTTGAGAGTTGAATGAAGTGATAAGGTGTAATATTAGTGCATTAAAGTGAAAGACTTGCACTATTATACTACTCTAAAAAATAAATTAGTTTTGTGTTTTTTTAAGGGCAAAAAATCTGATTTGTATCAAGTCTCAAAAGACACTATTGAAGCACATAAATTTGCAATAAATTGTGGCCAAGAGAAGCCACAAAAACAGGTTAGAATCCTCCAAAAATTTGAGAAGAATACAACTAACCAAAATAGAAGTAGAAGCTTTGAATATTAAGACTTGGTGAGTCTCAAATCCAAAGTATTACAGGGTTAATTACAAGCATAAAAGTGCACCATATATCTACTTCAATATAAGCTTGAATTTATAATCATAATATTCAAGCAAAAATGGGAAGGTGTCTAAGCAAAAATACAGACTCAAAAACCTTGTATTGCAAGAGAAAAATCTGCCATAAAACCATAATTTCAGATATGAAATAAGAGTAAAAAGAAGGTGCATCAAAGGAGGTTTATATACAACCTATAATACATTTTAATACACTAATTTAATCTAATTTTTTACAGCCCAACAACAGATTTGAATGTGCCCCAAAAAGGTACAATATCTACAAGTTGACTCAACCAAAGGTGGTCGAATACTACCCCTATTCCAAGCATATCAAAAAGCCTCTCTTTTGTCTCTTTTTCTAATAATATTGGATGACTGAACTTGTAGAAATTAAGGCATAAGGAAATATCAAGCAGTGTATAAAGCAAAAGAGCAAGCATACATATAAGCAAAGTAGCATTCCTATCAAAGCAAGCTATTGAGCATTTCTACCATAAGTGAAGCATAAAGGAGTCTTCATCCAAGCACTACCATTCAGACTCCATTCAAGGGCTATAAAAGCTTTACCAAAGCTCCTCCATATCTCCACCAAATCTCTACCATATCTACACCATAGCTCAACCATTAGCATTTCTTGGCTGGAGATATTTCAGCATCTACATAAAACAACAAAGAACAAGGTGGAAAACATGTTGGAGAGACTTCAAGAAAGTATTGATAAAGAGAAAGGCATGAATATTCCACTTATCATTCTATGAGAGAAACTCTATATAATGCTCATAAAGAAGATGTTACATTTATCTCTTGGCACCCATATTCCATGCGGAAGATGAGTTATGTACAACTAATAGCCTGATATATATTACAATAAGGAAGACTTGTAGATGTTGAAGAAGGAGTGTTTATTGGACATCACTCAAAGGGTAATACAAATATCTCAACCAAAAGGTGAAATTTGTCACAAGTAGTGGAGTGAGTTCGACACCTACACCAAATAGTCAAAGCTTTCCATGAGCATTTAAAACTTCTACCATGACACTTGTCACTCATATGACCATGTATTAAAGATGCCTTAGACCTTGGAAAGGAAGTGCAACAATTTGAAAGTGATACAGGGAGTAGTTTGGAAGCTATTCGGTAGTGGATTGATGGCATTTTTATAGGTCGATGGCAGACGCTCAGTGATAGTTCAACTATGATTCGGTAGTGATCCAAAGCAAGTCACGAGCAGTAGAAAACACTCTCAATCAACCAACATGAAAGGAGAGAATTAATTCCAAAGCTTACTTTGGGTAATTCATACTCAAGAAGGAGATATTACTACCATATTCATTTGACTTCATAAAGGTACAAAGCCTTAATCAAATTTTCTCATCTAATTTACTTTTATTTTTTAAAAAGGGAGTTATAAGGTTATAAGATAAGTTTGAGATATTAAATGAAATCAATATTTATTTTAAAGCACGACTTAGGGAAATTAATATAATATTTGCAAAATATAACTTAGGAGAAATAAGGGATACTAATTGGAATTAATCCAATTAATTTTTGCAAATATTAATGTGTTCTAGTTTTCAAAATTTAGGAGTGATAAGGGTTACAACATCAAACTAGGTTTTTTGGAAATTAGAAACACTTGAATAAAATCCCAAGGGTTACAAAAAGGGGTTATTAAATATATTTTATAAAATTTGGAAATTTATATTCTTGTCTCAAAAATTTCTCAAAAATGGACAAAAGAAATCCAACATTAAAACCTCTTAAAAATTTGAAAAGTGCTTAGTTCAATAAGAGTAATAAGGTGTTAAGAAATTGATTTTTGATCTTCACATAATTTTTACAAAATCAACCAAAATTGAACTATATCTTACAAAAGCACTATATCATACTCCAATATATATCTAGGGAGATATAAGGAAGCCTAAAAATCCAAGGAGGAAGATTTAAATGACATCAAACAAATTCTTCCTAGCAGAATCTCAACTACTCAAGGGTTCAAATTATTTCTCTTGCAAAAATAAAGTGAAAACAATCTTAGTATATGAAAAAATTTGGTATTTTGTCAAAGGGAAAACACAAATACCTACTACAAGTGAAATTGAAATCCTAAAGTTTGAATAAAATGATTCAAAAGCCTTAATGATAATAACTTTTGCTATAACTTATGAGATTCAACCATATATCAATTCAGCCAAGATATATTCAGATGCATGGACAAGCCTAGAAAAATATTTGAAGGAAATAATAAGACAACTATCCTTCATCTCCAAACTCAAATTCACTCTCTAAAGATGAATAGTGGAGAAAGCATAGAACTATTCCTACGGAAAGTTGCAGATATTAAAGGTAAACTATGGACAATAGGAGAATTAGTTAAGGATAAACTTCTCACTCAAGTAACCATGAGAGCACTTCCATACAGTTATAAAAACTTGGTCACATATTTACAAGTTCTTAGTAAAGATACTTATTTTGATGATATAGTCAATATAATTCAAGAATATAAAGTAGAAAATACTGTGAAAGATGAATTAACTAACACTGCATTGACATCAATAGATAATCCATAGGAAAATATTGCATCTTCAGTGAGAGAACGAAAAACATGGTATTTTTAGATATGCAAAAAAAAAGGCCATAGTACTAGCTATTGTAGGTACAATCCCAAAAATCAAAAGTAGGGAAATCAGATGAATAGTAGGAATATTTTTCAAACTTGAAAATATCAAAGGAACCCTCATCAACAACAATTTCAGAGATCAACCAATTATCCTCAACTAGAATATTAGAAGAGAAATCAAAAGGAACACCTGGTATAAAGGATAGAAGAAATTGAAGAACTGGAAGAACCCATAGATACCTATGAGGTGAAAGCTTTATCAGAAAATGCTACATATTATAGAGACACTAATTATTTGCTTGAACATATTACAAAAAATGCAGAAGAAGATTAGGATGAAGAAGAAGAAGATCTATATTGAAGACTAAAGTATTCAATACCCAAATAATGTAATACAAGGGGTGTTATAAATAGAGTCTATTCCATTATTTGGGTTATGTAAATGTATCTTCCAAGATACTTACTTAGGTTACTTTAGGGGCAAGTTATCTAGTTACTTCATGCAATGTAATAAATTGACAAGTGTCAATGTGCATGGTGTACATGTGCAAGTTATCCCTTGCATAGCTAGATAGAGTTTTTTCCAAGTATCCTATTTTTCTTATATAAGGTTGGCCTCATAGATATATTATATAACTTATAAATATACAAAGAGATTCAGGGGAATGATGTGGGAAGAACACTTGAGATGAACATAGGAATGGGCATGATGAAAACTGAGAATTGCATTAATCAAAAATATATTTATAGTCATGTCTACCTCTACAAGGAGGCATTTAATATGTATGATTCATTTCAATATTAAATGTAATACAATACTAATACCTATCATTCCTACCTACTAAGGAAGCATTGGTCCCCAATACATACAAGTATACAAGAGAAAGATGGGTAGCTGAAGAGTGTCGAATAAAACCAAAAATGCACTCTTGTTACAAAAATAAGAAAACCCAAATGATGAATTTTAATAGGTACATTAATAAAAATTGGTACCATATATGAGTTAGGCTCATAAAATGCTTTCCAATGACTATAAACACTGCTATACCGATGGATAGCTGAAATTGATTTCTTGGTTCGGCAGAAGACAACAACAACTGAAGTATCAGAGAAGATGCAGCATTAGATACCTCAAACCATATGTGGTTGTATCATGAGAAAACATTAAAGTAACCACCATTAATCCATTTAATTTGTGACCAACATTAAATTGGTGATGCATTAATTAATGATTGCAATGACTATCATTGGTCAACAAATGAATATGACACAAAATGTAATTGCAATGGCTATCATCGATCAACAAATGGATATGGTGTGGAATGTGAGGCAAAGCTAGTTGGAGAACATGATGATGTAGACCAGACAAAGACTGAGGTTGAACGAGCTGACTAGAAGATAGACATATTGGCAGTAAACTTGACAAGACTGACATGGTAGTATGTGGATGACATTGAAAAGCAAGGACTAGGCCATGGAATTTTAGGTAGAGACAATGTGAAAACCAGTGATGGAAAGGGTGTAGACACATATTGGATGATAGGTGTGATGTTAGCATGGAATGATAGAATTAAAATAAATGAAATGCCACATTATTTGGGGCTAACATGGATGGGACTGTCAACAAGGGTATCGATGACATGGATGGGACCATCAACAAGGGCACAAGAAATAAAACTCAAGACTAATAGGAAATGACTATTGAAACATTACAAGTGTGACAAACAATAGGACACAACTATTGAAACATCACAAGTATGATGGAAGAAGCTGACATGGCTAGATGATTATGACATGGAGGTAGTGACATCATTAGCTAACAAATGCAATAGGTTTGGAACACCAGTAATTGTACAATGACTAACCGATGGGAACAAGATGCAGATAGGTAAGAAACTGGTAGAAGAGCATGGTACAACCAGTGTAAAATGACTATTACCTTAAGTATGGCCTGTGCCATATAAATAGAAAATACCCATAATGTATATAATGTGGGATATATCCCATAGAATGATTTGTAAAAGAAAACCTTACACCTAATGGAAAACTAAACTAATGGCCAAAATTTATAGGATGTAATAGAAAATGTGGTGCAAAACTTAGGATTAGAATAATTTTTTGACATAAAAAAAAGGAGATGTCACCAAAAACCTAGGTGAGATACCAAAAAATGTAGAAATGCAATAGAAAATGTAGAAGGTGGGCATAAAGCATCGAATCAGATGCAAGCAAAGTAATTGGGGTCACTGTGAAATATTTTTATGCCAAAAAACTTGAATCTTCACCATAAATCAACAGATCACCATTAGATAACTTGGAAATTTTCTAAAAAAGTTTGATGTGCTAGAAGGTTTTCATGCATCAAGAGTATGTAGGAGGAAGCTAGGACATCATTGGATAATGGTAAAAACTATGGAGTCATAGCCAGAACAAGGTGATTAAGCATGAAGCTTGAGAAGTGATGGGTGGAGGCCATGGCAGTCATGAAAGTGTTAGAGGTAGCAAGCAAAAATGGTCAGGTGGACACTGAAGATTTGAATAACATTGAAAATTCATGTGTGTAGGCCAAATAAAGTAGATCAAAGAAAATAACTAGTGACATTGGTGGTTTTATATGGCAAACAAAAATAATGAGCATGGAGGAGGCCATGGAGTAGGAGGAGAAGCATACGTAGTGAGCCTGTAATGATGCACAATAGGATTTGTAAGGTAGTGTTTGAATAGAGTCCATGAGGTTTGAAAATAAAGAATCAATGAATACCAAGTACGTAGATCATGATCTGAAGGGTTATCTTATAGAATAGTCAAATCAAGCTACAAAATAAAGATCAAATACTATGGAATGAGTAGAGGTATGAGCCTCATCAAAAATGTAGTGTAGCACAATGGAGATTCAAAGTGGAGCAACAAAACCACTAAGGAAGATAGCATAAAAGTTGTGGGTAGTCGATCCATGCTCAAAATTAAGAGATCATTGCTAGGAGAAACAAGCAAATCTTGAAGTACAATAGGCATGATGACAATGGTAGAGATAATAGCTAGTTTTTCAACTTCAATGGATCTACAATGTTTGGAGGGGCCTGATATGTATCAGGAGCTTCAAAGGAGCTAGAATCTGCAATAGAATCCACATCATCTAGTGGAAATATGTTGGGTATATCACCTAGAGACCCTAGTTTGAATCTAGGTGTGGCTATAAATTCTTCAAGTTTTGGATCAAGGATAAAATCCTGATCTTCTTCACTGATACCTACGTTAGAATGAATGATATATTCAATATCTGGGTATTCATAAATAGTAGTGATACTGCAAAATTTTATCTACTAAATACTAGCAATGAAAGCAACTTGAATATCGATAAGGTTGGCAAAAATATCTGCAAGACTCGATTGTACATATTAAATGCAATACAATACTAATCCCTATTAGGGACATAGCCTAGTAGTGTAGCTTAGTTCTATGTGTATCATCATCCATTGGTGATGGGTGTAATGTAGTTCAATAGCTTTATAATAAAGTGTTCATTTCCTCCATAGATACATTGTATTCTTTTATATAATTTCTATTTATTGTGTATTTCCATCATCTAGAAGATTTAATTTCTTTCATATTATTTTGCATCTTATGATTTCTATCTCCTAGTGCTCATTACATCAAAAGCTAACAAGTGATAAGTATCATGGTAGTTCCACTATAATTCCTAGGAGAGAGATAAAACCTTGTTGAACCTTGGAATTTTCTATAGAATAGAAGGTGAGTGTTACAGTCTTGTATGAGCACTTATATTCCTTGGTGATAAGTTTCACTTTTCTTCTAACACTCTGAATCTCTTCTTGTGTAACTTCTTCTTGGACTTTCCTTCAAGCATGCAAAGGGTGAGTTCTCATGTAGGATATGTTAGGGTTTCCTTAAAGGTGATAAGTGTCACCTTCCCTTTTTTCATGGGCCTTTTCTTCTCAATGTCTCTCAATCCTTAATATATTCTTTGCAAGGTTCTTTTATCAACATATTTTGGCCATCTTGTCCTTTATTGTATGCTTTCGATGGCACTTGGTGTGAGTTGGTTCTAGCTAGAGTAGTTAGCAATGCTTTGGTGGTTTTAAGCTAGTATTGTGAGAAACAATTTTGTGGCTATGGGCAATGCTTTGGAGTTTTGAGATACTCCAATGGTGCCCTTGAGTGCTCCTTGTGGACATACCTCTAGCTAGTATAGTCTATTTTGTGCTTTGTTTTCCTCCTTTCAAGCTACTATGTATTTGTATTTATAGATAATATGTATCCTATTGTGTTTACTTATAGTTACATTGGTATGGCTTTCCAATATCGTGGATGATATAAGCTCTTTGAGAGGCTCTTTTACCTTGCTTTGAAAATTCTTTTACATGACTACTTTGAGCTGATTTCTTCTTGTGAAGAATTTACCTTTTTGGAACTTAAACCCTATCCATTTTCCTACGTAGGATAGATTAGTATGGTGCAATATGATGTAAATGAATTTTTGAATATAATACCTTTTTTGCACCTCCTTTTGCAACCTTATTTTTGTTGGTTTTAATGGCAGCTTTCTTGTAGGCAATGACAAATTTTGAGGTTGTCTCCTTTGCTAGAAAACTCTCTCCTTTGATTGGTTGCTTTTTTTTAATAAACCCAAGATAATAACCACACAGATAGAATATTTGTAGAAGTATTTTATGCACTATTTTTTGTAAATAGCCCTTAGTACACCTCAAATCTGAGACTCACCAAGTCTTGATTTGTAGCTTCTTTTACTAATTTTGATGGTGGCTTTCTTCTACACTCCTTGAAGGAATATGATCTAATTTTGGTGGCTTCTTTGGGCCATGAAATGCTACAAGTTATGTGCACAAAATAGTGTATCCAAACACTTTGATAATTTTTTGGTTTTGTGCCATTGATCTTTAACAATCAACAAACACAAACTAACCCTTTTGAGAGTAACTAGATAAAGGTCAACTAGTATAGTGCTAATGGACTAATAATGCACTTTAATGGTAACAATAATATCACCTTATTGTTCTTATAAATAAACTCTCAAAATAATTTCAAATGCACTTTATAATCTCAGCAACTTTAAAGAGTAATCTGTAATGAACCCTTAATGAATAATCTACAATTTTCACTACAATCAATATTGTAGGATGTAGTCTTCTTGATTTCTAGATAGATAATAGATAGGTGATAATTTTATTTCTTTTGAAAAATATCCAAATCCTATTTAATATGTAAATATATCTTAAAATGAATTCTCCTTTTTTCACTTTCTCAAATACTATAATATGGGTTCTTCTCCTTGCAACTTTTAATCCAAATATGGTGCCTAATAGAATTTGATAATGAACCCTAATTTGAATTTCAACTAATTGCACCCAAGTTGCTTACCTTTTAATGGCTTCTATAGTAGATGTAGATATTTATGTTTTTATTCACCAAGTTGTTGCCTTGTAGTGAATAAATTTTTAGATTCTTGTTGGCTATCTAAAATAGCTTCTTGCTTCACCAAACTATGGTCTTGAACCTTCTATCTTAAGCCTAGGGTTTTGTGGCTTGATACTTCTAGCGATATGTGATTTTCCATAGTAGGTTCAAAAAGTCCTTGCTTCTTAAATTTGCCTTCTTGCTATGATAGGTAGTCTCCAAATCTCTTGTATTTGGTGGGATTCTTCTGTCTAAATATTTCTTCAATCTTCGTCTTAAATTATGACTTCAAATAGGATCTTCTTCTTATCAAGATTCTAAATATCTTGAGGTCTTCACTGGATTATTCTTTGGTATTTGACACTCTTTGCTAAATTATTCTTCTCTTGGGATTTTTTTTCAAATGGTGACAATTGTTCCAAGTCCTTCACTATTAGGAGCTTCTCATTGATAGTGGATTTATCCAATGATTTCTTCTAGGAACTCTTTTGATGATACTTTTGTGAGATCTACAACAAGGCTCTCCAAGCCTTCTTATTTTGCTCCTTGAGACCTCTCTAAGGTCTTCTAACTTGTAGCTTATTTGGTCTTCCAACAAAGACCTTTTCTTCAACCTACTTTTGGAAGTGCTAGTGATGAGATCTTCTTCTCGAGTATCTAAAATCTACTACTTTTTTGATCAAGAACAAGACCCTGTTAGTCCCTCTCTATCTCTTACAAGATTGGAATTTTTTCTAATGACACGTACTTCAGACCTCTTCAGCTTCTTCTAAAAGAAGTATTTAATCAGTGAAGGATATCACCAATCTCCTAATTCATGAATTCTACTTTGGATTCTTCTTCTAAATTAGGAACTCTTCTTTTTAATTAGGAAATATTATCTAAAGTCTTATTCAAAATTAAGGCTTCTATGGCCTTCTAGATCAAGGATTTTGTGGCATTTTTTGCTTCTAAACTCTATAGGCCTTGATATTAAATGCATATCACCAATATCCTATCTCCTCCTTGACTCATCTTCTAGATTCTCTTCTTTCTTGATTTTGCTATAAGGCTATTGTGGTATTTTCTTCACTTCTACAATCTGCAATATTTGTAGCTCTTGTAATGGGACCTTTCTCCAAGGTCTTTGAAATATTTAGTATTCTCCTTGTTACTGCAAGTGTTGTAATGATTCTAAGAATATATTCTTCCTAGATATCTTGTAGGAATATTTCCAATATTTTTTTATAATCTTCTTTTATTGCAACAAGTTGTTAGAGACTAAAATGGAATAATTTATAATTCTATAGATAATAATATCCACTAGTTTATTTGTCAATCTAGTGGTATGAATGTTGAGTCTTAGAATTCACAAGTTTTTCTACACCTCTGTGGAAATACTCTAACCAAATGTAATATTTGAATTTCTATAACTAAGATTTATTTTAGTCCTTTCAATATTTTATATGACTCTCCCTAATCCTATCTTGATTCTCCATGGATCTGATACCACCATTACCTTTTGAGGATATATGTCATGGGGGAGATCTATCACAAGTCCTAATAAAATGCAAAAATTATAAAATAAAATTATTTTGTAATATGATTAAAATATACTATAAATATAAAGTGGAAAAAATACAACGCAGTATGGAGGTAATGGTCACTCCATTACTATAAGCTAAAGAACTAAATTGTACTCCATACAATAGTTCTACGACTATCTACTACACTCTACTATAAAGCAATTTATGTGCTTGATATGAACTTGATTTTAGCTATCACTATGAGGCCCTTTATATAGGAAGATAGATTCCTTGGCCAACACTCTACCTAGTTGTACAAGGGGACACCTTGCATATTACAACTTGCACATTGACACTTGTGAATTTATTACATTGCTTTAAGTAACTAGCTAACTTCCCCCTAAAGTAATATCCTACTCTAACTATGTACCAAAGGTGGTACATTTACATGACCCATAATATGTAATGTATTATAACTCTAACAAGTTTCTTATCTTTTCTACTTCAATCCATTTGTAGATCTCATCATTTATTTCCATGGCTTTTGATTTCTTCCCATATTCACTATCAAAGAGGATTTCTAGTGTAATTAAACCCTTAGGGATATGGTTTTTCTTCAATTGAATAATTTCTTGATGATCCATTTCTTGAGAAAGTTCTTCTTGCACACTAGATAAGCAAGCTTCTCTTACTAGAAATTCAATAATATGATCATCACTCTAAAAAACCTGCCAGAAAATCTTTTTATCTTGTATTATAGGCCTGAAGACTAATTTGAATATTTTGTCCTTTGATGACCCAAGATCTGAATAAGGGTTGAAATTATAATCCTTGACGGCTAAAGACTCAATCAAGATATTCTACTTTCTAGGAATATAATGGATGTTTAAAGCATCAAAATATTCCATCAAATCCCATTCTTTTTTCCTGTATGATTTCAAGTAATGGTGCTTACCATTGCACTTCTTTGTGACTTGATTAACTATTAGCTTTGAGTCACCATATATATCAAATATTTTGATTCCCATCCTCTCTACTTGCATCAATCCTAAACATAGAGCCTCATATTCTATAACATTGTTAGTGCAAGACCATATCAATCTATAAGCAAAAAATTTCACACCTTTTGAAGGAGATTTTAAGGTTACACTAGCACTAGCCTCATTTTTGCATCTTGATCCATAAAAATGCATTGTCCATATTTATGACTCTCTTAGTGACTGATTAGATATGGCTAGAAATTTTTTCTCTATTTTAGAATAAATGCTATAGGTGCCCATAACTATCCCAAAAGGGTTGTAATCCTCTATGAATGGAAACTCATATTCCACTTCTAACTCCTCAAATATATCTACCAATTCAATATCATTTAGAGCTAGGAGGTTACACAAGTCTTATTCTATTTTTTCAATGTGGTAGAACATAATATTTTTAGAGATTATTCTTGTTCTCTTGCATTTATATGAAATCATCATGCTAGAGTAATCCAAATACATATAACCTCCTAATTTGGTAGTGAACTCTATGGAAAGACATAGACTGAAGTAATGCTTTAAGTTTACCACTACAATCTCTTGGACAACAGTTACCTCTGGGGCTCTATGTAATCTCATAAGCACATCCTTAACCATTCCAATGGTATTAACTAGTGTACCATACAACTGCAGAAATCTTGGATAGGAATGAGTATATTCCATACCCATTTCATCATAGACTACTTTGGCCATGACTATGGTTGAAGCCCTTGAATCAATCATACAATTATAGACTATCTAAATTTCCATTATCAAAGAGATATAAAAGGGGATAGGTTATTCTTTAGATCAACATGAGTTATCTCCTTTTTTCCAAAAGGTATGCTGAAGATTGTGGTAGTCTATTTTTCTTTATAATTTTTACTTAAAGAAGCATTGAGGAAATCAATATAACCAAGGATGAAGAGAGTATCATAAAGTCTTTCTCTATAAGGGATCCTCTTCATCTTTTCCACAATATTAAACTCTAAATTTTCCAAGTGGGTCTTCTCATACATCTTCTCTGGTTCACCATAGTTCTTATTGTATTATTGTGTGGTTTCTATCCTTTGTCTCTTAGTAATGGATGGCAATATTAGATTTTATTGAACTTCATAGTTGGAACCTATTTGTTCCTTATTTTCCTTTTCATACTACTTCGGAGTATTATCCCCTTTTCTTGGCTTCTAGGGACTACATCCCTTCTTTTAGTTGCCTATGGAACAAGGAATTTATCAATATTATGCAAAGGTATTTATATTTTCTTCTAAGAGAGAACTTTAAATTGACCCATCTTCTATGGATCAATTTGCAATATCTTCTTTCTAGACCCAGTCATGACAAAAACCATTTCTTCTTCACAGAGATATTATCTGACCATAATCTACTTCAGTTACCATATCATATTGATTCTTCATTTTTTATTCCTTTCTACCTTCCCCATAGCCTATTGCACATGGTTTTGGTACATGACACAAGTATTTGAATCTTGAGTATCATTGCAAACAAGACACCAAACATTTACCAAACTAGTATCAGGGATAAATTCTTGATCTTCTTGATTTGTATTAACCCTGGGTCCTACATTATTGCTAGTTTTAGTCTTATGATATTTGTTAATGTATGGTAATATTCTATGTTGAGACCTATATATATATATCTCTTTCCATTGAATTCACCTTGTTATTGATTATTTTCAAGGTATTCTGAATGTTGAGCAAGGAATTTGAGATGGAAGTGGCAAGGAAGGATTTGAAGCAGATGTTGTTTTGGGAGAAGGAATTAGGGCCATCTAAGGAAGTTGTAATGATAAGAAAATGTGGATCCATATATGAATATGTATCTACCTTAGCCTAAAACTAAGGGATCTCAGAGCAATATGGCATGATAGTTTTTGGGGGTAACCTTCCTACATTGATTAGGATATTTTTTACTTGTACAATGGCATTGTATACTTGGAGAAGGGTAGATACTCTTGATTTTTGATTTTGTAGCCTCAGGTCTAACCCAAGGGATTTGATTTAATACATGAAATCAAGGGGGCAATTGATCTAGCTTCAAAGGGTACCCTTTTCCATGTTCTATTGAACCTTAGGTTAAAATTAGAGACTAACTCTTGTTAATGCTTTTGCATATATGTGAACTGGTTTGGGAGGGAAAATGATCGATAGATTCAATAAATTATTCCACAAAGGTACTAGATAATGTATCCTATGAATTGATTGTGTTGTCTTCCAAGGCTTTAAACCAATGTAAGATTTTTCCTCTAAAGGATAGGGCAAGAAGCCTAATGATAATTTTTTCAATTTTAACATTATAGATGGCTACTAAGTTTAGTATATCTTAAAAATTCTCATAAATGGTTTTACCTATACCATAATATATAGGTATATCTTTGGATATAGCTTTGGGAATATCATGCATGTTTGTTAGTCCTAGAGGACCAATAGTATCCCAATTAGGGTATTTTTGAGGAGCTAGATTTGGGTTTACATTCTATTGTCCAACCATGTTTACTAGGGTTTTTAATGGAGTTTAACTTGGGGATAAATATTTTCTTGGTAGTATTTGAATCTCTCCAATGGGTGAATCTAGGGAGAATCTTCTTGTATGCCTAGATATTCTTGATGGTAGCTCAAATAATAGAAAAGGTTCTTGACTATTCCTAGTAGAAGACCTAGTAAACATGAGAGAATGAGCTACTCAAAGGGCTTTCTAGGCTCTTGATATCAGGGATTATCCAAGTGAATTTTCTTTCACCTATTTATGAGGTCAAAATAACTCACTAAATATTGATTCATCTAGGAAAAAAATGATAACTAGTGGATGAATGAACATTCTAAAAATAGTGTCCCACTAGGTGTGCCAAAAATGTTGGGGTCTGAATTGACATTAAGGTAATCTTAAAACTATGGCTATCATATGCAATGATATAAAAGGTGAACACCCACTAATAATAGTCTAAAACCTAACATTTAATTAATTAAATATTACTTTAACTCAACCTCTTGAGTAGGCTAGTATACCTTGTTAACTAATTGAGTGTTGACTCATTTAAGCTTAGTTAAATGTATAAATATAGGGATAGAAATGGTATAAGGTTTATAAAGTAATGAATGAATTATGGTTGGATAAATTTTATAGAATAGACAACTACAAGGCAACCCCTAGAAAATCACATTTCTAGTATTCCATACTTAAGACTAACAACATTGTCAAAACCCATAATTTTCAATCCAATTCCTAGAGTAAACTTCTCTATGATTTCGTCCTTCTAACTAACATGAACTAACCATAGTATCTCCCATCACTACAACATACAAAATTATTTTTATGTAAGTGCACTAGGTTCTAGCTAGATAATCTATCACTCCCTATAAAAAAGGTTAGCTCTTCCTTTCAATATTTTTAAAGGACTACGCTAATCAATTTCCCCTTCTCATTCCATCAAGAAAGGAAATTTGCTAACTTCACTTCCCTATATAAGTCTATCTATGTGGGTGCATTAAATTATTTGACTATCCTTCTCATTTTCCCAATGAACTAGTTGACCATAATCATGAAATCTTGTTCACACAATCATTATAATTTGAAGCCAAATAAATTCCCAATATTTCTTTACATCTATACTCTTCCTTCCATGAAGAGGACCCCTTTAATTTTATTTCACTAAATGTCTAATGAGCACCATAATAAGGAAGATAAATTTGTGAAAGGACATTCTTTAAAATATGCCCTCACAACTCAAACTAAAATTTGGTTATTCTTAACCGAGCATAGGTCGTGCTTTGCACCAAGATACCCTTCCCAAATTCAAAGGTTAACTAGAGAAAAGTCAACCTAAATTAAAAAATATTTTAACACAATCAATGGTAACAACCACTACATATCAAAACATAAATAATGAATATGTGAACATCAACACCTTCTTTACTATTAATTAAAATCAAGATTACTATAGATCAATAGAAGTCTAATTAGCTAAATAGATAGTCACATTTTCCAAGAGATAACCAGAAAACTTCTATTAACAATGTAGTTTCCAATAATATATCTTATTTTACATCAATTATCAATTACATTGTAAGATATTAATCCAAGCTACAATGAAAGGCTTACATAGTTTGCATGGGAATTCATCTGGACCTTACACCTTTACAACTCAAATAACTATAGACCTCCACCAGTTTCTAACTAGAAATGATAAATAACAACTCAATATTAATCATACACTATCATATATGAGTGCAAGGAGTCAACTCATACTTCAATTCACTTTATAATACTATCACAATGGTACTTTTTGGTCTTCGATCATAAGTTTGCTCGACTGCAATCTACATTCTCTATTAACCTTCCTTCTTAAGGACCACCGAGAATGAATACCCTTAGATTTGGGATCAAATATAGTTCCCAATATTATGTGAAGCTTTTCCATTTTCTCACAAAAATAATTCTAAAATTGTATTTCTATTTGCATATGAAATCCTTACTATAATGTAACTCTATTTGCAAACAAAATCATTTCCACATAGCAAGCATATTACGTATGAAAAACATCTTTATAATACCACTCTATTTGCACACAGAATAGATCTACATTCGTACAACCACATTCTAGAACTTCAATTTTCCCATTTTAAAATATATTTTCTCTCTAATGAAATACATACAATATTTCAAATAAGTACTAAATATTTACTTTAAGAGAACTCAACCAACATCTATAACACAACATAAATAAACTATTACCAATATTGAGTTCTAATTAAAATGTACTATAAGCTTTTAAAAAGCATCCATAAGACTTTTATTTACAAATAGACCTCCACAAATGAGAATATCAAGTACAAAATGAACTCTTGAATCACTTATCATACATTTGAGGGAACACCTAAAATACCATATCATGTTTTGATACATTGTACCCAAATCACACGAATTAGAGACATAAAAATACATTTCCTAAGCAGTAAATAGAAAAACCCATTGTACCATAATTGCAATGATATCACAAATTTGAGAGGAATGGAATCCTAGCATGACTCACTTCACACTCAATAACCCAAGAAAAATTTGTTTTCATTACACAATAGAGTCAAGAATGCACACCCAAGTCACTCACTCTTAAAGTATTGACCAGCCTTGGGTAACATAACTTTTAAACTCTATTATGTCTCTAATAAATTATCATTTATCTAAATCCAAATCATTAACAAAAAGGTTTAAAAGTAAAAATCTACTACTATTTTGTTAGACAATAATCCAACACATAGCAATGGAGGACAAGACATATGAAATACCTCTATGTTGCTGAAGTGACTCTTTAAACTCTCATAATGAATTCTTGGGTCAAACCAAGCTCAAATGAGACCAATAAACCAAAATACGACATCATCATTGACATAATAATTACATTTTATATTGTTTTCAAGAGCTAAAGGTCTTTGATGAATTTAAAATATTGAATAAACAAAATATATGTTCACCTCTATATTCAATCAGTGATCGAAAATAGAAGACACCGACATCTAAAAATAATAGAAAATATTTTTTCTATTCATCTCAAAAAAATTATTCCAAACTATAGATGATAATCGTAATAACAAGAGATTCACTTACACTTACCGCGGTTGAGCTCCCAATCTTAGTATGTTCCTCCAACTCGTATCGAATTGAGAATCCAAAGGTAGAACCAAAAATTTGAACATCCTTCTCCTATCCTCGAATTCCCCCTCCTATCCTTTCTTTTTCCTCTATAAGCCTCTCCCATACTCCTGTTATCCAACTTCACCAGATGGATATTGACATGCAACTTCTCCAACCAACACTTCATTCACCCAAGTAGCATTCATTTTAGTGTAATGGTCCCAATGAACCTTACACTAATCTAGGGTTCCATTCCTCATTGATTTGGATCAAAATTCAAGGATATTTATTGGTTGAACCTCTATAGCCTCAATATTTACCATATGCAAGTTAGAAAAGTCCCACACATGTTTAGGATTAGCAACATACTTTTTAAGCAAATATATGTGAAAAGTGCTATGAATATTGGATAGATTAGGTGGTAAGGCTAGTCTATATGCCATAGGACTAATCTTCTCTATGATTTCAAAGGGTCCAAAAAAGTGAGGATCTAGCTTTGTGGACTTAATTGCACTCTTCCTAGGATTTACCCTCAAAAATACTCTATCACCCACAACAAACTCTTTTGGTGATCTCTTAAGATTGGCATAGCTTTTCAGATGGTTTGTAACTTCCTTCAACCTCTCTTTGATCACTCTCAACTATTCCATTTCTTTGACCATGTTTGGTCCAAGCACAATTTAATCTTCTTAATTATCCCATGACAATGGCATTCTACACCTTCTACCATAAAAATCTTTGAATGGAGCCATGCCTATGGTCGAATGGTGACCATTATTGTAGGTAAATTCTACCAGATGTAAGTAATCCTCCCAACAGATTTTTTGATAAATATAGTGCATGCAAAGCATGCCCTCGAACACCTGGTTCACTCTTTTAGTTTACCCATCAATTTTTGGATGATAAATAAAGTTGATGTTTAATCTAGTACCAATGGCATGATGTAATACTTGCCAAAAGTCGTATGTAAATCTTGAGTTCCTATCCGATATATTTACCTCCAAAAAACCATGAAGTCAAAATATTTATTTGGTAAATCTGTTACCCACAACCATGATATCATCATTGGTGTTCCCTAGTATAAAACATGTAACCTTGGTCAGTCTGTTAACCTCTACTAGGATTGCATCATGCTAAAACTTATTTTTAGGTAGACCCACAATGAAATCCATCAAAATTTCTTGCTATTTTTGCATAGGTACATCATGTAGATACAACAATTCAGCATGATGTATGTGTTATGCTTTTACATTTTGGCACTCAAGGCATTGATTGATAAAATTAGTTATGTCTCCCTTCATTCCTAGCCTAAAGAATATCTTTTTTATATTCTCCCTCATCTTTGATACTCCTAGATGAGAAAAATATGGAGATTTGTGTGCTTTACTCATAATCATATTTCTCAAATTTCTACTTTTAGGAATTACTGCCCTTTTATTAAAACATAAGAAACCATCCTTGATGCCAAAGTTATTATTTTCATCAGGTTTCCTTTCCATAATTTCCTGAATTTGGTCATAGTATGCATCCTAGTTTTGTATTTCCTTGACTTGTTCTATCAAGTCGACATGGATGCAAGATAAAGTTGCTATATGTATCCTCCTACTCAATGCATCAACAAATTTATTCTCTTTTCCTTTTATATACTCAATATCAAAATCATATTATTCATATTATTTAACTAACATTAAGTAAAGGTTGAGTAAATATGTATTATAGACTCCTATGGTCTATTTTTAGCTCAAAGGGTCTCTCGACAAAATAATGTTGCCAAATATTGAGAGCAACACTACAACTACCAACTCTAAGTCATAGGTTGCATAATTAATCTCATTTATTTTTATTTTTATATATCCATAGGCTACCACTACTTCTTCCTGTGAGAGCACTCCTCCCAAACCTTCTAATGATGCATCTATACAAACATAGAAACTTCCTTAAGGATCGGGTATCTTTAGTATAGGAGGAGTAGTAAGCTTTTATTTAAGCAGTTCAAAAGCTACCTTACAATTATCTATCCATATAAACTCTTTAGCCTTCCTCTAAAGGTTAGTTATTGGGAAGGCAATCTTAGCGTAATATTTCACATATTTCCTATAGTATTCAGTTAAGCCCATGAAACTTAAAGCAACTCACCAATTCAAAATGGCTTCTATTTTATTAGGATCCACTGTGATCCCTTAAACCGACAGAATGTGCCCCAAATATTGCACTTTAGACACATAAAATTCATGCTTGGTTAAATTACCATACAACTAATTTTTCCTTAATAGCTCTAGCACAATCCTAAGGTGCTTGTCATGCTCTATATTGTTTCTAGAATATATCAAAATATTATCCAAAAATACCAAAATAAATCTATCCAAGTACTTCCTAAATATGTTATTCATCCGATTCATAAATTCCACTAGAACATTTTTTAAACCAAAAGGTAAGACAACAAACTCATAATGTCCATAAAGAGTTTTAAAGGTTGTCTTGTGAGTATCCTCCTAATGAATTCTCAATTGGTAATATATTAATTTCAAATCAATATTTGAAAATATTGTGGCATCTTTGATTTGATCAAAGATATCTTCGATTCTCAATAGAGGATATATGTTCTTGATAGTTTCCTTGTTCAAAATTCAATAATCTATGCATACTATCCAAGAACCATCCTTCTTTACAAATAGTATTTGTTCACCCCAAGGTGATACACTTGGTTTGATCAATCGTTTCTCCAGTAACCCTTGCAATTGCACCTTCAAATCTTGCATTTATATGGGATTCATTCTGTAAGAAGCTCTATGGATGGTTTCTATTCTAGGTTGAAGCTCAATATTAAATTCAAACTCCCATTTAGGGGGTAATATAGGTAAATCCTATGGAAATACATCCCTAATTTCCTGAAGAATTGGGTGTTTCTCAAACACCTATTCATTTTTATATTTATCAATTTTATTTATCTTAACTACATAGACCATTCCTCCTGTATTTATTGCATTCTTAAGTTCCATCATCAATAGGATTTAAGGTTTTAAAGCCCCTTGTAGGCTATACACCCTTTGCACAACACATCTATCTTCTGTATACTCAATTAATATATCCTAAAAGTTGAGTACTACCTTATGTGCTTGCAACCAATCCATTCCAAATATTATGTCAAAATCATGTCGAGGTGCTACATACAAACATCCTACTATTGTTCCAATAGGTAATGTAATTTTTTCCATAGGGTGACATTTATTAATGGAGTAGGTTTATCTTGAACCATAATCGACCTTCCACCTATGAGCCAAGATTCCTAGTCTTTATAAAATATATTTAGCTAAAATAGTGGAAATAAAACTATCTACAACATCACTATCAATAAATATTTTAACATTCCTACCAAAAATCTTACCTTTTATCAATGGTGGCAAGGCTTGACCATCAAGATTTTAATTTCCTGTAGCTGCATAAATCTTGTGTGCAAATTCTTTAGGTGCATTTTCTTTGTACATTGGTTCTTTTCATTTTGAAATCATTTCTACTCTTTATGGACAAATGTTGGCATAATATGGTCCTCTACAAATATAACATCCTTCTTTTGGTCCTAGATGTTATTTCCATTTTTGTCCCTCTTTTGATTTATCTGCATGTGAAAAATTAACCTATCCCTACGAGGGCTTATTATTTCCTTTATCATGATTGTTGAAAGTGTGATTATTTCCTTGGAACCTTATTTTGAAATTTCCCTATATATGGTCATTACTTCTATCATGATTAGAGAAATATTTATTTTCCTGTTCTTTTCCCACTTAACAAAACCTACGTTATTCATTTTCCTTAATGCTTCCCTGCCTTGCTCGTTTAACTCTTCATAATAAAAATAGGGTTTGAGATATATTTTAGCTTTTATGGCCAAATCATAGGCCTTTTGCATAGTAGTAGGTTTCCTCATATCTACTTCTTACCCTATTCTAAGATCCGCTCCTAGTATAAACTTGTGAATCTTCATTTTATCATTATAAACAAGTGCATAATTCAACAACTTGACAAATATTTGATAGTATTTTTCCACTGTTCTAGTTCCCTATTGAAGCTTAGTGAACTCCTCAAACTTATAGAAATAGAATTTTTCAATGAGAAGTCTATATTTGAATGCTTTTATAAATTCATCCCATTTTAGATTGACTGCTGCTACTAGTTTTTGATATGCACTAAGAGTTTTCCACCAATCCAAACCATCTCCTTACAAATGCAATGTGGCATAGGATGTTCGAGTACCTGAGTAAAAAATCTTCATAGTACAATAGGTTTTTATTTCCTTCAGTTATGCCTCATCCTTATCACCATCTTCCTCTCCATTAAACTTGGAGGATTTTAAATATTTCATCTCTTTTCCCAACTCAACCTCAAGTCAAATCCTAGCCAGTTGTGCCTTAGTAAGGGGTTTATTTTTCTATCTACTATTAGAGTTCCTAGTCTATGTTTCCCATTTTAACACGACATCCAACAACTAATTTTGTGTTTCTACCTATTCTCAAAGTAGAACCACTATCTCAGTGAGATTATTGTTACTAAGAATCACTTTCATTTCTAGGGTTATCTAAACCCACATCTAGATTCCTATCCTCCACATGTGTTCATCATGTCTACCTTTTTTATGGGGCAACACTTCTTCTTATATTTGGTGGTATTATCCATTGGCCACATAAAGAAGAGATAGTAGAAATTTGTTAGCAATTACATTGTCGAATTGCTTTACCTACTACTAAATATTACTCAATCATCTCAAGTAATTTAGGTAAATTTACTTCTAAGAGGTATTCTATTGGCAAATTTGTATTCTTTCATAAGTATGTTTTCTATTACATAGTAAAACTAGTTTTGCAGTGAACCTATTCCACTATGAACCATGCTTTAATACCATATTTCAAAACCCATAGTTTGCAATCCAATTCCTAGAGTATTTTTTTTCCTAAAAGCTATAGAATCCTTTTCTAGGTAAACTTTTCTATGATTCCTTCCTTCTAACTAACATGAACTAACCACAATAGCCCCCATCACTACAACATACATAATTACTTTTATGTAAGTGCACTAGGTGCTAGCTGGTTAAGCTATCACTTCCTCTAAAAAGGGCTAGCTCTTCCTTTTAATATTTTGAAAGGACTACATTAATCAATATACCCTTATTAGTCCATAAAGAAAGAACATTTTCTAAATTTGATTCCCCACATAAGTCTATCTATGTGGGCACATTAAATGCTTTGACTATCCTTCTCATTTTTCCAATGAGCTAGTTGACCATATTCATGAAATCATATTTGTACAATTATTATAGTTTGAAGCCATAATATATTCTCAATATTTCCTTGCATCTATACTCTTCCTTCCATGAAGAGGATCTGTTTAATTTGATTTCATGAAATATCTAATGATCACCATAACAAGGAAGGTAAATTTGTGAAACGACATTCTTAAAAATATGCCCTCATAGCTCAAACTAAAATTTGATTATTCTTAACTAGGCATAGGTCACGCTCTCAACCAAGATGTCCTTTCCAAATTCTAAGTTTAACTAGATAAAAGTCAACCTAAATTAAAATATCCTTCTAATGCAATCAATAGTAACAACCACTACATCTCAGAATAGAAATAATGAATATGCGAACATCAACACCTTCTTAGTATCAATTAAAATCAAGATTACTATAGATAAAAAAAAGTCTAATTAGCTAAATATCTAGTCTCATTTTCCAAGAGATAACCAATCAACTTCTATTAACAACATAATTTCTAGCAATACATCTTACTTTACAACAGTGATCAATTACATTGTAAGATACAAATATGAGCTACAATTAAAGGCTTACATAGTTTGCATGGGAATTAATTTTACCCTTACATCTTTACAACTCATATAACTATATATACCTCCACCATTTTCTCACTAGAAATGATAAATAAAAACTCTTTATTAATCATACACTTTGTCATATCTAATTGCAATGAGTAAACTCATGCTTCAATTCACTTTGTAATACTGTTACAATGGTAATCGTTGGTCTTCGATCATAAGTTTTCCCAGTTGCACTCTACGTTCTCTATTCAATTTCATTATTTAGTACCACTGAGAATAAATGCCTTTATATTGGGTATTAGATATTATTCCTAATATTATGTGAAGCTTTTCCATTTGCTCACTTCACACTCAATAACCCAAGCAAAATATATTTTCATTACACAATAGAGTCAAGAATACACACACATATCACTCACTCCTAGAGTATTGACCAGCCTCAGGTAACATAACTCCATAAAATATACTGTCTATAATATATTCTCATTTATGTAAAGGCAACTCATTAACAGGAAGGTTGAAAAGTACAATTTTATTCTACCTATTTGGTTGGAAACCAATCCAACACATAGCAATGGAGGACAAGACATACAAAATACCTCTACATTTCTAAGGTAGCTCTTTAAACTCTCACAATGAATTCCTAGGTCAAAATAAGCTTAACTTAGACCAACAAACCAAAACACAACATCATTGGCATAATCATTACATTTTGTACCATTTTTGAGAGCTAAATATCTTTGATGAATTCACAATTTTGAATAAATAAAAAAATCCATTTACCTCTATTTTTGAACAAGGATTGACAATGGAAGACATTGACATCCAAAAATAATAGAAAAAAATCTATCTATTCATCTCACAAAGCTTATTCCAAACTATAGATGATAATCATAACAACAAGAGATTTACTTACACTTACCGTAGTTGAGCTCCTAGTCCTAGTATATTCCTTCAATACGTATTGACTTGAGAAGCCAAAGGTAGAACCAAAAATACAAACATCCTTCTCCTATCCTCAAATCCCCTCTCCTTTCCTTTATTTTTCCTCTAAGAGCCTCTCCCATACTCCCATTACCCAACTTCACTATATGGCTCTTGACATACAACTTCTCCAATTGACACTTCATTCACCCACTCCATTGTAATAATGAACCAATATCCAATCATTAAACTTTATTCAACAAATACTCATGTACCTAGATTCTAAATTATCTCCTATTAATGCAATAAATCATTTTATTTTATTTATTGCAAATGTTATTACCAACAAGATAGATTATTTGAATGCTAACCTTTTTTTTAAGAAGAAGACGATAATATAAATCAAATGATCAATACCCATACAACAATGCTCTTTATTCTTAACAATATTTCATCTTAAAGCAACCATTATGCATCACACAAAAACACACTTGAACTTGTAGTTTATTTCTTTTTAATGCACATTAAGACATGCAACTTCATGGAAGGGGTATTTATCCATGTTGCTCCCCTCAAGTATTCTGATGAATAACCCATCACATCATTTCCCCTAGGGTATTCTATTCTCGATGGTTAGTTCCTTCTTCCACCTACAAGAAAACCCATTCATGTGCAAACACAACTCTATTAGTAGTATCATAGTTTGACATAAAATATATATTTCACAAAATATAACAAGTCATTATCCAACATTCACAAATAAATACAAATATCACATCCTTCCATAGGATTCATATGTTCTTAAATATCTAAAATGGAAGTAACCATTCATTCCATCAGTAAAGCAATCATAGCAAAGCATACATCCATAAAAATAAAGAGTCTACCAAGGGAGGGTCATGACATCCTCCCACCGATAGGCTTAACATAGTCCTCTATGTTTCATTAATATTTAACACATTAAAATTACATACTATTTACACAATATTTTCAAACAATAATGGACAGTGTTTTTGCATATCCACTACTTTTTCCATGTAGAATTCATTTTAGTGTAATAGTACCACTGAACCTTACACTACTCTAGGGTTCCCTTCCTCATAAATTTGGATCAAAACTCAAGGATATTTATTGGTCGAACCTCTATAGCCTTGGAATTCACCATATACAAGTTATAAATGTCCTCCACATGGTTAGGATTAGCAACATACTTTTTAAGGAAAGATATATGAAAAGTGTTGTGAATCTTGGACAAATTGGGCAGTAAGGCCAATCGATATGCCATAGGATTAATATTCTCTATGATTTCAAAGGGTTTGATAAAGTGAGGATCTAGCTTTATGGAATTAATTGTACTCTTTCTTTGCTTTACCCTTAGAAATACTTTGTCACCCATAATTAATTCTTTTTGTGATATCTTAAGATTAACATAGCTTTTATGATGATCTGAAGCTTCCTTGAACCTCTCTCTGATCACTCTCAATTGGTGCTCCATTTATTTGACCATGTTTGGTCAAAGAAAAATCCAATATTCTAGATTATCCCATGATAATGGAGTTATGCACCTTCTACCATGAAAGTTTTGAATGAATCCATGCCTATGGTTGAATGGTGACCATTATTGTAGGCAAATTCTACCAGATGTAAGTAATCCTCATAATAGGTTTTCTGATCCATACAGTACATGTGAAGCATGTCCTATTAAACCTGGTTCACTTTTCATTTTTCCCATCTATTTTTGGATGATAAGCAGAGTTTATATTTAATCTAGTACCAATGGCATGATGTAAGGCTTACCAAAACTTAAACGTAAATCTTGAGTCCTTATCTAATATAATTACCTCCAGAAAACCATGAAGCCAAAATATTTCTTTGGCAAATCTATCAGCCATAACCACGACATCATCCTTGGTATTTGTAGGTATAAAATGTACAACCTTTGTTAGTTTTTTGACCACTAATATGATTACATCATGTTGAAACCTATTTTTAGGTAGCCCAAAAATGAAATACATCAAAATTTATTACCATTTTTGCATAGGTACATCATGTGGATACAATAATCTAGTAGGATGTATATGTTCTGCTTTCACCTTTTGGAACTCAATGCATTGAGCAACAAAATCAGTTATGTATCTCTTCATTCTTGTCTATAATAATGTATTTTTTATATTCGCCTTCATATTTGCTCTTCCTGGATGAGAAAAATATAGATATATGTGTGCTTTAATCATAATCATCTTTCTCAAATTTCCTCTTTAAGGAATTACTACCCTATTATTAAAATATAAGAAACCATACTTGATGCCAAAGTCCTTGTTTTCATTAAGTTTCCTTTCCATCCTTTTCCAAATTTGGTTGTTGTATGCATCCTTATTTTACATTTCCTTGACTTGTTCCATCAAGTCGACATGGATGCAAGATAAAATTGCTATATATCTCCACCTACTCAATGCATCAACAACTTTATTATCTTTTTATTTTTATATACTCAATGTCAAAATCATATTCTACAAGAAATTCCATCCACCTTCTTTGCCTAACATTGAGTAAAGGTTGAGTGAATATGTATTGCAGACTATGATGATCTATCCTTAGCTCAAAGGGTCTCCTAACTAGATAATATCGCCAACTCTTGATAGTAAACACTACAACTTCCAACTCTAAGTCATGGGTTGCATAATTAACCTTATATATTTTTATTTTTCTAGATACATAGGCTACCACTACTTCTTCCTATGAGATCACTCCTCCAAAACCTTCTAATGATGCATATGTACAAATAGAGATATGTCGATAAGGATCGGGTATCTTTAGTATAGAAGGTATAGTAAGCTTTGGTTTAAGTAGTTCAAAAGCTACCTTACAATTATTTGTCCATATAAAATCTTTTCTTTTCCTTTGGAGGTTAGTTATTTGGGAGGTAATCCTGGTGTAATCCTTCACATATCACCTATAGTATCTGGTTAATTGCATGAAACATCAAACCTCTATCACATTGATAGGTGGTGGCCAATTCAAAATGAATTCTATTTATTATGATCCACAACTATCCCTTTAGTCGACATAATATGCCCTAAATATTGCACTTAAAACACATAAAATTCACATTTGGATAAATTACCATACAACTAAATTTTCCTTAAGATCTCTAGAACAATATTGAGGTGCTCATCATGCTCTATCTTGTTTATGGAATATATAAAAATATCATCCAAAAATATCAGAACAAATCTATCCAAGTACTTCTTGAAGATGTTATTCATCAGATTCATAAATATTATTGGATATTTTATTAAACCAAAAGGTAAGACAACAAAATCGTAATATCCATAAAGAGTTTTAAAGGTTGTCTTGTGAGTATCCTCCTCACTGATTCTCTATTGGTGTTATCCTGATTTCAAATCAATATTTGAAAATACTGTGACATCTTTGAGTTGATCAAAGAGATATTCAATTCTCGATAGAGGATATTTATTCTTGATAGTTGCCTTGTTCAACATTCTATAATCTATGCATAATATCAAGGAACCACCCTTATTTTTTACAAATATTACTGGTGCACCCCAAGGTGATACACTTGGTTTGATCAATCCTTTCTTTAGTAATCCTTGCAATTATACCTTTTACTCTTTCATTTCTATGGGATTCATTATGTATGGAGATTTATGGATGGGTTTTGTTCTAGGTTGAAGCTTAATAGTAAAGTACAATTCCTATTTAGGGGGTAATCCAAGTAAATCCTCTAGAAAGACATCCCTAAATTCTTGAAGAATTGGGTGTTTCTCAAACACCTATTCCTTCTTCTCTTTATCAATTTTGTTTATATTTTTTTGGTAAGTTAATATTTTTTCATTAAGGGGGCATTTGAAATGCGTCCCAATGCCTTGATACAACAAAAAGGAAAGGGATGCAGAAGAAGCAAAAGTGCATCCTAGCAAAGCAGAAGAAAGGGAAGAGGATGCAAGGAAATCTCAAAATGCATCCTAAGCAAAAAGGAAAACACAAAAAGACAAATAGAGGAAAACCAGAAGGACAGGAAACCCCATAGGGTCAACAATAGAAAATAGAGAGGAAATTACTCCAAAGAAGGTGTGACAATAGTTTCCTATTTGCCTTCCTTGATTTCATCCTTGGGCACTTCCTTGAAGACCTCCTTAGCAATTTCAACAACATCATCCTCCTTTACTTCAAAAATGCTTACGGTAGTAGAGTTAGTAGGGACCTCCTCATCAAAGGTATCATAGAAAAATAGTAGATTTAATGCATTCCTCTAATCCTTTAATTGTGAAATGGCCTTCCCAAGAGCATCCCAAGTAGTTTCCATGTGAGCAATGGTCACAGAGGTGGATTGGATGACCATTTTATGCAGGTATTTCTCTACGATGTCACTGGAGTCATCCTCACCACCTTTTTTGGCCTTCTCAGGGCTTAGGGATACTTTTACCTTAAGCCTTTGGGAACTCCTAGTGGGAGTAAAGTCCACCTTGACCTTTTTCTTCACACTAAGAGATCCCTAAGATTTTTCAACCTTGCCCTTCCTTTTGGCCCCTCTCATCTTGGGGCTAGGTGTGGATGACGTATCATCCTCTATGTTTTCCTGAGCGATGATATTTCCTTTGGAAAATTTTTGCAGTAGGTAATCATACATAATTTTGAACAGACCCTAATGTTAAGGTCAATCCTACTCCTTCTTGGCACAGGTGGAAGTTATAGAATAATCCATGGACCAATATAGAAATTCTTGTATGTTGAGGAATTTTACATCTCAGAACTACATATCAATTTTGTTTATCTTAACTACATAGAGCATTCCTCCCTAATTTATGATCTTCTTAAGTTGCATCGTCAATAGGGTTTAATATTGAAAAGCCCATTGTAGGCTATACATCGTTCAAATAACACTTCTATCTTCTATATACTCAATCCATCTATCATGAAAGTTAAGTACTACCTTATGTGCTTGCAACCAATCCATTCCAAATAATATGTCGAAAGCGTGTAGAGGTGCTACATACAAAGATCCTACTGTTGTTCCACTAGGTAAGGCAATTTCTACCATAGGGAAAAATTGATTAATAGAGTAGGTTAATCGTGAACCATACTCAACATTCCACCCATAAGCCAATATCCTTGGTATTTCTAAAATATCTTTAGCTAAAATAGTGGAAATAAAACTATCTAGAGAACCAATATCAATCAATATTTTAACATTCCTACCAAAAATATTACCTTTTATCAATAGTGGTATGGCTTGACCATCAATATTTTGATTTTTTGTAGCTGCATAAATTTTGTGTGTGGGCTCTTTATGTGTAATTTCTTTGTACATTGGTTCTTTTCCTTTTGAACTCATTTCTACTCTTTATGGAAAATTCTTCGCATAATGTGATCCTCTACAAATATAACATCCTTCTTTAAGTCCTAGATGTTATTTCCATTTTTGTCTCTCTTTTGATTTATCTACATGTGAAGAATTAATCTATCCCTATGAGGGTCTATTGTTTCCTTTGTCATGGTTGTTGGAAGTGTGATTATTTCCTTGGAAACTTCTTCTAAAATTATTCCATTTTTGGTAATTCCTTCTATCATGCTTATATGAGTCTTTGTTTGCCTATTATTTTTTCCACTTAACAAAACCCACACTATTCCTTTTCCTTAATGCTTCCCTACCCTGCATGTCTAACCCTTCATAGTTGAAATAAGGTTTGAAATATATTTTAGCTTTCCTGGCCAAATCATAGGACTTTTGCAAAGTATTCGGTTCCCTCATTTCTATTTCTTGCCCTATTTTAGGATCCCATCCTAGTATAAACTTGTGAATCTTCATTTTCTCATTATAAATAGCCACATATTTCAGCAACTTGACAAATCTTTGATAATATTTTTCCATTGTTCTAGTTCCCTGTTGAAGCTTAGTGAACTCCTCAAACTTATAGGAATATAAGTGTTTCGTGAGAAATCTATATTTGAAGGATTTTATAAATTCATCTCATTTTAGATCAACTATTGCTGCTAGTTTTTGATCTACACTAAGATTTGTCCACCAATCCAAATGATCTCCTTGCAAATGCAATGTGGCATAGGATATTTGAGTACCCAAGGAAAAATTCTTTATATTGGAATAGGTTTATATTTCCTTCAACAATACCTCGACATTATCACCATATTCCTCTCCATTAAAATTGGAAGATTTCAAAATTTTCATCTCTTTGCCCAACTCGACCTCAAGTCGAATCCTGACCAATTGTGCCTCGATAAGGGGTTCATTTTCCTATCTACTATTAGAGTTCTTGGCTTGTGTTTATCGATTCAACATGGCATTCAATAACTATTTTTATGTTTCCACCTATTCTTGAAGTAGAGCCACTATCTCAGTGAGATTCTCATTTCTAGGAATCTTCCTTTTATTTCTAGGGTTCTCTAAACCTACATTTGGATTATTTTCCTCCACATTTTCCCATTGTGTCTACCTTGTCGATGGGGTAGTTATTCATCTTCTTATCTTTGGTGGCATTGTCCATCGACCACAAATAGAAGAGAAAGTAGGAATTTGTTAGCAATTACATCGTCAAATTGCTTTACCTACTACTAAATATTTACTCAATCATCTCAATTAATTTAGGAAGATTTACTTCTAAGAGTTATTCTATTAGCAAAGTTCTATTCCTTCATAATTATATTTTCTATTACATAATAAAACTAGTTTTGTACAGTGAACCTATTCCACTATGAACCATGCTCTGATACCATATTTCCAAAACCATAATTTGTAATCCAATTTATAGAGTATTTTTTTCCTAAAAGTTATAGAATCATTTTCTAGGTAAACACTTCTATGATTCCTTCCTTCTAACTAATATGAACTAACCATAATAGCTCCCATAACCACAATATACATAATTCATTTTATGTAAGTGCACTAGGTGCTAGCTGGTTAAGCTATCACTCCCTCTAAAAAGGGCTAACTCTTCCTTTAAATATTTTGAAATGACTACGTTAATCAATATCTCCTTCTCAGTATATCAAGAAAGGACATTTTATAACTTCTCTTTCCCACATAAGTCTATCTATGTGGGTGAATTAAATACTTTGACTATCCTTCTCAGTTTCCCAATGAGCTAGTCGACCATATTCATGAAATCAAGTTCGCAAAATCATTATAGTTTTTCCAAATATTTCCTTGCATCTATACTCTTCCTTACATGAAGAGGACCTCTTTAATTCAATTTCACTAAAGATCTAATGAGCACCATAACAAGGAAGGTAAAATTATGAAATGACATTATTTAAAATATGCCCTCACAACTCAGACTAAAATTCAATTATTCATAACTAATCATAGGTCACACTCTCAATCAATATGCCCTTGCCAAATTCTAAGTTTAACTAGAGAAAAGTCAACCTAAATTAAAACATCCTTCTAACACAATCAATGGTAACAATAAATATGTCTCATAATAGAAATAATGAATATGTGAACATCAACACCTTATTTACTATCAATTAAAATCATGATTACTACATATCAACATAATTCTAATTAGCTAAATAGATAGTCTCATTTTACAATAGATAACCAATCAACTTCTATTAATAATGCAATTTTCAACAATAGATATTACTTTACAATAATCATCAATTACATTGTAAGATACAAATCTGAGCTACAATGAAAGGCTTACATAGTTTACATGGACATTAATCTGGCCCTTAAATCTTTACAACTCAGATAACTATAGACCTCCACTAGGTTCTCACTAGAAATGATAAATAACAGCTTACTACTAATCATGCACTTTGTCATATCTAAGTGTAAGGAGTCAACTCATTCTTCAATTCACTTTGTGATACTACCACAATGGTACTTGTTGGTCTTCGATCATAAGTTTTCTTGGATGCACTCTACGTTCTCTATTCACATTCCTTCTTGAGGACCATAGAGAACAAATGCCCTTAGATTGGGGATCAAAGACGACTCCCAAGCTTATATGAAGCTTTTCCATTTGCTCATAAAAATAATTCTAAAATTGCATTTCTATTTTCATACTAAGTCCTTACTATGGTGCAACTCTATTTGAAAATAAAATCATTTCCACATAGTGATCATATTACGTATAAAAAATACCTTTATAATACCACTTATTTGCACACAGAACATATATACGTTCATACAACTACATTCTAAAACTTCAATTTTACCATTACAGAATATATTTTCTCTCTAATAAAAGACACAACATTTCAAATCAATATTGGAGCTTTACTTTAAGAGAACTCAACCAACATCTATAACACAACATAAATAAACTATTTCCAATGTTGAGTTCTAATTAAAATGTACTATATGTTTTTCTAAAGCATCTATTCATCTTCTCTTTACCAATAGACCTCCACAAAAAAGAATATCAACTATAATATGAACTCTTGAATAGCTTAACATACATTTGAGGGAACACCTAAAATACCATATCATGTTTTGATACACTGTACCCAAATCACATGATTTAGAGATATAAACACACATTTTCCAAGTAGTAAATAGAAAAACCCATTCTACCATAATTGTAATGTTATCACATATTTGATAGGAATGGAATCCAAGTATGGCTCACTTCACACTCAATAACCTAAGAAAAATAAGTTTTCATTACATAATAGAGTCAAGAATGCACACCCAAGTCACTCACTTCCAGAGTATTCACTTACAATTACCGTGATTGATATCCCAGTATTAGTATGTTACTTCAACTCGTATTGACTTGAGAAGCCAAAGGTTGAATCAAAAATCTGAACATCCTTCTCCTCTTCTCAAATCCCCTCTCCTTTCCTTTATTTTTTCTCCAAGAACCTCTCCCATACTCCCATTACCCAACTTCACCAGATGGCTCTCAACATGCAACTTCTCCAACTGACACTTTGTTCACCCACTCTGTTTTAATAATGAACCAATATCCAATCATTAATATTTACTCAACAAACACTCACATGACCAAATTATAATTTATATCCTATTAATGTAATAAATCATTTTCCTTTTTTTTACTACAAATATTATTACCAACAAGATAGATTATTTGAATGCTAATATTTTTTTTAAGAAGACAATAATAATAATCAAATGATCAACACCCATACAACAATGCTCTTTATTCCTAACAATCTTTCATCTTAAATCAACCATTATGCATCACATAAAAACACACTTGAACTTGTAGTTTCTTTCTTTTTAATGCACATTAAGACATGCAACTTCATGGAAATGGAATTTATCCATGTTGCTCCCCTCAAGTATTTCAATGAATAACCCATCACATCATTTCTCCAAGGGTATTTTGTTCTTAGTGGTTAGTTCCTTCTTCCACCTACAATAAAACCCATTCCTGCGCAAACACAACTCTATTAGCAGTATCATATTCTGACATAAAATGTATGTTTCACAGAATGTAACAAGTCATTATCCAACATTCACAAATAAATACAAATATCACATCCTTCCATAGGATTCATATGTTCTTAAATAGATAAAGTTAAAGTAACCATTCATTTCATCAATAAAGCAATCATAGCAAAGCATACATCCATCAAAATAAAGAGTCTGCTAAGGGAGGATCATGAAAAACATTTAAAACTAGTGATCTTCATCATCAAAGAACAAAATTACACTTCAAGAACTATTTAAAATGTCTAGGGTATTAAAAATCCAAATAGAAAAATTAGATTAATACTCTAAATAACAAAAAAATAAGTTCTTTCCAAGAATATATTTAAACATAAAGTATTCAAAAGTGCTCTATGTTAGCAATCCAATATTAGTAGAATAAACTAACCATAGCAGTAGTAGTAGAAATGACTTCACAGATCAAATATTTAAAAATAAATAAGACATAGGTCTGAGGAAAATATCCAAGTGATGCTCCTTCTATTGAATTGCAAGAAAATATATAGTAGTAGTTGTAACCTTGTAGAAAGCATACACCTAACTAATGCATCAATTGATATCAAACATTAAAGCATGAAATATTGATAATAATAACTTCAACAAGAAATAGAATGTTTCTTTTATTAAATATTTTGTCAAATCCGATTACAAGTACGTCCCTCTTAGGGATACTCAATGTTGATACAATTAATACAATATTGAAGACCCTCTAAATGAGGGGGTGGTGTAATTTGCAGGCTTTCCAAAAATATACAAACTACTCAAGATCAATGGTGACCTTGTTCTCTCATGAAAAGAGGTATTTGCTGCCTTGAATGCCTTAAAATGAATGGATCCTGTAGACCCTGCATTCAAGAAACAACAAGAAAGTATTAAAATCAAAGATGGCCTCTCTTGATGAGGATTTTTATGGAAACTTGTATAAATGATGATAAAGAAAATAAGAAACATGTAAATCTATGAAGATTAGCATAAAATCATAAAATTACTATGAAGCATAGAAGTAAAGCATGTAATCTAGGTAATAAGCAACCTAATTAGCCATTAGAAACTTGAATTGCATGAAATAACAAGAAACTATATTAAATTGATAATTGCAAGAAAATGAAGCAAAACTACCTCTAATTCCTAAATCAATCAGTCAAATGTCTACTACACTGTTAATCTATGCTAGATTAAGCTAATTGCATGACTAAAAATATAAATCTAATTCTAAAACAAAAGATATCAGGGATCAAACCCTCACCGCGGGTCTGAGGCATGGTGGGCACTATTAGCCATGGCTGATAGCCATGACTGAGGCACAAATGCTTTTACTCTTATAATAAAGGCTTGGGTATCTGATTCCCTTCATTGAATTGATGATCAAGGGTTGCCTTTGTGTCCTCTAATGGATTGGTGGTATAATTTTATGAGATTCATGTTCGATTGGCTTGATTGTGCGATTATGCTTCCTATTCCTTTGGAATCTTCATTGATGGATTCATGTTTGTCACTCCACAATTGGGCAGCATTTAGACTCTCCTCAAAGGGTTATCAATTTGCTATCCATTTTGGTAGAGCTTCGCTATGTTTAAATGTAGACTTTTCTAGACTTCTCCCAAATTTAGAGGGGGGTCTTATAGGACTCCTAATATCCAATATTGGATTTCTTGGGAAGCCAAGATCAAGGAGGTTGTATCAGTTGGTAGGAAAACTCTCAAAGTTTACCCACCCAAAAATATTCGAATTCTCATTACCTAGACCATTGTAACCAAATTTGGATTGGCCCAAGAATCAAAATAGTTTTTATTCTAGTTGTGGCTTTGAGGTACGACCAACTTTGTTAGATGTGGGTGTCAACCACAGCTAAGGTTTATTTAACCAACTCTACCCAAATCGAGTGGTTAAAACCATTTCTTCACCTTGAAGTATTCCAAGATCATTCATATGGTCTGTTAGCATGTCCCATATGAGTACTCACCTCAATATGACATATTTTAGGTGTCTATAGATGCCCCTTTTGGGATGCATTTTGAGAAGTAACAACGCTGAGCAAAAATAAACCTCCTAAAATGATGTCATAGGTTGAATGATGATCATTGATCTGATCAACATTAGATGCCTAGTCCTATAAAAGGGTATGCATATTAGAATCATTCCTTCCAACTGAGGGAAGGCTTAAATTTACAAAGTTGTTGCAAGCTCCAATGACGATTGGGTAGCTTCATTGCTACAATAGTATTGAAGAACATAAGCTTATACTGAGAGGGAGGGTGAACAGTATAAGAGCACTTTTTACTTTTCATTCCAAATCAATATTATGCAATGTATAGATAGCAATATCAACAATAGTAATAAATGTAATGCACAAATAATCACACACAATAGAGACACCAATTTAATGTGGTTCAACCAAATATGGCTACCTCCACGAATAAAATATTTCTTCTAAATATTTCTCAAATAATATCTTTGGGAATCCTTCCCAATTACAATGTTTATGGACCTCTGTACAAAGGATATGTTGATCCCCTAAATATGGTTTGTGGATATCTTTCCATAGGAGAACTCATTCTCCTCTGCTCTAGTTGGTGATCCTCTAGAAGACTATTACCTCCACTATATTGGCTTGTGGATCTCTCTCCACTAAAGACTCTTATCCCCACTTAGAAGACCTATCTTCACTGCCCTGGCTTGATGGATCTCTATCCACTGGATGCTACTATCCTATCTACTCTATCACCTCCAAAGCTTTATCTCAAATCTATACTAAACACAATCCAGTTGGTCTAGCACAAATTTGCTCAACAAGTCCACTCAAATTTGCACTAAACATAGTCTAGTCGGTCTAGCACAAATCTGCTCAACAAGTCCCCTCAAATTTACACTAAACATAGTCTAGTTGATCTAGCATAAATTTTCTCAACAATTCCACTCAAATCTGCACTAAACATAGTCCAGTTGGTCTAGCACAAATCTGCTTAACAAGTCCACTCAAATTTGTACTAAACATCGTCCAGTCGGTCTAGCACAAATTTGCTCAACAAGTCCACACAGATTTTGCTCAAATAAGCTCAACAAGTTCACTCAAAACTTTCTCAAATCTGCTCAACAAGTTCACTTTGAACTTGATAAAATATGCTTAATAGGTCCACTCAAAACCTGCTCAAATTTTCTCAACAGGTCTACTTAAAAATTGCTCAAATATGCTCAATAGGTCCACTCAGAACCTGCTCAAATATTCTCAATAGGTCCACTCAAAACCTAATCATCTGCTTAATAGGTCCACTCAAAACCTTCTCAAATATGCTCAACAGGTCCACTTAGAACCTGCTCAAATTTTCTCAATAGGTCCACTTAGAACCTACTCAAATCTGCTCAATAGGTCCACTCAGAACCTACTCAAATATGCTCAATAGGTCCACTTAGAACATGCTCACTAAGAACCTACTCAAATCTACTCAAAAGGTCCACCATGAACCTATCCAAATATTATCAATAGGTCCACTTAGAACCAGTCCAAATATGCTCAACAGGTCCACTCAAAACTTGTCCAAATTTATTCAACAAGCTCACACAGAACTTGTCCCAATATGCTCAATAAGTCCTCTCTAGAACTTAACCAAATTTGTATTGTAAGCTTCTACAAAAGCTCACACAAAATCAGTCCACAAGTCTTCTCAAAGACTTACCTCAAATCTTCTTAACAAGTCCACACATAGAACTTGTCCAATCTCATAGAAGCATAAAGAGAATTATTAGAGACTCAATATGTTCTATTCTCAATGCATAATCACTTTCAGAATTTTCTCAATCTCATAGAAGCATAAAGATAATTGTTAGAGACTCAATATGTTCTATACTCAATGCTCAATCACTTTCTCAACTCACTCAATCTCATAGAAGCATAAAGAGAATTGTTAGAGACTCAATATGTTCTATACTCAATGCTCAATCACTTTCACAACTCAAATCAGAATGTAGAATAGTTTATTTTATGGAACTTGAAAAATCACTTCATACAACCACTTGAATAGGCTCAACCAACTCAACTCAATCAATTGCTTAATGAAACTCCCATTTCTCACAAACCCTAGTCCAAGCATATATCAACCAACTCAAAAAAAATTCAACAATGCTCAACAACAAATCTCACATAACAATGATACTCATATTATTTTCAAAAATCTTAGTTCAAGTTCTTTGCACAATAAATCACTTCAAAAAAAATTCTTATAAAACAATCTTCATATAACAATGATACTCATGATCTTTGCAAAACCCTAACTCAAGTTCTTCACACAACCAATGGCTTCAACAACTATGTTTATCAAACAAGGTTTTAATCACAACTCTTAATTCTAGAAAACCTTGAAGCATTAACTCAAGCACTTTCTAAAAGGAAACCCTAATCAAATCCTTTTCACTCCTAACTATGTTAATGCTCCTTTTCACTCCTTAGGAGTAATAAGGAAACCTCATTATTACTCCTAATAATAATACTCAAATAACACCACTTTTCCAATAATTAATCCTTCTAAATTTTCACTAACAACCCTTATAACTCCAACATAGGCAAATAATCATAAAACCTTAAACACCCTTATACCTCCAACTTAGGTGGATAATAAAAATTTAATCAAAAATATTTACCTTGCATTCGGGGGAATCGAACCCTCAACTATACCCATGACATGTGCCTTAGTCGTGGCCTCAACTATCACATGAGCTACGCACTCATTTGAAACCAACGAAGCACCATGTGCTTCAAGTCGTGCTCCCTTTGCCCTTGGCAAAAACAACATGTGCCTTGGGCACCTTTCAGCCAACATGACCTCCAATGCAGTTGCTATGTTTTGAATGCAGGTCCTCTTGCAAACAAATATTTCATACTTGCCCACTCGCCACTAGGCCACGCTGCCCGGTTGGCCTTCGAACAATTAACGCTTCCCTTTTTAAACTGTTCACTGTACACAAAAATCAAAATCTCACGAGCTCTTCCTTTTCGCATACCAATTAATAATTCAAGCAAGGATTAAGTTTATTCCCTTTAGGCAAGGTATTTATATTTGCTTTCTCCACTCCTTGGAGAATGTTGATGCTTCCAAAGACTCTCCTTCCACAACATCGGTGAAGGTTTAATAATTTCATAAGGTGCTTCGAATGCCTTTGCCTCCAAACCCAACTTTTGGGTTTATGAAATATAATTAAACTTTATAAAATCCACTTTGATTTATAAAATATTATAATGAAAATTATAAATATTTTATTTGGGGTTTTCACCATATCACTTTAATATTATAATAACAATTATTATAATATTATATCCTTTTGATGCCTTGGATAAATTGCTTCCTTGGGAGAATTAAATCATATTTTGACCCATTCTCTTGGGTGTAAAATATAGATATTTTAACCCATCATGAATTTCATTAAACTCCCACTTGCACTTGGGATGAGCTATCACCTGGCACCTTGACATCAATGACAACTAATTTTGGACATCAATGACAACTGCTCAAAATGTCCAACAATCGATAGGTGGAGAGCTACTAACTTAACTATCATAGTTGTTTTCTACCCCAATAAAGGGTAAGCTTATGATAGTCATTGATAATGATTCGTAAGATGAATGCATTTTGACAAGATCAAGTGATCTTCTATTAAATTTGATTATGATAATTGATATTATGACTACCCCCTTAAGCGATGAGTCGATGGAGGTAGAAAAATTAATGAAGCGATGAGTCGCTTGACCATAATGAGTGATTTGAACAGTTAAATATTTTAGCACTTTAATTTCTTGGCAAGGCCTAATGCAACCATGATTGCAACTATTAATAGTAATTATACATCTCTATCCCATGGAGTTGTTTGGCCACTGTGGCCTACTTATGAAATCAAGATGATAGCAATTCTAATTAAGCTTGTGTTGAATCATAATGTTCGATGATATGCTAAAAATATCATAGAAGATTTGATATGAATACCTCGTTCCCATGGGCAGTTTGGCCATCATGGCCTTCTTAGGGATTGAAGTGAAGCATATAAATTCAGTGATGACTAATTTGTACCAAATGGCCTTATGGTAATTTACTCATCTTACCAGATTGTATGGATCACAAGTCACTAAAATTACCAAGTGTATAGGGTAAATAACTAGATACGAGGCCTATTTGAATTTTGAATTATATTTTTTTCGTTATTTTGAAAATTTTGAGGGTTTTGCATCATTAGATATTTTTTATTATGCATTTTAAAGCCTCTACTTGTTGAATTTTGAGGGCATTTATTGCTTCATGCTAACTGTGCTTGTCAGTCGCAGCCAATTTTTGCAATTTTCCTAGTCGTGGCTCTGGCCTGCGATCAAAAAACCCTAATTCTGTGCCCATAGTTTCCAGGCATGACCAAGGAAAAAATTGAAAATATAAAAGAAAATCTATCATTTTTAAAGTTATTATTTTCAACTGCCAAGCTATAAAACTAAGATCTCTGAGAGGTGAACTTGCACTTTTGACATAGAACACTACTAAAAACCTATGCAAAATACCTCATGGCAGATAAACCGAAAGCGTCTTCCAGTGGCGGAGGCGGTGTGAGTAAGGTAGCCACACACATCTCTCTTATTTAATTTACACAATTAAAATAAACCTCATTAATTAATGTATTAATTGAACCACACTAAAATATTGGTAAATAATCTCACCTTAGTTAGGATTTAACGTAGGCTAGCTTAGAGGGTGGGTATTTAATTTTTAGGTTTATTTCAGAATGGGAAGTGACCTCAAAAAGGTCATTTCTCTTAGTCGCGGGTGGTAGCCACGGCTCCCAATTGGAAAATTTGGGGTTGAATTTGTCAACCTCGATGGGATTAAAATCTTAACGGTCATAAATTTGACCGTTGTCACCGACCGTGGGTCCTAGCTGCAGTTGAGGGACTCTAGAAAAATTTACCAATTTTTTTGATTTTTTGGTTTTTAGTTGATTTAATTGATTTTTTTAATGTTTTAAGTGCAATATTGATTCATTTTTTAATGTTTTGCATGCATTTATGAATGTTTTAATATTTTTGAATATTTTTTAATTTTTTTTGTCTTTTTACGTACATTTTTTTATATTTTTGATTAATTCTTTGTATTATTATTTTTGTCTCTCTTCAAACTTTGATCATGAGGTCGAGGGAATTAGATATCCTTCATACCCTTTACAATAGCCTTAATGACACTGATCAGGCCTGGTTTAGAGTCATCATATTTGGCTACATTATATGGCTTCCATACATCAGAGTTGATCAGGCTTACATGAATGCTTTAGCCCATCGTTGGGATGCGAGGACCAACACCTTTCACCTGCCCACAGGTGAGATTATTATCACTTTTGAGGATGTCTAACGCATCTTCCAAATATTTATTTATGGCAAGGCCATAACATATTCACCCATAGAGGAAAAGTATGCTATATTTTAGTAGATCTTTAGTGTCTAGAGTGATGCGGTGCAGGCAGATTCAGACCACGGTGGGGTCCACATTGAGGAATAGTACTGTGAGAATGTCTTCTCATGGTAGTCATCTATATTTATGCACTTGATAGTCCAGATTGTGTTGTCTAACACATCAGGAGTGAGGTTCCCCTAGAACCTCTTGGTGAGGACCCAAGCTGTGTTTTCAAGCAGTACCAAAGAGCCACTAATCCTATCTTGGGGGAGCACTCTGCACAACTCTATGATGAGCTGTATAGGATCACATAGAGGAGCCATGTGGGAGTCGACTATAGTCTCCTACTATAGATCTGGATGTGGTAGCACATAACATTTGAGCACCCCATGGGACTACCTCGTTGGATTGCCAAAATTGTTGATGAGAGCCAGTGTTATGCTTCGTGCTGGCCTCAAGAGTTCGAGGGATTTTGGAGTAGATCTCAAGTAGGGGATGTGTAGTACTACATTGATCATATTACACTACTATAGCTTGGGTAGGTGCTATGGAGACCCTACATGGATTGCCCTGCATGGCCAGATGTAGATAGGTACCTAAGGAGGATGTAACACAATAGATGGCTTCTTGAGTGTAAGCCTGAGATACAAGAGTTCTTATACTTATTTCATGTGACCATGTTGTTTAGGATCTTCCAAAATATTCCTCCCACTCCCACTATCTACCATCACATTAAGGTAGAGAAGTACTTGGCATGGCCTCAGGTGACTCCACTAGGGGATGAGGATGATGATTTCCAAGAGTCTAGATATTCATATGTAGGGACCACTGCAAACTATGACACCTGGTGGACTACCAGGTTATGGTAGTGTGATGGCCCACTAGGAAGACCTACAAATGGTGTGATAGTAGTAGAGGTAGAGGAGGAATACCCAGAGGGATTAGATCCTCATGGGTGCAGAGTGTGATAGTGGATAAAGGGTGGATGGGATGAGGGCATAAATGATGAGGAGCCCTAAGTAGAGGAGGGTGAGGAGGAGCTTGATGATGAGGTGTCCTAGCTCAAGGCCTAGGTTGCTAGATTACAAACATGGGTAGGGACCTTACAAATGTAGATCTTAGAGAGGGACACTTTTGTGGCTAATCTAAAGGCATAGTTGAGAGTCATGCAGGATCAACTATCACAAGGATAGAAGCAATTGTGGGGATACTATGAGGAGAGGACTCTTCGCCTGGCATAAATTAAGAGTACCACTATAGGTCTAGAGAATATGATACTTGAGAGAGATCTTGCACAATCTCAGCTACATCTTAGGACTCATGAGAGGGATCTGGTGAGGAGTGTATGAGAGGATCCCTCGACTCCATAGGCTACTCCTATGGCCATAGTTATTCAAGGACATGTAGGTTTTGATCCAAATGCAGAGATAATGAGGCTACAAGATATCATCCAGACCCATCTCATTCGGTGCACATCAGATGATACTCATATCACTCACCTAGAAGGAGAGGTCGAGCTACATGGGGGTGAGATTATAGAGAGGTCCATAGATCCAAGGACCTAGAGGACTCAGACACAGGAGATAGGATAGTCTTCAGCTTGTTCTAGTCACAAGACTCACTAGACAAAGATATCCTTAGGTGTTAGCTCTAGGTAAACTCATTGGGAGGGTGGCACTAGCGAATGAGACTCACATGTCGGGGGCACAAGCACTGCCTAGTACATGTCTTATCAAATTTTTGTACCATTTTTGGGTGTAAGGTCGAGGACCTACACAATTGTAGCCTATGGGTATTTTTGACATACTCTTATGTACTTTTTGAGACATGCATATATATATTATTAGACATTTATTTTGACTTATTACATGTGTAGATTTATTTGCTTTATGTTTATGGGATGCATATGGATGCAATTCTTATATTTAGTGTTTAGTTGATGTTATATGATGTGATGTATGGATGACACGCACTAGCTAGATGATGTATGTGTTGGAATATGTAATGCAACATTGTGTAAATTATTCTTAGACTAAAATATAAAGTCTAAAGAATAATATTTGAATTAGAAAATAATTCTATTTTATGTAAAAATATTCCCACCCAATTAATAAATAAAATAAGGGTGCTAGGAATATTTAATTTGTGGAAAAAAGTTATTTCCCCTTTTCTAGCAAATATTAAAAAGTAACCAATCACTTTTTAATATTTGATAGATGCCACTTGTCACACATCTCAAGATAATATTAGGGTAATTTTAGGGTTGTAGTAGAAAAGCTTCTCTTTAAATAGGGGTGTTGTCTACTACATCTTGTCAACCACACACACACACACATATATATATATATATATATATATATCATATTGATGCATATTGTTGCATAACATTGAAGCATTCTTGTATTGTTGAATCATTGAGTAATATAGTGAGCTTCATAGTGGATGTTTCCCTTCTTCATTTGAAGTAGGGTTTTACCACTTAATATTGGTGTTGTGGGTTTTCCTCTTTTGTGTGTGATTGATCTTGTGGAGCATTCTTCGATCTTGGGGAGACTTTGCTTGTCTCACATTTGGTATCAGAGTGGTTGGGATCTCCATCAAGTGTCTTCAATCCTTTGAGGTGAAAAACCCATTAAGGTATATATTTTTATATATATATTTAATGCATGCATTTGATATTTGGGTATTTTATGCATTTGATATTTGGGCAAACTTATTTTACAAATCTGTCATTAGGGTTTATAGATTTATTTATTTATTTATTTTTATCTAGTTGTTAGATCTTTTGCAAATGGTGTTTTCATTTTAAATCTATAAATTTTTGGCATTGAGCTTTTGCTGGAAGGGTTTTGGAGCCAAACGGACCCCATGGTTGCGTCCGGAAGGCCCAAAAACCCTATTTCCATATATTATTTGCCCTATTTTGATGAAAAATAAATTTGAGGCAATTTTTTTTTATTTGGGGGCCAAATGGTCCCCCACCCATTTTGTTGTATAGTCTAAATTTTTTTTCTATTTTTTAATAAAAAACAATCATTTCTTATTCTATTTTTTAATTAAAAAAAACTAGTCATTTAATAAAAAACAATCATTTAATAAAAAAACAATCATTTAATAAAAAAAATAGTCATTTTTTTATTATTCTATTTTTTAATAAAAAAAACAGTCATTTAATAAAAAAAACAATCATTTTTTATTATTCTATTTTTTAATTAAAAAAACAGTAATTTAAAAAAAAATAGTCATTTATTATTTTGTTTTTTAATAAAAAAAATAATCATTTATTTTATTTTAAGACCTAATAGTCATTTTTTTTGCATAAATTGAAATGCATTTTTTATTATTGTATAATGCAACTAGAATCCTTTTATGCAATTTTTGGCAAATTTTTAGTCAAATTGTCAAATAATTTAGACCTTATAGTCATTTTTTTCTCACATTAACAATGGTTGTTTGTGAGTTTGCTTGCTTTACAAGGTTATCCAAGTATGTTTTGGAGTATACAAGGCAATTTCGGATCAACTTTTTCACTCTCTTCCCCCTATTTTTATTAATTTCTTCTAATATCTCTCAAGCATTTGCTTGAAGCATAATGTAAATTAATGTAACTTGTATCTCTCATAATGAAAGTAAAAGAGAATGAAAGTGAGAGAGAAAGAGAGAGAGAGAGAGTGTGTATTTGTGTTTTGCCTATTTTGCATCTCAACTAATCTAACTACTAACTTACTAACTTGCTACTAAACAATCTACTAACCAACTAACTTGCAATTTACTAATTTTCATATTAATCAAGAAGGTTAAAAATGAATCAACTTACTAACCACAACTTTAGTATTTGATTAAAATTTACTTAATCTTGCAACATAGTTTATATTTGCTAAACACCTATTGAATCCAAAAGAATCCGCTCTATCGGTAGCAAGTCCTTTTCGGGTCCTCATACCCGTACCCTTTTGGGTAGCTTGGTTGACCTTGGGTGAGATGAATTGGCAATTCATTAGGCTATAGCAAAACCTTAAAATGAACACTAACTTACTAACTTATTGACTATCTAACATTTAACAAATATTTTATGGTTCAATTCAAGTTAGTTTATTTTGTTGCAAGATGATTGTTATGGTTAGTTACCTTCTTATTGCAAGTTAATCTATTGCAAGTTGATCTTGGTTTATTTCCTTTATTCAATTGCAATATGGTTATAGTTGTTTATTGCAAGATGGTTATAGTAGTTCATGATGATGTTGATTATCTTTCATGATAATGCCTATCTCTCTTGATGATGCTTAATTTTGATTATCTTTCATGATGTTTATCTTTCATGATGATTATATTTGATGATTGAAAAGTAGATTACTTGAAATTTATGTTTTTTATATATATGCAAGTATGTTTATCTACTTTCTTATTGCATCATTTATTTCCTTTGTCAATGCATCTTATGTTTTGATTATGTTCACTTTCTAGAATGGTTGATCATGGAATCTCCTTCACACCTAAGCACATCCTTGATGGATCAAATTTTGGAATATGGGAACCAAGGATGAGGGCTGAATTTCAAGCAAGAAATTTATGGCCCATTGTGAATGGAGATGAAGCAATCCCAACCCAAGCAAGGGCACTTGAGACATACAACAACAAGAGTCACCTTGCACTTTCCATGATTATCAATAGTGTGAGTGATGAGATATTGCTCACTATAAGCCATTGTGAGCATGCTAAAGATGCATGGGATTTGCTAAAACAAGTCCATCTAGGGTCCAACACATCAAGGAAATTCACTTTATTGTCCAAAATTCTTAGCACTATGCAAGGTGAAGAAGAAAGTGCCTTGATCTTCCTATCAAAGATGAAAGACATGAGAACTCAACTATTGGCTTGTAATTGTGATTGGATAAGTGAGAAGCTCTTAAGCTTTATCATTTTGAGGAACTTGTCAAGCAAGTTCAAGAATTTTGTCACCATTATTGAGACTAGGCTAGAGCAAGAAGACGATGGCATTCCTCTCAACACTCTTTCACAATTATTGATTCAACATGAAGAGTCTCTTAATAGAGACAAAGTGAATGGTCAAGTTGTCAAGGAGAAGAATGTTGCCTTGAGTGCCACTAAGGCTTCCTTCAAGAAGAAATACAAGGGAAGGAAAAATAAAAATTTCCAACCCAACAAGCCTAGAGTTGATTTCACTTGCAACTTTTGTGGCAAGAAAGGCCACAAGGAACAAAATTGTTTCAAGAAGAAGAATATTGCAGAAAAGGAAGAGCAAGAAAAGGCTAAGGGACAAGGACCTAAGAAATGGTTTGGCAAGGAAAAGAAAAAGAACAACAATGTAAAGAAAAATTCTAATAAAAATGCCTTTGTTTGTGCCCTCTACTCCATTGACTCATCTACTTCTAATGAATGGGTGTTAGATTCTGGATGCACTAACCATATGTGTTTTGAAAAGGATAAGTTTGTGGACTTTCATAAGCACTCTTCAGATTCAGTTGTCATTGGTGATAATACTAGACTTCAAGTAGAAGGTGTTGGCAATGTTGTAATTGAAGGGAAATTACTTGATAATGTCCTATATGTGCCTAACCTTAGGAGAAATTTAATTTTAGTTTTGCAAGTTGCTAGAAGTGGTCACACTATTGAGTTCAATGCAACTTCATGGAGCATTAGGAAAGGCATGCTACCAATCATTAGAGGTTATGTGAAGAATAATATTTATGTGTTAGGTGATGCTCCTCCTAAAGTGTGTTTAACAACTAATGTTTCTCCTAGTAGCAAGCTTTGGCACTTAAGGTTAGGCCATACAAACTATCAAAATATTCAAATGATGAAGTCCAAAAATTTGGTTGAAGGCTTGCCTAACATTTCACCTATTCATGGTTTGTGTGAAACATGCATCTTAGGCAAGATGAGCAAACAAAAGTTTGCAAAGGACAAGTCAACAAGGGCCACACAAATTCTTCAACTCATTCATACAGATATTATGGGTCCATTACATGTTAGATCACTTGGTGGTGCATCCTATATTCTCACCTTTATAGATGATTATTCAAGAATGATATTTGGGTATCTACTTAAGAATAAATCAGATTGTTTTGAGACATTCAAGGAGTTCAAAGCTTTGGTAGAAAATCAAAAGGGAGCAAAGATCAAAATGATTAGAAGTGACAATGGAGGGGAGTACAATAGCAATGATTTCAATGAGTTTTGTTCTTCTCATGGGATCAAAAGGTAGTTTACTTGTCCATACACTCCTCAAAAAAATGGTGTTGTAGAGAGGAAAAATAGGACAATCATGGAGATGGTAAGATGCATGCTTGGTGACCACTTACCTCAATTTCTTTGGGGTGAAGCAACTAGTACAACAATCTACATTCTTAATAGGTGTCCTTAAAAATCAGTTGAGGGGAAGACTCCTTATGAGGTTTGGAATGGTAAGAAGCCGAATTTGTCACACTTAAGAGTGTTTGGATGTGATGCATTTTCATATATTCCTTCAGAAAAGAGGAAGAAATTGGACAAAAAGTCTCAAAAATACATCTTTGTTGGCTATGATGCAGAACATAGGGGCTAAAGGTTATACTCACCTTCTTCACGCATTGTATTTGTTTCAAGAGATGTCAAATTCAATGAAGACCTTCTTGAGTTAGAAAAGGGTGGGCCTTGTGTCAAAATTACCAAGTGGTTGGATCATTCTAGGGGTCCTAAAGAGCAGAATTCGGTTAGCCAAAGGATAACTAGAAGTATGACCCTTAACATGTCTCTTCTAGCTAAGATAGAGAATGATCATGAGCCTACTTCTTACCAAGAAGCTTCACAACACTCTTGTTGGGTTGATGCCATGAAGGTTGAGATGGATTCTCTTCTAAAGAATAAAACTTGGGATCTAGTGCCTTATCCTAATAAGAGAAATGTTATTGGGAACAAGTGGGTCTATAGAATCAAGTACAATTCTAATGGAGATATAGAAAAGTATAAGGCTATATTGGTTTCTAAGGGTTATGCTCAAAAACATGGCATTGACTATGATGAAACCTTTGCACCAATTGCCAAAATGCCCACCATTCGGCTTCTCATTGCTATTGTTCTTGCTCAAGGTTGGCATATTTTTTTTGATGTGAAAGCTTTTAATGGTGATTTGGATGTGGATTGGTAACCCAAGGTTTAGGTAATTGACTAAGAAAATCTTGTACTTCCATTCCTATTTCTATAGGGGTTAATTTGGAAGTAAGTACAGAATCTCGGTTGGTGATGCTACATTGTATAGGCAGCTCATTGGTAGTCTTCTTTATGTTACCATCACAAGGCCAGATATTGCTTTTGCATAGTTGGTATGATGGCTAGGTTCATGCAGAAACCTTATATTGAGCACTTACAAGCTACCAAGAAGATTTTGAAGTACCTTTCAGGTACTAGATATTTGGCACTCAAGTATTCTAGGCTTCCTTCCTTTGCTCTTTCTGGCTATGCTGATTATGATTTTGGAGGGGATAGAATAGACAAAAAGTCTACCACAACATATGTTTTTAGTATTGGGTCTACAACTATCTCTTGGTCTTCCAAGAAGCAAGATACAATTGCTCTTTCTACAATGAAAGTGGAGTATAAGGCTACGATAACAACTACACAGGAAGCGGTTTGGCTTTGTATCCTCATGAAGGAAATTGGCTTTGAGAAATTTGGTCCTTCACATTTGCTCTCCGATAATCAATCAGCTATTGCCTTGGCTAAAAATCTTGTAATGCATCAAAGGACAAAGCATGTTGAAATCCAAGCCCACTTTATCAGAGAGAAGGTATTGGATGGGACTATTCAGTTGGAGTATTGCCCATCATCTTCTAATTCTACTGATTTATTCACCAAACCTCTTCCCAAGGAGTAGTTTTGTAAGCTGAGGGACTCACTTGGTTTGGTGAAGTTGTCCTCAAGGGGGAATGAAGTGTAGTTACACTTGTGTGATGACAACTTCATCCTTATGAGGTGTTTTGTGCTATATATATGAGTTGATATTTGGTGGTATAATTGCTTTTTGCATCTCTTTTGAACATGGTACTTTCTTGTTTGCCTTGTGCAACTTTTGTACATGTTACTTTGTAGATGGCATTGTGCAATTATGGTATATGATGCAATTGCTTTATGCGACTCTTTTACATGGTACTTTCTTGTTGCCTTGTGCAACTTTGTACATGTTTTTATGTAGTTGGCATTATGCAATTGGTTTATCATGGTACTTTCTTGTTAGCATTTATGCTACTTTTGTACATGATATTTTATGGTTGGCTTTATGCAACTAGTGTGCACACTTTATTATTTTCATATACCTTATGCAACTCTTGTACATGGTACTTTTTTGTTAGCCTTGTGCTACTTTTGTACATGGTACTTTAGAGTCTGCATTATCATGGTACTCCTTGTTTGCTTTATGCAACTTTGTACATGATATTTTTTGATCAACTATATAGCACGTGACTATAAGTATGGCTTGGCATCTTTTTGTGATGACTTATAGTTCACTATTTGTTAGATCAGTTTTGTTATCATCTTTGGATATTCATATATGTTGTGGTGAATATATTTATGATGATGTATCTAACTGATCTTATGTTGAGCTGCTTGTAGCTTGCAGGTACTTCTGTTTGGGGTTTTGCAGGCTTACTAAAGACACCCTTGTGATGTTTTCTTCTTGTCATTTGCAACCACTTGTGGTTGATGGATGGCTTTGTAAGTTGCTTGTATCTGAAGCTACTCCGTTGGGGGCTTGCAGTATCATTTTGGCCCATTTTGTATTGGTGCCTTATTGTAGACCATTCTTGGTCATAGAAGCTCATTGTAACTATATTACTCATTTGATTCTCATCCCCATTTGTATCTTTAGGGGGAGAATGTTTCTTTGTTTCATAATTCCTTTTCCCAATATTGCATTAAGGGGGAGTGTTGGAATATGTAATGCAACATTGTGTAAATTATTCTTAGACTAAAATATAAAGTCTAAAGAATAATATTTGAATTAGAAAATAATTCTATTTTATGTAAAAATATTCCCACCCAATTAATAAATAAAATAAGGGTGCTAGGAATATTTAATTTGTGAGAAAAAGTTATTTCCCCTTTTCTAGAAAATATTAAAAAGTAACCAATCACTTTTTAATATTTGATAGATGCCACTTGTCACACATCTCAAGATAAGATTGTGATAAGATTTATCACACATCTCAAGATAATATTGTGATAAGATTAGGGAAATTTTAGGGTTGTAGTAGAAAAACTTCTCTTTAAATAGGGGTGTTGTCTACTACATATTGATATATATATATCATGTTGATGCATATTGTTGCATAACATTGAAGCATTCTTGTATTGTTGAATCATTGAGTAATATAGTGAGCTTCATAGTGGATGTTTCCCTTCTTCATTTGAAGTAGGGTTTTACCACTTAATATTGGTGTTGTGGGTTTTCCTCTTTTGTGTGTGATTGATCTTGTGGAGCATTCTTCGATCTTGGGGAGACTTTGCTTGTCTCACAGGTATGTATGACTAGATATTGTGATCTAGATGTGTAGATGGACTACTATGATGTATGCATATGTGGATGCACTGTTTGATGTTAAATGCATGTTTAATTTAATTTACTTGTATGCATTTAATTTATGATGTTATGATATGATGAATGCAATGTATGTAATGCATTATTTACATGATGATGATCTAATGTAAATGAACATGTATGCTTTAATCACTTAAAACATAAGGAATGAATGCAATATGAGTTTAACAATCTAATGGATGACACCACATAATGTATAATAATCATGAAATGTAATTGATACATCTTGTCATAAGAATTAATCAATTAAACACCCATATGTGCTATGAAATGATGTATTGTTTCTATTCATAAGCTTTTGTAAGTTAAGAAATATGCACAACATAGTCAGTGGCCATCTAAATATCATTGTTGATATCCATCCGGTATCTAACCTATGTTATGGACACCCCTTAACAAACAAACTCTCATAAAAGGAAGTTGATAATTGAATGATTTGATATGAGTTGTTGCTATTTGGGAATTTTTGAGGTTTTCCATGAGACTCAAACACCCTAGTTGACTTATCAAAAGTTGTATAATGACTATACTAGACTTCTAAAAAATAAATCTTTCGCTATGAAAGACCAAGCTATTCATTACCCCTATGTGTGCAAATGAATATATTAGATGAGACATAAGCATACCCTAGTGCCAGGCAGGATTCATTCAGCCCATTGTTGTATTGGGGATCCTCAAATGTCCACCCGATCCTAGGTTTGGACTCAGTTAGACTAGACCACTAGGCGATACAAGCCACCTAAAGCTAGCTCATTTGTAAATTGCTTAGACCTACCCCAATGTCATGCGGGATTCATTCAACCCATTGTTGTATTGGGGATCACCCTATGACTTTTGAGTATTGACCATTCCAGGGATTCAAGTTCACCCCCTTCTTTTCTTCAATTTATTGGGATACTTGCTCATATATAGTGATAAAAATCACTATTTATTTTGTATTTTTTTTTTTTTTTTGTTTTGAGCAAGGGATTTGATTTGATTTTAGGATTTTTCTCCTTTTTATGTAAGCAAGGGATTTATTTGGGTAGGGGGTAAACTTATCCTTTTTCCAATGACCTCTACTCTAGACCATTGCACCTCACAAAATGAGCAAGTAACAAAACCTTTCGCTTAAGGTGACCTAGACCACTTTTGTAGTGTTCATCCTTCCTTACCCTAATTAGGATTGTTAATGTGTTTGATTAGTGATGGGATTCTGATATGCTAAGTGCTATCAAAACTAGACCTCATCTTCAAAAGCAAAGCAAGCTTTCTACTAAATTTTGAGAAGACCACTAGGTATGGTTGAATGACTAGAAAACCCTAGTATATTCTTCATAGCAATAGGAGGGGTTGTGTTGAGAAACACAATTACTCACAAGGGTGATGGATGATGATGATGCATAGATGCATGATTGAAATACAAATGTGGTGTCATTTGTAAGATTGCAAACACAACCTATCCTAATGCAAGTGCGATGGATGGAAATGCCTAATGCAATGCAATTAAATGAAATGCATGTGCAAAATGAAAATGCATGATGCAAATGAAATGAAATTTTGAATATTTTTAGATTTTATTGCTTTTTGATTTTTATGGATTTTGAAAATTTTCCATATTTTTAAATTTTTGAATTATTATGTGTGGAACACCTTAAGATGAAGGATGTTGAGAGGTTCAAGCTCTTCAACACCTTCAAGCGATGTCAAGTGATACGTTCTAGGTCCAATCTACTCTGAGATGATATAAGGACCTAACCAGTTAGCCATAAATTTATCTCACAAGTGTGGTGGTAGGTTTGAGTTCTGTTGGTTCTCTTTCAGCACAAGATCACCAACCTTAAAGTCTCTCAAGTGGACTTTATTATTGTAAGCTCATTTTAAGCACTCTTGATAAATATGGAGATGCTCAAGGGCATTCACGTGATGTTCATCAAGAAGCATCAATTGATCTAGGTGAGCTTGCCGCATAGTGTCATCATCGATGAACTCTTTCAATGTGATGCGCAATGTTGGAATCTCCAACTCTAAGGGTATAATGGCCTCAATGCCATATACTAGTAAAAATGGGGTTGCCCTAGTGGGTATTTGTATGCTAGTCCTGTAAGCCCATAATGCAAGGGGTAGCTGGATGTGCCAATATTTGTGGTTTTCTTGTACCATATTTTTCAATATGGCTACCACTATCTTATTTGAAGCCTCAACTTACCCATTTGCCTATGGATAGTATGGAGTCACAAAATTATGTTGTATATTGTACTTAGATATTAAAGCCTTCACAATTTTGTTCTTGAATGATGTTCCATTATCCGAGATTATCTTGGATGGTATCCCAAAATGACTAATGATATTGTGAAGTATAAACTCTGCAATACGTGCTCTAGTTGTCATTGTTAAAGGGATTGCTTCCACCCACTTTGTAAAATACTCAGTAGCCATTATAATAAATGTATGTCAGCCCGATGATGGAGGAGAGATCTTACCGATTAGATCCAAACCCCACTGAGAAAATGGCCAAGCCGCTTGAATGGGCTGTAAGGCCTATGATGGCAAGTGCATAAGATTAGCATGATGCTGACATTTAATGCATTTCTTGACATACATGATGCAATCCTTCTCCATAGTGGGCCAATAATAACCCATTCAAAGGATGCACTTGACAATGGCCATGCCGCTAAAATGGCCATCACATGTACCATCATGAGCTTACAAAATTGCCCAAGCTGATTCTTGGGGCTCAAGACAATGAAGGAGAATTCCATCATAGCTTCTATGGTACAAGATATCTCCTAGAAAGACATACTTTATCACTTTCTATCTGAATGTGCATTTTGTGGCATGCAACAATCCCTACGAGATTAAACCAAGCTTGAGGAAGTCATGTAATTATGACATCCAATCCTGATAAGCTTCTACCTCGATTGACAAGATGACTTGTTCCCCTAGCATTTCACTGTGCATGAATGCAGATTGGGATACAACCTTGTGGTGAATGGTGGTGCCATTCCTCGTAGGACCCTACGAGATCAAAGACCCCTAGGATGCCTTCTTGAGAAAGTATCTGGCTTTATAGAACCACTCATGGTTTGGTTCTATATGAATCATGTTGATTGATTCCTTGTTATCAAAAGCCTCACGTTGCATCATGACATGCGATAGCATCTTTACATGAATGGTAGTAAAGTCGGTAGATAGATTCTGAGGGATTAAGGATCCCAAAGATGCCATAGTGTCTATAAATCTATTTGATGAAGAAGGATTGCCTCGATGTCGTACCACTCTAGCTGGGCTAGATAAGTGTCAGAAAGATCCTTGTAAGCTTTCAAGATGGGACACCTACATTGAAAAAGTCCCTTCACTTGATTGACTATGAGAAGGGAATCACCAAAGATGTTTAATCATTTAATCTTCATGGTGATAGTTGTTTGGAGGCCCAATATTAGGGCCTCGTATTCAACATTGTTGTTAGTACAAGGAAAGTCTAGCTTAAATGACAAGGGCATTGGAGCACCTTGTGGCATGAAGAAGACAATTCCTGCACCACCCCCTTGCTCACACTTCGAACCATCAAAGAACAAAGTCATGTCAGCTTTGTTATCTGGTTCTTCGGGTTTGGGTGCTTCTGATAATGCAAAGATTACATCATCAGGAAGCTCTATGGTGAGAGGCCTACTATTCTTGAGAGGCACCTCTACCAGTTGATCAGCTATGACCTATCCCTTGATGGAATTTTGGCTGATGAATTCCAAATCAAATTCTATCAATAGCATGATCCACTTTGTAGTACGTGTATTATGATATGTCTTGCTCATCATATACTACAAAGGATTTTGTTTGGATATCACATACATCGTATGACTTAACATATAATGATGCAACTTCTTCATTGCAAACACTACTGCTAAACATAACTTCTCCACGTATGCATACCCTAGCTCATAACTCACCAAGGTGCGACTGATGTAATATATCACTTGCTCTTTGTCTTGCACGTTCTTTTGGGCTAACATGGTTCCCAATGCAAAGTCAGTAGCTGATATATATAGCAGAAAAGGCACATCTGGTCTTGGTGGAGCTAGCACTGGTGGCGTTGCTAGGTATTGCTTAATTTTAGTGAAGGTCACTTGATAGTCCTCATCCCAATTGAATGGGACCCCCTTGTGTAGTAGTCGATTCATGGGTCGACATTTATCTGATAATTGTGTGATAAATCACTTTATGGATGCTACTTTGCCCTGTAGGCTTCTTAACTCTTTGATATTTGTGGGAGGATGCATTTCTAATATGGCCTTGACCTTCACTGGGTCAACTTCGATCCCTCATTTTGAAATGATGAATCCCAAGAGCTTTCCTAAAGTTATACCAAATACACACTTCTTAGGATTCAACCTGACATTATGCTCTATCAGGCGATCGAAGACCTTCCTCAGGACCTCTGCATGCTTTGAATGCAGCAATGACTTTGCCAACAAGTCATCGATATAATATTCTAAGATCTTATGCATGTAGTCATGAAAAATATATGTCATGGCTCATTGATATGTGGCACCAACATTTTTAAGGCTGAATGGCATAACTTTATAATAAAATGTTCCCCATGGCATTGTGAATATGGTTTTATGTTGGTCTTCGACTTTAATCCAAATCTGATTGTAACCAAAAAACCATCCATAAGGGAGAGCATCTCATGACCTACAGTTGCATCTACAAGAGCATCTATGTTGGGCAATGGAAATGAATCCTTTGGTGTTGCCTTGTTGAGGTCTCTAAAATCCATACAGATACGAATCCTTCCATCAGGTTTTCCTATAGGTACCATGTTTGATACCCATTCTGGATAGTCGATGGAGATAATGAACTCTACATCCAACAACTTCTATAACTCATATTTAACCATTAAAGTGACTATTGGATGCATCTTCTTGAGCTTCTACTTGATAGGTCTTTTAGAGGGGTCTAGCGAAAGGTTATGAGTAACCAATTTTGGATCTAGTCCCAACATATCCTTGTATGTCCAAGAAAAATGTTAGGTCTCTCTTTAGTAGAGGGATGAGTATGGCATACTCATCAGGAGATAGACTCTCTCCAAATTTGACCTTCTTAGGATTAGTGGGATCATTACTGATATCCACATCGAAGGTCTCCTCTACTAACATGTGTGATCCCTCCTCAAGTTGGTGAGGCGTAGGAATCAAGTGGATGTCATCAGCTGGGTTTAAAGGTCCTACATCAGAATTTCCCTCAGTGTGATAAACATCATGTGCACATCCTAGTGCAAAATGAAAAGGTTGCAACATTTCTTCGTTAGGGAAGAAATATTTAGGCTCTAGTGGTGAATCAATGTGATCCCAATCAATAGCATCTACATTTAGATACAATGGTTTGGAGGGGTCAGTTAGATTGTAAAGTGGAGTGGTCAAATCAATGGAGATCATATTGATGGAATGGATTAGATCTCTAGGACCACATGTGTGTGACTCTATATTGATATAACTTCCATCCTCGAGATGTGGCTCTAGGGGTATGGGGATCTCCGGATCTAGTCTATGAATAGACTCAAAAATAGGATCACTTGGCTCTAGGAGCTACATGTATGTTGGTGGATTAGGGAAGACTATATGATAAATCATATCCAAATTGGGTGGTCTCCCTCTGAGGCATGGGCTAGGATAGACTCATCGATACATCTCATCGATGTCAACTAGCTCATGATGATGGCATAAATAGTGAGGCTCAAGATAGGCTCTCTCTGTCTCATCCTCATCATCACTATTGTATATGAGTCCTTCACCCCGACCGATTAGAATTAGATGATTAGCAATATGAGGCCCAAGGTAGGCCCACTCTATTTCATCCTCATAGTCACTATCAACCATGAAGAATTCCTCATTCTCACCCATTTGCTCCATGGGTAATAGATGATGTAGATTTAGAGGGCCTAAGTAGGCCAACTCAGTTTCATCCTCATATCATTCATTGTGTGAGGATTTCTCATCATCATCTATTCTAGAATCATAATCTGGTCCATCACTTTTGATAATGGACTCTGCTACACTCAGATTCTGGATCTGCATACCTATGTCATCGGTAGCTTCATGACTTTCATTGTCCAAGTTGGCTCTTGGATTGTCTCCTTGATTTACCTCTACCATGATGTGCTCATGATAGATCTCTGGTGGCGCTTCTGAGACATAGGTTACCAACCTATTACCCCTTCGTAGATAAGAAGGGTTAGGGTGATAAGGATTCCAATCCACATCATCCCCCAAAGTGAGGTTCAGATGATCTAAAGATGCTGCTAGGAGCTCATCCTATCCTCGGATATGATAGCCTAACCCAAACCTATCAGTTGGTAGCTGATACTATGGTTCGATGGGAACTCGATACCCTTGCTCAAATAAGCCTAAGTTGTAACCATGCCAATGGTAACATTCAAAATAGCGCAAGGTGAATTCAGGGTTAGATAGGTAATGAACATTCACCATGAATGGTTCATCATCATCCTCATCTATGGGCGTATGATTTGTAAGTTGATCTAGCCCTCCATAAATGAAGTTTGTTTGGTTGGGTGGCACCCCTAGTGGTACCACCATCCCCATGGGAAAGTGATGGGCTTGAGGTCAGCCCATATCCTATGTAGTTTTGATAAATGGCATGAACATCACATTCTACATGATATATTCTGCTAATCTAGGGTTAACCAAATGTATGGTCACCTGCGGTGCAGATGACCCTATTGAAGATGTAGGTGAGGTAGGTTGAGGTGCCTCCTCGACTTGATTTTGAGCATCCCCTTCATCCATGGGACTAGGACCCTTGATAGTTGCTTCTTCATATGCATGCTTCATATTTTTTCACCCAATTTTACCTTAAGCTTCTTATCATTCCTCAACATTGTGGATGTCGTAGGTTTAGTCGAAGCTATTGTTGTGTGCTCTGATAACTGTGGTGCTATCATGGAAGGTCCTGCACACACTCCTTTGAATTTACCTTCTGGATGTTTGATAGGTGATGTCGATCATATATCTAGATGCATTGAGGGGAGAATGAAATCCCTCGATAAATCAGCTAAGTTCACATATTTGAATGGCTCTTCATCAGAAGGAACCATGTGAACTTGTCCCTCATGTATATATTTTATACATTGATGTAAGATCGAGGGAATACAATACATTTCTCTAATCCAAGGTCTCCCCAAGAGGATGTTATACTGCATGGCACCTTCGATCACATGACACATCATAGGGATGGTCTTAAGTCCAACCTGAATTGGAAGAACTATAGTACCTACCATTGAGCATAGCACATCATTGAATGCTCTCAAGGTGAAAGTAGAAGGTACAATATGTGACTTCGGCAACTTTAGATATGTTAATGCCTTGGTAGTAATTATGTTGATTGATGACCCTGTATCAATCAAAACCTATTTGAATGGTGTGTGATTAACACATGCAATTATATGTAGCGATGGGTCCGCTATAGCAGTGGAGACCATCTTAATCTTATGATCACTAAATTGAATGACCGGTTCACTACACTATTGCACATGTCCCATAAAGTTTGTAAATGCTTCAGGATCCTAGGACTAAACTTTGATTGATCTTAGAATATCCATGAGCATCTCCCTATGCTTAGGAGACTATTGAATCAGTTCATATATTGACAACTTCATTGGAGTTGTCTGTAGGCTTTGAACTAGCCTACTCCTAATTGTCACCATCGGTCTTGTTGGTGGGCCTAGAATATTTTGAGCTGGCCTTTGCTGAGGTGCAACATGCACTCTAATTGGAGTTGGAGGTGGATTTGGATGCTCATACCTCCCTTGTCTCATGACAACATTAACCATACCAATGAATCCTTGAGTTGGCGGTTCAACCCACACTTGATTCACATGACCGACATTGTTCCTCGATGGCTCATGATTTGGTAAGGGGTTCTTGAAGATCCCCATATTCTGGTTGTCTGGAGCCTGAGGGTTGTCCATAGTTAGCTCTCCTCTTTCGATCATGTTTTGTACTACATGTTTGAAACTCCAACATCCTTCGATGTCATGTCCTTTCACCCTATGGAAAGCGTAGTACAGATCATCCCTATACCCCTTTGGCTTGGGCTGATTAGGGTCTATTAACTTGATCTCTGGTAAGTTTAGGGCCTTGGCCTCACATAGTTGATGGAATATCGATGTCATCGATTCTGATAAAGGTGTGAACTGGTGAGGTGGGCATTGTTCTTTATTCTTACCCTTCTTGTTATTATTGCATTGGTCATATCATGTAGGAGGAGGTTGGGCTTGATAATTCTATTGTTGCCCCTTATCCCCTTTCTGGAGGTTTAACACCACTTGGTTTACATGGGCCGGCTTGGCCTATTCCTTCTGATTGTGGGTGTTCTTTTTGTTCCATTCCTTCTTGTTTTGGAGCTTCAAGTTACCCTCCTATAACTTGATGTCCTCTATTACCTTGGCTTGCACCAAGGCCTCCTCAAATGTTTGATATTATTGCAACTATAGTAGTAATGAGATGTGCTTCACACAACTCTTGGTAAACATCCGAGTTAATTCTATGGTCAGAATAGAAAATGGCAACTTCACCATTATCTTTCTCCATATTTTACCATAATCCATGATCAACTCATCATCATGTTGCATTAAAGCAGCTAGATCAGATAGGTTCACCTTCTTCTTGATATCGAAGGAGAAGCATTCAAGAAATACATTAGCCAGCTATTCAAAGTTGGTTATGTTGTACCTCTTAAGTTGATTAAACCACTCTCGGGTAGGGCCTAAAAGGGTTGTGATGAATGTTCTCAACAATAGAGCATCATTGCTTTCTATCTAAAAGCACATGTCCATAAATCTCGTAATATGTTCTTGAGCATCTTCCTCACCTTGAAACTTCTCCAGCTTTGGCATCTCGAAGTGCTTGGGATATGTTAGAATGGGCATGGATGGGCATAAAGGTTCATTATGAATCTTGTTCAAGGTCAGCTTTTGATAAGTCATCCCTTGCTTCTCTATAGCTCGAACCTTGTCTGCCAAGGCCTGATAGGCCTTCGAAGATAGAATTTCCTCTTCTCTGAGAGGTCATTGAGGAGCCTTTGGAGGTAAATTCTTCTTTAGATGAGGTGGAGGAATGGGATCATCCTCCACATCTACTAGGGAGATCTCAGGATATTCCTATTCTTGATCATCTCCCACTTCTTCTTCGTACTATGTATGCCCATGATGTTCTAGTGCTTGGTGTTGCATCATGTTTTGGGTCATGTGGTGAGTATGGTTTTCAATATGCTCAGGGTATAGATCAGGCTATGAAGTAGCTCATCTATGAGTGCGCTCCCTGTATTCACTATGAGGGGGTAAATTGGCCTGAGCTAATCGATCCTCTCACTCAACATACTCCTTTTGATCAAGGATGCATTGCTCATGCATGCATTGCTCAAAAATATGTTACCTTAGCAACCTCTATCTCTGAGTATCCTCATTTTTGAGGTGCTCATGCTCTGCATGGACATCCTCCAATTGATCTTGGAGAATCTACTATCATTGTTCTGACACCAGTTTCTATGATCGATCTATAATATCGATCATGTGTGGTCTCTGGTGTACTCATTCTATTCGAGCAACTTTATCGGTATGACCTTCGATAGACTTGTTTACCATGCTCTTGCCCTTGTCTGTGTAGATGGCATTCACGTTCTGGTGTTGTCTGTACTCTATGCCCACGTGGGTTGATGGGGCAATTATACTATGAGAATGTTTAGAGAATTCTCTTAGCTCTCTAATGGTCCGACATGTGCTCTCACTATGAGAACTCATAGAATGAGAATGCACAACTAAGGTTTTATACCCTAGCTACCCTAAGACTCTATCTAGACCATCCAATTGTCTAGTGCACCATGACTCATGTGGTGGCATACCATTGACTCCAACCTTAGACATATCAAATGTGAACTTGCTAGGTTCATTGTTGTTTGGAGTCTATGAGGGCCTATGCTTTGAAGCAACCCTCTCTTCCTACCCCTGAATGGGTAGATTTTCTACTTGTCTATTTTGAATTGGTGGGGGCCTTGAGCCTCCCTTATCTTGAGTATGGATGGGCACTAACTTAGTTATAGTTCCTTCCTCAATGATGTACTCTTCAGTGGATCCAGTGGATCCATGAGGTGTACGATCATGATATATACTCCCATGCTTGAAGGGCCCATGTTGGGATCTTCCATACTTGGATCTATCTCATGAGGCATGTGCATTGCCTCCTCTAAGTGGGGTATTCTGATGAGAACCCCCATGCATAGAGTTATCCCCTCTAATGCTCATCGAACATCATTCAGGAGGATCTTGTGATTGAGGGTTCTTCACGTTGTGTTGTGAATTGGGTGGAGCCTCGGCTTCGACCTTGGTTCTATGTCGATATCGACCTCTCCGTGTGACAACCATGATATGGTATTATCTTGTATGTATATTTTAAGGTAAACAAAGCAAACAATGATGATTATCTCTTTTTAAATTTTCTTTGTGAGCCCTAACTGGTTTGATGTGTTTTGAAATTTGTTGAAAACTTAAACTACTCTCATCATGTTTGAAATTGTTGATGATATACTCAATAGTTTAAGGGTTTTCACCTGTATGCTCATAGCTCGACAATCGGCAATGAAAGTCATGGTCACGTAAACCCCTAAAATGTGGAGATGAAATCCACACCTGGGCAGGGAGCATAGGTCCTATCGATCCTCACCTAGCACCCCGTGCATAGTGATACACCCCTCTGAAGAGGAATGCATGCTATTTTGCATGGTTAGGATAGATCTTGGAGTCGGTATTGGCCAAGTAATAGGGTTCGAGGGAGTTGGGCCAATGGATGGAAATCACTGCCACCATCATTGAACCCTACTAGTGGTTGGATATGACTTCCAACTCACTAGCATTTAGATAGTGCGTGGTGTGTGTTTGTTCATTTTAGATTTTGCATGAAAGTAAAAATGCAACACCAAGCACTCAATGCTCTTTCCTAAATGCCTAATGATAAAGATATTTAATATTTAGAAAGATGCATCTAATTGACTAAATGAAGTTTTAGAGAATGCATCTACATGATAAATTGGCCACTAATTGGGCCCCAAGCAAGCAAACTCTACAAACATAACCTAGACCGTTGGAGACTAGGGTAGATTGCAATCAAAAGTCTATTGTTCCTAGCAATGATTGGAAGAAAACCTAAGAGAATATAAAATTTTACTTTTAACATTTCTCTATGTTTTCTAATTAAACTAACTTCATCTACTGTATTTAGTAAAATAAACATAGATAGACACAGGAAAACATAGAGAATTACCTCCTACCTAAAATCCAAGTCTGATGTAGATTTGGTTGTCTACTATTTTTTATTCTCTACTAATATAAGTTTCACATGGCTGTTAACCATGGTGAGACCTTGCAATAAAAAAATATAGTAAGTCAGTCAGTGATAGCATAATTTGTGGGTTCCCACCATGATCACCATCTGTAACCTTGTAGAAAGCATACACCTAACTAATGCATCAATTGATATCAAACATTAAAGCATAAAATATTGACAATAATAAATTTAACAAGAAAGAGAATGTTATTTTATTAAATATTTTGTCAAATCTGATTACAAGTACGTCCCTCTTAGGGATACTCAATATTGATACAATTAATACAGTATTGAAGACCCTCTAAATGAGGGGGTGGTGTAATTCACAAGATCTCCACAAAGACACAAACTGCTCAAGATCAATGGTGACCTTCTTCTCTCATGAAAAGAGGTATTTGCTACCTTGAATGCCTTGAAATGAATGGATCATGTAAACCCTGCATTCAAGAAACAACAAGAAAGGATTAAAAGCAAAGGTGGCCTCTCTTGATGAGGCTTTTGATGGAAACTTGCATAAATGATGATAAAGAAAACAAGAAAGCATGTAAATCTATGAATATTAGCATAAAATCATCAAATTACTATGAAGCATAGAAAGAAAGCATGTAATCTAGGTAATAAGCAACCTAATTAGCCATTAGAAACTTGAAATGCATGAAATAACAAGAAACTAGTCTAAATTGACAATTGCAAGGAAATGGAAGCAAATCTACCTCTAAATCCTAGAATTAATCGGTCAAATGTCTGCTAAAATATTAATCTATGCTAGATTAAGCTAATTGCATAACTAAAAATGTAAATCTAATGCTAAAACAAAGGAAATCAGGGATCAAACCCTCATCATGGGTCTGAGGTACGGTGGGCACTATTAGCCATGGTTGACAGCCATGGCTGAGGTGCAAATGCTCTTGCTCTTGTAATCAGGACTTGGATCTCCAATTCCCTCCATGGAATTGATGATCAAGGGTCACCTCTATGTCCTCTGATGGATTGGTGATCGAATTTGATGAGATTCATGTTCGATTGGCTTGATTGTGCGATTGTGCTTCCTAGTCCTTTGGAAGCTCCATTGATGGATTCATGCTTGTCACTCCACAATTGGGCAGCATTTTGACTCTCCTCAAGGGGTTATCAATTTGCTATCCATTTTGGTAGAGCTTCGCTATGTTCAAATGCAAACTTTCTCCAGACTTCTCCCCAATTTGGAGGGGGGTCTTATAGGACTCCTAATCTCTAATCTTGGCTTGCTTGGGAAGCCAAGATCAAGATCCAGGAGGTTGGATCAGTTGGGAGGAAAACTCTCGAAGCTTCCCCACCCAAAACCATTTGAATTCTCATTGCCCAGGCCATTGTAACCGAATTTGGCTCAGCCCAGGATTCAAAATAGTTTTGATGCTAGCCACGGCTCTGAGGCGTGGCCAACTCTGTTAGCCATGGGTGTCAGCCATGGCTAAGGCTGAGTTAGCCAACTCTACCCAAATTGAGTGGTTAAAACCACTGCTTCACCTTGGAGCTGTCCAAGATCATTCATATGGTCTATTAGCATGTCCCATATGAGTAGTCACCTCGACATGACACGTTTTAGGTGTCTACAGTAGGGCAATTAAACACTTAAGAGCTAACCTTTCTCAATGAGGGGTTAACTTCTATTTATAGTTTGTACAATGAACGAGAATTAGAAACATTACAAGGAAGCTAGAGTGTGAGATAAATAGGATTCTATGGTGGTATCCTCTTATTTATTTGAAGAAATAAGGGTATCTGAGCTTCTTGGATCCTCTATAACTTAGTATTTACAACTTGCTTAGCCTCTCATAATTTTTGATGGAAGACCAGGTCAAGGCATGATCAAAGTTGTTCATCATTCTTGCAATGGTTGTTCTATCATGGATATACAACTAAAATGGTTCTTGGATCTTGATTTTATGTCTCTTCATCTTCTTGTCCCTTTCACTTCAGCTCAAGAATAACTTAGAAATTCATAGTATTTAATAGCTTGAATGCTGCTTTTATATATCACTTGAGTTACACCAATCATGGAACTTTGATTTGCTTTTGAATGATCCATATTAGATCTTCAGAAGGTAATGTTAGCACTCAGAGTGATCATTACTTAAAACACTTTATCATATTTTGCGATGTTTAAATTTCTCTAATATGAGTGTAATTCCTTTGTTATAACCCGTTGAACACTTTGCAGTGTTGAAATCCACTCCTTGAAACTCCACAACATTGAGTTTTACCACTCTAATAATAGAATAAACATATATGTTATGTCACACAGAAAATAGAATGCTTCCCTGGGTTGTATTTTTAAAATCCATGATATCAACCTTGTATTTTATCTTGTAAAAAACAACACTACTTTAGGCACGCCAAAAGTAACAATGCCACACCACACAAAAAATAAGCTTTACTTGCCACAACTTTGGAATTCCATGCTTTTAATATTGTGGAAGGAAACTTTAACCAAGTTGATCATAGAAAATAACACAACGTTTGCCTTGCATGGAAAATAAAAAAGCATCTGCCTTTTATGCTTTTACACTTTTTGGTGCCAACTTTGACCAAGTTGATCATGAAAAATTACACTGCTTGAAGGTATGCAAAAAATAACACTACTAGGCCATGTGGAAAATAATCTTTGCTTATCACCGCTATTTGGATTTCTATAATGCTAACTTTGGCTAAACCAACTACGAAATTTAACAAAGCATTTTGCCATGCAGAAGATAACAAAACATTCATCTTGCTTCTTTAAATTCTTTGACTTGAATCACTTGAAAGCTAATTATGACTAAGTGGACTGTGGAAATTAACAATGTGTCATGCCTTCATGGAAAATAGCACTATATTTCTACCACACAAAAAATAACATTACCTTTATCTTTATTCTTCTAATTTTATGACTTGATTTGTGTGCAAGCCAGTTTTGACTAAGTGGACCACAAAAATTAACATTGTGTCGTGCCCTCACAAAAAATAACATTATCTCTCACCACTCCTTTGAAATCTTATATTGCTCGCAAGGCCAATTTGACTACTTTGACCATGATAATTAACACTGTTCTATGGTCTCACAAAAAATAACATAGAGTTGAGCTCCGTGGATTTTAAAACTATTTTTGGCTAAGTAGAATTTAACATTGCATTGGGGTTCAAGGCATTTTTTCAACACTTAGTTAAATTATCATAAATTTGCTAAGTATGTGGCCTTTTGGGTCTACGGGGCCCCTAGTATTCTATCATCCTTAAGGATTTAGGGGTTTTTACCTCTAAGTACAAATCCATTTATGTTAAATATAAATCACCCTATCTCACAACCTACAAACATCCCTTAAGTTCAGAATGTGGATGTATTACCTAGCATGTCAAATCCTATAGATATAATTTCTTTTAATCCCTTCTTTAGCATACCTTCTTCCAAAATTCTAATTCCTACCAATACTCCCTCTACTAACCTCTTTCATGCAATAATTTTGGAATAAAAAATATGATCACCCCTTTTGGATCAACCCATATGAATTCTCAATATTACCAATTGGTTATTTTGTAACCACAATGTGTAACACTTCAATACACTTATCCTAGGTTATAGGATATAAATGTTAAATTAAAATAACTAGTTAAGAAAAAATCTAAATTTAAACATCAATTGAATTCCCTCAAAGGAGCCTCGGGATGAAAATATTCCTATAAGGAATATTCTAACCAACCCTTAGATCATTTCCTTACTATTCGATCCTATCCTCCTAAATTTATAGCTCCCATATTTTACATATATAAGGGAGAAGAAGACCCAATAAATCCCCTTAGAAATTTCCATGTTGCCTACCATACCATCACATATGAAGAGGAAATTATACTTAAGTTATTGTTAGGTAATGGATCCAAATTGATAAGAAAGGAATTAATTACCATTAAATATTGTTGGTAAGGTTCCAAGGCCATTAAATATTGTTGAGGGGCAACGATCAACAATAGGAACTCGAGCAGGGTTTGGGGAGAAATTTTATGAAAATTTAACTGTATTTATTGGTGAAAAACACTTGTCAAAAGAACGTGATAACCGTATGGGTGGTTTCAACCCATGGTTTTGGCTCATTGTATTTCAAAACCACTATATGGTTTTAGGTAGTGGAAAATTCAAGAATCTCTATATATTTTGTACTATAAAGGTCGTCTTATATGTTAATGCTCTTTTATTATTTGGAGTAAGAGAGGGGAGGAGACATTGTCCAAGTGGAGGATATTGTTGTATTTTTGCTAATACAAAGGACTGATTGTTTCTTCGTGTATGTAGGGTACACTGCCCAAACCACATATATCTTGTGTCTCTTACATTTGTGTGATTGCTTGTTGTTTATTGCATTGTTTCCTATTTTTCTTATGGGGGCTTAACTAGGGTTTGAATTGTTTCTCCATTTCTCGTTGTTATTATTTGTTTTTTTCATAAGTTGTGTATTGTTTGTACATGGTAAATTCCCAACAGTTATTCCCTAAAATACTTGGTGGTAAGGCTTTAGAGTGGTATTTTTAGATACCCCACCACTCTATTAAAAACTTTAGGGATTTATCAGGAATGTTTATCCAATAGTTCTCCATGTACATTATTAATAAGTGCACCATAGATGATCTTTACCAACATAAACAAAATAAATGTGTCTTTCACTAAATAATACTTGATGGTGAGCTTTTGTTAAGAAGCTTCCATTTACCCCATCCCAAAAATACTTATTGCATAATTTCATATGCAATTTACAAGAACAACTTTCTTATCCATTAGAAATAACCTGCTTATCTTCCTTTGAAGAGTTAATGGAATTGGTAAAACAAGTGGAAGATACCCTTCAACATAGAGGGAAATCAAAAATTAAGGAAGAATAAAAAACCCCTTCCTCTAATTCTAAAGTACAATACAATAATAAAAATGTTGTGGATGATGGGATAATTGAATCTTGCCCCATAAATAATTTCAAACAAGGTAATGTTAATACTACCACTACATTGTAAAAACTCATCCTAGCCAAGGCTCAATAAAATACCAAGATAAATTTTACATGAATTCATCAATTCCTATCTTCTATCTTAGAGAAATTATTGGATGCTAAATTTATAGATCTACCACCCATATGGTCAGCCTACCCTAAAAGGGAGAAGCTACCTTAGTTTAAGGCCAATGAGCATTATGCTTTCCATCACACAAATGGTCATCATACCAATAAGTGTAGAACCCTTAAGCATCTTGTACATGACCTTATTGATGATGGTCATATTATTGTTGGTAGTCATAAACAAGCAACATATTCCATTAAATGCATGGGGATATTTCAAGATTCCTTGCCTAAACATGAGCAACATACCACCAATCATGTTTAGTATAGGAATGTTTCCCCACCAAATCAAAACATGGTAGGGATGATTCAGGTTAGTGTCATTACTAGACAAAAATCTAATAAAAATGGTCAATACTTAAAAATTCCCTCCGTTCCCCATTTGGTATTACACCCTATGTGTGCTTATTCATCGAAAGAACCACTCTTAATTCTAATATCTCAAGATAAAGTAAAAAAAGCCTTTGAACTTCAAAAAAAACTAGAGGATACCCTAGAAAAAATCTATAAACTTGAGGTGTTAGAACGTTTATCAAGTCATAGGAAAAACCTTTTCAAACATCTAAGTGAACAAACCATCCCAAAAAATATTATTCCTAATCATTTAGATAACATGGTAAGGTTCCTTAGTGTAAACCATGCAACCATATCCTTTTTAAGGATGAACTTCCACCCCCTTCAATGATTAGAGAACTCCCTTTGTACATCACATGTCACTTAGATGGACAATGCATCAAAAGGGTCCTTATTGATAATGACTCAAACATAAATGTATGTATCCTTAATTTTACTAATAATATAGGGCTAAATAAACAATATTTAGAAAATATGATATTGTTTTTAAGGCCTATGACAGTAAAGAGTGGGAGGCTATTAGGACTATAGTTCTTCCATTAAAATTGGAGCCTCGCATTTTCAACACTTTGTTCTATGTGTTGCCTTGTGATTTATACTATAATATCCTTTGAGGGTGACCTTAAATTTAGATTTTAAGTTGTTCCTTAAATTTATCATCAATGTATAAAGTTTAAATATCAAGGCAACTTATATAAAATTATGGTAGAGAAAGAACCCTTTGCATATTGTAAAGCCTTTCAAGAAAAAAATCCAAGGGGTTTCCTTTTACCTTCCTTGAATGATTCTCATACCTTTTTCAATGATACCTTAAAAAATTATTCCATAAAATTGAATAGGTACCAACCAAGAATTCAAATTTAATAGCCAACCCACAATAAAAGATAAAGAAATCATTGAGGCTCAAAATATTAATCACATAAATCTCAATGAATGGCATAATAAGTTACTACCTTTAGACTTGTCTAGATTACCATTGTCATCTCACACTTTGGGGCTACCCTCCAAAAAAGGAATGGTTCTACAAATAGTAAGTTGCACCTTCATTTTTTCTAGAACAAACAATGAGGAAATAATCCATGGAAGCAATCCACATCCAACCAAATGAAAATATGCTTCATCCTATCTATCCAAACCTCATTCTATACCTAATAAAATTCTTTGTAACTTTGGATATTAAGGAAAAGGGCTACGACATCATGAACAAGGGATAAAACAACCTTTGGAGTCTAAGGTCTAGCTAGGAAATTTGGGATTAGGATATATCCCTAACCCTAATGAAATATCACCCTAATCCTCTTCAAAAAATAGTGATGATGAGGTATTATTTTACTCCCTTGAACCCAAGGTGAGATCACCTTAATAAAAGGATAATATTTGGATGAGGAGGATGATAGTGAATCTTCTCCTTTTCACATTTTTGACCTATTTTCATTGTATGCTCACATAAATACCCTAATAATTATTCACTCTAATATTTTTGAGGAAACTATACAAGGATCCAATAGAACCTTTGAGAGTAGCCCTTGCAATAGGGATAAATTAGCTTTGCATCAAGAAAACAATAGTAATTTGCTTCAACGAATAGAAGGTCTCTTATCAGATTTTGATGTAAATGACTATGAGGTAAAAGTTTTACCACACAAAAATTCTAGGGATACCCACATAGAATATCCTTACCAAGAAGATATCCTTAGTGAAGTATATTTGTTATCAATCACACATCCCTCACATTCATAAAACCTTAAGCAATGGGCTTTAGAACTTGAATAACTTGAAATTTTAGGGGTATTACCCACCCTCAACAATTAGAATATGAATCCCACATATTGATAGAAGAAACAATCAACATCAACCTAGGTTCCCAAGAAAATCCTAAAATTATAAAGTTAAGAAAAGTCCTAATTTTCAAGGATCATGAAGAATGTACAATTTGTTTTATCAAATACGGTGACATCTTTGCATGGTCTTATGCAGACATGCTTGGATTAGATCCATCCCTAGTATTCCACCATTTATTCATTAAGCTAAATACTAAACTAGTAAAATATAAATTAAGGAAAATACACCTAATAGTTGTTTAGTTTTCAAATAAGAGCTCCAATTATTTTTAGAAATTAAGTTTATTAAGATAATCAATTATTCCAATTGGATTTCCAACATAGTACCCATTTCTAAGAAGGAAGGTGTTGTACATGTTTGCATTGAATTTTGGGACATAAAAAAAGCATGTACCAAGGATGATTTTCCTTTGCCAAACATAGATATGATTATGAATTTCACTATAGGATGTGAAATACTTCTATTTTTAGACCTATTTCTTACAAAGACTATTTAATCTCATTCCCCATAATATTCTAAACTACAACCTTACTGGATGATGTCTATCTCCTTTATAATTTATAGGTTGGATGGATTTAACCTTTAAACTCTCAATTATCTTAACTTCCTTAACCCATTTTACATATTATATCCTCACAAGCCTCAAGAAATGAAACCTAGGATAGATTCATCCCATATGCTTTATCAGTCCACAATATGATGGGCAAGAAACTAACAAAGCATCATGAATGATCATTTTTATAAACATGCTAGATGAAAAATATCCTATGACATCTATACAATTGATGGCAACATCCCCCATAGATTCATTTCTACCAATGGCCAACCTTAACCATTATATCCCCCAAAATACCTTTGTGGGTACTGGAAATAAATATTGTAACAATGAGCCCTATAACTAGGGGCATAAAAAACAAGAACATAAAATAAATAACTTTATGGATGTACACCATCCAAAAATAAAAACAATAAGAACATATACTATCTAAAAAATCAATAAGGATATATACTATCGAAAAAATAAATCAATAATGACATAGGCTATCCAAAACAATCAAAATTTATACACACAGACTATCCATGACAAAATTTTATGGACATAGACTATCCACAAATTTTTTTATGGACATAGACTATCCTAAAAAAAATTTATGGACACATTTTATCCAAGACAATATCATATGGATATAGACCATCTAAAGCAATATTATATGGAAATAAATTATCCAAGACAATATCATATGGATATAGATTGTCCAAAATAGAAATAAGGACATAATTTGTCCAAGACATTCAAATTTTATGGAAATAGATTATCCAAAGTAAAATCCATATAGACATATACTATCCAAAGGCATAAACTACATAAAAGCCATAAATCATAGTAACCTAAGTGCTTGTCCATTAATCGGGCTAAAAGGGCACCACTTAGGGATGAAAGATACAACAATCTTAAGGCACACTTAAAAGAGCCCTAAAAAGTTGTGCTCTTCATCGAGCCTATTATTTTTCCTTTTAATCACATTTCTTAAAAGGGAAATAGCACTAAACAAAACTTGCAACATGCAATAATGTAAACTTTAGAATGGACCACTCATTTTTTCCTTACATCAATTCACTTACTAAAGCCACTTATCTTCACACTCCTTTAACCCTATAGAGAATGCCTTAATTTTTTTAAAATAGTTTTGCAAAAAATATTATTGTCTTCTTAACCTTATAAAAACCATCATGAGAACATACTAAAATATTCAAAGATATAATCCACACCTTGGATTGCAAAACTAAATCATGTCTAATTTCTAATTAATTTATTCCAAAAGAAAAAATTGCCATTAACATAACACAAAAAAAATTCAAAATCATGTTTAGCATTGCCTAAACCTTCCAAATCAACCTAATTCCTCTTGATTAACCTACATACTTCTAATCCCACCCATATTTCACAATCCTGTCTTAAAAAAATTTATTTTGAAACTTTGCCAAAACCATATTAACTCCACTTTTTCCAAACCAAATTAATTTACCAAAAATCTTAAATCAACTCCAAAATAAACTTGAAACCACAAATGACCACCATATTTATCATAAAATACTAATATCACTCTATAGTACCTATTTTATCAACTGTCAATTTAATGTCTAATTTTACATCATGTCTAGTTGGTCAAATGAAGAACATGTGCTTATACTGAGAGGGGGGTGAACAGTATAAGATAAAACTTTTTGCTTTTCAATCCATATGATAACATTAGTAATATTAAAGCAATAAACATCACATAAAGCATCACACACATGAGAGACATGATTTAACGTGGTTCACCCAATGTGGGCTACTCCACGGAGAAAATATTCCTTATAAAATTTTCTCAAATAAATTATCTTGGGAATCCTTTCCCTATTACAATATTTATGGACCTCTATCCAAAGGAGACACCAATCCCCTAATCAAGTTTGTGGATCTCTATCCATAGGAGACACCAATCTCCTTTGCTCTGGTTGGTGATCCTCTAGAAGACTACTGCCTCCACTGCTCTGGGTTGTGGATCTCTCTCCACTGAAGACCTTTGTCCTCTCTACCTTGGCTAATGGATCTCTATCCACTGGAGACTACTGTCCTCTACTCTATCACCTCCAAAGCTCTACTCAATCTCTATCTCAAATCTACACTAAACACTATCCTTCGGTCTAGCACAAATCTGCTCAATATCTATCTCTGCTCTATCACAATTCTATCCAACAAGTTCTCTCAAGAACCTATCCACTCTGCTCTCAAGTCTTCTCTAAGACTTACCTCAAATTTGCTCAACAAGTCCTCACTAGAACTTGTCCAATATTCTCAACAAGTCTTCACTAAGACTTACCTCAACTCTGCTTGTAAGCTTTCATAGAAGCTCACACAAATATGTCCTTAAGCTTTTACAAAAGCTTGCTCAAATCAATCACAAAACTTGCACACAATCTCAATTCAATTTCTTGTAGAAAACCTCTTTCAAATCAATTCAGAATATAAAATAATTTGTTTCATAGAACTTGAACTATCACTCCAACACTTTCCAATCACTATAGCTCAATCAACTCAATCAATGAAACCAACTTGCTTGCAAAACCCTAAGCCAATGTTTCATCCAATGCTCTCAACAAATCTCACAATGGAACTCAAACTCAACTCAATATGTTCTCACATTCACATAACAATGATACTCATGATCTTTGCATAAACCCTAATTCAATATAGTTCACAAGTTCTCACTCAAGCATTCACCAATCAAGTATGTAAAGACTTACTCAACAATGCTTATCAAACAATAACCTTTTCACTCCAACTTAGCATTCATAACATCCAACAATCACTCTCAAGGATAATGTGCCCTTACCTCTTGTTTGAATATGATTTGACCTCAAACACCTGTCTCAATCACAACCACTCTTTTTGCCAATACTAGGGTTAGATAGCAAATATTTGTCCTTAATATTTTCTCACAAAAATATTTCACCAAGTCAAAATATCAAAACTTACTCAACCTTATTTCTCCTTTCAATACAATTTTATTAACTTTGTTTTCAACAAAAATATCTCTAACTCCTTTGGCACACCTTATTACTCCTCTCAATAAGCTCAAAGCACTCAAAAATCAAACCCTAAAATAAAATAATGCATATCCTTTTATCTCCCTCACAAAAACCTTATAACATGCAATTTCCACTTTATAACCTTTAAAAAAATAATTTCCACAAATTTTGGAACCTCACAATTTTGGAACCAAGCAATTTAGTGCATACCTTAGTCCACAAAAGGTGCCTCGATGGGTTTCGAATATGCAACCTCTCCCTATCGAGCGCCTTAGCAAAGCGTGCACCCACCATATGGGCTACGTGCCTCCACACAAAGGGAAAGGCTAGCACCTTCCCTTTATCCTTTACCTCACGTGCAACTTCCAACAAAAACCTTCCTTGCTCACCAAAATGTAGACCACGAGATTCGATCCCTCAACCTCACGCTTGCCAAAGTCTTAGCACCACCCTTGGCTGCCAGTCATGCTACACAGCACCTTGGAATATGATATGGAATCCCCTCTGCCTTGTCCTTTGTCCTTCCTCTTAAAACCTTTAAAACACATGCCATCTCCCTTGCCTTGCACACGATTTACACTTATAATAATATTGACATGGATAATATTTGCCATGGTGTTTGCCCCTTCTTTATATGCAAATGTGCCATATATTCATAGACGTCGACGATTTATTAATTAATTATTTCGAATTATTTAAACTTTATAACCCTATCCTTTAGGGTTAGTTAATTAAATATAAATTAATTTATAATTAAATAATAATTTATAATTAACTTAATAACTCTTAGAGTTAATAAAATAAATTATAAATTAATTTATAATGAAATTATTATAATTAATTTATAATTAATTAAACCTTTGGGTCTTGTCAACCTTTAATATTATAATAAAATATTATAATATTATTTTTCTTGGGCCTTCCTTTTGCCCTTTAGACCTCATCTGACCACCTGGAAGTAATATTTCTTTTGCACTTGATTACGAAACCTAAAACTGATGTTGCTCACTAAAACTGATGCTTACTGGTCCTGACTTCTTGACATCAATGACAACAAAATCTGCTCATATTTCCAACAATCTCCCCCTTTGTCATTGATGGCAACCCAATTACCTTTTACCATTTCCTTAACCTTTTTCTGTTCTGCTCCCCCTAAGAAATTGCTCCCTCGACTTAATGCTCTCCTCCTAACTAAGATCTCTCCCTTCCCCCCTTTGACATCAATGGCAAAGGGTCACCTTTGGGGCTCGGGGCTAAGAATGAGTCTCTTAGCTTAGCCCCTCCCCCACCTCCTCTTGAGGTGGTTAATTCTGGGGTGGGAGTATTACTCCCAATTTTCCTCGAAGATACTCAAAAGTCTCTTTCAAAAGTGGCTTAGTGAAGATATCTGCTATCTGCTCCTTTGTAGTAACATATTCCAACCTAACCTATTTATCTATCACCTGTTCTCTCAAAAAATGATACTTGATCAGAATGTGCTTTGTCCTGGAGTGCATCACTGGATTCTTTGAGATACTTATAGCACTTGTATTATCACATAATATGGGAATAGGATGATCATGTTTTATCTTGAAGTCTTCTAGAGTTCACTTCATCCATAATACCTGTGTACAACTGGCTACTACTACAATATACTCTACTTCTACTATAGATAAGGATACTGATGCCTATTTCTTACTTAGCCAAGAGACTAAACAGTCTCCAAGAAAGAATGCTCCTCCACTTGTGCTTTTTCTATCATCAATGTTGCCAACCCAATCTACATCTGTATACGTTGTGAGTGTGAAACTATCACTTTTGGGATACTAGAGCCCAAAATCCATAGTCCCTTTTAGATACCTGAGAATCCTCTTTATTGCTACCACATGTGTTTCCTTAGGTGCTTCCTGAAACCTTACCACTAATCCCACTACCTGCATGATATCTGGTCTTGTAGCTATGACATACAATAAGCTACCAATCATAGATCTATATAATCTCTGATTTACCTCTGGAGATTCATCATCCTTACTTAACTTACATCCTGTGACCATGGGGGTACTTACTGGTTTGCAATCTTCTAAGTTGAATTTCTTTAGCATTTCTTTTATATACTTGGTTTGTGAAAGAAATACTCCTTTCTCTGATTGTGAAATCTGAAGTCCAAGAAAGAAGGACAACTCACCAAGCATAGACATCTCAAATTCATTCTGCATGCTCTTTGCAAATTCTTTACACATCTTATCATTGTTTCCCCCAAAAATGATGTCATCCACATAAACAACCACAATTAGTAGATTATTCCCTTCATTTTTTATGTATAAGTTGTTGTCCACTATTCCTTTTCTGAATCCCTATTCCTGAAGATACTTATCCAATCTTGAGTACCATGCTCTAGGAGCCTATTTTAGACCATACAATACCTTTTTCAATCTGCATACATAATCTGGTTTATCTGTTAATATGAATCCCTCTGGTTGTTCAATATAAACTTCTTCTTCTAGAACACCATTTAGAAATGTTGACTTAACATCCATCTGATATACCTTGAAGTTTTTAAAACTTGAGAAGGCTAAGAATATTCTTATGGCTTCAAGTCATGCAACTGGAGCAAATGTCTCATCAAAGTCAATTCCCTCTACCTGTGCATAACCTTTGCACACTAACCTTGCTTTATTCCTGACTACCTGTCCATCTTCATTTAACTTGTTTCTGAATACCCATTTTGTGCCAATCACATTTTTGTCCTTTGGTCATGGAACAAGTTCCCAAGTCTTGCTTTTCTCTATCTGATCTAATTCCTCATCCATTGCCTTAATCCAGAACTTATCTTCACTTGCCTGATTGAAGTCTTTTGGCTCAATCTTAGATAACAAAGAAAAATTTTCTTGTTGAGATGGTGTTATTATCCTTCTCCTTGTCTGTCTTTCATCTGGATTCCCAATGATTAGATCTTTTGGATGATGTTTTTGTACATACCTGGATGGAGTTTTAGGAAGAAGTCTTTGTGTTTCTTCCTCTTCTTCATCTGATTCCTCATGAAACTCTTCTTGACAACTTCCATCTTCTTGATACACAATTTGTTGAATTGGTTCTCTTGAATCTATCTTCTCAACAACTGTTACATTTATACTTTCTACAATAGTGTGTGTCCTCTTGTTGAAGCATCTATAAGCTTTACTCTTAGTAGAATAACCAAGAAAAATTCCCTCATCACATCTTGGGTCAAACTTGCCCAAGTTTTGCTCTTCTCGTCTTATGTAACACTTGCTTCCAAAAACCTTGAAGTGCTTTACAATGGTCGGTCTTCCTTTCCAAAGCTCATATGGAGTCTTGTGATGGTTTACCCTTATTTGAGCCCTAGTGATTATATATACTATTGTGTTGACTACTTCCCTCCAAAATCCATCTAAAATCTTGGACTCATTTAACATAGCTCTAGCCATATTCTCAATAGTCCTATTTTTCCTTTCAACTACTCCATTTTGTTGAGGAGTTCTTGCAGCTGAGTATTCTCTCTTGATTCCATGTTGTTCACAAAAATCTACAAATTCATTTGAGGTAAACTCTCCTCCTCTGTCAGATCTCAAACACTTAATCCTCTTGCCAGTTTCATTTTCAACCCGTTCTTTAAATGCTTTGAATTTTTCAAATGCTTCTGACTTATCTTTCAGGAAAGCTACCCAAACCATTATGGAGTAATCATCTATGAACAATATGAAGTAACTTTCACCTTGAATACTCTGTGTTCTGGTAGGACCACATAGATCAGTATGTATTAGACTTAATGGCTCAGATGACATATATCCCTTTGATTTAAAGCTTGTTCTAGTTTGCTTTCCATGTTGACAAGGTGCACAGATTGTGTTTTGTGGCCTTTTTAGCTTGGGTAAATCTCTGATAGCCTGCTTATTGCTTATGTTGACTATGTTGTCAAAATTCAAGTGACCCATTCTTCTATGCCACAACCAACTCTCATCTTCTTGTGATAGAAAGCACTTTTCCCCTTTGATCTCACTAAGCATATAGAGGTTGTTTGGAGTTCTACTTGCATTTGCAATGACTTTTCCAGTTTCCAACTTTCTTATCTCACATCTATCTGGGTGAAATGTAACCATATGACCTTGATCACAAAGTTGGCTTACACTTAGCAGATTGTGTCTTAACCCTTTGACATATAGTACATTTTTTGTTCTTGTTTTCCCATTATCTAAACTCAAAGTTCCTCTTCCACCAATTTTTTTTGATCCATTATCACCAAAACTTACTGATCCTCTATTAGTTTCTTTGAGTACAATAAATTTGTCTTTGTCTCCTATCATGTGTCTAGAGCAACCACTATCAAGAAACCATTGTTCTTCTTTATCCTGAGCATGAAGAGTTGTTTGAACTAACATTGATCTAGCCTTTTCATTTCCCTTTTCTCTTTCCTAGTTGTTGAAGTTGTATTCTTTTTACTAGACTCAGGAAGTACCATTTTGCACCATCTAGCCTTATGCCCAAAATTATTGCATTTGTAACATATGATATCATTATTCATAAGAGGTGCAAAAGAGTTGAAATTTCTATTGACATCATTTTTCACATAACCAGTGCAGTGTACAACTCTATGACCATATTTGTTACAAGAAAAGCAATAGCCATGGAAGAAATTATGTAACCTGTTTGGATGCCTTTGAGATTGTGGTTGAGTGCTTCTCCTTCTGTGATTAACTCTCGTCCATGGTTCTTCTTTGCTTTCTTCCTTCCTGATGTCTTTTCTTTCTGGAGTATACGTCACTTGCTTATCTTTGTTTGAAGTTTCTGCTTCTTGAAGACTTGACTCCTCTTTCTATTTCCCAAACTTTATATCTTGTAGTACCTTGGTCTTTTCAACTTCATTCCTTAGATAAACAATTTTTGCTTCCAATATTTCACATTCTGTTTCTCTTGCTCTTAATAGATCTATCATATCCTATTCAATTTTATTTCCCTCTTCTACCTTTATCTTGAGTTCTGTGAGACTTTGTAGAAGTTCCATATTTGCTTCTTCATCCTCTTGAATTTGTTCCTTCAAGCTTGAGTTCTTCTCTCTAATCCTTTCCAAATTCTTGAGAGTAGTGAAGAATTCCTCTTTTATATCAAACATGGTCTCTTCTTCATTTTTTGAAGTCATGTGTGTTTTTGATGGATCCTCCTCCAAGTTGTTAGTCTTTTCATGGAGAGACCCACTCTGATACCAATTGAAGAACATGTGCTTATACTGAGAGGGGGGTGAAAAGTATAAGATAAAACTTTTGCTTTTCAATCCATATGATAATATTAGTAATATTAAAGAAATAAACATCACATAAAGCATCACACACATGAGAGACATGATTTAACGTGGTTCACCCAATGTGGGCTACTCCATGGAGAAAATATTCCTTATAAAATTTTCTCAAATAAATTATTTTGGGAATCCTTTCCCTATTACAATGTTTATGGACCTCTGTCCAAAGGAGACACCAATCCCCTAATCAAGTTTGTGGATCTCTATCCATAGGAGACACCAATCTCCTTTGCTTTGGCTGGTGATCCTCTAGAAGACTACTGCCTCCACTACTCTGGGTTGTGGATCTCTCTCCACTGAAGACCTCTATCCTCTCTACCCTGGCTAATGGATCTCTATCCACTGGAGACTATTATCCTCTACTCTATCACCTCCAAAGATCTACTCAATCTCTATCTCAAATCTACACTAAACACTGTCCTTCGATCTAGCACAAATCTGCTCAATATCTATCTCTGCTCTATCATAATTCTGTCCAACAAGTTCTCTCAAGAACCTATCCACTCTACTCTCAAGTCTTCTCTAAGACTTACCTCAAATATGCTCAACAAGTCCTCACTAGAACTTGTCCAATCTACTCAACAAGTCTTCACTAAGACTTACCTCAACTCTACTTGTAAGCTTTCATAGAAGCTCACACAAATTTATCCTTAAGATTTTACAAAATCTTGCTCAAATCAATCACAAAACTTGCACACAATCTCAATTCAATTTCTTGCAGAAAACCTCTTTCAAATCAATTCAGAATATAAAACAATTTGTTTCATATAACTTGAACTATCACTCCAACACTTTCCAATCACTATAGCTCAATCAACTTAATCAATGAAACCAACTTGCTTGCAAAACCCTAAGCCAATATTTCATCCAATGCTCTCAACAAATCTCACAATGGAACTCAAACTCAACTCAAGATGTTCTCACATTCACATAACAATGATACTCATGATCTTTGCATAAACCCTAATTCATGCATATAGTTCACAAGTTCTCAACTTATCAAACAATATCATCAATTCATCATAAAAACATCAAACTCAACAATGCTTATCAAACAAGAACCTTTTCACTCCAACTTAGCATTCATAACATCCAACAATCACTCTCAAGGATAATGTGCCCTTACCTCTTGTTTGAAGATGATTTGACCTCAAACACCTATCTCAATCACAACCACTCTTTTTGCCAATACTAGGGTTAGATAGCAAATATTTGTCCTTAATATTTTCTCACAAAAATATTTCACCAAGTCAAAATATCAAAAACTTACTCAACCTTATTTCTCCTTTCAATACAATTTTTATTAACTTTGTTTTCAACAAAAATATCTAACTCCTTTGGCACACCTTATTACTCCTCTCAATAAGCTCAAAGCACTCAAAAAATCAAACCCTAAAATAAAATAATGCATATCCTTTTATCTCCCTCACAAAAACCTTATAAAATGCAATTTCCACTTTATAACCTTAGAAAAAAATATTTTCGTAAATTTTAGAACCTCCACAGCAATTTTTGAAACCAAGCAATTTAGTGCATACCTTAGTCCACAAAAGGTGCCTCGATGGGTTTCGAATATGCAACCTCTCCCTATCGAGCACCTTAGCAAAGTGCATGCCCACCACGTGGGCTACATGCCTCCACACAAAGGGAAAGGCTAGCACCTTCCCTTTGTCCTTTGCCTCATGCATGACTTCCAACAAAAACCTTCCTTGCTCACCAAAATGTAGACCACGAGATTCGATCCCTCAACCTCATGCCTGCCAAAGTCTTAGCGCCACCCTTGGCTGCCAGATGCGCTACACAGCACCTTGGAACATGAAGTGGAATCCCCTCTACCTTGTCCTTTCTCCTTGCCTCTCAAACCTTTAAAAAACACATGAATCTTCCCCTTGCCTTGCACATGATTTACACTTGCATCAAATAATTCGCATGGATAATATTATGCCATGGTGTTTTCCCCTCCTTTATATGCATAATGTGCCATGAGATTATAGACGTCGACGATTTGATTAATTCGAATATTTCAAATTAATTTAAAATTTATCTTAACCCTAACCTTTAGGGTTAGTTAAATTAACTCATAAATTAGTTTATAATTAAATTATAAATAATTTATAATTAACTTAATAACTCTTAGAGTTAATCAAATTAAATTATAAATTAATTTATAATGAAACTATTATAATTAATTTATAATTAATTAAATCTCTAGGTCTTGACCTTAGACCTTTTAATATTATAATAAAATATTATAATATTATTTTTCTTGGGCCTTCCTTTTGCCCTTTAGACCTCATCTGACCACCTGGAAGCAATCTTTCTTTTGCACTTGATTACGGAACCTGAAACTGATGTTGCTCACTGAAACTGATGCTTACTGGTCCTGACTTCTTGACATCAATGACAACAAAACCTGCTCATATTTCCAACATCAAATCTACCCTTTAAAGCTTATCGGTATACTTTCTTTCTATTTTAAAATCCTAGGGAAAATTGCTTAAAAATTAGAATAATTTCAAAAAAACTTTCTTTGGTTAGGGGTAGAGGATAAAAAGAGATTCCATATCATTTCTTGGGACTAGGTGTGCTCCAAGAAAAGTGTAGGAGGCCTTGGGTTGAGAAATATTAAACATATGAACAAAAATTTACTAGAAAAATAGAGTTGGAGACTAGTTTCTCAAGAAAACAATGGATGAGCCCATATTGTCTCCACTAAATACTTGGATAGGGAATTAAGCTTTATGGAAGATCAAAACCCCCTGCATGTCTCAACATTTTGTAAAAACATTGTTGAAACAAAAAATATTCTTTAAAAATGTCTTAAATGGATATTAGGTAATAGATAAAGTATTGAATTTTGGGAAGACCCATGGCTTTAGGACATGTATCTCATGGAAATTTCTTCTTTTGCTATATCAAGGCCTTGATTTTATCAGTAATTTTATCCCAAGGTGGCAGACTATATTGAAAACGTCGGTGGTATAATGAAATAGAAAGATATTTTGAGGTTTATCCTAGCTCAAGGAGTGGATATTCCCTTGAATACCCTTGATCTCACATTAAAATATTAGGTTGTTAGGAACTCCATTTGTGTGGACTCATTAATATAAAAAAAAAGGGAGAGTGGCACATTTTTGGTGAAGTTTACCTACTACCTTGCTATTGATGAGAATATTTGTTGGTTCCCTTGCAGTTTAGTCTAGTTTAAGGAATGTACCCCCAAAGTTCATTTTTTTCTTTTGTTTTCCCTCCAAAATAAAATTATTTATTTGGAGAATCTTAAGAAAATAGGAATGGGAATTCCTAACCAGTGTTATATATGTGGGGCTCATGAGGAAAACACTCAACATCTCCTTTTAGAATGCTCCTTCTCCTTGGATATCCTTTCATTTCTTCTTTCAACCTTAGGAGTTAGTTGGGTGGTCACGAATTCTCTGCAAGAATTTTTTGATCATTGGTCATTTTATCCCTTCCTTAGCCCAAAATATCATATCCTATGGAAGCCTTACCTTCCTCATTTATTTTAGGGAGTTTGGAACAAAATATATTGTAGGGCCTTTTTAGATCATTCTTCAAACACCTCCTTTATGAGTTTCAAAATTCTTAGTGCTTTAGTTGAAAATGTATTGGTTATCTCTTTTACCCCCTCTAATATTCTTCCTTTTGAGAATTCTCTCTCTACTAGCCTAGGGTTACCCATTAGGGTCCTTTGTATCCCTCATTCTGGCTCAAGTAGGTTGTAAAACAAATGGAGCTCTCTCCCTTAGGAATGACTTAAATTGAATTTTGATGGTGCATCTAAAGAAAATCTAGGGATGGCAAGAGCTAGAGGATTAATTAGAAACTCTAATGGAGAAATTTTTCTAGCCTTTGCTGAGAATATTGGTCACCAAACTAGCAATTTCATAGAGGCTAGGGCCCTCTTCCAAGGTTTATCCCTGCTTGACTCAATGGGGGTTGATAAGGTTATTATAGAAGGGGATTATTTATACATTGTCAATATCCTCACTAAAAAAGATTCACCTAGCTAAAATATTGGTAATATTATGGATGAATAAAAAATATTCCTAAGAAAATTTGTGAACTACCAAAGTAAATAAATTTATAGGGAAGGTAACAAGGTTGCAGGTTTCCTTGCCAATATCAGAGTTCAAAATTAAGGTATGTCATGGAAAGAGAATTTCCCATAAGACCTTATTTATTTGGTAAGAAATGATATTGTCTATATCAATAACAATAGTTGATTATGTTCTCTTATTTGGCATTTTGGTTCCCAATTTCTCTATTTACTTTATTATTGTTGGATCTAGAATCGATAGGTTCTCTCTTTGGTTCTCTACTATCATATTCTATTTGTGTGTTTATTATTAGTCATTTCTTCCATGTTTCTATTGCAAGCTAGGCCTTAACCTATGCTCTACTATTTTTCTTGGATGTTGTTATTGCTACTTTGTTGGTCCAGTTTGTAAACTTGTAAAAGGTTTTGGGACCCTTTCAAATCCCTTATTTTCTACCTAATAAAAAAATTAAACAAATTTATTTAATGCATCATATAAATAAATAACTAATATATGCATTCAACTAATCCATAATACAAATTTTTGGTGTACCACAATCATTCAAAAATGTAGACTCAAACTAAGACACCTAGTTAGGGAACCTAAAAAATAAAAATGGTACCCTCTTGCCACTCACGTCTATCAGAAACTCAACCAAGTCCAAAAGCTAAACCTAGATCTCAAATCCACTTTTCACCAATCAAGCTAGTGGATGCATCAACTATTAAGAGGCCTATGTGATTGATCTCGTCTATTATCAATATCAAGAGTGTGATCTCATGGGTGATGGATACCTCTACTCTAGAGGTACTATCATATGGTATAAGGATCTATAATGGCTAATCATATCCATCTCCACTATGAGTTATACTTATATTAAGGTCAACTAGTCCACCATGATACTAACGACTACATCATTTTTCCTAGACCCTACTATTATGGATATTTCCATGGCATCATATTGCTTTTATCTTAGTCATGTGATATCCTAAGCCCTATAGTACATGTTCGTCTAAGTCTTATCTCACTCTACTAAGGTCGTACTTTGCACTCTCAATTGTCCTCACTATAATCAATGATGCTAACTCATACTTGAACTTAACCAAATCATCCTAGAGAAGTGTTAGTCTCCTCACCATGGAGTATTGCTTCTAAGGTCTATCCTATACTATCCTACTCAAGCCTATCTTAATATCTTGGACCAAGCTAATGGGAGGTACACTCAATGGTCATCCTAGAATCAACTTATCCCTCAGTATCTTTTGTAGTCTCTCCCTCTCAAATCAAAGGTTTCAAAATAGATTAGATTAGCCTTGATCCCTATTTATGGTCGTTAAAATGTAGGACTCACCCTCTTAGGAAAAATTTGACAATACCACTATAAATACCCTTATAGCATCCCAAAATCATCTACTCTTGGATCTAACACTAGAGGGTTATCTCTATCCTCCTCTTGAAAGCTCTCCAAATCTGGAGGCCCCCCAAAACTCCTCCCACTCTCTCTTTTGTTACCATTGGTACCATAGCTCCACCATAGTAGGAATCCCCTAGGAAAGTTCAAATTGATAAAGAATCCAATCTAGCCAATATAGCTCAAACTACCCTCATGACCCTCTTAGTCACTTAATATTCACTTATGCTAACTAGAATTCATTCTCAACCCATAATATGTCCTCTCCATGGATGTCATATCACCTAACCTGACTTTAGGTAATATATGATTTACCTAGAAGCCATTAGCATCCCTCTAGAATAACTTTAAACCACCTCATGGGCATGATCATATTCAAACCTTATGGGTGCCTATGTACCATCCACATCTCTAGGGATCCCAACTAGTTGTCTGATGGATAGGTGCTCCCACACCCACACCTAAAACAATATACAACATACTAATCTCTTCCCCTCATATACCACTTGTTGGAGAGTCCAATATAGTCTATACAACACAAAGGGCCTCCATGCAAACTGCACCTAGTCATCTCTCATCCAAGTGATTATCTTGCCTCATCCCCATGAAAATAATCTATTATTGGTATCACCAGTTATCAATCTAGATACCATAGAACACAACATAATTTTTAACTTGTCCAACTAACCTACCTATAATGTGGTATTAATGTCAATACCATATCATCTTTGTCAAAACTAGGGATCTCTTGTTAAACTTTATAAATCCTAAACTTGATCCTGGTGCATCTATATAGGAGCTCCCTACACTGACACCCTAAGTATCCTTCATATATCCTCCAATATCACCAACATATCCTCTATTGAAAAGAGGAAGGTGGCATACTCTAAGTGCCATTGCTCTACTAGAGCTTTCAGTAGCGCATAGTGTAGCTCTATGTAATACATCATCACCAAATACCCTAATCCTATTATGTTGAGGATATATTTATCTACTAGAGTCATAACATCTAGCATCGATCATAGAGTGCATGACCACCTATCCTAACACTCCAATATGTCTAGATCCTACATGAATAAAAAATATCACCAACATTAGATTTTCCCAAAACATAATCAATCTCTATCCATCCCTATCCCATCTCAAATACATTGGTTCTATGTGAATTCATTGCCCTAGAAAATTGGTCATGTTCTCATGAATTCACCAATTCTTAGGGTTTCATATTTATAATATAACATGGCAAATCCATGATGACACATTTGTAATCCATGCATAAATTGAAATGGTGTAATTGGACCATACTTGTATTTGGGTCATTGTCGCACCTCCCACTCCTTGAACCACCTCCAGTTGATGCATTGGACATCCTTGTTGTACCTTTTCACTCTCTATATTTCTCTAGAGCTCTTTTATCCTCCTATGTGCAGTGAAAATGAATTCTTCCCTTACCCTCTCTCTTCTTTAACCCTCATTTGGATAAATTTTTGCCTTCTTCGCCTCTCTCTACCTTACCTATTTGAGTTCCTTTAGGACCCTATTTGTTATCTCAAAAACTTAAAGGGACACCCAATATGGGGGTATTCATGTTAAAACCTTTTATTTTTCATGACTTGAAGATTACCCAATAAAAATCGTAGGTAATTTTTCACATTTTAAAAATGAAATTTTGTGTGTTTCACCCCATATTCATAAATCAAAGCTTAGCACCTTTATTTTTCTAAAACCTAGGGGCATATATAGTAATTTTTGACACATTTATTATTTTAAATGTATAAAAATAAGGGAAATATAGATGCCTAAAATTGGATCAGTTGGCTAGAAATTTTTTTTCATAAATGAACAAAGTAATTAATTCAACTATGTTACCTGCCTCAACCCCAAATTTATAACTAAAATTAGTAGTTGAAAAACTTGCCCTCTAAAACTAAATTTACCAGCGATGAATCCACCACCTCAACTAAAATATTCACACTATCTTTTATTTCCATATAATTTTTGACTTCCCTACCAAATTTGACCCATAATGGTCAAAAGTATAGATTCACTAACTACAAATCTACTGGCAGCAGATTTACAGATGGTAGATTTGCTTCTAGTGCACAATTAGAATTTTAGTTCACTTGTAACTTTCTATAATAAGTGGTTAACTCCTTACACCAATTCCAATCACCTTAGGCAACTGTCAATCATGGTAGTTAACTCACCACTCTACCTTCCAATCAACTCTTGTGACTACCAATCAAATTTCAATCTATCCCTATGACTTCCAATTAGGATAGTTAATAGCCCAATTAACTAGGCCAATTGATCTTAACTTGACACCTCACATCCTATTTGTGATTCAAATATTTCCCTTTGTCTATAAATTGGACCTTTGGGATAGCCATTTACAACAAACTCTCTCAAGTATCAAAACATTTCTAAATATTAAGGCTTTTTTGGTTAAGAAGATGCAATTTTTTAGGCACCAAAACTATGCTACTTTCAAGATCCCAATGTCATTTTTCTTTAATTTGGTGGGATAGAGGAGGCACCTAATGAAGAACACAAGCTTATACTGAGAGGGGGGTGAACAGTATAAGACCTCTTTTTACTTTTTCCTTTATACTACAAAATAGTAAAGCAATATACCCAAAGCAATATCAAAGCAATGCACAAAATCATCCACAAAGTGACAACAATTTTAACGTGGTTCACCCAGAATTGCTGGGCTACGTCCACGGATAAAATATTTCACTAAATTTTATCAATCCAAATTCTGGGAATACCTTTCCCGATTACAATGTTTATGGGCACCAACCCAAAGGAGACACCAATCCCCTAATCTCGAGTTCATGGGCACCAACCCACAGGAGACACCAATCCCCTAGCTCTGCTCTGGCTGGTGATCCTCTAGAAGACCTCTGCCTCCGCTGCCCTTAGCAAATGGAACTCTATCCATAGAAGACACCTGTCCTCCCTGCTCTGGCTGGAGACCTCTGTCCTCAACTCTATCACCTCCAAAGCTGGTCCTCGAATTTGCACCAAACATAGTCCTTCGGTCTAGCACAAATGTCCTCGTTCTCTTTCTCTGATCTGCACCAAACACAGTCCTTCGGTCTGGCACAAATGTCCTCGAAACTGCACCAATCTCTGTCCTCAACTGGTCCTCAAATATGGTTCACATAAGTTGTTCACAAGCTTCCACTAAAGCTTGCTTGATCTTCACCCAAGTCTTCACCAAGACTTGTCTCAGATCTGCTTTGCAAGTTCTCACTAGAACCTACCCAAACTGCTCCACAAGCTCAACAAAAGCTTGCTCAAATCTGTCCAACAATCCCTCTCAATGATTTGTCCAAAACCATCAAGGCCTACGCACTATCTCCGAACATCACAGAAATGATGCACCCAACAACTTTGCACTTTTCTGCTCTCTGTGCACTCTGCTTCGCACTTAGCTCGATTCGGCACGACTTGCTCTCTGCGCCCCATGGACTTAACTTGCGCACTTTCTTTGAACTTCGCACTTCAACAATGCATTCAATCACTTCACAACTCTCCAAACAACCCTCCTTTTATACTAACACTTTCAAGATCAAAACCTTGATCTTAGTCGGCTGCACAACCCTAAACTACGTCGGTTGCAAACCCTAATCTTCATCGGCCCAAATTTAACTTTGTCGGCCTCACTGCCTCTGCAACTCTTCTGTAGCTTCTATCATGAAACTACAACATGTCACGATATCACGACACCTTTGCAACCGTATACCTTCTTTTGGCTTTTGTCATGATATCATGACACTTCAGCCTTTGTCGACTTCAACTAAGCTCTTGTCATGATATCGCGACACTTCTGACTTAGTCAGCATCAACTTTGCTTTTGTCATGAAATCGTGACACTTCTCCCTTCATCGACCTCCTTTCTGCTTTTGTCATGAAATCGTGACACTTCTGTCTTCATAGCCTTCCTCTCTGCTTTTGTCATGAAATCATGACACTTCTCCTATAGAAGGCCTGCATTCTGTTTCTGTCATGAAATCATGACACTTTCTCCAACCGAACGCTGCCATCTCAATCTGTCATGAAATCGTGACACTTTCTCTTCCTTGCACTCTTGTCTGCTTGCACTAGCGAAAACGGAACATGTCACGAAATCGTGACACTTTCGTTGCCTTGTGTTTTTCTCTGCCTTACGCCCATGAAAATGGAACATGTCATGAAATCATGACGCTTTCACCTTTGAGCTCTTCCTCCTTGAATTTGTCATGAAATCATGACACTTCTAGCTTCCTTACGTTTTCTTTGTAGCCTGTCATGAAATCGTGACGCTTTCAGCTTTCGTACGACTTCTCTGCAACCTGTCGCGAAATCATGACGCTTCTCATTTTAGACTCTTCCCTTTGCTGCATGTCACGAAATCATGACAGTTCTTACTTGGAACATTTTCATCTGCAACATGTCGCGAAATCGTGACACTTTTCTCCTTAGCGCTTTTCTTTTCTTCGGTCAAACCCGACATGTCGTGATATCGTGACACTTTTTCTCCTGACTCTCTCTCCATTATGTCACGAAATCGTGACATTTTTTCTTTTGGACTCTCTCTCCTGCAACATGTCACGAAATCGTGACACTTTTTCGTCCGTTCAACCTTCCTTGCAATATGTCACGAAATCGTGACATTTCTGACTCCGAACATTCTCTCTCCTCTTTGAGTCACGAAACTATGACATGTCGCGATATCGCGACACTTTTCTAAAAAAATTTCTCCTTCTTAAGTCACGAAAATGCGACATGTCGCGATATCGCGACACTTTTCTAAAAAGCTTTCTCTCTCTGCTTAAGTCACGAAAATGCGACATGTCGCGATATCGTGACATTTTTCCAACTTACTTTCTTTCGAACTTGTCATGCCGAACCTTCATCAAAACAAATTATTTTACATCAAATCAAATTCCTTCAAAAGCTTCTTGACATCAATGACAACTTATACACTTGAGCAAAAGCAATGTACCCAAGGTACCCAAAATTGCCAACAATCTCCCCCTTTGTCATTGATGGCAAACCTTTATTGAAAACACGTCTCAAGAGCCAAAATTGAAACCAACTATGCTAACAACTCGAGAAACCGTGCCCACAACCGAGAATCTTCCTTTGAAGTTTTGCTCCCCCGACTTGAAGCTTTCCTCTTCACTTGAAGCTCTCCCCCTTACTCATATCTCTCCCCCTTTGTCATCAATGGCAAAGGGTCACCTTTGGGGCTCGGGACTAAGAATGAGTCTCTTAGCTTAGTCCCTCCCCCACCTCCCTGATGAGGTGATTAATTCTGGGGTGGGAGTAAAACTCCCATTAGGCACTGATCATCATCAGCGTCTATAATTTCCTTGTCGGGCCTTCTCTTGAACTCTTTGCCCGTATTCTTGTTCTTGTCACTGTTCTTGTTCCTGTTATCATTCTTGTTCTTATCCATGCCTTGATCCTTGGACCTGTTCATACCACTGTTTCTGTTCCTGTACCTTGGAAGTTCAGCTCTACACTGTCTAGTTGTGTGACCTTCATTGTTACACTTATAACAAGTAACAATGTTATTTCTTTTAGGCATACCTATTCTTTGAATCCGCCTGTTCTGACCAAACCTATTTTGATCAAACCTGTTCCTGTAATTAACCTTGCAATAGACTGCCTTGTGCCCAAACTATTGACAAGAGTAGCAATACCCTTGAAAGAAACTAGCGCTTCTAAAATTGTCATTTACCTTCTTCACTTGAGCCATGCAATGTGCAGCCATGTGACCAAACCTGTGACACGCAAAACATCTGTCATGAAATTTTCTTTTATTCGACCTCTTGGGTCTTGAAAACTTCTTCTTCTCATTCTGAATTTCGTTTTCTATTTCTGTGCATCTATCATTCAAGGACTCATGATCTGAAATACTTTCCTCATCAGAACTCTCTTCCTTTTGGAGTCTCTTACTAGACTCTCCAGCTTGTTCCTTGTGTGCTAACAAAACCAAGGCCTGTTTTATCCGTTGTCTTTCTTTGACCTTTGATGAGTGACTTAACCTTTTTGGAGCTATCTTGAAACCTCGTAAAGCTTATCCTTGTACTCTTTAGTTTCCTCTTTCAAAGAAGCCATTTTCTGTTCTAACTCACTATACTCAAGAACCTTAGACTCTAACTCATCCTTGAGTTCTTGTATCTTAGCCATAGAGAAGTCAAGACTTTCTATAAGATCATCTCTCTCCATACAACATTCATCTAACTTATCCTTGAGTCTAGCATTCTTCTTTCTTTCCTTTTTCAAAACACTAAGAGCATTAGTAAGTTCACTTTCAAGATCCTTTATTTGTTTGCTTTCTGAATCATCAAAGCCTTTTTCAGATTTCTTATCACTAGAGGTGCTACCTTTTTCAAAAACCATACACGCATCTTCCTTATAGTTTTCTGAAGCATCCTCATACATACTAGAAACCAAATCATTATTTGTACAATCATCCTCAAGGTGACCAAAATTTCCACATCTAAGACATTTCATGATAATGAATCTATGTTTCGGTTCTTCCTCTTTTTCTCGATATGAACAACATCTCATTTTCATTATCACTTGAAGAACTTTCACTATCACTACTAGAACACTTACTTGCTTTGTCTAGGTAGAAACTCTTCTTGTGCTTGTGAGAATACCTCTTTCCTTGATTGTTGTGCTCATCTCTGTTTTTCCTGTGATGCTTGTGCTTTTTAGAATCCTTGCTCTTAGAATCCTGTTTATCTTCATCACTTTCATCCTTGGGAACAAGACGACTCGTAGCATAATGACCAAACTTTCCACAATTGAAACATCTTATATTTTTCCTGCTTTTGTGCTTTCTAGAGAACTTGCCTTTCTTGTTGTAATATGCCTCTTCATCACTAGAAGACTCATCACTCTCTTGAAGTTGTTTACCCTTGGATTTCTTGGTAGCCTTGAAAGCCGCCTCTTTCTTGACATCAACCTTCACTTGAGTTCTCAACTCAAATGCTGCAAGTATACTATGGAGCTCATCCTTTTTCAACTTATCCAAATATTTAGCTTCCTCAATAGCAGAAATATTTTCACTAAATCTATTAGGAAGAGATCTTAAAATCTTATCACAAACATCATTTTCAGCAAGCTCAAGACCTAAGTCTTTCATGGAGTTAACAACCTCATCCATACGAAGCATGTAGTCACTAATATTTTCATCATCATTCATCTTGAGTTGTTCAAACATACCTTTGAAGTGTCTCAACTTGGCCTTTCTGACATTTGAATCACCTGTATGAACCACCTGCAGTTGTTTCCACATTTCACTAGCTGTTTTGCAGTGAATTACTTTGGTGAGATCTGCTTTCTATAAGCCTTTCAGGATTGCGTTCATTGCTTTTGAATTGCTGTGATGTAGGAGCCTTTCTTCTTTAGTATTTGGACCATGTACAGGAATAGTGTACTCATCTTCAATTACTTCCCATACCTCATTACCAAGTGCCATTAGATGAACCTTCATCCTTGCACTCCAAAGACCAAAATCTGACCCATCAAGAATAGGTGCTGCATTGCCACTTGAATAATCCATTGTGTTCTTTATTAGCTTTTCCTTCAAGTTGTTAAACTTTTCGAAGGCACCCGCTCTGATACCAATTGAAGAACACAAGCTTATACTGAGAGGGGGGTGAACAGTATAAGACCTCTTTTTACTTTTTCTTTTATACTACAAAATAGTAAAGCAATATACCCAAAGCAATATCAAAGCAATGCACAAAATCATCCACAAAGTGACAACAATTTTAACGTGGTTCACCCAGAATTGCTAGGCTACGTCCACGGATAAAATCTTTCACTAAATTTTATCAATCCAAATTCTGGGAATACCTTTCCCGATTACAATGTTTATGGGCACCAACCCAAAGGAGACACCAATCCCCTAATCTCGAGTTCGTGGGCACCAACCCACAGGAGACACCAATCCCCTAGCTCTCGCTCCGGTCGGTGATCCTCTAGAAGACCTCTGCCTCCGCTACCCTTAGCAAATGGAACTCTATCCATAGAAGACACCTGTCCTCCCTACTCTGGCTGGAGACCTCTGTCCTCAACTCTGTCACCTCCAAAGCTGGTCCTCGAATTTGCACTAAACACAGTCCTTCGGTCTAGCACAAATGTCCTCGTTCTCTTTCTCTGATCTGCACCAAACATAGTCCTTCGATCTGGCACAAATGTCCTCAAAACTGCACCAATCTCTATCCTCAACTGGTCCTCAAATCTGGTTCACAGAAGTTGTTCACAAGCTTCCACTAAAGCTTGCTTGATCTTCACCCAAGTCTTCACCAAGACTTGTCTCAGATCTGCTTTGCAAGTTCTCACTAGAACCTGCCCAAACTGCTCCACAAGCTCAACAAAAGCTTGCTCAAATCTGTCCAACAATCCCTCTCAATGATTTTTCCAAAACCATCAAGGCCTGTGCACTATCTCCGAACGTCATAGAAATGATGCACCCAATAACTTTGCACTTTTCTGCTCTCTGTGCACTCTTCTTCGCACTTAGCTCGATTCGGCATGACTTGCTCTCTGCGCCCCATGGACTTAACTTGTGCACTTTCTTCGAACTTCACACTTCAACAACGCATTCAATCACCTCACAACTCTCCAAATAGCCCTCCTTTTATACTAACACTTTCAAGATCAAAACCTTGATCTTAGTCGACTGCACAACCCTAAACTACGTCGGCTACAAACCCTAATCTTCATCGGCCCAAATTTAACTTTGTTGGCCTCACTGCCTCTACAACTCTTCTGTAGCTTCTACCATGAAACTACAACATGTCACGATATCGTGACACCTTTGCAACCGTATACCTTCTTTTGGCTTTTGTCATGATATCGTGACACTTCAGCCTTTGTCGACTTCAACTAAGCTCTTGTCACGATATCGCGACACTTTTGACTTAGTCAACATCAACTTTGCTTTTGTCATGAAATCATGACACTTCTCCCTTCATCGACCTCCTTTCTGCTTTTGTCATGAAATCATGACACTTCTGTCTTCATAGCCTTCCTCTCTGCTTTTGTCATGAAATCATGACACTTCTCCTATAGAAGACCTGCATTCTATTTCTATCATGAAATCATGACACTTTCTCCAACCGAACGCCGCCATCTCAATCTATCATGAAATCGTGACACTTTCTCTTCCTTGCACTCTTGTCTACTTGCACTAGCGAAAATGGAACATGTCATGAAATCGTGACACTTTTGCTGCCTTGTGTTTTTCTCTGCCTTACGCCCGTGAAAATGGAACATGTCATGAAATCATGACGCTTTCACCTTTGAGCTCTTCCTCCTTGAATTTGTCATGAAATCATGACACTTCTAGCTTCCTTACGTTTTCTTTGCATCCTATCATGAAATCGTGATGCTTTCAGCTTTCGTACGACTTCTCTGCAACTTGTCGTGAAATCATGACGCTTCTCATTTCAGACTCTTCCCTTTGCTGCATGTCACGAAATCATGACAGTTCTTACTTGGAACATTTTCATCTACAGCATGTCGCGAAATCGTGACACTTTATCTTCTTAGCGTTTTTCTTTTCTTTGGGTCGTGAAACCCGACATGTCGCGATATCGTGACACTTTTTCTCTCGGACTCTCTCTCTTGCATTATGTCATGAAATCGTGACATTTTTTCTTTCGGACTCTCTCTCCTGCAACATGTCGCGAAATCGTGACACTTTTTCGTCCGTTCAACCTTCCTTGCAATATGTCGCGAAATCGTGACATTTCTGACTTCGAACATTCTCTCTCCTCTTTGAGTCGCGAAACTGCGACATGTCACGATATCGCGACACTTTTCTAAAAAGCTTTCTCTCGCCTGCTTAAGTCATGAAAATGCGACATGTCGCGATATCACGACACTTTTCTAAAAAGCTTTCTCTCTCCTGCTTAAGTCGCGAAAATGCGACATGTCGCGATATCGCGACATTTTTCCAACTTACTTTCTTTCGAACCTGTCATGCCGAACCTTCATCAAAACAAATTATTTTACATCAAATCAAATTCCCTTCAAAAGCTTCTTGACATCAATGACAACTTATACACTTGAGCAAAAGCAATGTACCCAAGGTACCCAAAATTGCCAACACCTAACATCTATGAATTTGGTTGTATCATTTCTATATTCTCCTTCAACATTATGTTCATGATCATCTTTTATTCTTAAGAAATTTGTTTATGCATGTATTCTTCTTATTTCCATTTGCATCTAACAAATACTTTGCACCATCAAGTATTTATAAATATTTTGCATTCCATTTCAAGACACTTGTAGGATAAAAAATTGTCAATAGGACTCTCTGGTATTCCCTAGTAGTGGATTACCCTCATATTCAATTTGCCCTTTTTTTTTTATCCAAGGTGAATCTGATACCTATACACTATCCAAGAAGTGTGTTCAGGCAACAAATTCAATTCTTGTGATTGTAGCATTGGAATAATGAGCTAAAGGCAACCCTTATTGGCTTAGTAACTCCATAATATTTTTTTTTTTGGTAGATAAGATACTATAGCATTAATACCGGGTTTTACAAGTTGACCCAAAACCTTTTACAAAAATCAGCCCAGGGTTGTTGATGAACATGTCCTTACTAAGGATCCTATATATGTAAAATCTACATGCCGCCAAAGCCATTACATCCGGTAAGGCACATAGCCTGTTATCAAAAAGAAACTTCCCATACAACATTTTGGGTATACCCCGAGAAAACACACCTGCATCATAATTACAAAAAAAGAAACAGACACAGATCCCTTCCTTGAAACAATGGAGAAACAAAAAGTTGCAGACACACATAGCAGAGTACTGAAAAAACTCCCACAAGCTCTGTATTGACAATTACTCTTAATAATTCTTTGGTAATTGCTTTCTTCCATATATGACATGCTTTGGGACCACATCCCATCTTGGCCAATCAGCCTTGGAGAAGTGAACCTGTGGCTAGATTTATGGTGGTGGCTATCTGGTGGTCCACGTGGCTCTGGTTCGAAGTCTTATATTGTCATTTCTTTCCTGCCCTGTGATTATCAACCAACCTCAAATTACTAAGATGACTAGGAGCCATGTTATCTGACATGTGACTGTCCCCATTAGTCTTTGTGGTATTTCCAAGCAGCATCCACCAAGACTGACAACTCGGATAATTTTTATTGTGAGTCCATTTCAAAAAGAGATAGGAATACTCATAGCCTTCGAACTTACAATGCCTTCCCTATTGGTAAATTTGACTATCATTCTTGGCATTCTTGTTGAATAAGCTCCTCTACTTCACTCGGGACACCGTGTTCCCATTTGAAAAGTCCATCACCATCGACACCCAAATTGGCCAGCTTATCAGCAACTTTGTTAGCTTCCCGAAAGACATGTTGGGCTTTTCTGTCCTGTCTTCCCTGGAAAAGGATCCTAGCCTCTTCAACAATTGTTTTAATCCTCCAAGGAGGTGTTTTCCAATTATTGAGGAGATTTATAACATGCATAGAGTCTCCTTCTATGATCAAATTGCCTTCTAAGTCTTGAGTCATTTGAAGGCCTCTCCACATAGCTCTAGCTTCAGCTTCGTTGTTCATCCTTGTTCCCAAATATTCAAAAAATGCAAGCATCATATTCCCATTATGATCTCGCACAATGCCACCAATGCCTACTCTTCTAGGATTGTCCTTAGCCGCTCCATCAAAATTAAGCTTAAACCAACCCGTAGGAGGTGGGGACCACTTAACATTGGCTCTGGGGTTGACTACCCTAGGCACAGACTCATCTAACAAGGTTAAGCTTAAATATTGAGCAATCATGGTCTCCTGCAGATGAGGTTTACGACTATCAAAAGGGATAAGGTTCACATTCTCATTGGCAAAGGATAGGATCCTGGCAATGATAGTTTGATGATCATGGATAGACTCATTAAAGACTCTATGGTTCCTTTCTAACCACACCTGCCAAAGATAGTGATTGAGACAAATTTTCCACATGTATCTAAGTCTTTGGCTTGAAAAGGGGTAAGGCCACTGGATGAACAAATCAAGTACGATGGCTGGTTTAACCCAAGAAATATTGAAGGCCTAAAAACCCCACTTAGGATAGTCAAGGAAAAAGGGCACTCAAGGAAAATGTGATAAATGGTCTCCCAATTAGCCTTGCACAGATAACAATGATTAGTGATACAAATACCTTTACGCATCATATTATCAATGGTTAGAATTCTTCCTTGGATAACCAACCATGAAAAGACTATAATTTTTGGAATTAAATTTTTTATCCAAACTAAGTCCTTTTGGAGGACAAAATCCTCGTCATCAAGTAGAAGCTTGTAAGCTGATTTAATAGTGAACTACCCATTTTTCGTAGGAGCCTAGGTCACTTGATCTTCCTTGGGTCTCATGGGGATAAACTGTTGCCCGAGAATGTTACAAAGATCATTTGATTCCACTTGAAATCCTTGAATCCTTATTTGTTTCCACTTCATTCTGCCTCTGTCCTCAACCATATAATCGAAGACTTTTCTACCAATGAGTTCTTCCGTGATATCTCTGATTCGGCTAAGTTAGGATATTGCGTCAGTGGTTCATCCTTAGCCCACCTATCATTCCAACAATTTATCCTCTCACCATTGCCTAAAACCCATCTTAAACCTTTTTGATGATTTCCTTACAATTGAGAATTGCTTTCCAAAAAGCAGAACCTCTGATTGGAACTGAGTCACTTAGAAATTCCATATTTTGAAGATACTTTCATTTGATGATAGTTGTCCATTCATTTTCTTCACCATAAATGAGGTGCCATGCCTACTTAGCTAGTAAAGCTAAATTCATATGAGCAATTCTCCTCAGACCTAAGCCCCCATTTTCCCTGGGTCTGCACACTTTGGTCCATCCTACAAGGTGTATCCTTTTTTCTCCTCTGATCCACTCCATAAAAATTCTTTTTGGAGTTTCTCAATTTTTTGGAAAACCTTCACAAGGGCTTTGAAAATGGAGAGGAAATAGACTGGAATGCTCTAAAGAGAGGCCTTAGTGAGGGTCAACTTTCCTTCTTGAGATAGAAGATGACCTTTCCATCCAACAAGTTTTTTTTGAATTCTTTCAATAACCTTGTCCCACATTGACTCTCTCGAGAACCAATGAAAAGAGGGAGACCAAGATACGAAGTGGGGAGGTTTGCTATATCACACCCTAAAATTTTTGCAATCCTTCCTTACCTCTGAATGGGGGTGTTCAAGAAATATAACTTGCTTTTACTAAAATTAACTTTCGACCAACAACGTCCTCGTAGAGTTGTAGGATGTATTTAATTCTTTTGGCCTCAACCATCGATGCCTTAGTCAATAGAAGGGTATCATCGATGAATTGTTGGTGAGAAATAACCCTAGTGAGAGATGTTGCCTTGATTCCTGATATTAGCCTTGAACTGCAAGCATTTTTTATGGTTCTACCTAAAGCTTCTACCATAATGATGAATAACATGGGGTTGATAGGGTCCCCCTACCGAATTCCTCTATGACTTTGAAAGTAACCAATAGTTGTTCCATTAACTATAATCGAGAACCATGCTTTAGAAATGCATTCTTTGATCAAATTAACCCATTGGTGGTGAAAACCAAACTTAAGGAGGACAACAATCAGAAAGTCCCAATTTAGCCTATCAAATGCTTTGTTCATATCAAGCTTGAGGGCAAAAATAGACCTGTTAGTCTTATGAGCAGAGTGCAGAGCTTCATGAACTATGATAACTCCATCCAAGATTGACCTACCCTGGATAGAGCTTCCCTGGCATGGATCTATGATGCGGGGTAGAACATCTCTCATTCTATTTGCAATGGCTTTAGTTAGGATCTTGTAAGAAATATTGCATAGATTGATTGGCCTAAAGTCAGCCATAGATTCAGGGGTTTGCTTCTTAGGAATTAGAGAAATAAAAGTAGAGTTGAGACCTTTTGGGATATGATTGCTTGCTTGGAATTCTCTGATAGTAGAAATTACATCCTCACTTACGATGTCCCAAAAATCTTGATAGAAATGAGGGGGAAAGCCATCGGGTCCCGGGCTTTGTCTGGCTCCATGCTAAACAAGGCTTCCTTAATTTCCTCATCAGAAAATGGAGCTAGAAGCTTAAGGTTTATATCCTCATTTATTATGCTAGGAATGGATTGCAAGAGAATATCTTTGGCCTCCTCATTGCACTGTGATTCCTGACCAAGGATAGAATTGAAATAAGTTACTGCCTCCTTTCTGATTTCTGTTAAGTCCTGAGTAATAGAACCATCTACTTTTTTAAAAATTTTATCTTGTTATTGCTTCTGTTTCTAAGCATGGTGATGTGAAAAACTTGGAATTTGAATCTCCATATTTCAACCAAAGAGCCCTTGATTTTTGCCTCCAATAGATTTCCTCACAGGCCAAAATGTTATGAAACTCTGCTAGTTTTGTCCGTTCCTCCTGCCTAGTAGTTTCATCAGCATCACCATGTTGAATCCTCTTTATCAATTATCTTCAAAATTTCAACAACCTATTTTTTATTTTCAAAGAGGTTCCCAAAGACCTCTTTGTTCCAAGTTCGAAGCTTTTCCTTAACAAACTTTAATTTGCCAGAAGTTTAAAAGTTGCACTACCCCTGACAGGTTGCTGCCACCACTGAATTAAGTTATCTCTGAAACTGGAATGTTTGATCCACATAGATTGAAATCTGAAAGGTTTCTTGAAGGATAGAGAGTTAGGGATCTCCAAAAAATGGGATTATGATCAGAGGTAATTTTAGGAAGGGCTTGCAGGGTAGAATCACCGAACAGAGTTGTAGCCTCCTTTGATAGAAAAACCTGTCAAGCCTTTCTTGAATGAGATGACACCCTATCCATCGATTGCTCTAGGTATAATTCGCTCCTCTAAGTTTTACATCCATCAACATGTTGGAGTTCACAAAGTCATTGAACTCATCCATGCTCCTGATAGGTGGTCCATTTCCACCCATTTTGTCTGAAGGGTAAAGAGGAGTGTTAAAATCCCCAGCCATAATCTAGGGGATATTATGGAAGATTTCACTCAGATTGCCTAAGTACTCCCATAGTAGAGCTCTCCCTTGAATTGAAGTCGAGGCATAAATATTTGAAAGGATCCATGACCTGTTGTTGTTTATTTCCTTAAATAAAACACTAAGAACCCTGTCATATTTCTGAATAATGGTGCCTTCTACTATCCGGGGATCCCACAAAGTCATAAGGCCTCTAGACGCTCCTCTAGCTGATTTGCAAACCATCTCCCCTTGATTCCAGATTTTTTTGCTACTTTTTTTGACTGAATCTCATCAGTTTTTGTTTCTTGCAACATGATAATAGTTGGATTCACTTGATTTCTTATTGCACTGACTTCCTTGTGTTTGGGCAGGCCATTGAGGCCTCTCACGTTCCATGAGAGGAACTTCATTTAGATTGTTTGGGATTTCTTCCTCTCCCCCTCCCTTGAGGGGGTTTTCCTAATTTGTTGTCTTCAGAACCCGAAATAACCTGTTGAAACAAGGTTCTCTATTTTCCATTGGCAATGTCATTATCAGTTTTAATTTTTTGATGCTCAACATTTGATATTCTCCCTCTTCTTTTTCACTACCAAAATCTATAGGAGACTTCATAGTGCTCCTGGTTTGTTTAGGACTAAACTGGGGGAGGCAATTTGTTGCAGAACTGGACTGCCATATTCCTCAGTCTAAAGAGTTTCACATATCTCCACCCCTACATCCAAATATTCTCCTTTTTTCTTGTATTCCCCTGGTCTGTGGGATGGCCCCTCAGTAGGATTCACCTGGCTCCTAGTGATGATGTTAGGGAGATGAGATTTTTTATTTTCCAATGCCTCAACTTTCTTCCTAAGTTCTTCAACATTAGGGTTTGGCTTTGGGATGCCCACTGGGCTTGAAGTATTTTTAGCATTGGGGTTTAAGGATCCCGACTTGGATGGGGATTCTAGAGATCGGGCATTAGGGTTTGGCTTTGTGATGCCCATGGGGCTTACAGTAATTTTAGCATTAGGGTTTGAGGATCCTGACTTGGATGGGGATTCTAGAGAGTCAGAAAGGTTAGCTTGAAGGTTCTGGGCTTCCATGTCTTTCGATAATCCTCCTACTCCCATATTGGATAGAATTGAAAATTTATTTGAAACTAGAGGATTGGAACTTACCTGAGTATTTTGGTTGCCAACAACCTATTGTTTTCCTTTGTCTTGTTGGGACCCTGCACCCTCTCTTTTATTTTTTTGGTAGACATAGTTTTCCTGATTGAAATCACCTCTGCCAAGGAAACTCCTCAAATTTCCTCTGTCTAGCATTCCCTACTTCTGCTTTTCTCTATTCATTGCCAGGTTAGGGCACTGATTGCATAGATGTCCTTGATTTTTGCATTCTGCATAGAATTTCGATCTGTTCTCGTATTCTACCGATTATTTTTGATAGTATTCTCCATACTCTAGCTCCACAAACCTTGGCAATTCATTATCCAAATTAGCATTTATGTAGATTCATGCATGAGTCATCCTTGTCCTGGCCAAGGTCGCATGGTCAATGGAGATCAGGTCCCCTATAGTTCTGGCTATGCCCTGCAACCAATATTCATTGAAGAACTGGGCAGGTAGACTCGGGAGATGAACCCAAATAGGGGCAATGTTAATATTTTGCTTTTCAGGGTCAAAATATTCACCCCATCGTCTGAGAAAAAGGCTCCTTTTGCCCAAAAACCAAGGACCTCCTGTTAAAATGTGGTTAGCATCCTCCATATTGTTAAAATGGATAATGAAGAACCCTCGAGTTAGAGCTACCAACTCCAAGCTGCCTACCGGTCACCATTTACCCATCGCCCAAGCCCTGATAGTCTCCATGTCCGGCCTACCTCCCAAAAACTTGCCTACCAGGGAGAATTCTTCCATTGAAAGAAAAGGGCTCATGGAACTTGTCGGGGCCAAAATTTTATTATTTACTGGAACTAGGGGCGAAAGAGAGAGAACCTCCTTTCTTTTTCCTCTAAGAGTCTCAACAAAAGACAACCACTTCTTGGGCCCCGCATTGTCCTTCGTATCTTTTTTGTCGGGGTCTTTCTGAGGAGGGTCGGGCCCCCGCGTGATGCCCGCCTCCAAATCTGCCATAGCCTGACCGCCTTCCTCTAGGATCCTCGCTTGATCCATGCTCGAGGTTCCCACCCACCCCTTCCATACCTGCTCTACCTCTACCACCTTGGCTGAGATTCCTGCCCAGAAAATTCAAACCCTCACTCCCGCCGCACCCGCTAAACCTCAGCTCACTCATTCCTGATGATGCAATGTAAGTTGCTCATATTATTCTACTCATATTAACTCCATAATATTCTTATAGTGACTTTTTAAGGTATATATATCCTTTTTTAGATCTCTATTCTTCTATTCTTACTACAAAAATAAATTCATTGCCTATACCCAGTTCAAGTGGAAAATTCCTCATCTATATATTTGACCTTAGGTTTCCCAAGAAACTCAACATCCAACCAATCCTACACAAATTCTAGTCACCATATAGATTCTATAAGCTTAGCCTTATATCCTCTATTATTTTATTATTTCTATAGGAGTGAATTCACTAGCTATAAAACTTCTAGGTGGAGAATTCTTCACAAGTATGATTTGATCCCACTTTCAAACTCATTTTTTTATTTTGTATAAGCAATAGGAGGATTGACTATGTAAACTAGGAACTTTACCATTTTCCACTATTTTGAAGGTCCAAAAACCATGATCATCCTTTTGGTCTATTTATTTTTTCAAGTTGAGCATATTAACTGGTTGGGAAGTCTATAGGTCATAGATTCGTCAAGTAGTGGATTCATCTACAAGTGATAGATTAGATATAGCCATCGGACTAGGTAAGTATAATCACCACTTATCTATTTTCTATTTTTTAGGATAGTCTATTGTGGACTAATAATTTGTACATGCCTCTATTTCTACTTTAGAATACTTGAAATGAAGGAATAAAAATAATCTTAGCCTAAGTTTGACATAATTTTATATTTTTCCTACTCTAGGCATTGAAAGCAAAATAGTATTTTGTTTGCATTTAGGCTAACTTTGTATGTTACAACCTTCTTGCACCCTTGCTTAAAAAGAAATAAAAGAAAAAATAAAAGTAAAAGTACACTTTATTGCAAACCTAGGACTAATACTCATTAAAGCAAAAGCATACCTATGATAGCTCTTGTTTGCATGCATATTTGCTTGACACATTTTATTGAAAATTGACATTAGTAGAAACATATATTTTTAGAAATATCAACACATAAAAAGGAGAAATCAAGGAACCTATAGTTTAGCTTATCATTTTTTTTTGGTAATTATTATAATATATTAACAGTGGGTTTTTATAGAGGATCCCAAAACCTTATGTACAAAATTAGCCAACTTCCTAATGATGCATCACAGCTTTTGGCTGTAACATTAAAACTAAATGAAAATAAAACCATCCTAATGCTACAAACTTGAAAATAGCAAAAAGGGCTTTTAGGCCTGGAGCCCCAACAACAAAAAGAAATAGGACAGACCTGAGAGAAACTCGAAATGAGGCCGAAAAAAAAAATATAGACACCATGGATTGCTAATCACGATCCTCCTATCCTTCCGAATTTGGGCACTTCTAGTTTTGCTTCAGGATAGAAATCATGGAGTTGACAGAAGTAAGAATGGAAGCAGCAAGTTCCATGAGAGAATTTTTGTGACTCTCCTTGTCTCTCTCCTTGTCTAACGGGATGTGCTATGGATGGACATCCTTCTCAACCTTTCTGGCTTTTCGCAGGCGCTGAGAAGATCTACCAGGAACGGATGATTTTCCACCAATACTACGTCTTGGCCAAGAACGAGCGGAACGACTGTAGGGATAGGGCCCGTCAGTGCTGGGAGGGCTATTTTTGGAGGGGCTGGAGGTAGGAGAGGATGCACAGGGGGCTTGGGAATTTAGCGGGTTGATGACCTAAGGAGGAGGGCACTTGGCCAGAGCATGCCTGTAAATAATTGCCATAAGGCCTTAATGGATTGGAGGGGAATTTGCTTTCTAGATCTTTTCAATGGAAAGGCCAAGGGATTACATGAGGTAATCTGGAAAACTCACAAATTTGCCATCGTAGAGGTGGTTATAGAAGCTAATGTGAAAACTTCGAATAGTCTTGTCGGGATCGTCACACGTAATATACTGCATGATAGGAATCATGGCGAATCTATAAGGCTCAGGGAGGGTAGACCGAAGGAGACACGACCTATCCCATCCAAGATTTTTCCCTTTATCAGGGAGCTACTCCAGCTCCTCAGCCCAATTGTGGTTATCTCTCCTAATGACCCGCCCAATTTTTTGGTAAACCAGTGATCTCAGCCAAGAACACAGTCGAAACACAGATGTTAATGCCTTTCATGGCTACATCCCCCTAAGTCTAAGTGTCAATGAAGCCCTACGTAATCTCCTGGTCAGGGCCTACAAATTTTTCTAGGAAGGGTAGTTGCTTCTTTGCTCTCATGAACATGCATGCCTCATCACTAAGGGAGAGGGTAATTGGCTCAATGAAGGGGCCAGCCATAATTACCCACCTATAGAAAACTCCAAAGATAGAGATTAAAGTAAATAGTTGAATATAAACAACAGGATGGGGGAGGATAAACCTGACCGTGAGCCACCTCCCACAGTCGATCCAGATCTAATGTCACAAGCTGCAGTCACAAAAGAAAGGTGCCACGCAAATCCTGAACTTGCCTCTCCTTTGTCTAAAAAATCCACATGGTCTCGCCACCCTTTTAGTCATAACATCATCAGTATTGCATGGACAGGGTGGATTGGGAGGAGCATGCCAAATCCAAGGCAAGGATATGACAGGATCCAAGCCCAAACATTCCCGTGAACTGCCAATAAACCACACACACGTGGGCATCATTGGAAAGGGGTAATTTGAAAAGCCAACTACGAACCAATGCCAGGATCAGACAAACCAGATAATCCACCTTGGTGGACAAAATGGAGTAGAGAGTCTACAAGGAGCCAACTCTGGTGTGTCCTGGATACTTGAAAAAAAAAATGCTTTGGGAACATGGGTGCGCATCATAAGACACTTGCGCCCACACCCGCCCAAGGGAGTAGACAAAAATGCCATGCCACCCCAAAACATGTCGAAAGGGTCCTTCCAAAACCTGTGCAAGGAAAACATCAGGAAGGGATGTCTGCTCTGGCCAACCTTTCCACCTCGGATGGGAAGTGAGACCGCCACACAATCGGGCACATGGTCATGAGCCCTTTGTTGGCCATGTGGTCAGCCACATGATTTCCTTCTCTCAAAATATGATTTGCTTTCCATCTACCGCGATAGGAGAGAAGAGATCTAGCCTCGAGGATGATGTTGTAGACTTTCCAAGATGGATTTTTGGTGCCAAGAAGGTAATTCACGATGTTGAGCGAGTCACCCTCAATGATAAGAGGCCGAGGATCCTTAGAGAGAATCTGAATACCATTCAGAGCACCTTGGACTTCAGCATAGTGATTTTTTTGGGAGCCCAAATCTTCACAATAGGCCATCATAATATCCCCGTCATGATCACGGACAACCCCTCTAGCACCAACGGGCCCAGGATTCCCCTAAGATGCTCCATAAAAGTTTAATTTAATCCACCCCATGGGGGGTTTGGTCCACACAACATTCCTTCGACAGGGCCCTTTAACAACCTCCAGAAATGGCCAAAGATTCATCATTTTGAGAATCGCTTCTTTGCTAGGAATATGGGGATGGGGACTGGGAACAACAATAGAATTTTCAATGGTGTAAGATAACGCCCTTTGAGCAATAGAAGGGGGCCCTCTAGGAGCTCTGCCAAAGATTTTGGCATTCCTCTCTAACCAAATTTTCCAAATTAAATGGTGGAAGGAGGCCTCGAGGAGGAATCGAAGTTTGGGATTCTTGAAAGGATTAGGCCATTGGTGAAAAGCATCTCTAAGGGAGCGGGGGGAGCACCAAAGGATCTGGAAGGAGGATAGGACAATGCTCAGAACAGAATGGGAAAATGGGCAATGCAAGAATAAATGATCCCTCGTTTCACAATCTACTAGACACAAGTAACACCTGTTGGGGAAAGAAAAACCTCTCTTGTGAAGGTTTTCAATAGTTAAGGCTTTATTGTGGAAAGCAATACATGCAAAGAAGTTGATTTTAGGGACAAATCCTTTCCTCCAAATAGTATTCCACCTGTAGTCCAGAGCAATCTTGGTGGTGAGAAGCTCATAAGCTGATTTAACAGAGAAATGCCCATCCTCCGTACCACTCTAGATGATCCTGTCATTCCTCCTGGCAAAAGGAATTAAAACTGATTGAAGGATATTATCAAGGAAAGTAACCTCATTATTAAACCCCTCCACAACAGGAAGCTTCCATCGAGGGAAACGGGTGCTCTGGTCTATGAAACACGCCACCCTGAGTTGGGAATTAGGGTCGGTCAAGCTTCTCAACCCAACGAGGTCCTCCATTGACCCAAGGGCTTCTTTAGTAACCCACCTATCCTTCCAAAAGGAAATGTAGTTGCCATCACCCAAAATCCAGTGGGCTCCCAGACTGATCAAAAGCTAGGTTTGGAGCATAGATTTCCAAAATATCGACGCCACGGAGGACATTTCAACATCCAAGAAGGGAGTGGGGCCAAGATACTTCATTTTAACCAGCATAACCCACTCCATCGGGTCGCTAGACATAATACTCCAAGTGTGCTTCGTGATCAGAGCTAAATTCATAAGTCTTGATCTTCTCAACCCTAGGCTGCCTTGATCTATTCTCGAACACACCTTGTCCCAGGCTACAAGGGGAAGTCTATATTTCTCTTCATTACCAGACCAAAGAAAGGTCCTTTGAATCTTCTCAATTTTAGATTGGACTACACTCAGAAGCATGAACACTGACATGAAGTAGGTCGGGATCCCCTGAAAACAAGCTTTGGTAAGGGTGGCTTTCCCAACTTGCGATAGGAGTTTACCCTTCCAAGTGTCGATTTTCCTATGAAGGCACTCAAGAATCATGTTCCACATGTCCCCACTGGCCCACCTGCTATAATATAGAGGTAACCCCAAATAGGATGTATGCAGGGAATCAATAGTGCATTCAAGAATTCTAGCAATCCAAATTTATCTGCGTAGGGGAGTGTTAATAAAGTAAATTTTTCTTTTGATGTAATTGACATTTTGCCCTGCAGCTTGCTCATAACGGGACAGGATCCTCTTGAGCGACTTGGCTTGAGCAATGGATGCCCCAGTGGAGATGAGGGTATCATCCACAAATTTCTTATGAGTGACAAGATTAATTCTAGAAGTTGACAAGATGCTAGAAATCTTGTTCTGTCGAAGAGCCTCTTTCATGGACCAACTCAGAACCTTCCCCAAAAGAATGAACAGGATGGAAGAAAGAGGATCGCCCTGTTTGAGGCCTCTAGAGATTTGGAAATACCCAACTAGGGACCCGTTGACAAAGATAGAAAAAAAGGGAGTGGATATATAGCTGTAGACAAGGTCAATCCATAGGGGATGAAAGCCAAACTTGAGGAGGACTGCACACAAAAAATTTTGGTCGACACAGTCAAAGGCTTTGTTCATGTCGACCTTAAGAAAAAGAGCAGCATTCTTAGAGTGGTAAGCGGAGTGAAGGGTCTCATGGATAGTGATAACACCATCAAGAATGTTTTTGCCTTTAAAAGTGCTTCCCTGACAAGGATCAATCAGGAGGGGTAGGACTATTTTGAGTCTATTGGCTATAGACATGGTGAGGATCTTGTAAAAAACATTGCACAGGCTAATGGGCCGATAGTCAAAGAAAATTTTGCAGGAAGGAGACTTAGGAATGAGGGCAAGAAAGGTGGAATTGAGTTTCGGGTGGATAGATCTGGAAGCTTGGATAACCCGAATAGCATCACACACATCCGGGCCCACGACCTCCCACATGACTTGGAAGAATCGGGGGGGGAAACCATCAGGCCTAGGGGCATTATCTGGTTGCATGGAGAACAATGTGTCCTTAATATCAGATGAGGAAAAAGGTTCCAGGAGCTTCATGCTTACCTCATGGGGAATTTTAGTCGGAAAATTTGCGAGCATAGATTTTTGGACCTGGAGGTTGCTATCTGGAGGAGTGCCAAGCAAATCCTGAAAGAAATTAACCGCTTCGCTCCTGATTTCCTCAATCTCCCTGGTAATGTGCCCATCCTTACAAGTCACTTATTTGATCTTGTTGACCCCCTTGTGCCTCATAGTAGACGCGTGAAAAAACCTCGTGTTGGAGTCTCCATTCTTCAACCAAAGGTCACAAGATTTTTGGTGCTAGAACGTTTCCTCCCTAGCGAGAATAGAATGAAAGTCCACCAAAAGGCTCCACTCTTCCTCCCTAATACCCTCAGTGTAACCTTCGAGTTCCATCCTTTCCTCCACAACCTTCAGGTTCTCATTGATGGATTTTTTGGACTAAAAAATGTTGCCAAAAACCTCTTTGTTCCAAATATTCAGTTTTTCTTTGACCATTTTGAGCTTTAAAGCCACCTTCTTAGGAGAGCTTCCTTCCACCTTCGATTTCCACCACACTGAAACCAATCCTTTGAAGTCTTTGTGAGAAATCCACATGGATTCGAATCTGAAAGGGGTCATAAAAATAGGCCCATCGTTCACCTCCAAGAAAATGGGGTTATGGTTAGACCCAATCCTTAGAAGAACCAAAAGGATAGCCCCACCAAGGATGGGAATGGCTTATGGGGAAATGAAGAATCTGTCGAGTTTGACTTGAATCAAATCATCCCCAATCCTTCTGTTACTCCATGTGAAGGAAGCCCCTTTGAGTTCGATGTCAAACAGGCCATTAGCAGAGAAAAAATCTCTGAAATATTCCAAGCTGTGGTTGGAGTGGTCAGACCCTCCTTTTTTCTTCGAAGGATGAAGGGGACAATTGAAGTCACCCCCTAAAACCCAAGGAAAGTTTCTAAAATTCTCCCTCATAAGATATATAGCTTTCCACATTTCTACTCTCTCTATGGTAGCATTTGAAGCATAAACGTTGGACAGAATCCAAGAAAAATTGGTGGTTTTGGACTAGAACAGAACATTGATGATTCTGTTGGAAGTTGACAGTGAGCTGCCCTCAAACCTCGAAGGGTCCCATAGAACCATGTGTCCTACCGCTGTTCCCACTACAGGACTGAATAGACAATTTGCCTTGGCCCAAATGGCCTTCGCCACTTTGTCAGAGGAGATAGCATCAAGCTTGGTCTCTTGCAAAATAAGGATAGAAGGGTTAGTCCTCCTACAGAGATTAGACACTATCCTTCATTTGGCTGCACCGTTCAGTCTTCTCACATTCCATGAGAGGACTTTCATCTGGATAGTTTGAAAATTTTCTTGCCTCCCCTTCCTTGTTGAGGGGGAGGTTTTGATGCATGTGCTTCGCCCGACTGTGGGTCACAGTCATCCAGAACCAACAAACGCTAGGTTCCATTTGCAATGTAATTTGCAGTCTCTTTGTCATGCCTGTCCTTATTAGGAGGACGAACCTGCTTCCTCTCACTACCAAAATCCACACTTTTATTTTGGCTCCTCATGTTCTGAGGGCTAATGTGATTGGACTGTTCACCCCTCCTTCCTAAGAGGTAATCTTCTAGCAGCGTCTGCAACTGACTAAAATCGGGATGACCCATATCTTGGAGCAAAGAAGCAGCCTGAGTCATAACTTGGGAAGGGGTTCGTTCCATCTCTTCCTATGATTCACTTTCCAAGTGGGAGTCTGCTCCTTATTGGTTGTCAGCCTCAAGAATCTCGGGGTCTGATTGGGGAATGGGATTATATTTAGGCTGAGAGAGTCTGCCACAGTATCTAGAGGGGCCTGGGGATCCATGGCCCTTTATGCCTGGAATATTTGGTTGCTTTGATTGACCTTCCTTGTGCTCCAGGGGGTTGTCATTTTCACGTTTTTGATTTCCTAGTTTTTGAAGAGGACACTGGGCCTGGAGGTGCCCTTGGGACCGACACTGGGTGCGTAAAGCTGGTTTATTTTCATAGACAATAGTTTTTTTATGAAGAATGGTACCTCCATACCGAAGAGTGATGGAATTTGGGAGTTCTGCCTCCAAATCTTCCAGAACGCAAAAGCAAGCCTAAACGAACCTTGTTCGAGCTCGGGTGGGAGGGTCAATGGTGACCAATTCCCCAATGGAACATGCAATACCCCTTATGACATTTTCATGCCAGCCAAAGAGGGGAATATTTGGGAGCCTAACCCATATTGGGGCAATGTTGATGTTCTGGGTATCAGGACTGAAATCCATGTCCCACTTCCTAAGAAATAAACTTCTGCGGCCCTGAAACCATGGCTCGCCAGCCAAAATTTTATAGTAATCCTCCTTATTGTTCAGTCTAATGACAAAAAAATCTCGGGATAGGGCCGCCAACTCCAAATGACCAGAAGTCCTCCATTTTCTTACTGCCCACTTTCGGATAGTTTCCATGTCAGGACGAACTCCAATGAATTTGCCTATTAGGGTAAATTTCTCAAACTCCATGAAGCTTAAAAGTACTTCAGTCGGGATGTCCAGCTCATCCCCAACTGGAAACAACTCTTTGGTAAAAAAACCATTTAGGGTTTCTGAGGCCGTTTTCTGGGCATAAGACTTTTGAGCCCCACCACCTCCTTTTTTTGGTGGGTCCTTACCTCGACCAATACCGTTGTCAGCCCGACCATCTTCAATGGGCCCGAGCATTTCCGCTCCACTAGAATCTTGGTGCCCTCTGATCGCTCCGCTGCGTCCAAGAACCGAACCATCGTCGCTCCCAATCTCCCCTGTAGATGACTTCCTGCCCATCGACATCCTCCAGGCATCCCTCCCTATCCTCATATTTGGATATGTGTTTGAGTATATGATATTGGCAGTGATAACTATAGTCTAGACTAAGGAGCCTAGTTTAGCTTATCATTTAGTTTCTTTATCCCCTCTGTTATTTAGGCATTGAAACAACTTGGCATTAGAAAAAGATTTTATTTGCATATCTTCCTTGTACATTTGTTTAAAAAATAAAAGAGACAATAAATTATCTTTTAAGTTCATAAATATTTCTTTTCTCTCTTATAGATAGCACAAGAAATCAAAATTATATGTAGGCTAGCATCTTGTCTTATGCATAATTGTTTTCATTTGCATTGCATCATCATTTTACATAGTAGACACTAGAATAGAACAAATGTTAGGTATTTGAAAAATTTAACACACAAAACTAGATTTAGGATAATTTATAAAAACCCTTGGTGAACCAAGATAAAATCTGAAACACATAAAATAATGAGGGTGCATTAGATCTCTCTCATTTGAGTGTGGTCAAAATCTTAAGGAAAATTTTTTAGGCCAATGACTTCGAGGTCCTTTTGGCACCTCCACATCTTGACAAATATCTCTAGCTTGTTCCTCACCTTCACTTGGTTTTGATGATTCATATTTTTGAATTTATTCTTGTTTTTCTCCATCTATACTAGATTTTGATGATGCACACTTTTTAATATTATTTTCTTTCTTTTTTGCCTTCTCTTTGCTTTTCATATGTCGTCTAATGATGTGAACACTTCTCTTTGTACCCTTTAGAGTTTTTTTTTTCCTTCAAAAGAACTATTTTTTAGAGTTTTATCAAAAAAAAATTATTTGGATGTAATTTTTTTTTAACCAGTAAGGTGTTGGTAACTTCACAAATTTTTCTTACAAAGTTATGGAACCCTTAAACTTTTAACTTTTTTCAAATATCAACTTTCTCTCACAAGTATGCCAATTTTTTTTTTTCTAAAGAAAGTCTAATACCTTATAGCTCTCTACAATTTAGAGAAAAAACTCCACCTTATAACTACCTAAATTAAATTCATTATAGTTTGAAATTTTGAAATTTTAAGAACTATAGGATTTTTTTTTTCACAGCTCTCCTTTTTTACATTCTTTTCTTCAAATATTTTATGTCAAGATTTCCTTTTTCCTTATTTCTTAACTCTTCTTATTTTGCTTCTCTTTTTAATTAAAAAAAAAAAATCCATTAAAAATTCCTTATATACCAGTAACATTTTCATTCACCAATTTCCATTTTATTCTCATAAAAAGAACCTTTGAACCTTCTAAATGGATTTAAATAATTTCTTGAGTTTGAATCTTCAAAAACTTTTCTTTGTCTCCTCTTTAAAAATTTAAACTTTAAACATTCCCTATGAATTCCTTTTGTCTCCCTAATTATTTTTCTTTTATCAATAACTCTACCTTCAAGAATTATCCTTTCAAAAATTCCTTTGCCAAAATCCACCTCATAAAAAATCACGTGAGCTTTATGATTTAAATGTCTTAATTTCTATTTTAACTCTTATCCTTTCCAAATCAAATTTCATTTTTTATTTTATATAAAGCAATTGTTTCCTCAATATTAAATCTTGATTATATAGGCACCAATATTATCATCTTATCATCATGAATCAACTTGTTTTAAAATAATGTTCACACATTATACTTTTAGAAATGGATTTACCTTGGACATTATTCTTTGTGTTATCCTCCAATCATAAAAGAGGTACTCAATCTTCTATATTCAATATACCAAAATTCCCTTACCTGAAGTTCTAAAATCTCATTAACCTATGTGCTATTAATATCCTCTTGGGACATGTGCAATAAGTGTTTTTTTATTCTACAATATGCATTTTACCTTCCTTTCCCCTTCACTTTCTAGTCTAACACTTGCTAGTAGGCAACTTTGATCCAATTTCCTCTATGTTTATCTCTTCCAAATGTTGCTTCTACAACATTAAATTTCTCAGATCTCCTCCCTTATTAGGGACTTCCTGCAGCTTCCTCCTAGTGACATCAATAAACTCTCTCCCTACAAATTCTTTTAGCATTTGTCAATAGAATCTCCTCCTTACAAATTCCTTTGGTATTTGTGAATAGAATTAGAATCTCCACATTTCTTAGGAGCTTAAAACAATCAATATGACTCCTTATATAGGTGTCTATCAAATTTTGTCATATAATTATATTGATTATGAATACAACCCTTTCAAGGACATCTATATTGGTCACTCATAGACAATGTTTCACATTCATTAGGAGATTCTTTAACCATAGAAAAAATCACTAACCATAGACACTCATTGAGACTCAACAATAATGAAAACTTAGTGATTATGATAATGCTTCTCATGGATTTGCAATGACTATGACATTCTCAATGTGTCTCTCTCACTTGACTTGCTTAATGTGGATCTAATATCACTATTAGCAAAAGGCCTGAATTCAATAGTAATTTTATACATTAGAATTCAAACGTAAACAAAAATATATATTTACAAAATAATCATATATAATTCACATATAATACATATTGTTCTCACTAATTTCACTACTTCTCTCTAATTATAACTTTATAGATAATGGATATGGATTCTCTTTTTATTCTTGAGACTCTCTAATTTTCCTTTGTCCTTTCATATTCATATTATTTCTCATGGGCTATATGTCTTCTCAAGTTCCTATGATTAAATTTTTTTCATATAACAGTTATCTCCCTAATTGTTACATAATGCCAAATAATATAATACTCTCTAATAGAAATATTACGATTCTACAACTTAGTTGTTAGTAACTTGTCTCTTTATAAAATACATTAATCCTATTAGTCTTATTGAACCTAAATAAAAACCACAAATTAGACTACATAAATTATTTGTAAAGAAAGAACTTGATAGATAATAATCAAGATAGAATACATGCTACTCTTGAAAAAAATCTACTATTTTAAAATATGGATGAAGGAATTTACTTTAAAACCAAAGTTATATTATTAGGATAACTTGATATTTTATATGAGATTTCCATAGCATATTTGAACTATGATGGGATTAATTTTTAACCTTTTACGACATGCATAACCAATGATGGAATTAACATGTAATATGGGATGTTTTACCTTGGCTTGAGGTCTTAGGACATGTGTTTTGTGATTGAGATATTTTTTTCTTTGAATCCAAAAAGGGTATTTTTTATAGGATAATAAACATGGGTTAACCACTTGTGCTTGTAGTTTTTACATTCACAATAAAGAGATTTAGTTGAATATGAAGTAGGATTATAGGACTCATGTTATGTAGGTAAATAAAAATCCATTACTAGGAAATAAATCTAAAAAGAGTTAAGATTTCCATGGGGTCTTTGAAAACCCAATTATGCTTTGGATCACCTTGTTAAAGATGGAAGTTTGTATGTTAAGCATTGATAACTACCATCTAGTTATACACTTTAGTGGGTTTGTAACGAGGAGTGGAACTCTAAAGGCTTATGAGGACACTTAAGTCTATAAGCATGAGCCTTCACAAGATATGAGTAAACATCCTCCCCTTGGAATCAATCTAAGTGGAAAAGAGGTTTAACACTAGTTTAGACAAAAGGATTATCACTATCCAAGTGAAACTGATAGTTATAAATCTCCCACTTAGACATGGATGAATATTATAGAGCTATCAAGCTCAATGTTTAGGTCTACATGGATAGTAGTATTGATTAATTCTTAGTGTCAAATAAGAATAATGTTTGTGATTTAACTTTCTTCTTGATATTGGTGAGACTTAACTAGGTGATAAGTCAAATTATGAAGATGAGAAATTATGTAATTATAACTAAAAAAGTATATCATTACTATTTTGACCAACTTGAGAAAGGGAGTTGTGACATGTATAATATCCTTCCTTTATATTAATTTTTTTCCTACCAAAATTTTTCTCTCTTTCTCCATCATTTTCACTTTGTAATTTCTTTCCATGTGTCTATTCTTATAACATTTGTGACATCTAAATGTAATATTTTTATTTGATTCATGTTTAATCTTGATAGACTAGGAAAAAGGTTTTAAAATATCAATGGCAACACATATTGGAGTATATAGCATGCCTTAACTACTTATTAATTGGTACCTCCTATGTGAAATCCCCTAAAGCACTACCAATATTCTTCAAAACCTCTTTATTGATAAGCTAATATGGAATTCTAAAAATCCCAACCCACATTAGAATCCTTTTTAATAGCTTTTGTCTTGATAAAAAAAAATTCTTATATCATGGTATTTAATACAATGTATCTCCCACCTAACCATGGGCCATCATGCATTGTTTTATTATTTATTTTTGAACTATATAATATGATAAGAAAAATTATTTTGAAATAAAAGTCATAGAGTAATTTTAATTTAATCATCAATTTGACTTTTGATCCAATTTTAAATCTTTGAAAAACTTGGCTAGTATTCATGGAGCTTACATATTAACCCTTTGCTCTTAAGAATCTATATGCCATGCTTTATCATCTCATCCTTGATAATCCATTTTAGTTTAACATTTATTGTATGGATATATTTTACCATATTTTCAACCTTCCTCATGTCCCTAATTAGGGAATTCATACTTCTAGCTAAGGCATACTTACTTTTAGTTAGAACTTTCAAAATTGATTTTCCTACCATACTACCTAGTTTTTTCTCATAATATTTTTTTATTTTTTAATCTCCCCAAAGATCTACAACAAGAAAATATGATTGCTTATTATTTGCACTTGCTTCTTACTCACACTCATAACACTTGCTAACTTCATAGATCAAGAAAAGACAAGTCTCGCTCATAGATCACACTCACTCTTAGATCATGCTCATTGCATGATATTAGTAAATATTAATGGTAGATAGTATTCAAGATAATATTAGGTAATATTAAATTGAATAGTTTACTACTAAAAATACTTACTTATTACTTAGTATACTTTATTGAAATGGGGAGATATACATTATAAAAGTAATAATATTATGATGAAGAAATTATAGATAATGTTCGGATAAAAGTTTTGGAGATTATGTTATAAGCAAGGTTGTATAGGTACATGAGTTTGATGTACAAGATACAAGTATAGAGTATCCAATACAGATGTCCAAGGTTGGGTTATATAGATGCAAGGGTGATATGATAAATGATATGTGAGAATGTGGGAGATATACGAGGTAAGATGGTAGGAGAATACAAACATGTTAATATGCATGTAAAAAGTATATATCTATTTTAAAATACATTCAAATCTCATTAGTGTATATAATGTATTATTTGGTTTATCATTAAAAATAATATATATATCCAAGGATGCAATATGGATACAATAGGAAGATGTTTTCACTCTACCATAGTTTTACTCTATTAGGGTTTCACTACAAAGATCTAATTAGGGTTTGTCCATCATACTCTATCCTATCCATGGAGTGCTTCATGGCCCCCAACCCAGGTAGAACAAAAAGGAAATACATGCAAGGAGGGATCCTTTCAAATGGTATGCAAGGAGGGATACTTTCAAATGGCCCAAGAAATCAGTAACAATGATGGATCTAGTAGATATCCTTCTCCTAATGTGGTTTTTCCCTTGTCAGAGTTTGACAATGCATGGAAGTGGCTAGAATTATTTACTCTAATATGATATTTTATGGGTAGAATCTTGAAAGAATCCACCCTATGGGTTTTTGTGAACTCTACTTGGGCTCCTCATGGCATCAAACGAGTTAATCTAAAACCTAACCAAGGGTTATTTTTTGTTTTTATTTGTAGAATTAGCACATGCTAAGGCAATTTATGAACATAGGTCCTAGTTCATGAGGAGTTCCCTTCTATTTTTCTCCTCATGCTCCTATAATTTTTTAGTTTTAGAAGTGTGGACCACCAAGGTATTAATATAAGTTAAGTTTCCCAGGTTTTCCCTCTCCCTCTATCCCTTTTTGAACCATATAGTGGTAGCATTGGATCATGTTATCTTGGTTGAACTAGATAAGTTTTTCATGCACGCCCTTAGAAGAGAGTATGTGTTGAAGTGGATCTAGACAAATACCTCAAGAATTCCATCGAGATTTAGGTTGGTGATAATATTACTTAAAAACGAGTTGTGTATTTTAACCTTTCAAATACCTATTTTTTATGTCAATAATTTAGCTATAAGGTTAGGGAATATCCTCTCCTACCCTATAATAGAAGTAAATCGACCCCTAAGATAACTATTTTGACCCCCTCCAACCCAATTAGGGTGGTTGAACCATTGTTGAAGGGTGCAAAAAGGCTTCCAGGACCCATAGCCCAAGCTAGAAACTATGAAAATTACTTGCCATATCCAAAGCTTGTAGAGAAGGTGAAATAGCAAGAAATTATCAATCCTCCATTAGAAAAAATTATCAATAAAAAGGATCCAAAGTATCAACAAATCAAAACCCCAAAGGCAATAAATGGACCTACTCAGCCTATCTCCCAAATAGGCTTTCCCCCTCAATATTTGCCAATGATGCTCTCATAATTTACACTAAGATATGTAAGCAAATATTTTTAATCAAAAAATATTACACCCCTCAAAGATGTAGTTGGGGATCTGTAGATCTAATCTAGAGTCCTTCAATAGTTTTGGGGCTTCAATTTTTTTTTATGGTGAAGATATTACAGTAAATGAAATGTTCAATATCTGATGATAGCCAAGCATAGTAGGTTTTTCAGCTCTTGTTCTTCTAGTTTTTATATATAAGATATTCTGGTTTTCATTTTCCTTTTGGACCTTTACTTGACACAAAAATTATATATGTGGGACAAATATTTTTTAATTAGTTATGTTATTTAATACATAATTAATAAATTATTTTTATTTTATTTGCCTATATTCTATGAGAAGATAAACCAAATATATAACCATTTGTCACTGCAAAATACTCAGCAAGTTAATATTTAATAAGGTCTACATATTTGAGATCTTATTCATTTAGTAAATTTTTTACCTTGTATATGTAACTCACTTTGATCTAATACCTATGAGATTATAACAAATGATGAGTTAACAATGTGAATCAATATATATCTTAATAACATTGTTCAAGCTATATAATTCTTAAAATTTAATTGAATTCATGAAGTAAAAAGGTTTATCATAATGATAGAAGAATATAATGGTCAATTCAAAATTCAAAATTAGATCATAACATTGCTCAAATAACTTAAAGGTTTGGTTGGTTCCATTAAGGTTGTGCACATAAATTAGTGATTGGAAAAAATGACTTATGATATTCATTATATATAAGGTTAATTATGATTATGAAAATGGGGAGATGAATTCCTAATACAATAATAAGGTAAATAAGAAGAACACATTTCTTATCAATTCAAGGGGGTTTGAATTTTTTGTGATGAATCTTGGATAATTCAACAAAATTAAGTAAAATGAAAAATATAATAATCACAAATTATCCATACAAAATATCAAATGATACTAACTAAACCTATTATATTCCTCAGCTTTCAAGGAGGAGATCCAAGCTCAAATATTTCCAAATGATACATGCATAATTTTCAGGTTGTTGTAATACAATTACATGGTCATGATGTAATATAGGTGGGACCTATTTCAATCCCATACAACTAGTTAAAAAAAATGTATCCATATTGAATATCTTAATTATTAATATTTTATTTCATTTTCTTAAATAAAATAAAACTCACTAATCAATAGAAAGAAACAAATTACTTATTTATAAAGTCATATAAATTTCCTTTTATAATACTTATGAATAAATGTGATACTATCTATTTTTTTTATAAAAGAAGGGGCTTTTGAAGGGTCTGAAACCTTTTACAAGAGGGGTTTTGAAAGGCTCCTCTAAACCTGAGATCCAAAAAAAAAATAACTTAAAAATAAGCCAAAGGAAAGCACCAGATCTAAAAACTGAGAATTCAGAAATTGGGTTGGATCCCACAAATCTAGCACAAACAAAAAACCTACCTTAATAAGGAAAATTTAAAATCTGCCCTACTAGAATCACAAGAGCAACGAGCAATTTCTGAATTCAAAGAACAATGGGGACCATACTAGAACAAATTTTAAAGCATCTAGCCAAATAAGAGCACCCAAAGAGCAATGGGGACCATACTAGAACAAATTTTAAAGCTTCTAGCCAAAGAAGAGCACCCAATTTTGAATTCAAAATTCAAAATTCAAAATTTAGAATCTGCCTAAAGTTAAAACTTAAAATTGGCCACTCAGGCCACTCAAATATGGCACACCAACATTGGACTCATGAGAAAACTAGAAAAAAATTACCTTAAATAAAAGCAACCAGTAAGCAACAAGGGCCAACCAAAGAGAGAATCCAAAACAGTGAGCCTAAAACTAGCACCTTTATTGAAATAATAAAATAAAAATTGAAAATCTAGCCTAAATATGGAACCCTAGAACCCTAGGATATAACACAACAAACCTGTAGTTGGAACACCTGCAATAGACAACCTATAGCTAGAACCCTACAAAAAAGATAACGTAAACTAGAATCACAATGTGCAATGAAAAGTACCCATCTCTTAGGAGCCTTGCAACTGAAAAAACTTCCCACCTAGTAGGAGAAAAGAAATATTCATTGTCTACCAGATAAAGAAATTAAATCAGGAACTAATCCAATGCCCAATAAGATGCTGGAGATCATATTATTGGTGCAAATATTTACAAATTCCACACTAGACACCAAGATCCCAAGCACCCCACCACAAACGGATCTGACCTTCCACTCAAAAATACTGTCAGTTGTTGTAGTTCCTTTAGTTGACCCAACCTTCCACCCAACCCACCTACTGTAGTTCCTTGAGTCGACCCAACCTTCCACCTAAAAAAATAGCCTACTACTAAATATCCTTCAGTCAATCTGGAAGAGCCAGCAACCTTAGTCGAATTGATCTAACCTTCCACCCAATAAAATGTCTAACTTTTGTGGTTCCTTTAGGTGACTTGACCTTCCACCCAACCCCCCTATTGTAGTTCCTTCAAACCACCCACCATTCCACCCCACAAACCAACCTGCTATTGCAGTTTCTTTAGTTATACTAGAAAAATCAGCAATCCAAAACTAACTAATACAACCTTCCACCCAACAACACAACTAGCTATTGCGGTTCCTTCAACTGACATGACCCTCCACCCAACCCTCTATTGCAATTCCTTTAGCCCACCCAGCCTTCTATCCAACAAACCAACTTGCTGCTATAGTTTCATCAGTCAAATTAGTTAACCACCTAGCAAGCTAGTTGTAGGACTTTGTTTTCTAAAAATCCATGCACGCAAGGTGACCCTACCTAATTCGTGACATAATTTTCACCATTTTATAAAAATATAATACTATCCTAATTAATACATTTTTTTAAGGATAGTTTTATGCTATGAAAAAAAAAATAAAATTGAAAATTGATGTAAAAATGATACTATAAAATAAATTTAAATGATTCAAATATTAGCTTTTTAGTATTAAAAGAAATTATGCTATTTATGATTATATATCCTAGTTGATATATATGTTTGAGGGTCTTATAATTATTTTATGTTTAAATATCATAGTTGGCATGTTTGTTTGAAGGTGTTCTATACTACTCATCTCTTTGATAAATTTTTTAAAATAATTTATTTGTTTAACCAACAATTGTTTCAAATGTTGCATTGTGTTTTTAATAATACTATTTTAAATTTATATATTTCATTAAATTTGTGAGACATGTCTCCATACAAAGGTAGATGTAATTATTTTAGAGATAAAAAGTGGCATGCTTATGGTATAGTGTGTTGGACCTTATACTATATTTAAACTTATTAAATTCAGACTTTAAATTCCATTAAAGTTATACATACATAATTATAAAATTATTATAATACCACTAGATATAATATAATAGATATAACTAATTTAAAAATAAATAAATTATAAATTGTATGGAATATAATTAATATAGTTTGAGTTTTATATAAAACCTTTTCGTTAAAGACATGATATGCATTCTATTCCACTTTTTATTATTATTTTAAATTCATTGAGGGTAAACAATATATGGAATATGATACAGCAGCAATTTAAAAAAAAAATCCTAAGGTTAGGAAATATAGTGCATATCATTTAATATTCTTTTCAATCAAGGCTTTACTACGAGCATATTATTGTAGTTTTTTACAATCGTTACAAAAATACCTCGAAGTGGGCCTTTCTCCGACCACTCTGCAATAAAGTACCTCTCAAAACAAAATTTAAGAAACAATCATCCTAAAGAGTGAGTGAATAACAGAGTGAATAACATTTATACAATAAGACGATCACCTGTTAGATATTTTTTTAATTGGTTTAAAGATTTAGATTAAAAACGGGTTTTAACAGGAATCCCAAAACCTGATTACAAAATGGCATTGATAGCCCAAGTACTCAAAAGTTTTGAATCAAGACACAGTCACAAATAAAAATGATCAACAAAGCAAGACTCAAGAGGCCATCCTTAATACAAAATATAAAGGAGGATATCCTTAGCCAACACCAAAATAGAGTAGCAAGCATGAACAACTAGAGAAAATATGAAACCATGACCCAAAACGGGCAAGCCAGAAGCAACTAGGCTCCCTCCTTGAGCTCAGCACCAACATCTTGATTTTCCACGATGGAAGTATCCACTATGATGCCAATAGCAGTTCCAGGATCATCCTCAGGAACACCAAGATCAACAGAAGCATTGACGTTTGCAACAGGAACACTACATTTACCATCAGCGAAGGACTTCCTAAAAAATACAGGTGAAGAGCATTACGAAGGTCAACAAGATGAGTGATACATTTTGAGATGGAGTTAATGATAAACATCTGCATGCACTTATCAGGGGAGTCCTTCTCATCATCCTCAGAGTCAATAACCAAAGACTCCTTCTGTTGAGCCAATTTCTTAAGGCAAAGTGAGGAATGCACAAGTTTTTGCATAGATTTAGGCTCAGGTTCAGAAGATGCACTCTGAGGTATCTTTCTCAAGATACTAACATTATCAATTATTTTCTTCTTAGTAGAGAACCTAGGGTTACCAGAAGACTGAGGTGTCATTTGAGATGAGCTAGGTTTGACAGGGCTTGGCCTAGGTTTAGGAGGTGAAGACACAAAGATGCCCTGAGGGCAGCAACCAATGCTTATACAACACAGTAAAAAGCCCACAATGGGTTGGCAACACGAACCTTTTTTTATCCCTACAGTGCGCAATTGTGTAATTCATGGATTTGAACAAGAATTGCGAAATAATTATCTATTAGGTATTTTTAGGCAGCTTTCATTAAATAATTTTCTAAGTTGTATACTTTTCATGCAATTAAAATTAGAAAAGCATTTTAGGATAGACTAACAGTCAAATTTATCCCTGGCATAAGAATTTCAAAATTGACAACGTTTGAACTTGAGCCATGTAGAATGTTTGTGACCTTTCAAGATTTTTTTATTAACACATACAACAAACGGTTTGTTTTTTAACATATTCGGCCAACAGTCTACTTCTCTACTAGCAACTAGAAGTCGAGAACAATATTAATTAGAAACCAATATACTGTTTACCTTGGGCCGCAATGGATAAACATATGAACTATGACAAAATCATAAAAAATTTGAGAAGACACTTGTCTTCTCCCATGCTGCTTCTGATCTTGCTAGGAAGAAGGAAACCAGGAAAATATGTCATACAATGCATACATTCAGGATTGGCTTCTACTTCTACCAATATGGTTATCAAATTTAAATCCTTCATAAGCTCTCTCACACCCAAACGACTAGCACAAGCCTATCAATGCCCAAAGAACAACAACGAGAACAGAAGGAATTCAGGTAAGCAAGGACATATCTGTGAAATATTTGGAGAATAAACCATGCCATCCAGGCTGAAATTTGATGAGGAATATAGCTCCTCAAAACAAAATGAAAATTAGTCTTAAACATCATCTTAGCATTCAAAATCAAGTAGGTTTTTAAACTTATGTTTTCTTTGGCAAGAAAATCATATATTTAAATTACTTTCAAGTTTCCAATACATAATGTAGTTATAGCTCAGATGGTTCTTTTTCATATAAGAAATAAAATGTTTTTTATTCATAATGGGTTTTAATAGGATCCTTGAACCTTTACAATAGCAAAAAAAAATTCAAGGATCTTGGTTAGGCGATAACCTTCACCGACCACAACAAAAGAAGAGATGAGCCCAAAGAGGAGACATCCATAGTCATTCAGAACAAACAAAACCGTGGATTAGACGAAAAGCAAAAACAACTACAAAAAGGAAGAAAGGGTGCAAGACCTACAAAGGAGTCCAAAGACAGAGACAACCCAGAAAACAAAATGGCTGACGAAAAAGGGCGAAGATCATCCCACCTAGTTGGAGACATGAATCTGGTCCAGGATCCCATATTCAACTGTGGTCGTATCCTCAATATTTCCTACCATCACACACTTTTAATTTGGTTAATCAGTTTTCGAGGAGGAACATGGTGGTAGCAAGAGAAACAATTTTGTCCAAGTTGACCACAGGGTTTATCTCATTGCCAAAATGGATCATCTTAGTGATAGGGGAAGGACCCACACTTATCTTCTAGATTTTATGAGCATGGGAGGGGAATTCAAGTTTCACCAGATGATAGATGATAGGGAGAAGGTGACGGAGGTGACAACCCTATAAGAAATAGAATTTTAATAACTTGAACACAACTTATTTTAAGAATTTAAAGAATTAATATGACATTAAAATATTTAAAGAATTAACACCATATTATATATAATAAAATAATGTGTTGCATACCGTAGTGGTAAGTCTTTGGGTTTTCATCTAGTAGATCCAAATCCCCGGGATGAGACGGACCTCTTATAAAAATCTCGTAAACTCAATTTTGGTTTGCCTTTGTAGCGCAAGTGGAGAAGGTAAGCTTGGTCCAGTTGAATGGGAGGTCCATAGAGAAACCTCTGCGATGTGAAGGGGACACAAAAAAATCTCTTGTGGCTTCTCTCTAGATAGTGGTATATCTAAATGGGATGACATTGCCAGCCACCTAAGGGTGGCTCTCAAGGTTTCTTTTTAAGCTAGAAGTTAAGGGTGAGTGGGAAACTGAGTTAGTATGAAGCGGCTAGTTGAGGTTGTGATCTGTATCGTGGGTCCATTCTACTTTGGTTCAAATCACACTAGCTACCATAAGCCCTTTTAAGATTTTAACCTTTGAAAATTAAAAAAAATCATCTCCTGTTTACTTTCCAATGCTGAAATACTTTGGAACTTCTATTTGTCGGATCTTTTCTGGCGGGTGTAGAAAGAGAGGAATAGTAAAATTTTTAAAAACTTCAAAATAGATGTTGCCTCTATTTGTGCTAGAGCCTTGGCTTCCACCCTGGAGAATGTGTCCTCTCTAGCTTTGGGGGAGAGAAAATTTGAGAGGGTTGAGCTCAAAAGGAAAATTGACTTTCAATAAAGCAATAGGGTTGATGGTCTTCCTAGTCCTAATCCCCGGGTCCTTGTGAAGTGGGAATCTCCTTCTTCGGGTTGGGTTAAATTGAACTTTGATGGAGCTTAAAGGGTAATCCTAGTAATGTTGAAAGTTGTTAGGGATGATAGAGGTGGGCTTATGCTAGCGTATACCAAATTCTCAGATATCCATACTTGCCATGTTGCGGAGGCCAGAACCCTTTACCAAGTATATATATATATAGAGGTAGAGTAGTTTATACAAGGGATCATCATCAAATAACATCTAATTTTATTGTGTATCTCACAAGAGATCTACCCTATCCAAGTGGCTACAAGATCCGTTTTCTCTAAGCGGCTTAATTCATTCAAATTATTAAGCGGTTTAATTCATTCAAATTATTTAATTGAGGAAGCTGTAACATTTCAAGTGGTATCAGAGCCAAAGTCTTAAAACAAATTTTTATCCTCTTGGTACACCACATCTAACACCTTCCAGCAGAGCGCAGAAGACAGAATTTGGCAGAATTGTTAAAGGTTTTTTCGTAGCATTGATGACTCCCACAGGAATGCGATCAAAGATAATATACAACTATTATATTATGCAAACAACCATTGGCCAATTCGCACACAATATTAGTTTTTAAATCCTTCAAACTCTTGACATATAATTACACCATATTCGGAGGTTGGGTCTGTATTGGCATGAACTGCAAGCCTTGAATCATTCGGAGAACTCAAGTCCTAAATATTTAGATTTAAAGTTGCAAAAATCAGTGACGGACGGTAGGCTATAGGTTTCACTGAAAAGTTCCTCGTCACTCATCATGAATGCTATCATATCAGCAAACACATGGTAAAATGACAGTAGAAATTTTTGGATGGTAACAAAAAGCTTACGGACAATAACAAAAAGTTATCCTGAGATCAAGTGGGTGGTTTAAAATTCATTTCGCATTTTTTCAATCCCCCGGGCATCTCCTTTACGTTTGGTAAATGATGAATCCACAATATTTTCAGCATTGGAGGTTAAGATTGTTGCTAGCCCAAGTGTACATCACAAACGGTAGATAGAACGCACTGATAAACCCTAAAATCTAATCAAATATCAAGGCTTGAATCTTCAGCCAATTTACAGAAATCCTAACCAACATCATCAAATTTACGGATACGTGGCAGCTTGTGTGATCCCACGTGCTAAATCGACGTCGTCAATTCTCACAGCAGTGTTTTGACAACGATTTTTTTTAGCTTCGGTAATTTTTGAGAATTCGATAGTTTCAGTGGTTTTAGAGGATTGTTTCTGATCTCCCATGTGGACTATGAATCTTAGCATGCAAGTAGTGTGAAACCATTGTGAAATTTTATTTAATTTAATCCACCACTGCCATCCTAGCACACTGAATTTATTTAACACCGTTAGAAAATCTTTTCATCGCCATCAGTAGAGAGGTGCTCGCTAACAAAGTAGATGAAGGAAGAATTTGATTATTTTTTAGTATAGCATGTGGCTACAACAAGTTGTCCGATAACCATTACATGTATGAGTTTGCAAAAAAAAATTATTGCTAAAATTCATGAAATTCAATTCACTATTTTACATGGTTTACAACCTATCAATATTTGAAATTAAGTTCAATATTTAAAACAAGCCCTTCTGTCGCGAAGCTATTTCTTCGTCTCAATTTAAAATTTGTCTTTCTATCATGAGAATTTGTTGACCTCGCACGTATTCTATGATTTGGTTTAATTATTATTCAAACAACGAGATTATAACGTTTCAAGCATTTGGTGTGGCAAACTAATTAAATCACAAGCTTTAGGCATTCCATAAAAATTACTTTTTTTATTCGTAAGTAAAATCCAGCCACAGTTGTCCTTAGATTTGAGTGGTGATAAACCCTCTAGTTGTTTGTAACACATAGATGACTTGCTAACAGCCTTGGTAAACTGAGAATTCCATCACGATAGGTCTGTGATCTAATGGATTGCTAACAACTTCCTCGGATTGTCTCATTCGCAACTTGTCCTATTTCCTGTTAGGCGTGCCTATCGAGAATGTGTGTTGAGTGAAGGATTTACCAGTGATCCCATAACTACTTGCCACCGTGGAGGATATCACGTGCACCCATCAGAATAATTAATTTGAAGAGATATCGATAAATTTTAATCAAGGTTTACGTTTCCAATTTAGGCATCATATCTGTCATGCAACACGAAAGGAAAGACATTGAGTTTCGGTTACAGCAAACATTATAGAGATCCCAAATAATGACACAACGTCATGGATTTTCACTCCCATCCATGTTAGTTTCACACGTAGAAAATTGTAATTGTGGATGGAGCATTTTTGAGCAAACGTTTTTCCGACGAAAAAGGTGATGATGGTTCTGACGGTGGTTTCAACTATAATACTACTTGAAATTTTTGGTAGAAAAGGTCACGGTGGTTCTAACGGTTTTGACCATTGTTATTTCAAATATTTAATCATTGAAAATTTAAGAAAAATTGTAAATAATGCCAGCAATACTACAATCTAGAGTACGCTATTATCAAACACACCAAATTCAAGAATTCCTAATTAAATGGTAGGGACTTTTAGTAGAAGATGTTACTTGGGAGCCAGCGAGTATTTTCCAATCTTGTCCAACTTTGAGGATAAAGCTTTCTGAGGAGGGGAGCCATGTAACAATCCCAAAGTAGACATCGGTTCATTGTTTAGTTGTGTACATTCATTATGTATTTTATCTATATATAGGTAGAGTATTTTATCCAAGGGATCATCATTGAATAACATTTAATTTTATTGCATATATTGCAAGAGATCTGCCCTCTCCAAGTGGCTACGAGATCTGCCCTCTCTAAGTGGCTTGATTCATTCGGATTATTTAATTGAGGAAGTTGTAATACTTCATAAAAGGTTCGAGATATCCCCTTCTATATGTAAAAAAACAATGTTATTGTTTGCTCACATGAAGTTCTTAATGTACTTATTCATGGTAGATGTTGATTGATTTCATGGAACTACACACTTGATACAATTTATTTAAAACTAAATATTTTTAATGTGCATAATATGTCGTCCAAGGATGCTACTCTAGCCATTTTATTAGACACCATGCTTATGTAGACTTCAACTTCCGTTTAGTGGTCACTCCATGGTACTCTAACCTTACCACCAACCCACATCTGTTAGCCTAGATGATTATTAATTGTCTTCTCCTGCATTCTCTCTCTTCCATATTCATCATCAAATACCTGATAAAAATGGATGCTTCCCATAGGTTTTTCTTGCCCTACCAAATCTAAAATTTGATTCAATCATTTTTCAAGAGAACATAAGTGTTTTTCCTAAGAAAATCCCACATTGGACATCAAGTCCAAGATTTTATTTCCTTCCCTAAACACATGTTGGATCCATCAATCGTCCAGAGTTCTAATTTTCATTCTATAGCTTTCGATCATGTCTTCAATTGACCAACTAACCTCCTATTCCACTTTAAAGTCTTTATTATATTTAGGGAATTCCCTTTGATGGTGATATTCTTTCCACCCAATATCTCTAATTATTGAATTCTCAAAATATCAATCTAGCTTATGCAAAAATATTTGATTGGATACATAAGGATTCAGAATAACCTAAGATTACTTTTCCTCAAGCATCTCTGAAGATACCGCCCACTCTAGATTTACCTAAGTTGCCTTTTGAGGCCCCATCAAAATTTAGCTTCAGCCATCCTTTAAGAGGGGGCTCCCAACTCACCTACTTCCTTAATTGTTTTTTTGGATTTAGGACACAATTATCAAGGGGTTGCGATACTCTCCTCATCCTTAGGACCCTATTTAGGTTATCTACTCTCAGTTTTTCCACTACTATTGCCTCAATTCTATTCACTACTACCACATGATCTCTTGTTTTATCCTTAAATATGTGTTGGTTTTTTTCCTTCCAAATACCCCATAGGTAGTGAGGAAGGAAAAATATCCACAACATGCTCAATATTTTACTATAAAAGGGAGACTCCCATTACAACACAAGGTCCACAATACAATTGGCAAAAACCTATGCTACCTAAAACTTCTCTAGAATCTCCTACAAAATATATCTCAAAAATATACATTCTAAGAACAAATGACACACAAATCCATTGTCACCCTCACATAAAGCACGCCTATTAACAACTTGGAAGCCTCTTTTACAAATATTTTCAATGTTAATATTTTGTTTGGATTGGCTATCCAAACAAAGAATGCAATTTTAGGATCAACTATTTGACCCAAAAATTTTCCACTGGTAACCAACCTAAACTTGCATCCTCCATATTATAGTAAATCGTTCTTTGAATTAGAGGCAGAGGCCCCAATTTTAAAAAAGTCAACAAGAGTATTGGTCAATGTCTAGTTAAAGACCTCCACTCTACCTCCTCTTTTGGCTATGAAATCGCATATCAACTTTATGAGACCATAGTGAATTGGGTATATACAGTCTCCTTTATTGGTATGTAGAATAGTTTTCTCCAATGACTTGAACATGAAAGCATAATTATTTAACCTCTTTCTGTGTATAAGTTAATTCAAGAAGGTGAAATGATAGCTTCTAATGATATTAGGGTTGCTATCAAAGTAAAATACTCCATGATGACAAGTGTGACCCTATCTCAAAAGGCTTTGAGCGAACTCTCGAGGATCCTATTCTAGATTTTTTTATTTTTCATCATCTCTTAAGAACTTCTTTAGATCCTTTGAAAGGATGTCCTTCTCCCTATTTAGATAATCTCCTGTGATCGATGTTGGGAACTGAATTGCATCAAGTTTTACTCAATACTACGATTGTCTATCTTCCTAATTTTTGTCCAGGCTTGCACCCGATAGCTACAACTCAACACTCAACATTGGATGGACCAAAATAAGGGTTTCAAATCCAACCTCCAGAGTAGGCTGGTTCCTTGTCAACTTAAATAGGGTGTTGACACAATTATGCTCACTTAGGGTTTTAGAGGTTAGGGTTGAGAAAGAGATTAGGGTTAGAAAATGTGAACAATAGTGGAATTTGTTTATGAAATTGTTACTTCAATAAAAAGCTTTCATAAAGCTCCAAACTAATTTTAAATGCACATTACTCAGATCAAAATTATCCCAAATTAAATGCACTTTCATTCATTAAGAAATAGCAGAGAAATATTACAGACAATAATTTCAATATCCAAATAATGATAATCCAAATAGTAGAATTAATCAATATCTAGATTTTATAGAAATGCACTCCCTAACAATAAATATCTAATTCAGAAGTAGATTTCAATTACCCTAGTAGTTAGTAATCCATTAATCTGGCACAAACTAACCATTCAAGTATTTACAAAAATACAACTTAAGAATTTGAACCTCTGATATCAAATTATGAAGACACAAAATTTGAGGTAAAAATCAATGTAATGCTCCTTTCATTAGCTCTTGGGAATATTTACAGTAGCATAGGAAAACACACTAGAGCCAACCCTTAAAAATGAGGGTTCAACCTCTATTTATAGTTTGCAGAATTAAAAATATTAAGAAACATTACAAATATTTATCATTTACAACTCAGTAGAGAGTTCTAGCTAGCATTTCCTTACTAGTTCATCCTCCATGAAATTCGTTGCAAGTGGACCACCATGGCAACTCGGAGCCTCTACAACTTGTTGGTTGTTTAGCATCAACTAAAGTTCTAGCCATTGGAGACTGCATCTACATCATTAATATTTCTTGGAAGCCCCTTATCATCGTCGATCTGCAACCATCTCTGGTTCTTATTTTCTTGAAACCCTCGATGCTTTGGCTTCCTCCTCCAACTAACTGTGTTTTGAATCCGACGAGAAATCACCTTAATATACTTTAGAATTATTGATAAAATCTCAACCGTAGATCTTCCCCCATCGCACAGCTATGATTTGATAAGGAATATTATTGGAACAATGGTGGGGAAGAACCAAAACACCATTCCACTTTTAAAATTAATGACATCACCTTTTATGCTTCAAAACTTGCAGAACACCAATCCGACACAAAAACTCACTTAAAGTGAAGTGGGATGAAATCCACTCCTTATCCTTTGTTTTCCCTTATTGGCGATGAAGCATTCACAAATCCACACAAAAATTTGATGACATCATATTTCCTTCAAAACTTTTGTGGATTCTATTCCAGACCCCAACAAGTGTATTAACTCAGAACACCATTTCGGACCCGTCGTAGTGTAAAGGTAACTCTTCTTTCATTCCACACTGACATTAGTATACAACATTGCTTGTCACCAATCCAGAAGAAATTTAGTCAAAATGACCTTTGTCACGAATCCGCATGCCTTTATTTTGCTTTTCACCTCCTGTCACCATTCCGGGTAAAAATGTTCTATGCACCTCCCAGAATCGGGCTCTCCAACACTTAGCCACTCAGAAGATGTTAAAAATACAAAGTGGTCACCAATCCGCACCTTTTTTATGTTGACATCATCTTTCCCCAAAAAATTTTATGGATTCGAGACGTGTCACTAGTCCGGAGCCAAAAACATTAGAAACTATGCAGAATTGCTCCTAGTGCAAAAATACACTAAGTGTTGGGCGGATTGAGAACCTTTGTTGTGGATCCGCTCCAATATACACTAAAACATGTGCGGAATGGGAACTTCATGCCTTAGGTAAAAAATTTCAAAAATTTTCTAAGTATGTGGCCATTTTGGGCCTACATTATGGCGCCTCCCGGGTGGATTTGCTTGCAAAGCCGTAGAACTCAAAGTCTTATCCATTGGGCTACAGGAGTCAAAAAATGCTCATCTTCAAAAATGTTCTTTAAAGAATAATTTCCATATGAACACTACCCTCTAAAAATTATTCTCTTAGAGAGTAGAAGTTCACATCGAGACCATGCTTCAAACAACACAGAGGATAACTGCTTATATGTAGACTATGCAATAGACACATGTTCCTCCACTATTTCCAAAATTTGTCTCTATGCCCTTATAGCAAAACTGCTTCATTGTTCTTGCAAAATACAGTTCTACTCTTCTTATAAGGCCTTCTTACAAAAATACCTTCACACAAAATTTACTGCTCTCTGTGCCTCTCTAGGATTCATGCCTTTATTGTTTATTTCTGACCATGTCAGAGCAAAAAAAAAAATGCAAAACTTGTGTATATGTACAAAACAAAAAACAACTTAAGTGTGTGCCCCTTCCGGGCCTGTGGTGGTTCCATCCTGCTCTTCTTATTGATGGGCCTCTTCCTTGGCCTCCTCTTCATTTTCTTCTTCTTCTTTCATTTTCTTCTTCTGGAGAAGATTGTTTTTTATTTCTTCCTCCAAAATTATCACCAAACAATTGAATCATCAACTTCAAAGTGTGTAAATCTTGATTCCAGGATGCTCTAGAGGGGTTTGATGTCTCTTTCAATTGCTTATAAATATACTATAACTTTCCAATATCCTCATAGTTAGCAACATTCCCTCTATTTACCAGATCTTCCATGAGATCTCTCAGCCTGGTAAAATCAATGATCAATTGAGCAACTTGCTCTTGGTTCAGTGGCTCTTCAAGGGAGTCAATTCCTAGATTCATCTTACAAATTTTCATCAATGCTCTTCTGAATCTCTTCCATAGATAGCAAGTTGTGATCCTCCATCCACAAACCTTTGAAACCAACTTGAATCAGTTCTTTGTTTACATCCACCACATATTTAATCACTCCTTCAATTCTATCAAATAATAGCCAGGATTTTTGAAGTACCCTATGCTTCTTGACCATGGTTCTAGCAACAACTCTGGCAAGATTCCATTCTTTATTGGGAATTGGCTTAGTAGAATAAATGAGTCTGCTATCAACCAACTTGTACATCTATTCTATTGGAATCACCATAAGCTATAGCTCTCTCATGATTTGATCTAAATATTTCTGAACATTCGGGAGTAAGCGATTGACATCATCTAGATAATCAATCATAAGCCGAAGCCCTAAACATTTCTCTTGGACCTCGGAGAGCAATTATTTTCTAATCTTCTTTAGTCTAGCTTTAGAAAAGCTAGAAGACTTAGCTTTCTCAATTTGAAGCTATTGTTTCAAACTTTGAATTTATTTTTCTTGTTCTTCATTCAACTTCTTTTGCTCTCCTAGTTGATCTTTGAGCTTATTGGCTTCTTGGAACTTTTCCTTCCAGCCCTTGGCCTCTTTTTTCAAAGCCTTTTCCACTTCCTTTTGGTTACTCACAGTATTCTGAAGCTTTTCAATATGTTTCTCCAGTTTACCCACCTTCTCTTTGGATATATCATTCTTCACATAGAAGGTCTCTAAGTGGGCCTTGGCCATTACCAGCTCATCTTCTTCAGGAAGCTTCTCAATGTCCTCTGTTACTTCTTCAACTCGATAATCTTGGATAGTCATCTCGGTCTTAGGCTTGCTTACAAGGGGGACCATGGACCTGGATATCCTTTTCCTTGATATCGAATCGACATACATGCTCCTTATTCTTACAACCATCCTGTTGGAAGGCTTAGATAGCTTCTCTGCCCAAAAATCATTTATTTTTTGTGTGGCTGCCTGCTCCTTTGGAAAAGTTACATGACTTGAATAACTGGTAGCCAGGGGAGATGAAGACACTAGGAATGCAAGGGTGGACTCAACCATTGACAATGGTGGTGTGGAAGTAGTTACAATAGTTTCTATAACAACAATGGACTTTGTAACTACTATTGTGGTTGCTACTAGTAAACTCATAGAAATTGAAGCAAGACTAACAATTGGATGAGTGGGGGTGCTTGGAACAATTTGCTCCTTTGATGGGGGTGGTGATTTCAATGGTGAAGATGAAATTATGGGATATGATGAAGTGGGAACCTCAGACAATGAAAGTGGGATTTGGGATGACTTTGGGGGAGAAGGGATGACTTGTACCTCAATGGTGACCAATGAAACATGGGGTGGACTATGAGAGGGGGAAGGTACCTTTGTAACATTTTCTTGACCAGAAAGGGAGGGAGACTTCCTTGGGGATTCAAGAGGAGGAAGAGGAGAAGAAGGATTAGAGACCATACCTTCACCTACAGGTGTAAGGCATTATTGTTCTGTCTCTGCATCTTGTTGCTGCTCTTGCTGTATCAATTCTTCTGTAGTTGAAAAAACTACCTCTTTAACAATCTTTCCTTTGTCCATCCTTTGTTTCTTAGAAACCTCTTTCTCTTCCCTTTCTGGAGCTCTTTTAGCTCTTCTATGAATCAATTGAAAGGTAGCCAACTCACTCTCTGTATCTTCCTCAGATACTTCTCCTTGTGTTGTTTCTTCAAGCAATACTTGCTCAGAAATGGGATGCAATTCTACTGATGTTGTGGTAGTGAAAGTGAGGGGAGTAAATCTAAAGCTTTTATCTTTCTTTCTCTAGTCTATGTCTATATCTGGAGGCTGACCCCCTAGGGCTAAGCGTTGAGGCCTAGCTACTACTTCTATGACTAGAGTACTAACAACTCTTTCACTTGAATATTGTATTTTACTCAAAATTTGTGCTCCCCTAGGAAACTTCTCTACCTATTCAATGGTAGGCTGAAATATCTTCAGGACCTCAACAATCATCAAAGGAGTCTCATGCTCTTCTATTGGAGCTTCTTGGTTTACAAGTGGAGAGAGATAATTAGACCCAGCATATGACTTATCACAAGTTAACACTATGTTTTTGATGTCCTTCTACTTCCAGGTTTTGATATTTTCATCATATTTTTTAGAAAACTCATTATCAATATTCATGCCAAACCTGGACTTAGGTTTTCCAATTTCAATTCTCATTCTCCACCAATATGATATCTTTGCTATATTCCATTGCTCTACCTTCTCTACTTCTTTAGCAATGTCCTCATCAAGTTGAGGGTCCTTTTTCTTTTTGGTTTTCTCCTCAATATCACGCATGATGGCCTCTATCATCCAATGGCTCTTCTTCTTATCTGGATCAAAATCCACAATCTGTTCATAGAAATATAGCCATGGAGGCAGTTGGCCCATTTTTGAAACATTCCACTCCAAAAGAGTGGTCTCATAATTATTTTTGCCTTGTTCGAAATGAGCCCTAGGCCTCTTTTCAAATTTGTAGGCTTTGTCTCCATTTACGGCTATATTCCTTTTGGTGAAAATATCATCGGGATCATAACTCCATATTTGGGGAATATAAAATAGACCTAACCTATCTAGGTATTGGTCAATTTGCTCACTCTACCCCTTCTTTGTGATAGTAATATCATCCATAGTGTGGTAGGTTAGCAGATATTTTCTCTTCCTTCCTGAACCATAATTCAAATCAATGTATTCCACCTACCTCAAGTATTCCAAGGCAAAGAGCCTATCTGTAACAAAATGGGGTAGGAGAAAAGGCTTACCCATGAATCCATACAATCTAATTACTGCACCTCCAGTCAAAAAATACCAGTCTCCTTCTTTAGCACCCTCTATTCTCAAAATTTTCTTGGCCAAAGGTGGCAGTCTAGGGCACTCTCCATACATTATTTTCAAAGCAGGTCCTAGGAATTCTAGATTGAATCTATAAAAAGACTCACTACTCCTCAAATGACTTGTCCAATAATAAACCAACAAGGGCTCCCCATCACTGGTTTTGTCCTTAACTAGAATCCAAGGCATCTTATCCTTAACAATAACATAAAACATCCAAACTAGGCTTGAGCAATACCTAAACTAGGTGCACCAAATTCCATTATACTTTATGTGTATTTGTGTGTGGAATGGAACCTCACTGAATCCTTTGCCAACACTTAGCCATTTTTTGCAAATATTTTCTCTTTTCAAAATGTTAAAGAAAAAACTGAATACAAAGTGCAAAAAGAAAGGGAAATATAATACAATGTATATATATATGTTACAATGAGCTTATGTTTCAAACATAGTAGAGTTTGAGATGAAAACCATTTACTGGAATCGGTTGTATGTTCCCCTCTAGATCCTCAAGGTGGAACACATTGGACTCCTTGGCCTCTACTATTTTGAAAGGGCCATCCCAAAAAGAATCAAACTTTTCATGTTTATCGAGTTTTTCTCTATCAACATTCCACCTGAGAACTGAATCTCCAACCTGGAATTTTTTGAATCTGGCCTTCTTATCAAACCATGCCTTGATATCTGAGGAATGCTTTTGAAAATTATCATATGCCCGAGCTCTATTCTCTTCAAGTTGCAGTAAGTGGGTCAACCTGGTTTCCATTGGATTTCCCTCAGATTCTTCCTCTGTATTTGCCAACTTGAGTGCTGGAATTTCCAAATGGACAGGTAGCACTACCTCTTTGCCATACACCAGAGCATAAGGGGAAGTTTTAATGGAATTATTTATAGTAATCCTATCTGCCCACAAAGCTTGGTCTAGCTACAGGTGCCAACTTATTTTATTCCCTTCAAGTGACTTCCTCAAAATCCTTAACAAGTTTTTGTTGGTAGATTTAGCAAGTCCATTACCCTGTGGGTAATAATTTAAAGTATTCTTAAGAGTGATGCCATACTTGCTGGCAAACTCAATATACTTGGCTCCTATGAAATTTGGGCCATTGTCACTCACCAAGGCTTCTGGAACTCCAAACCTTGAAATCAAGTTCTCCATAAAATTGATCACAACTTCTTGATCTGATTTCTTTGTAGGAATGGCCTCTACCCACTTGGTGAGGTAATATGTGGTAGTTAGGATAAACTTATGCTCTACTGAGGAATTAGGGTTGATGACCCCTATGAAGTCCAACCCCCATTGTTGAAAAGGTTCTTCAACTTGTATCGGCCTAAGGGGGAATGAAGCATTCCTTGTCCTTCCAACATATCACTGACATTTGTCATAGGCCCTAGTAACCCTAAAAGTATCAACAAATATAATAGGCCAGTAATAGCTAGCTCTTATGATTTTCAAAGCTGTAACTCTACCTGAGCTATGTCCTCCAGCTGGTCCTCCATGGAACTCTTCAATAACCCTCTGTTGTTGATCATCTTTTAAGCATTTCAAAAGGACTCCATCCAAGTTTCTTTTATACAAGCCTTCTGGTAGCAATACATATTTCAAAGCCTACAGCTTGTATCTCCTTCTTTGGTATGTATTTATATTAGGAGGGCATACTCTAGTTTGAAAGTATTTGATCATCTGGCCAACCCAATCAGAGTCTCTTGGTTGCACTCCTTCTACCTAATCCTCTTCTGTTGTCTGGAAAGCTGTCACTTCTGCTAACGACACTACCTCTTTTAGACCTTGGCATAGGGCCCTGCCTCTCACCAACTTGGTGGGATGTATCTCTACATCATATTCTTGGATTTTGGTAATCCAACTAGCCCTTTTATCTCCTAGTTCACCCTACAGGATAAAACTTCTTACATATGGATGAACAACATATACCAGGGTCTTACTCTGTACCAAGTACTACCTAAACTTTTTTAGTGACTTCATCACAAAAAATACTTGTCTTTCAATAAAGTTGTATTTGACCTGGTAGTCATGGAGTGTCTGGCTCCAAAAGAATATAGGATGTTCATCACCTTGATCATCTTTTTGAGTGAGCACTGAGGCATAACTCTCTTCAGCTCCATAAGCATAAAGGATAAAATATTTACCAAAATCTAGATTTACCAATACTGGGGCTATTGCAATGGACTTCTTGATAATCTCAAAAGCTTATTTCCTTAACTTAGTCCACTTAAACTCGGCATTCTTCTTGAGTAACTCAGATATGGGCCTTACTTTCTATGCAAAGTCAGAAATGAATTTCCTAACAAAGTTTATTTGACCCAAAAAGGATTGTAAGACCTTCTTGTTTGTAGGTAATGGGAGAGCAAGAATGGACTTAATTCTATCTGGATCTATGGCCATACCTTCTTTTGAGACCACATGACCTAGAAACTTTCCTTCATGAACTGCAAAGAATGATTTCTTAGGATTGAGTGAAATACCAAATTCTATGTACTTTTGAAAAACTTGCTCAAGGTGTGATAGGTGGTCATGCTTATCATGGGAAAACATAGTCATGTCATCCAAATAAATCAGAATGACTTTGTTGATCAGTGCCCCAAAGGCATAATCCATGGCTCTCTAAAATGTGGCTCCCGCATTGGACAACCCAAAAGGCATTCTCTAGTAGGCAAATGTGCCCCATTTTGTGGTGAATGTTGTTTTATACTGATCTTCATATTTCACCCAAATATGATTGTACCCAGAGTAGCCATCTAGTAATGAGAACCTCTCTGCCCCTACCACTATCTGTAATATTTGATCAATCTATGGGAGGGGGTAGTGATCCTTAAGGGATGCTTGGTTAAGATTTCTAAAATCTACACACAAACGAATATCCCCATTATTTTTCCTCACGGGTACCAAGTTGGCTACCCAGGTTGAATGTTTTATTGGGTATATGATCTTAGCCTTTAATAACTTTAAGAGATCCTCTCTCATAATGGCTTCGATCCTTGGATTTACAGGCCTTTGCTTCTACCTAAAAGGCTTTGCATCAGGCTCTAGCTCAATAGTATGTTGGATAACTTTCTTGTCATATACCTTGAGGTCTTCATATGACCAAGCCACAATATCTTGGTATTTTAAGCATAAGGCTTTGATATCTTCTGCTTCCTCTGGTGAACATCGAACTCCAACATTGAGCTTCTTTTCAGTACCGACTTCAACTTCTTTATAAATTTTTCATTGACTTTCATGGCTCTGGTCTTTTTTCTGTCCTCATTGTCAAATAAGCTCTCTAGGGTGACCAACCCTCTAGGAATGTGATTTTTCCTTAGTTGAATAACATCTTGTTGATCAATATATTCTGGGTTCTCTTCTTGGATAGTGGAGAGACATGCTTCTCTTACCAGAAATTCAATTATCTACTCATCACTTTCAAAAACCTGCCAAAAAATCTGCTTATCTGGTACTGCAGGTCTGAAAATCATTTTGATTCCCTTGGCTTTCTTGATTCCAAAGTCTATAGAAGGGTTGAAGTTAGCTCCCTTTGTTGCTAATGAATCTGCCAGAGTATTCTTTTCTCTAGGAATAAAATTTATATTTAGGGCATCAAAATATTCCATTAGATCCCATACCCTATTTCTGTATGCCTTTAGGTAATGGTGCTTGCTACTGCACCTTTTCCTTACCTGATGGACGATTAACTCAGAGTCACCATATATATTTAAAATATTAATACCCATGCTTTCTACTTGTATCAATCCGAGACATAGGGCCTCATATTCTGTAGCATTATTTGTACATGACCATGTTAGTCTATAGGAAAAATTCTTTGTCCCCTCTGATTGGGACTGTAGTACCACACCAGCTCCTGCACCATTTCTGCATTTAGCACCATCAAAGTGCATGATCCATGTTTCTTTTTCTCTCAGAGACTGATTGGATATAGCAAGGATTTTCTTCTCTAATTCAATTGAGATACTATATGTCCCCATACCAGTTCCAAACTGATTGTAATCCTCTCTGAAGGGCAACTCATCCTCTATATCCAATTCTTCAAAATTATCAACCAGCTCAAATTGCTCTAGGGGAGTAAGATTGCACATGTCTTCCTCAATATTTTCAATATGATAAGCTATTGGATTTTTAGGTGTTATCCTTATTCTCTTTCCTTTGAAAGGAATTACCATACTAGAATAATCCATGTACATACATCCACCCAATTTTGCAGTAAACTCCCTTGAAAGGCATAATCCAAAGTAGGGCTCTAGGTCAACCACTACTATTTCTTGTACTATTGTCACCTCAGGGGCTCTATGTAGCCTCATTAAAACATATTTTATGACTCCTACTATCTTAATAGGTGTCCCATCCAATTGTAATACTCCAGGACAAGCTCGGGTATACTCCATACCCATTTCTTCATAGACTACTTTAGGCATAACTATGGTTGATGCTCTTGAATCTATCATACAATTTTGGACTACCCAACCTTCCATCCTTAGAGAGATATAGAAAGGAGGGGGCTTATTCTTTAAAATAGTAGGGGATATTTCTTTCTTTTCTGATGGCATACTAAGGATTGTCGTGGCTTGTTTATCTTGTGGATACTTGTTGAGGGAAGCCTTAAGCAGATCTATCTGACTAGGAATGAACAGAGTGTCATACAGACTAGCTTTTGATGGAATATTTTTCATCTCTTCAACAATATTATACTCAGACCTAGCTAGGGTAGGTCTTTCAGGCCTTCTTTCTGGCTCACCATATTTTCTTTTATACTGTTGAGTGGCTTCTATTCTTTACCTTTTGGTAATAGAGGGGAGTCTAAGCCTTTCTTGAGCCTCATATTTAGATCTCATCTGGTCTCCTTTAGTTTCCTTTTCCAACCTCTTAGGAAGATTGTCTGTCTTCTCTTTCCCTTTAGCTTGAGGAATGGGAAAAGTATCACCGCTTTGGGGAAGTGGGTCATTTCTTTTTTGAGAAGGGACTTGGAATTGTCCCATATTTTGGGGATCTACTTGCAAGGTTTTCTTTCCAGACCTTGTCATGACAACAATTGGGTTGTCCTCATCCAGCTCTTTCCCAACCATGATTTGATCAGGCTACCATAACATGTTTACTCTCCCCTTTTGATTTCTTTCGGCTTGATCCATAGCTTGTTGAACATGGTGTTGGTACATGATACAAGACTATGAGTCATGAGGATCATTACATACCAGACACCAGATATTTGCAAGAGTAGTATCTGAAGAACACTCAGGCTCCTCATATGTTGCATTCACTCTGACCCCAGTACTGTTACTAGGACCAGGTCTCTGATATTTGTTCACATATGGAAATCTCCTTTGTTGTGACCTTTCTTGGTCTCTCTTTTCCATTGAATTCATTCTTTTACTCAGATTTTTTAGAGTATTTTGTATATCAAGAATAGCAAAAAACTCTTGGGATGCTTGAGAAGGAAGGGGAGGGAAAGGAACTGTAGTGGATGATGGTTTCGGTTGAGGGATTGCATTCATTTTTGGATATGGGGATGATAAAGAAAGGGGATCCATGTAAGATGGGTTTGTAGCTTGGCTTTGGCCATTAGTGGTTTCTGAGTTATAAGGTAGCATAGTTTTGGGGGGTAGTCTCCCCACATTAATTAGGATATTCTCAACATGAACTACTGCATTATAAACTTGGGGGAAGGTTTCTACTCTAGATTGTTGTGTCTACAAGCCTAGATCTGATCCAAGAGCTCGGATATAATACATATAGGCCAAACATGTAGCTGGTCTAGTTGTAAGGGGAATTCTCTTCCATGTTCTGCTAAACCTCAAATTGAAATCTGAGACAGTTTCTTGCTGAGATTTTTGCATGGATGTAAACTAGTTGAGTAGGGAGAAAGGGTCAGCAGATTCATTAAATTCTTCTACAAATGGCTCAGCCAATGCTTGCCATGAAGTGATGGTGTTATCTTCCAGAGTTCTAAACCAATGCAAAATATTTCCTCTGAAGGATAGGGCTAGAATTATTACAATAATATCCTCCTCTTTTATGTTGTGAATTGCTGCCAGATTTAAAATATCTTGATAGTGCTCATAAGTTGTCTTCCCAGATCCATCATAAGTGGGGATAGCCTTGGATACATCCTGGGGAATGGCATTCATTTGGGCTAACCTCAGGGGACCAGTTGTGTTCCAGCTGGGGTACTTCTGTAATGGCTGATTAGGGGCCATATTTTGTGCCATATTTCTAGGTGTAGGTCTTGTTGGAGGGGCTTTTGGATTAACTGCAGGATTTTCCTCAGGAAGCTCTTCTTTTGAGAGGAAATATTGATTCAAAATTTTGACAATAATAGACCCTCTATAAGGTAATTCACAATAGAAATAGGAGTTAGGGTTATTCCTTTTGAAAGACCTGGTATACATGAAAGGACATTGGTCTACAGGAGTAATTCTTTTCTGGTTTCAAGGACCAGGGAGTCACCAGGTGAATTTGCTATTCTCCGCTTATAAGGTCAAGATAATTCACCAAATCTTGATTCCTCTGGGTAGAGATAAAACAATAACTCATATGATGGGTTTTCATGTTCCTTGTGAACTTGTCCCATCGAGCATGCCAAAAACTATTGGGCACTGAATTGCATCAAGTTTTACTCAATACTACGGTTGTCTATCTTCCTACTTTCTATCCAGGCTTGCACTCGATAGCTACAGCTCAACACTCAACATTGGATGGACCAAAATAGGGGTTTCAAATCCAACCTCCAGAGTAGGTTGGTTCCTTGTCAACTTAAATAGGGTGTTGACACAATTATGCTCACTTAGGGTTTTGGGGATTAGGGTTGAGAAAGATATTAGGGTTAGAAAATGTGAACAATAGTGGATGGATAGGCTAACAACATTGTCACTACAACAAAAATCTCCCATAAACCAATTTAAATGCACATTACTCAGATCAACATTATCCCAAATTAAATGCACTTTCATTCATTAAGAAATAGTAGAGAAATATTGTAGACAACAATTTCAATATCCAAATAATGATAATCCAAATAGCAGAATTAATCAATATCTAGATTTTATAGAAATGCACTCCCTAACAATAAATATCCAATTCAGAAGTAGATTTCAATTACCCTAGCAATTAGTAATCCATTAATCTGGCACAAACCAACCATTCAAGTATTTACAGAAATACAACTTAGGAATTCGAACCTCTGATATCGAATCATGAAGACACAAAATTTGAGGTAAAAATCAATGTAATGCTCCTTTCATTAGCTCTTGGGAATATTTACAGTAGCATAGGCAAACACACTAGAGCCGACCCTTAAAAATGAGGGTTCGACCTCTATTTATAGTTTGCAAAATTAAAAATATTAAGAAACATTACAAATATTTATCATTTACAGCTCAATAGAGAGTTCTAGCTAGCATTTCCTTATTGGTTCATCCTCCACGAAATCCATTGCAAGTGGACCACCATGGCAGCTCGGAGCCTCTGCAACTTGTTGGTTGTTCGGTATCAACTAAAGTTCTGGCCGTTGGAGACTGCATCTGCATCATTAATATTTCTTGGAAGCCCCTTGTCATCATCGATCTGCAACCATCTCTGGTTCTTATTTTCTTGAAACCCTCGATGCTTCGACTTCCTCCTCCAACTGATTGTGTTTTGAATCTAGTGAGAAATCACCTTAATATACTTCAAAATTATTGATAAAATCTCGATCGTAGATCTTCCCCCATCGCACGGCTATGATTTGATAAGGAATATTCTTGGAGCAATGGCAGGGAAGAACCAAAACACCATTTCGCTTTTAAAATTAATGACGTCACCTTTTATGCCTCAGAACCTACGGAACGCCAATCCGGCACAAAAACTCACTAAAAGTGAAGTGGGATGAAATCCACTCCTTATCCTTTGTTTTCCCTTGTTGGCGATGAAGCATTCACAAATCCGCACAAAAAAATTGATGATGTCATATTTTCTTCAAAACTTTTATGGATTCTATTCTGGACCCCAGCAAGTGTATTAACTCAGAACACCATTCCGGACCCACTATAGTGTAAAGGTAACTCTTCTTTCATTCCACACTGACATTAGTATACAACACTGCTTGTCACCAATCTAGAAGAAAGTTAGTCAAAATGACCTTTGTCATGAATCTGCATGCCTTTGTTTTGCTTTTTGCCTCCTATCACCATTCCGGGCAAAAATATTCTATGTGCTCCCCGAAATCGGGCTCTCCAACACTTAGCCGCTCAGAAGATGTTAAAAATACAAAGCGGTCACCAATCCACACCTTTTTTATGCTGACATCATCTTTCCCCAAAAATTTTGTGGATTCGGGACGTGTCGCCAGTCCGGAGCCAAAAACATTAGAAACTATGCAAAATTGCTCCTAGTGCGAAAATACACTAAGTGTTGGGCGGATTGAGAACCTTTGTTGTGGATCCACTCCAATATACACTAAAATGTGTGTGGAATGGGAACTTCATGCCTTAGGTAAAAAATTTCAAAATTTTCCTAAGTATGTGGCCATTTTGGGCCTACAATAGGTAGCCTAGTAACTTTAGTAATGAGTAAAATTGACATCTAGAATTTCAGCCCATTCACCCCAATGCTACCATACTTCCAAGAATGGACCAATTGAAGAGAGAGGCCCATATCATGCCCAATGAACCTCATAAAATACTTGAGGATACCCCCTTCTCCATAATCTCTTTAACATCATCATATAGCCTGAGAACCACGGGTTCTACCCTTTCTAGTTTGCTAACCATACTTGAGACCTTACTTTAAACAAAAGCTGAAGAAATTTTTTGACCATCTCCTATGGCAAAAGTATCAATAGTCACCAAAAACCCTAACCCATAAGGCTTAATACAATAGGGTTGATACGTGGTCTAAGTATGAACAATATCTATGGAGTAAATCTATAGCTAAAATAAAGCCAACCCAATTATTGTAAAATAGAATACTCTCCAAGGATCCAAAGAGGTAGCAATGCTTGAGAAAAAGGAGAAGGTAAGATTCTAGCCAAGATGATGATAAGCATGTATATTTGAAGGGGAGAAAGTAGAAATCATCACATTGGCATAAAATTTAGAAGGAAGGTATACCTTGAATGAGGCCTATTCTTGCCACCTTAGATTATGATAATCATACCCAATAATAGGGATCCAATCTAGATCACTATTATGCATGAGGATGATATAAATAATAGAATGGCACACACCACAAGAATGAAAAAGCAAACTAAGGAGAAGGATTAAGAAATCACTATTACAAAACCCACTCTGAATCATATGGCTAGGAATAGAAGGGAATAAAATGAAATGAGTCACAATATGCCACATCATCTTGAGGTGAATCTCAACCAAGATATAATCGTCTAGGTTGGATTTTAAAGGTCTTGTAGATATGATTCTGACATCAAAAAAAAGGAGGATTATGACATGTTGCAAAGCTTGATAAATGAAACACGTGAAAACCAATTGAAGAGGAATGACCTGCTCCAAAGATTGATAGTTAACATGTTGCTTAATCATGAAGTGACCACTTCCATATTTTAAATAGACCAAAGAGTATGAAATTCCTTTGTTAGCCAGATGGAGCTTGGGCAAGAAGAGAGGGTGACATTGGCAATAATTTAAAATTTAAAACTTTGAATTTTATTTTCCAACCGAGAGTTTGAATTTAAAGGTGCACTTATGGCACCAAATGACTCTTCTTAAGCTACTCAAGAGATAAGCACCTATATAAAAAACAATAGAGAACTGCACCACAATGAGGGTTAAAAATTTAAGACACCACATATGTTATATTTTGAAGAAAAATATTTACGATAAAATCAACCAAAAGATAAAAATAAAGTTGCAATATGAAATATATAATAATAGGAATATTCTACAAGTATAAAAATAAATAATATCTTCAACTACAACTCATTAAATTTCCATTAATAAATGCTCACGAAATTGTATCTCTATTGAATCAAGATCTCAAGTATCCATACTTCCATATTACAAAACATATCATATCCCATACATATAGGATGTAAATGACTCTTCATATGGATCACCCTTGGCCTTCACTCTTCTAGAGACTCAACAACTTCCTATTCTATGGAATCATGTGCACATGGAAAACTATGCACATTTACAATACCAAAAGACAATGCACACTTTAATAATATTGTGCATTTAGTACATTGCATAAATTAAATACTCAACTTCTAATCTAGGATACTCTTTGCTAATCTAAAGATGTACCAAATGTGGTACATTAGCATTTGTCAAATAATATAATATATTCCAACACTTTATGTATTATATTATTTGGTTATTGAAGACTTTAGTCTTCAATATGGATATTCATCTTGATTCTTCAATCTACCTCCTGTAGATTAAAAACTTTATTTATCATGTAGATGTCTTCTTTAGTTTTTGATTTAGTCTTCATATTGTCTTGCTCAAACCTGTATCTTTTCTTGTTTCTATTTCTTCTACATGTTTGTACTTTTACCAATGAGATATCTTCAATATCATGGGTTAGTACATAATCATAATAAAAATTATTTGGCTTCAAATATTCATTACTATCATTCATTTATTTCTTATGTTTCACTCCTTTAAAGAATTCAAAAGTGATTAATGTCAAGTAAATCATTAAATACTCTTCTGATAAAACAACAATCATATTTTGAGCATTCCACCAAGCCCTGAATAGTGTTTCATGAAGATATCCAATTATTGTCATAAAATTTTCTTCCTTTGCTTCCTTCAAGAACAAAGAGAATTTTTCTTTCAAATATGTAGACAAGTATTTGAATCTATCAAAGGTATCTATTAGGTTTTGTGAATAAAACCTAAGTTCATGAAATAGCTCTTCATTATTTTCATTAAACAAATTTCTAATTATTTCATCCATCTTGCTTCAACCCTTTCAATTTTTAGACCTTTGTAGTTGACTTCCTTATGACTCCCTAGTTTTGAATAGTAAATTAAAGATAATTTTGAATGCAATTTCAAAAAAATTAATTTTGTTAACCTTTGGTTTGATTGATAGACTAAAACCAATTTTCAATTTTAAGTTGACAACCTTTTATCTCCCAGAAATAATTTCTTTTAAATCTAAATTTCTCAATCCTATGTTGATGTTGAATTCCTTATAACTCCAAACTTAGAAATTTAGAATATCTGTAAATTTTATAAATTTAATTTGATGTAGAAAACGTTATTTCTCCAATCTAGTCAAATTGTAAATATTTTTTAAAATTTTGTAAATGCAAATAATCAAATTACAAAACTTTTAAATTACCCCAAATTTTTGAACCCAAATTTCAAGCCTTCATAAAATTCTCTAATAGCAATAATTGGATTTCTAATATTTCAAATATTAATTCTTATCCCTCCAAAATATTTTTACTTTTAACCTTAGAAAATAATAATTATAAGCAACCGTATTCCTCCTATCTTAAGCTTATAAATAACTTTAAATAAAGTTAAGTACCTTCATCCTTGAATGTGGTAATTCCCTTGGTCAATAGTGCTTGACCATCTTATGATTGGTGCTCTTCTACATGTACGTCTCGTAATTGGCACTTTTTTGCATGTATGAAATATTTGTTGTACTTTGACCTCCTTGGAAATATTATTCTCTTTCCTCTTTTGCACCTTATCCTTGTTGTTGCAATAGTCTTTGACCCTTTGACTCCTTTGTTGTACATAACTTGAATCTCTCTTGCAATACCAAGTGGTGCATCTCCTTCTTACATTCACTCAATCTTCAATTAATAAATCTACCTACATGTTCTCCTATTTCCAGTGCTTCTCTATGAATTGCCCTTCCACTCTGCTATATTTGATTCCTTGAAATACATTATCTTCCTTACTATGGGTTCTTGAAGTGCTTCTCACCTATTGAACTTTCACTGTACATGTACCACATGGCACTCAAATGCTTCCAATGCTAAAAAATATTTCCCTTACTCTCCTTACGCTTCTATAATGTAGCTTTGTGTTGGCTGATGATATTATGACACTGTGAGCATTAATACTTGCAAGTGTCTCACTTCCAATTAGAATTTAACATCTCCTTTCAGCCCTGGTGCAATTTGACAATAGAAATGCTTAACACATATCCATTACATATAACATCTTCAATATTTAACACTTGGAATTTCCCTAATTGTCCAAATGTTCTATCACATGTATGTATGCTCTTTCACCTTCTTTTGTAGAAACATATTTGTTTGGACTTCTTATATGAAATTATGGATTTGAACCTTCAACTTTGATGGCTTTGCTTTACGTTTCTAGGGGGGATCTTCCTTATATGGTGGTGGCTCTTCCTTATATGGTAGTAGCTCCTCCTTACTTGAGGGTGGATCTTTCTTGAGCAATAGCAATGCTTCCTTAGACTGTTGTTGCTCTTCCTTGAAAAATAGTGGCACTTCCCTAGATTGTGATTTTTCTTCCCGAATGGTGGTGGCTCTCCCTTGAATGATGGTAGCTCTTACTTGAGCTATGGTGGTGCTTCACTACTCCAAGCGAAAAATCTCACTTCACCTTTGGACCGTGGCTTCTTAGTATCTTTAGAAACTTAAGAATCTGCTTTACTTTCAACCTTTTCTTGGTCTTCAATTTGCTTAGAATAAATACGCTTGCTCTATTTATTTTACTCTAATAAATCTGCATTTTTTATGAGCTAAAAAACAACATTTAACATTAATGTTATTCCCTTATTATTTCTCCTTTTCAAGTAATATTTAACTTAGATTTTGCTATTTTAATATTGCAGATTTTAGGATGCAAATACTACCAGCTCTTTTCTTGAAGACTCCTTTATCAACTTCCTTTTCAGATTTTAATAAAGCTAATATGGTGCTCTCAAATGCTTAATGTAAAATTGATTTTAATACTTCAATAATAAACTTATGTAGCACCAATATCACATACCTTTTTTATCTTATTTTACAACTAATTTATTTGGTGATTGATTCACCCTTTTGCTATCTCGATCTTATGATTTTTGCACCTTTACTTTCTTGTGCTTTTCTACTTCAAACTCTACCAATCTTGTAGCTCTAATTGCTGATCAAATACCAACTTTCTTGCTGCCCAAATACTCTCTCAAATCTACCCTAAAGTTCTCCAAAATCATAGCTCTCTCTTATTCTAATGTCGTCCACAAATCATATTTTGTGGCTTCAAATATTCTCCAAATATGTTCTCTCAAAATTTGAAACTTACAACTATTAGTGTTGCCTAAATTCAGTCAAAAAATTCTCAACTTTCCAATCAATTCCTCCTTTGTTTTATTTTCCAAAAACTGCAACAAAAATCTCCAAAATGTTGCCTTCTTTTGTTTTCACGATCTCATTCAATCATCTATTCAAGGGCATTCCAAAATATGTCCAAATATTTTCTAAATCTTAGCTCTATACCTCCTTCAATCTATTCTCCTGCAACCCTTCAATTACTACTTCAAAAATCAACAATATTATCTTTTCAAATAAGAATTCAAAAATACTATGGTTGTTCTTAAAATTCTTAAAACTATGGCCTCCTCAATATTCCCTTCTCCTTCAATATTCTTGTCGATTTACGACTTCAAATATGATCTCCTTCGATGTATTCTTCCTCAAGAATCTGAATGTCTTGAGATCTTCAAAACTCTTTTCCAAAATTTGGCAAAATTTTTGCCATAAACTTCTCCCTCTTGGGCTTGTTTTCGGATGGTGATAATTGTCCCAAATTCTTCCTATAAGAAACTTCTCCTTGCTTAGCTTTCTTCTTCCTCTAGCTTTCTCCAATGGTTGCTTCTCTAATTTTACAATAAGGCTTTCTCTAGCCTTCTTCTCCTTCTCCAAATTCTCTTGAGACCTCTCCTCTTGGGTCTTCTAATTCTATAGCTCCTCAATTCTTCTCCTCAAAGCTTCAATGAGACTTATACTTGATTTTTTGGATCTCCAAAATCTACTACTTCTAAATTCTGCAATAGGACCTTTTCTTAGTCCTTCTTTGGTTTCAATCTCCAATCTTCTATCTTCCAAATCTAGAAGTTATTTGATGCGATATCTTTTGGATCTCTTCAACTTCTTCAATATACAACCTTCAACATCCAGTATTCAATATTCAATCACCTATGAGACCTCCTTATTTTTTCTCCTCAATATTCTTCCTTCAATCTCCAATGGGTCCTTCTTTCTTAGACCTCCTTAATATTCAATGTCTATTCTTTTGCTACAACTCAAAACTAATCCCTGCATGAGGAAAATTTTAGGCAATTGAAGGTGAAATTCTTCTCTATTTTTTGTAGGTAGCGTCTCAACTTCTAAGAACTAATTTTCCATAGCCAAAAAAATATACCAAATGCATTAAATTTCTAGAATTCTAAAAACAATAAACTTCACTAGCTATTCTCAAAACTAGTGGAAAAAATTCGATGTTGATTCCTAGTCTTTAGAAGTTTTTCTTCAACCCTATGGAAAGACTCTATCCAACTTGCAATATGAAATCTCCTTCAAACTCTCAAAATTATCAATAGGACCTCCTTATAGGGTCTCTAAATCTCCTCAATGTCAAGGTCTATCTTCAAGACTTGTAATTTCCTTCTATTCTAAATTTTCTCTTGGAATAGGTAAATCTCCAATCTTCTCTACTTTTCTTTTCTAGAGGTAAATCCTTTAACTTCATTGGTTTCTTGTTAACCAATGGAAATATTCTTTTCAACTTTAAAACCTGTACAAATTGAAATCTGTTGTAGCTCTGATACTACTGTTAGCTTTTGAAACTAAATACTTAAGATAAAATCAACCAAAAGATCAAAACATAGTTACAATATAAAATATATAATAACGATAGTATTCTACAAGTATAAAACTCAAAAATATCTTCAACTATTAGCTTATAAAATTTATATTAATAAATGCTCACGAAATTGTATCTCTATTGAATCAATATCTCAAGTATACATACTTCAATATTACAAAACATGGCATATCCCATACATATAGGATGTAAAGTGACTCTTCATATGGAGCACTCTTGGCATTCACTCTTCTAGAGGCTTTCCAAATTCCTATTATGTGGAATCATGTTCACATGGACAACTATGGACATTTACAATACCAAAATACAATGCACACTTTAATAATAATTGTGCATTTTTGACATTGGATAAAGTAAATACTCAACTTCTAATCTAGGACATTATTTCCTAGTATAAATATGCACAAAATTTGGTACATTAGCATGTACCAAATAATGTAATATATTCCAACAACATAGCAAAAGAAAGCATAGAAGAGGAGATCTCAAAAAAGACCCTTACAACATCTTAGATAGATCTTGAGGGAAACTTTTCCTCCAAGTTGTATGTCCATCTTGATGCAAGCTGAGGTTTTTCAAGGTATCACTGATCTATTTCTATCTCTGTACATGTGTTTTATTTGGAACTCTTTTAGGGATTGGATATATCTTTCATATTCCTCTATCATGTTTGTTATACTACAACTGGGGATTTTGGAATAAATTGTAAAGTTGATAATAGTTAGAGAAACTCCTTTAATGATAATTTTTTTTGCAATTTAGAGATCACAGTAAAGTTATCCCCTAAAAGAGAGCTTTGGTTTCCACAAAGTTATTAGTTTGAATTCCTAAATTTTTAGCATAAGCTTGAATAATTTCTCCTTTGTGATTTCGAAACACACAACAAACCCTGGATTTCCCTATATTTCATTTAAAAGCCCCATAAAAATTAGTTTGATCCATCTAGGGGGAGGGGGTCTCCATTTAACTTAGGATCTATTGGATAAGCTTGATTACACCATCTCTTTGTTCCTAGGCAAAAGACACATCTTCTTCATATTATCCTCATCTTTATGAACCCCATTACTATCCAGGAATAAGCTTGAGATTTTTTTCACAATAGTATTAAGAATCCTAAAACTAATAATATTACATATATTTTGGATTCCTTGAAGGTCTTGTTATTTATTTCCTTCCAAACCCCCCAAATAATGTGAGGGAGGCTAAAGGACTAGAGAACCAAGAGTCTCAGGTTAAAGAAGGGGGAGGTCCATTCATCACAAACATCCAAAAGGAGGCATGGGACAACCCAAAAAACCCCAAGGTCATTTAAAAGGGAAATGAAAATCTCTAGGAGGAAGGGATATTGGAATAATAAATGGTACAATGTTTCATCACACTTTTCACAAAGATAGAATTTTTTGGGGAGACACATCCCCCATCTTTGGAGATTTTTAATGGTAAATTTTTTATATTGGATAGTCAAAAAAAAAATAAATTGACTTTAGGGATGAAATTTTTAAACCAAGTATGTCTACTAGGAAAATAGGAGATATGCTCAATTTCATAAAGGAATTAATAAGATATTATATAGAAAGAGCCATCATTTTCACCTTTCCAAAAATTAGAGTCTTCCTCATCTGAATTTTTAATTATGTGAGTTCTCAATTTTTCATTTATTAATTTAATGTCCTCTTGTTGTTCTTGATTAAGGTTAGGAAGAGAAATGGATTTCCATTTTTCTTTCAGTCATTTTTTTCCATAAAATCAACGAGTTTGGTACCGTAGAGAAGACGGGTTTTGGGCTCCACAATTGAAATATGAGGGAAGTTAGCTAGAGGAAAGTCAAGCAGCCAAGGATCCTCCCAAAGATTAATTTTATTACCATTCCCCAGATTCCATCTACACCCCTTAAGAATGAGAGACTTGGTTTTAAGTATTCTAAACCAAAAAATAGATCTTGTCGATTGAAGGGGATCAATGAGAAAATTTTTATTTTGGTTCAAATACTTGGTTGAGAGAATGTGGATCCAACCTAGGTTTTCTTTCCTAAACAATTTTTGGCTTTGCTTAGCCATTAAAGCTTTATTAATTTTTTTTAGCTTTCTAAATCCTAGACATATAGCTCCTCTTTTTCTATAGATATGATCCTAGGATACTAGAGGAAATCTCTTCTTTTCCTCAAAACCCAACCAAAGAAAGGTTTTCTAGATAAATTCAATTTATTGGGCCACTTAAGTGAGGATTTTAAAGAGAGACATAATATATATGAATGCTTTAGAGAGTTTATTTCACTAATTGGGCTTTACCTTCCTAGTTAAGGAGGGCCCCTTTCTAACCAATGAGTTTTCTTTGTACTCTCTCCACCATAGGATCCTAGATATTCTCTTTTAATATGACTTTAAAGAGAGGCATCCCAAGGTGGATCGAAGGGAATTCAACTATTTCACACCCAAAATTTGAGCAATATTTCTCTTCCAATTGAGAGGAGTATTAAGGAAGAATATTTTACTTTTAAGGAAGTTGATATTCTAACCTTTAGCTCTCTCATTATCATATAGAATGCCCTTGACTTACTTAGCTTGGGAAATAGAGGTAGAAGTGGTTAAGAGAGAATCATCCAAAAATTGTTGATAAGTGATTGGATCTAGAGATAAGGTATATCTGATTCCTTCAATTGTATTCTTGAAGGATGTATATTTTAAAGATATATTTAGAGCTTTTGCCATCAAAATGAAGAGATATGGAGAGAGAGGATCACCTTGACAAATACCCTTTAGGCTCTTGAAATAGCCTATATGAGAACCATTAATAATAACTGAGAACATAGTAGTTGAGATGTATTATTTGACTAGACTTAACCATCTTTGATAAAAACCAAACTTATCTATGACTTTCAAAAATAAGTTCCAAGAGACTCTGTCATAGCCCTTATTCATATCTAGCTTAAGGGATAAACTAGCTCTTCCTCTCGTATCTAGAGAATGAATGAGCTCATGGATTTTTATAATGCTATCCAGAATCTACCTTCCTATCATGAATCCTCCCTAGATCATGTCAATAGTATGAGGAAAAAACTTTTGATTCTATTAGCCAATATTTTGGTCAAAATTTTATAAATGGTATTAAAAATACTAATGGGTTTGTAGTCTTTGAAGTCCTTAGATCCTAATTTCTTGGGAATGAGAACCAATAAGGTAGAGTTTACATCTTTTGAAATAAACTCGGTTCTTTTGAATCTCCTTCAAGGCTTCCCTAATCTCCTTAACTAGAATGTGCCAAAAAAATTGAAAAAAGGGGGAGGAAACCATCAGGACTAGGAACTTTTAGACCCTATAGAGAAAATAGTCCTTTTAATCTCAATGTGTTGATTAAGTAGGAATTAATTTCCTTTGAAACAAGAAGGGGATATTAGGAAGTAGCTTCCTTTCTTCCATGTCATCACCATCCTTATTAAAACCCAAGAGAGTTTTAAAAGAGTTAATAGCTTCAGCCATGATCTTTAGGATGTACTCCAATTTAGAGCCATCCACCTTAAGAATCTCTTTAATTCTAATTGTACTTTTGTACCTCAAGGTTGAAATATGAACAGATTTGGTATTATAATCACCATATTTAAGATAAAGGGTCCTTGATTTAAGTCTCCATAACATTTCTTCACTAGCCAAAATGTTATGATAGTCTGCCAAAATTAATTTCTCTTTATATTTGGTGGTCTAGGATAGATCTCCAAATTCAATGGAAAATTCTATCTCCTTCAATTGCTTTCTCAGTTCCTCCTTATTTTGGAACATATACCTAAAAATAGTTTTATTCTAGATTATATTAGCTTTGACTAACCTGAGATTATTAGTAATTTGAGAAATTAAAGGGCCAAAAAAATTCTAGGACCACCACTCCTTTATTTTAGCCTCTAGATCTAGGTGTTGGATCCACATTGCTTTAAACTTGAAGGGTTCAAGAATTTTTTGGGGGCCTATAATGTTTCAAACATTAAAGTATTACGGTTTGAGCCCACTTTAGGAAGATAATGTAAGGAAGTTCCCCCAAAGGAAGCCAGACCCTATTTAGAAATTAGGACCCTATATAATATTATCTGAATAAGTTTGGTACTTATACTTCTATTGCTCCAAGTAAATTTATTTTCTTTTAGTTCCATATCCATCAATTCATTCTGATTTACAAAAATAGAAAAATATTCCATTCCTTTTTTATTATATTGAAAAAAAAAATGGTTTTTAAAGGAACCCCAAAAATTTTACATCAAAAACAAAACCAAAGAGGAGCAAAGAAAAAAATAGGGCAAACAACCAAGAAACATAAAACACCAACCAGAGGCCTCCACTAGCAAAAAGAGATGAAAAATTTCCCAAGAGATATACCTACCAAAAAAGAGAGTTCAATCCAAAACATACAAACTTAGTTTGAGAATCCTCAATAGAAAGATCAATGTCCATATCTGGATAAATTATGTCCTGCTTTAGTCTTCAAGAAATTTTATTTGCATAGAAAGCAAACATTTTCATAGACCTCTTAAGGGATCTCACTAAATCCTTAAAAAAAAATTAAGACTTGGATTAGTAAGGGGCTCTACATGAAGCTTGTACCTAGTCCCTGGAGTTCTAGAGAATTTTAAATACTTCTAAAAGAAAGAAGTTGGAACAACATCATTAGAATCATCTGAATCTCCAGATACATGGGAAGTATGTAGCTTCCTCAAATATTTAGAATTCAAATGAATAAACCTCTACATTCTTTTAAGCTCAATATTTGACTTCTTTAGGGAATCAATTTTTTTATTTTAGCAAGTTTTTCATCCTCAGAGGAAGACGTGTCACCAATTTTTTTGGACCAATTGAAGTTGGTGGGGGAGCATTAATATTAGTACCATCCAAGGATTGATGGACCACACCATATTTTTTAAGGATAGACATATCCTCCCCATATTGAGAGATCATGGAGTCATCAATGATAATTTTTCTAATTACTTTATTCAAATTATCCTTCCCAATATTAGTCTCCAAGGGAGACTCATCCAAAGCATCCTTGTTTAAAATCTTCTATTCCTTTAGACACAATTGGATTTCCCTATTTTTTATCAAATTAATAAAGTGGAGAGCTGAAGTCCCCAACCAACATCCAAATCTCTTTTATAAATACCTCTATCATTCTCCCTAAGGAATCCCATAACATACTCCTAGAATAAGAATTAGGTGCAAATATATTGGAGAGGACCCACCTACTCTTAGTCTCTTTACAAAATAAAAGTATATTAGTAATTATATCTAAGACTGAAATAAATGAGCTATCCAGCTTCTAAGGATCCTAGAGGTAAAGGAGACCTTGAGGCTTCTTTAGTCAAGCTAGAAGCATACCCAACATCCTTCCAAATAGCCTTTCTACTCTTTTAGTATTACAATCGTCCACTTTGGTTTCTAGGAGGATAATTTTTGGTAAAATATATTTTCGTATGTCAGCTATAACTAGAAGTCTCTTTTTAGAATGGTCATTCATGCCTCTTATATTCCATGAGAGGATCTTCATTTATGAGTTTTGGAATTAGGTTTCTTTCCCCCACTAGTGATAGGGGGGATTGAGAACTACTAGAAGTTATCCTTATTTGTTTTTCAATGGAGTCTTTTCCCTCTTTGATTCTCAAAATTGACCATGTTCCATTGGCTATCTTTGATTTTATCTCTCTTTTCCCAATATCTTTATTGGGAGGTTTCCCAACTTTACGCTCAATACCTGCATCAATTGACCATTTTTATGACTTCTTGTTTTTAGCCCAAGGCAAGCAGGACTTATCTTCATTTTGGATTTTACTTTGGGGGACTCAACTAGGGTCTCAAGATGCTAGAAGACAACATCCTTGGGAAAATTGTAATTTGAGTCTAAAGACTTCCTTCCACCAACTAGGAAATCAAAGACGGAAGCGAGACAGTCAAAAAGGTTCTAAATGATAGAGTTTAAAAGAGACACTTTAGGGGAAGGTAGAATAGAGCTAACCTGAGTTATTTGATTTTGGACTTCTCCTTTTCCCTTGACTGGGGCCGCTTCCATGATTAATTCGGACCCACTTGCTTCTTGAAGGAAGAAATCCGAGCTAGGCTGACTCCCCATAGTTTCTAGAGCAAAAGCATTATTGCCCACATCCTTCACAATTTTTGCCTCTAAGTGCTAGCAACCAAAAAACATCAAAACTAATTTTGATGGTCCTTTAGAAAAAATATAAGAAAATAATGAAGACACAATTCTCCTCAATTATGTAGAATTATATGAAACTTTAACTAACAACTATTTAATGGCTAGGCATCTTCTTACATGATTAAAATTGCAATTGAGAATGAATGAAAATATATTTCAATAATAAAGGATTCACAAACTATTGGTAATGCTATTAGCAAAAATGGATATGAAGATTGAATAAAAAATAATATTATTGTTATGCTTATCAGCTATGATTAGAGGTAAACACTTCTAAATGTGAGCATATCTATATGGAAGGAAATAGATATCAAGAAACTTATTGTTAATTTTTTTTTTTAAAAAGATAAAGCATATACATAATAGAAAATAAAATACTTTTATTGAATAGAAAAATAAAATGTAATTGATCTTACAACAAATACACTATTTTATTATTTTAATAATAATAACCCTAATAAAAATTATATATATTTATAATTTATTTTAAATATACTAAAAATTTTATGATATGTAAAATTAAAACAGCCACAATTAAAAATATTAAATAAAGATAAAAATAGGAAAACATGCGATTTAGATGACTTTTCTACCTACACCTCCTTGACTAAAAGCATATTATTGTACAAGTTTACAATCTTTACAAAGTTCATCACAATAGCCATATAATAATCAGAAAAAAAAAAAAATTCCTTTTCTCTTATAATTGTGATGTCTTATCCCCAATTAGCCTTTAAGAAATACCCATCCTGCTATGAACTAAATAAATGCATGAAGATGAAACAAAATAGTATTTTGATTTAAATAGTAAGATGATTATCAACCCTTATAAGTGCTCTGAGGGAGGTTTCTTTAGGAGCTAAGTTGCCATCTAATTAGTAGTTAGAAAACACACTATCAAATCAAATTAATTCATGAGACAAGAATTTTAACGCTTGCAACGTTCTATCCTGAGCCACGGCTAAAGGCTGTGACCTTTCAAGATTTTGTTTTCTTGCATATACTGCCAACAGTCTATTTCTCATCGTCAACCAGCACGTACAACAATACTAACAAAAATAAATAAACTTGAGCCGCCATGGATAAGCATAACTGTGGTGAAATTATAAGAAATTCAAGAAGACATTTACAGTTTTCAACGATACTGAATCTCCTCTTGCTTGGAAGAAGGAAACCACGAGAATCATTGCTGCAATGCATACATTCAGGATTGGCTTCTACTTCTTCCACAATCTCTACCAAATTTAAACTCTTGTTAAGGTCTTTCCTACCCACAAGGACAGCCAACGCCCACCAATGTCTGAACAACGACGACAATAACTGAAGAGATTCATCAGGTAGGAGATGAGACCATGAAAGGTATTGTGTATGAAGGATACCGAACTACTTCTACTTATCACTCTTTCGAAAAAAAAAAACTAATTACTTTATTATTTCTTAGACTTATTTTTTATTTTCTTAAGACCGACCAACCTCTTATATTTTTCTTATTTTCATTGAAAACATATCTAACTAAAAAGCAGTTCTATTTGATTAAACATTTATTTTTATATATTTTTTTAATGTTTTTGCCTAATCACCTTTTTCACATATTTTTATATTTTTATTTAGAAAAATTAGTGATTAAGCAATTCATAACACTACGTTATGTTTATAAATGATCCAAAACACACTAAATGGCCATGATATTTATGATCATTTCAAACAGTTTTATATTTTTATTTAGAAAAATTAGTGATTAAGCACTTTCATTACACTACGCACGTTATGTTTCTAAATGGTCCAAAACATTCTACAATGGGCATGAAATTTATGATCATTTCAATTGACATTTTTGTTAAGTCGTTGGGTTCTAGAGATGCCATAACTGTTGAGGATTTGATAAAAAGTTACATGGTTAATGCAATTTTTTATTTTATTAGATATAGAAACGGTTTTGAAAGGGTTCTCAAACTTTTTATAATATTAGGAGTTTTGTAAAACTTGGTCTAAGAACAAAAATGACTATAAAACATACAATTGGTCACCCATCATCAAGTGAACCAACTACAACTTCATACAAGAAACAAAATTAGAACAATGTTGGTGAGCCCCTTACCAACCATCACTCCCACATAGTTGTGCACAAAACCTTTTTTCATAAACAATAAAAGCTTACAAATTCAATTGAAGAAGGCCTTCAAGAAAATTATCTCTCGAAACAGATAGACCATTGAGACTTATACCCAAGTTTGCCATAAAGTCAATGTAGCAGTTTCTTTCTCTAAAGATATGCTTTATCTCTCTATCCTCTATAGCTTTAAGAATTCACTTAGATTCCATAATCATAACCTCAATATTCCAATCGAGGACTAAATCACCTTTGACCAAGTTTATAATATTAAGTGAGTTTTCTTCAATGCAAAATTTTTGGTATTCCATCTTCTCCATAAGTGAGAGACCTTGGTAAAGGGATCTAGCCTTCGCAACATGGTAATACTGGATATCTAAGAATTTGGCATATGCCAACAAAAGGCCATCTTTGTCATCCCTAAGCACCCCACCAACAATAACATTACTAGGATTACTCTTTGAAGCTCCATCGAAGTTCATTTTAACCTAGCCTAGAGAAGGAGGTTCCCACATGACAAGGGCTCGAGGATTAGGACTAGGAAAACCAACAACCCTATTACTCTGTTGAAAACTAATTTTCCTTTCGAGCTCAGCCTCCTCAAATCTACCCTCCTCTAAAGCTAGAGAGGACACATTCTGTAGGTTGGAGGCCAAGGCTCTGGCACAAATAGAGGCAGGATCTCTTTAATTTTTTTTTAAATCTATTATTCCTCTCCTTCCACACCCACTAGAAAATATACAGCAAATAGAAGTTCTAAAAACATTTCAACCTTGGATAGTAAAAAGGAGATGACCATTGAGTGCAAACATCAACAAGTGAACTAGATAGCACCCAAAATCGGTCCCAAAAATTTAAAAATAGAGTTAAGAACTTTCACAAAGAATGAGCATTGAAATAATATATGGCTTGTCTATTTCTCATTAGCACCATAGATGTAGCATCTGTTCGGCATAGATTTGATTGAAAAGGATTCCTTATTTTTACTTATCCAGAAGATCTCATCCTCTTTATTTCTCTATTTAAATACCTAAAAATTTAACTTATTAAAAATTAGAATCTAAGCTTTAAATTCAACATTATTGAGAATAGATTGCTCTAATCATTTTTAAATATTCAACCCATTAACCACCTTGATAAAGTCAACTGCATTAGACCCAAAGACCAATCTGGTTATTGGTTCCAAACATGCCAGATTTAGAATCTACACAAGGGGTTGGTCCATGAGCCAAATATCTTTCAAAAAATTAATCTTGAGTACATAACCCAACCTCCACCTACAACCTTTGGATACTATCACCTTTATATTTTGCAAACTCAACCAAAATGCTGAATTGGAAGTCAGTAGAGGATCAACAAGCAAAAAATTATCCTACCTCAAGTATTTGGCTGACACAATGTTGACCCGGCTAGTTTCAGTTTGATTTGCCAACTTCCATCCTTGTTTTGCAAACAGAGCCTTATTCATCTGCCTGATATTACAGAGACCTAAGCCACCATCCTTTTTAGGTGTACAAACTTGCTCCCAACCAAGTGAAATGTTTTCTTCTCATTAGTATCGGACCAAAGAAATGACTTTTGAATATGTTCAATCTTCGATAAAATCTTGTTAGGAATTCTAAATATTGATAAGAAGAAGGTTGGAATACTTTGAAGAGTATACTTTATCAGAGTAGACTTTTTGGCTTGATTGAGGAGGTATCCATTCCACCTGACCAACTTCCTCTACAATATTTCCACCATAGGTTCCCAAAGCGACTTCCTCTACAATATTTCCACCATAGGTTCACAAAGCGAATCTTAGATCCCGTCTTTAAACAAAGGCATTCCAAGGTAAATAGAGGGAGGGCATCCACCTCACAACCCAATATGCAAGCAATTATCCTCTACCTTGCTAAGGGGGTATTCAGAAAGAAGATTTTGCTTTTTATATAATATCTTTTGCCCAGTTGCAATTTCAAATACCTCCAAGATTCCTTTTAGCACCCTTACATGGGAAACTGAAGCAAGGAAGGAGAGTAGAACATCATTTGCAAATTGGTGATGAAAATTAGGATCCATCGGTAAAGTGGGCTTTAAACCTTCCATAAAGGGTTCTAACTTGATAGCCCTACCCAAAGCTTCCACCACTAAGATATAAAGGTAAGGGGACAAGTGAACCTCTTGAAGAATACCTCTCAGACTTGAAAAATAACTTGTAGGGGACCCATTTATATAGACCAAAAACTTGGCAGAAGTGTTGGAAATATGAATAGGTTTTATTGTCATCGATGTCAAGAAGTCAACATCAGCAAGCATCAGTTTTAGTGAGCAACATCAATTTCAGGTTTTGTAATCAAGTGCAAAAGAAATTTTTCTCCCAAGTGGTTAGATGAGGTTTAAAGGGTAAAAGGAAGGCCCAAGAAAATAATATTATAATAATTTATTATAATATTAAAAGTGTAAGACCCAAAGAGTTAATTAATTATAATAGTTTAAATATAATTTAATTTATAAATTAATTTAATTAACATATAAAGTTATTAAGTTAATTGTAAATTAATTATAATTTAATTTATAAATTAAGCTAACCCTAAAGATAGGGTTATAAAGTTTATAATTTGAATTTTTGAATTAATCTCACGGACGTCGTCGAAGACATCACTCTATGCATATAAAGGAGGGAAGAAACCCAAGGCATTAATTATCCATGCGATCGATTGAAATCTAAGGTAATTCATGCACAAAGAGGAAGAGAAGGATTCACATGTGTTTTGAAGGTTTAACGAAACAAAGCAAAGGACAATAGTGGGGAGCCCACTTCACATCCCTAAGTGCTTGGTAGCACGGTTGGCAGTTGGTGGCTATGCTAGGACGTTGCAGATGTAAGGTCAAGGGTTCAAGTTTCATGGTGTTCATTTTGCAAGTAGAGGAAGTTTTTTTTTATTGCACCGTCAGGGAAGGTTCAAAGGGAATGCGATGCCTTTATCTTTGTGTGGATGCATGTAGCTCACGTGGTGAGCATGCGCCTTGCTAAGGCGATTGGAGGGGTGAGGTTAGGTGTTTGAAACCCGTCGAAAGTGTTTTTCTAGGCAAAAAGGTATGCGTCGATTTTGATTTTATTGCTAAGGTTGTATAAATTTGGAGGTTGCTTTGTTATGAAAAATAAAGGTTGATTAAAGTTTTTGAGGGAGATATAATTGTATTAAAAATTAAATATATGATTTTCATTTTTTGGTGATTACAGTTTATGAAATTGGATATTATAAGGTGTATAAGGACTTTGCTATACTTGTTAAATGTAGTGTTATGGTGAAATTATTAAATTGAATATTGTGTGTTTGGATATTATAAGGTGTACAAAAGGATTTGTTATTTTGTATGAAAGATAAATTACTTTGTGGATATCTTGAGAGAGGTTGTGGTAACCTAACCCTAGTGTTGGTAAAGAAAATTTTGATTGTGGTTAAGACAGGTTTTGAAGACATATCTCCATCAAAATAAAAGGTATGGATAAATCTTCCTCGTGAGAAAAATATTGTTGGATTGGATGTTATGAATGTTAAGTTGTAGTGAAAAGGATTGTTTGGTAAGCATTATTGAGTTTTCTTGTTAAAGGTTTTCTAAGTGAGATTTGATGATAAAAATCTTGTTTGATTAGCATTTTTGGAAATATTGAGTAAACTTTCATATGCTTGAACTAGGGTTTGTGAAAGAACATGAGTATCATTGTTATGTGAAGTTGTGAACTATCTTGAACTAGGATTTGTGAAAGATCATGAGTATCATTGTTATGTGAGATTGTTTGATAAGCATTTATTGGAAATAATTGAGTGAGGATTCATATGCTTGGACTAGGGTTTGAAAACAAGGAGTGTTTTATTGAGTGATTGATTGAGTGGAGTTGATTGAGCCTAATCAAGTGAGAGTGTTGAAGTGATTTTTCTAATTCTGTGAAACAAGTTGTTCTATATCCTAAATTGATTTGAGAAAGAGGTTCAGAGTGATTGAGTGTTTGTGAGTGTGAAACATATTGAGTCTCTAACAATTCTATATATGTTTTTATGATAAGGTGATTGATTGTTGTGAGTGTGAAGCAAATTGAGTCTCTAACAATTCTCTATATGTTTCTGTGGTAAAGTGATTGATTGTTGTGAGTGTGAAGCATATTGAGTCTCTAACAATTCTCTATATGTTTTTGTGGCAAAAAAGAAGAGATAATGAAAATGATTGAGCATTGTTGTGAGTGTGAAGCATATTGAGTCTCTAAAAATTCTCTATATGTTTCTAAGAGATTGGACAAGTTCTAGTGAGGACTTGTTTAGTAGATTTGTGATAATTCTTTGTGAATACTTGTTGAGTATATTGGACAAGTTCTAGTGAGGACTTGTTGAGCATATTTGAGGTAAGTCCTTGAGAAGACTTGTGGACAGATTGGTGTGAGCTTTTTTGGAATATTACAATACATATTTGAAGACAGATATTGAGAGCAAATTGGACAATTTCTAGAGAGGACTTGTGGATAGATTAGTGTGAGCTTTTATGGAATCTTACAAGGTAGATTTAATATAAATATTCGAGAAGACTTGAGAGCAGAGTTGATTGATTGATTTTTTTAAACCTTGAGTTAAGGTTTGGAGAAGGTCTAGCATAGTTGATTTGTGATTGAGTCAAGTTTTGTGTTAAGGCTTGAGGATAGAGATTGAGCAGATTTGAGCTAGATCGAAGGACTATGTTTAGTGTAAATTTGAGGACATAGTTTGGTGTATATTTGAGGACATAGTTTGGTGTATATTTGAGGACATATTTATGTCAGACCAAAGACAGATATTGAGCATATTTGTGCTAGATCGAAGGATTGTGTTTAGTTTAGATTTGAGACAGAGCTGAGAGCAAGCTTTGGAGGTGACATAGTATAGAGGATGATAGTATCTAGTGGATAAATTTCCATTAGCCAAGGTAGTGAGGATAGGTCTTCTGAGTGAGGACATGAGTCTTTAGTGGATAGATATCCATTAGTCAGTGTAGTGGATGCAACAATTCTTCTAGAAGATCACCAGGCAGAGCAGAGGATAATGAGTTCTCCTATGGATAGAGATCCACAAACTAGCTAATGAGATTGGTGTCTCCTATGGATAGATATCCATGAAATTTTTAAGGGATTAGTGTCTCCTTTGGACATAGGTCCATAAATATTGTAATAGGAAAAGGTTTTCCAAGATATTTTTTGAGAAAATTTTAGTGAAGGATTTTTTCCATGGAGTAGCCCACATTGAGTGAACCACATTAAATTGGTGTCTCTATTGTGTGTGGTTATTTATATTTCTTTAATTAATGCTATTGATACATTGCATAATATTTATTGGTAAAGAAAAAGTAAAAAATGGTCTTATACTGTTCACCCTCCTCTTAGTATAAGCTTGTGTTCTTCAATTGGTATTAGAGTGGATTCCTTCAGAAGAGTCTAACAGCTTGAAGAAAAATATTACAAGAAAAAAATGGATTCTAAGAGTGGATCCTCAAATAATTTAGCACCATTTTTTTATGGAAGCGATTATGTATTTTGGAGTATGAGAATGAAGATTCACCTGATGACACTTGGCAAGAAAATATGAGTAGTTGAAAATAGATACACACCACCAGGTACTCCACCTATAGATAAATATGGTAAGCTTCTACATCATTACAATTCAAGAGCAATGAATGTAATTTTGAGAGGTTTGCATAGAACAGAGTTTGTTAAGGTTATGCATTGCAAATAAGCAAAATAAATATTGGATAAGTTGCAAGGCATATATGAAGAAAAAAATATTAAAAAGGTAAAGTTGTGAAATATCAAGGGATAATTTGAAGATCTAAAAATGAAGAATGAGGAAAAAATTAGTGCTTATCTACTTCATGTAGATGTGGTTGTTAACTCCATGAAAGGACTTGGACTTGAGGTTCAAGAATCTGATGTTTGTGATAATATCTTAAGATTTCTACCAAAAGGTTTAGTGAATTCCAAATATAGAGGAATCAAAATATGGTGATATTTTGACAAGGGATGAATTACTTGGCATTCTTACAACTTTTGATATGAGAACAAAAGGGGAACCTAATATCTGAAAATAAGTTGCCTTCAAAGCTACTAAGAAGACAAAGGGTAAGAAGTCAGATTCAAGCAATGAGTCATCCAGTGATGAAAAAGAAAATTATGGTAGAAAGAACAAGAATCCAATAAATCTTAAAGGTATGGAATTGGTTAGATGTTTCAATTGTGGAAAGTATGGTCACTATGCAACTGATTGTCAAGAAGCTAGAAATAGCAATGATGAAGAAAAATAGGATCATAAGAATAGGGAATCAAAAAAATACAAGTACCAAAATAAATTCAAGGATGAACAAGGCAAAAAAGGAAAGAAGTTTTTTCAAATATAGAAGAAAAGTTACTATGCAGACAATGCAAGTGAGTACTCAAATGATAGTGATAATAGTTCCTTAGATAATGATAAAGATGAAGTTTTATTTCTAGAAAAATAAAAGGAAATGATTAATAAAAGGTCACCAATAATATTCAAGTGTTTTAGATGTGGTAACTTTGGTCATATTGAATATAGTTGTACAAATAATGGTTTTAGTTTCAATGATGATGAATATGAAGATACACTTGAAGGACTAGAAGTGAATATTCTAATGGCATTAGAAGAAGAAGGAGATTATCCTATAGAAGACAAGTCAGAAAATAATGAAGATGTTTTCAAAGGTAAACAAATAGAGGAAGAATCAAAAATAGGAGAAGTTGATCTTGAAGGTGAACTTATTCATGCCCTTGATGAATTAAAGAAGGTAAGAAAGAAAAACTCCCAACTTAAGCTTCAGTTTCAAGAATGTAATGAATAGAAATGAAAGCTTATAGAGGATCTAAATAAGTCAATGACTAAGACAAGGAAGTTCAAATATAAGTTAGAAGCAAATGTATTAGAATGTGAAAGGTTAGAACACGAAGTGGCTCTACTAAGGGAAGAAGTAAAAGAGTCTAAGGACAAGTTAAAAAGGTTTGGAAAGAGGTCAAAGATCATAGATAAGATGATCAAGGTACAAATATTTCAACAAATAAAACAGGTCTTGGTTTTGAACATGTTCAAAAGAAACAAGGAGAGGATTCAACCTTAAGTTTTGAAGAAGAATAAACTTCAAAAGAAGAGATTTTAAGAGAAAGTGAGACTTTTGAGGATGAGTTTGACAACATAAAGTTCAACAAGGAAAAGAACAATTCACAAAAGAGGAATAGATGGAATAGGAACCAACACAAGGTAAAAGAGACTAAGAGACCAATTAGGTCAAGTCAAGGTAGTTTTAATGGATGATGTTTCTCATGTCACATGTTTGGGAACAAGGCTACACAGTGAAGGACACATGAAAAATAGGAGTATGGAAAATTTAGAAACAGGTAACTTTTTCAAGGGTATTGCTACTCTTGTAATAATTTTGATCACAAGGCAATTAATTGTAGGGTTCATGATAGAAATAGATATGGCTTCACCAAAAGAAATCCCAAGATATTTGCACCTCCAAGGAATAATAAAATTAAGTGTTATAAGTGCAATAATTATGGACATATAGCAAAGTGGTGTAGAGAAGATATTCCAGATACAAGCAGGAATAGGAATAGTCAGAGGAATCAGAAGGACCAGATGAGAAGGAAAGTGGATAAATGTAAATATTTGTGTATGTTGGGAGTAGAAATACTCCCACCCCAGAATTAACCACCTCAAGAGGAGGTGGGTTAGGGGCTAAGCTAAGAGTTTTATTATTAGCCCCGAGCCCCAAAGGTGACCCTTTTCCATTGATGTCAAAGGGGGAGATATTTGAGTAAGGGAGAGAGATTTGATTTAAAGGGAAAAAATTTAGTTTGGGGGAGCAGAACCAAACAATATTAAGAAAATGGTAAAAGATGATTGGATTACCATCAATGACAAAGGGGGAGATTTTTGGAAATATGAGAAGGTTTTGTTGTCATTGATGTCAAGAAGTCAGCACCAGCAAGCGTCAGTTTCACTGAGCAGCATCAATTTTAGGTTTTGTAATCAAGTGCAAAAAGAAGTTTTCTCCTAGATGGTCAGATGAGGTTTAAAGGGAAAAAGGAAGGCCCAAGAAAATAATATTATAATAATTTATTATAATATTAAAATTTCAAGACCCAAAGAGTTAATTAATTATAATAGTTTTATTATAATTTAATTTATAAATTAATTTAATTAACACATAAAGTTATTAAGTTAATTGTAAATTAATTATAATTTAATTATAAATTAATTTATTAATTAATTAAACTAACCCTAAATATAGGGTTATAAAGTTTATAATTTGAATTTTTGAATTAATCTCGCCGATGTCATCGAATACATCACTCTATGCATATAAAATAGGGAAGAAACCTAAGGCATTAATTATCCATGCGATCAATTGAAATATAAGGTAATTCGTGCACAAAGAGGAAGAGAAGGATTCACATGTGTTTTGAACATTTAACGAAACAAAGCAAAGGAAAATAGTGGGGAGACCTCTTCACATCCCTAAGAAATTGGTAGCGTGGTTGGTAGTTTGTGGCTACGCTAGGACATTGCAGATGCAAGGTCAAGGGTTCGAGTTTTGTGTTGGCTTTACAAGTGGGGGAAGTTTTTTTATTGCGTCGTCAAGGAGGGTTCAAAGGGAATGCGATGTCTTTCCCTTTGTGTGGCAGCATGTAGCTCACATGGTGAGTGCGCACCTTGCTAAGGTGCTTGGAGGGGTGAGTTTAGGTGTTCAAAACCCACTAAAAGTGTTTTGCTAGGCAAAAGGGTATGTGTCGATTTTGATTTTATTGCTAAGGTTGTAAAAAATAAAGGTTGATTAAAATTTTTGAGGGAGATATAAGTGTATTAAAAACTAAATATTTGATTTTAATTTTTGGTGATTAGAGTTTATGAAGTTTGATATTATAAGGTGTATAAGTACTTTGTTATACTTGTTGTTAAGTGTAGTTTTATGGTGAAATTATTAAATTGAATATTGTGAGTTTGGAGATTATAAGGTGTACAAAATGATTTATTATTTTATATGAAAGATAAATTATTTAGTGGAGATATTGAGAGAGGTTGTGGTAATCTAACCCTAGTGTTGGTAAATAAAATTTTGATTGTGGTTAAGACAGGTTTTGAAGACATATCTCCATCAAAATAAAAGTTATGGATAAATCTTCCTTGTGAGAAAAATATTGTTGGATTGTATGTTATGAATGTAAAGTTGGAGTGGAAAATATTGTTTGGTAAGGATTGTTGAGTTTTCTTGTTAAAGGTTTTTCTGAGTGAGAGTTGATGATAAAAACCTTGTTTGATAAGCATTGTTATAAATATTGAGTAAGCTTTCATATGCTTGAACTAGGGTTTGTGAAAGAACATGAGTATCATTGTTATGTGAAGTTGTGAACTATCTTGAACTAGGGTTTGTAAAATATCATGAGTATCATTGTTATATGATATTATTTGATAAGCATTTGTTGGAAATAATTGAGTGAGGATTTATATGCTTGGACTAGGGTTTGAAAACAATGAGTGTTTTATTGAGTGATTTATTGAGTGAAGTTGATTGAGCCTAGTCAAATGGAAGTGTTGAAGTGATATTTCTAATTTTTTGAAACAAATTGTTCTATATCCTAAATTGATTTGAAAAATAGGTTGAGAGTGATTGAGTGTTTGTGAGTGTGAAACATATTGAGTCTCTAACAATTCTCTATATGTTTCTATGGTAAAGTGATTGATTGTTGTGAGTGTGAAGCATATTGAGTCTCTAACAATTCTCTATATGTTTCTATGGTAAAGTGATTTATTGTTGTGAGTGTGAAGCATATTGAGTCTCTAACAATTATCTATATGTTTTTGTGGTAAAGTGATTTATTGTTGTGAGTGTGAATCATTTTGAGTCTAAAAATTCTCTATATGTTTATGTGGTAAAAAAAGGAGAGAGAGTGAAAGTGATTGAGCATTGTTGTGAGTGTGAAGCATATTGAGTCTCTAACAATTCTCTATATGTTTTTGTGAGATTGGACAAGTTCTAGTGAGGACTTGTCAAGCAGATTTGTGGTAAGTCTTGGTGAAGACTTGTTGAGCAGATTGGACAAGTTCTAGTGAGGACTTGTTGAGCATATTTGAGGTAAGTCTTTGAGAAGACTTATGGATAGATTGGTGTGAGATTTTGTGGAATCTTACAATACAGATTTGAAGATAGAGATTGAGAGCAGATTGGACAAGTTCTAGAGAGGACTTGTGGATAGATTAGTGTGAGCTTTTGTGGAAGCTTACAAAGTAGATTGAGACAAGTCTTTGAGAAGACTTGAGAGCAAAGTTGATTGATTGATTTGTTCAAATCTTGAGTTAAGGTTTGTGTAAGGTACTTGATAGTTTGAGTAATGAAATCACACCAATTTTGTAGAAAAGAATCACCTTTAGATAAAATAATCGACGTTTCAAGTTTAGTGAAGATCAAACAAGAGATATAATATATTGAAAATGAATCTTCGATGATCCCTTTGAAGACACCTTAGATTCTAATTAAATATCTACCTATCTGTGTGATTGTTGGTGAAAGGACATGATTGTCCATAAACATAAATAAAGGTTAATTAGTAAAGGTTAGGACTAGGGTCCTAACATGCCACCCTCCTTAAAAGGAGCTTTGTCCTCAAAGCTCGAAGTGAGAAGCTTCATCCTCTGTTTCGCTAAAATTATGTGCTTATGTTCTTGCACTATTTTAATATCATTGTTCCTTAACCAATGAAATTAGGAAGGTTGAAGTGTTGGTGGCTTTATTATGGTTTGGAGAGAAAATAAATGGGCAACCATTTTCTTGCCTCCTCTACGAACAACTTTCTCCATGCGATGAGAGCTTGCTAGTGGAGAAGGGCCAAATTTTATCCCTTTAAGAGTATATGTTTGATTTTCTAGTGTAAATTGCATCCATAATGCCTCAAAATCCCATTGGATTTTTCCAAGCGTTCGTAACCATTGCACTCCAAGGATGATATCACATCCCCCTAATGGTAGTGCATACATATCGTTCTTCATGCAATAATCACCCATGGTGAGCTTAATATTTTTGCACTTTTCTTTACAAGCAATTCTTCCCCCATTACCGATCATGACTTCAAAATTATTACAAGGATGGATAAAGTAGTCAGTTTGTTTTACCACATGTGGGTCAATGAAATTATGTGTACTTCTGAAGTCAATAAGCACAACAATATTTTGTTGTTTAAAAGAGTCAAGGATTTTCACAGTTTGGGGGGATGAATTTCTAGCAAGGGCATTGAAGGAAATTTCTAATGGACCTCGAGGGTTATCTTCAGGTATATCTTCCACTAGTTCAACCTCGATTTTCTCATCCTCTGGTGTTGATTGACAAGGAGTAGTTGCATCCATAAGATAAAGTTTGGGTGCAATACATTTGTGATTCAAGATGAATTTCTCATCACAATGAAAACAAAGATATTTTGCTCTTCTTTCCTTCATTTATTTAGGGCTAATGCATTTAATTGGCATGACCTTAGTTTTTGGTTGGTGGAAGTATTTTGTGAGTTTTTTGTAGATATGTTTCCAAGTTGACGTTGGTTGTTGATTTTATCTTTGGCTAATTTGTCCAATACAATAGTCTACATCATGGTACTAGGGTTGAAAATTTGTACCTCTAGCCAAATATCTTCCTTTAATCCACTGATGAAAAAATCTTCAAAATACAAGGCATCTAGCCTTGTTGTTCGGTTTGCTAATTTCTCAAATTTTCTTGATATTCGTGTATCAAAGTGGTTTGACATAGTTTGGTGAGAGCTCTTGTGAAATTTTTGAGCTTGCTAGGGCCAAATCTTACTAACAAATTTTATGTAAAGTTTAACCAAGTAGAGGTTCTGTTGGTCCTCTCGAACCACTGGTATCATTGGATAGCCTCATTTTCTAAGTGAAAAGATGCAATATGAAACTTTTGTGTTTCAAGGATTTGATTTAAAGAAAAATATTACTCTGCTCGATAAGTCCAGTTAGTGGGATCACCACCTTCAAATTTTGGAAAGTCCAACTTAATATTCCTAGGAAGGATGGACGTTTGTGGCCCCCCAATGTTGTCTGGTGTGTTGGTCCTCCGGTAGTTTGGCTAGTTTGAACTAGTGCCATATTCTGATTTAAGGTATCCATTTTCAAATCAATTGTTGATATCCTTTGCTCCAATTATTGTCTTGTAGCTACATTCTCCTCTTAGAAGTGGTGAATTTCATGGTAGATCTTCTCAAGAGTGATATATTTCGAGCGTCTGTCGTCAGCCATTGTATTTTCTCGGTTTTATAACTCTTTAAATTTATTTTGCAAAAATTAGTTTTAAAAAGTGTTTAGAAATTTTTTGTAGAAAATTTGCTTTAGAAAATTTTGCAAATTTGCACCTTTTTGAAAACTTGTCAATCACTTTTAAAAAAAAAATTGGTTTACCCTTTTTTAAAAACAAATTGTTTAGGGCAGACAAACAAGTGGTAATTGTGGCATAGTGGTCGCGATGGCACATCATGCAAGGCGGATGAGCGACATGGTGTCTAAGGCAGTGACAACCATGGGGGAGGTGGGTAGTGTAGTGGTAGAAGGGGAGGGGGGAGGTGGCCGGTGTAATGGTAGCGGGTGAGGGAGGGGGGGCATGGAGCGGATGAGCAGAGGCGATAGGAACCAAAGTGTAGAGCAAAAAAGTGACGAGGGTGGGAACTGAAGCAGAGAGATGATGAAAAATTTAAGGCTATTAGAGGAAACCTATGGTGGGGTAGCACGGAGGTGAGGTGGCAGGAAGGAGATCCCTAGAGGGATAGAGCATGGTAGAGGAAAGAGTGATCAACAAGTCAAATGAGCCCTGATGTGACACTTATCAGCCGATGACTAGGAGTTTTGCATTCTCAACTAGCATGACCGAAGTTACGAAACACCTTGTGCATTTTTTACTTTTGAAACCACCTTGATACCATTTTGTTTATCGATGTGGGATAATTTAATTACGCCTATTTTGAGGCTTTTTTTTTTGGCGTCGGCTAACTCTTTATCGATAGCCAAAATTTAAAAAAATCTTAGGTTTATTTTAATTTTTCTTCTCGCTTTTTTATATGCCTTACTGAGAACGATGTTGTTCTAATCTGACATTCTCTATCATTGAAGATTTTCATCATATTATTCACCATGAGATTGCATTAATGAATGTATCTTTAGTGTTTTTCGTAGCTACATAGGGATTTGATGCTTTTTGTATCCATGTGGTGAATGCCTCCAATAATATTTTTAATGAGCATTACGTATGTACTTTTTAACTATAAATTTCTCCCTTGCTTACTATTTTCTTCCAATCAATGGTGCTTACATAACTCTAACAATGACAAGAATAATTAACGATGATGGAATAAACTTTAGGTTTTTAACTTTTGCGCTTACCCAACTTCGGCAATGGTACTTACGCAACTTTGGAAATGGTACCTATGCCACTCCGGTGATGGCAAGGATAATTAATGGTGATAGAAAGAAAATTAAAACCTTAGGTTTTTAACTTTTAAAATTTTAATTTTCTCCCAAAATTTGATTATATTGCCAAAAATGATGTCCTCATAGAAATTGATGTCGATAAAGTTTCTACAGACGTTGTTTTGAAATTGGGTGATTACTCTCTTTATAAAAAATGTTGTTGTTTGCAGAAGAGTGATTTGAGTGGTTTTTAGGAGGATTTGATGATGTTGTGGATGAATTTTAGTGTGGTGGATGATCTGGCAATTAAATATTAGGGATGGAAAATAAATGTTTTAAATATTTTGTTATTCGTCAAGAACTTTTACTGTCTTCCAGTGCAAAAATAATATCGCTTTGAACTGTGCTATACTTATTGTGTGGTTTGATGAATCTTTTAACCCAAAGATAATCCAGAATCATTGCTCTGATACCAAATGCAAGGTACCTGATGGTTTAAGTAGTGAAATCACACCAATTTTACAGAAAAGTATCACCTTTAGATAAAAGAATTGTTGTTTCATGTTTAGTGAAGACCAAACAAGAGATATAATATATTCAAAATAAATCTTCGATGATCCCTTTGAAGACACCTTAGATTCTAATTAAATATCTACCTATGTGTGTGATTGTTGGTGAAAGGACATGACTGTCCATAAACATAAATAAAGGTTAATTAGTAAAGGTTAGGACTAGGGTCCTAATAGTTTGGATCAGATATAGTAGAGTTGATTTGTGATTGATTCAATATTTGTGTTAAGACTTGAGGATAAATAATGAGCATATTTGAGCTAGACTGAAGGACTATGTTTAGTGCAAATTTGAGGAATGAGTTTGGTATATATTTGAAGATAAATTTGCGCTAGACCAGAGATAGATATTGAGCATAATTATGCTAGATCGAAGGACTATGTTTAGTGTAGATTTGAGATAGATTTGAGAGTAATATTTGGATGTGACAGAGTATAGAGGATGACAGTATCTAGTGGATAGAGGTCCATTAGCCAGGGTAGTGAGGATAGGTCTTTTGAGTGAGGACATGAGTCGTCAGTGGATAGAGATCCATTAACCAGTGTAGTGGAGGCAATAGTTCTTCTAGAAGATCACCAGCCAGAGCAAAGGAGAAGGAGTTCTCCTATGGATAGAGATCCATGAATCAGCTAAGGAGATTAGTATCTCCTGTGGATAGAGATCCACAAACTTGTTGAGGGGATTGGAGTCTCCTTTGGAAAAATGTCCATAAACATTGTAATAGGAAAAGGTTTCTCAAGATATTTGTTGAGAAATTTTTAATGAAATATTATTTTCATGGAGTAGCCCACATTGGGTGAACCATGTTAAATTGGTGTCCCTATTGTGTGTGGTGATTTATGCATTGCTTTGATAACTACTATTGATATTACTATTGATACATTGCATAATATTGATTGGAAAGAAAAAGTAAAAAGTGATCTTATACTATTCACCCCCCTCTCAGTATAAGCTTGTGTTCTTCAATTGGTATCAGAGCATGTTCCTTCGAAATATTTTAATAGCTTGAAGGCAAATATTATAAGAACACAAATGGATTCTAATAGTGGATCCTCAGATAATTTAGCACTAGTGTTTGATAGAAGTGATTATGTATTTTGGAGTATGAGAATGAAGATTCACCTAATGGCACTTGGCAATGAAATATGGGAAGTAGTTGAAAATGGATACACACCACCAGCTACTCCACCTACAGATAAATATGGTATCTACATAATTACAATTCAAGAGCAATAAATGCAATTTTGAGAGGTTTGCATAGAACAAATTTGGTCAAGGTTATGCATTGCAAATCAGCAAAATAAATTTGGGATAAGTTGCAAGGCATATATGAAGGAGATAAAAAGGTCAAAAAGGTAAAGTTACGAAATCTCAAGGGACAATTTGAAGATCTAAAAATGAAGGATGAGGAAAATATTAGTGCTTATCTACTTTGTGTAGATGAGGTTGTTAACTCCATGCAAGGACTTGGACTTGAGGTTCAAGAATCTGATGTTTATGACAAGATCTTAAGATCTCTCCCAAAAAGGTTTAGTGAAAATATTTTAGCTATAGAGGAATCAAAATATGGTGATATTTTGACAAGGGATGAATTACTTGGTATTCTTACAACTTTTGAGATGAGAACAAAAGAGTAACCTAATATTCAAAAATAAGTAGCCTTCAAAGCTACTAAGAAGACAAAGGGTAAGAAGTCATATTCAAGAAATGATTCATCCAGTGATGAAGAAGCAAATCATGGCATAAGGAACAAGGATCCAAGAAATCTTAAAGGTATGAAATCAGTTAGATGTTTCAATTGTGGAAAGTATGGTCACTATGCAACTGATTTTCAAGAATATAGAAATAGCAATGATGAAGAAAAACAGGATCATAAGAACAGGGAATTAGAAAAATATAGGTACCAAAATAAAGGTAAGGATGGACAAGGCAAACAAGGAAAGAAGTTCTTTCAAAGATAGAAGAAGATTTACTATGTAGGCAAGGCAAGTAAGTACTCAAGTGATAGTGATAATTGTTCCTTAGATAATGATAAAGATGAATTTATATTTCTAGCAAAAGAAAAGGAAATGGTTAAGAAAAGGCCACCAATAATCCTCAAGTGTTTTATATGTGGTAACTTTGGTCATCTTGAAGATAGTTATACAAAGAATGGTTTTAGTTTTAGTGATTATGAATATGAAGATACACTTAAAGGACCAAAAGTTAATCTTATAATGGCATTAGAAGAAGAAGAAGGAGATGATCCTATAGAAGACAATTCATAAAATAATGAAGATGTTTTCAAAGGTAAACAAATAGAGGAAGAATCAAAAATAGGAGAAGTTGATCTTGAAGGTGAACTTATTCATGCCCTTGATGCATTAAAAAAGGTAAGAAAGCAAAAATCCCAACTTAAGCTTCAGTTTCGATAATGTAATGAAGAGAAAGGAAATCTTATAGAGGATTTAAATAAGTCAATGACTAATACAAGGAAGTTTAAATATAAGTTAGAAGTAAATGTCTTAGAATTTGAAAGGTTAGAACATGAAGTGGCTCTACTAAGGGACGAATTAAAAGAGTCTAAGGATAGGTTACACAGGTTTGGAAAGAGCTCAAATATCATAGATAAGATGATCAAGGTACAAATATGGTGAACAAAAAAAAACAAGTCTTAGTTTTGAACAAGTTCAAAAGAAACAAGGTGAGTAGTCAACCTCAAGTTCTGAAGAATAAGAAATTTCAAAAGAAGAGAGTGTAAGAGAAAGTGAGACTTATGAGGATGAGTTGGACAACATAAATTTTAACAAGAAAAGGAAAAATGCACAAAATAGGAACATATGGAATAAGAACCAAGACAAGGTAAAAGAGACTAAGAGACCAATGAGGTCAAGGAAAGGTAGTTTCAATGGATGATGCTTCTCATATCATATGTTTGGGCACAAGGCTACACAGTGCAAGACACATGAAAGATAGGAATATGGAAAATTTAGAAATAGACAAATTTTTCAAGGGTATTGCTACTCTTGTAATCATTTTGGTCACAAGGCAATGAATTGCAGGGTTCATGACAAGAATAGATATGGCTTCACTAGAAGAAATCCCAAGATATTTGCACCTCCAAGGAGTAATAACATTAAGTGTTCTAAGTGCAATAATGATGGGCATATAGCAAAGTGGTGTAGAGCAAATATTCCAGAGACAAGAAGGAACAAGAATAGTTAAATGATAAGGAAAGTGGAGAAAGGTAAATATCAGTGCATGTTGGGAGTAGAAATACTCCCACCCCAAAATTAACCACCTCAAGAGGAGGTGGGGGAGGGGCTAAGCTAAGAATTTCATTCTTAGCCTCGAGCCCCAAAGGGTGACCCCTTCCCATTGATTTCAAAGGGAGAGAGATTTGAGTAAGGGGGAGAGATTTGATTTAAGGGGAGAGCATTGAGTCAAGGGGAGCAGTTTCCTAGGGGAGCAAAACAAAAAAAAGTTAAGGCAATGGTAAAAGGTAATTGGGTTGCCATCAATGACAAAGGAGGAGATTGTTGGAAGTATGAGCAGGTTTTGTTGTCATTGATGTCAAGAAGTAAACACCAGCAATCGTCATTTTTAGTGAGCAGCATCAACTTCAGGTTTCGTAATCAAGTGTAAAAGGAAGTTTTCTCCCAGGTGGTCAGATGAGGTTTAAAGGGCAAAAGGAAGGCCCAAAAAAATAATATTATAACAATTTATTATAATATTAAAAGTGCAAGACCCAAAGAGTTAATTAATTATAAATTAATTATAATATTTTTATTATAATTTAATTTAATTAACTTTTAAAGTTATTAAGTTAATTGTAAATTAATTATAATTTAATTATAAGTTAATTTATAAATTAATTAAGCTAACCCTAAATATAGGGTTATAAAGTTTATAATTTGAATTTTTGAATTAATCTCACCAACGCCATTGAAGACATCACTCTATGCATATAAATAAGGATTTGCATGTATTTTGAAGGTTTAACAAAACAAAGTAAAGGACAATAGTGGGGAGCCCACTTCACATCCCTAAGCGCTTGGTAGCATGGTTGGTAGTTGGAAGTTGTGTTAGGACATTGCAGGCACAAGGTCAAGGGTTTGAGTTTCGTGGTGTTTGTTTTGCGAGCGGAGGAAGTTTTTTTTTTATTGTGTCGTTAGGGAAGGTTCAAAGGGAAGGAGGTGTCTTTCCCTTTGTGTGGAGGCACGCAGCTCACGTGGTGAGTGCACAAATTTCTAAGGTGCTTGGAGGGGTGAGGTTACGTGTTCAAATCCTATCGAAAGTGTTTTTCCAGGCAAAAACATATGCATCGATTTTTATTTTATTGCTAAGGTTGTATAAATTCGGAGGTTGCTTTGTTGTGAAAAATAAAGGTTGATTAAATTTTTTGAGGGAGATATAAGTTTATTAAAAAATAAATATTTGATTTTAATTTTTTGGTGATTAGAGTTTATGAAGTTGGAGATTATAAGGTGTATAAGGACTTTTTTATACTTGTTGTTAAGTGTAGTGTTATGGTGATATTATTAAATTGAATATTGCGAGTTTGGAGATTATAAGATGTACAAAAGGATTTGTTATTTTGTATGAAAGATAAATTATTTTGTGGAGATATTGAGAGAGGTTGTGGTAACCTAACCCTAGTGTTGGTAAATAAAATTTTGATTGTGGTTAAGATAGGTTTTGAAGAGATATCTCCATCAAAATAAAAGGTATGGATAAATCTTCCTTGTGAGAAAAATATTGTTGGATTGTATGTTATGAATGTAAAGTTGGAGTGGAAAATATTGTTTGGTAAGGATTTTTGAGTTTTCTTGTTAAAGGTTTTTCTGAGTAAGATTTGATGATAAAAACCTTGTTTGATAAGCATTGTTATAAATATTTAGTAAGCTTTCATATGCTTGAACTAGGGTTTGTGAAAGAACATGAGTATCATTGTTATGTGAAGTTGTGAACTATCTTGAACTAGGGTTTGTGAAATATCATGAGTATCATTGTTATATGATATTATTTGATAAGCATTTGTTGGAAATAATTGAGTGAGGATTTATATGCTTGGACTAGGGTTTGAAAACAATGAGTGTTTTATTGAGTGATTTATTGAGTGGAGTTTATTGAGCCTAGTCAAGTGAAAGTGTTGAAGTGATAATTCTAATTTTGTGAAACAAATTGTTCTATATCCTAAATTGATTTGAAAAAGAGGTTGAGAGTGATTGAGTGTTTGTGAGTGTGAAATATATTGAGTATCTAACAATTCTCTATATGTTTCTGTGGTAAAGTGATTGATTATTGTGTGTGTAAAGCATATTGAGTCTCTAACAATTCTCTATATATTTTGTGGTAAAGTGATTTATTGTTGTGAGTGTGAAGTCTATTGATTCTCTAACAATTATCTATATTTTTCTGTGGTAAAAAATGAGAGAGAGTGAAAGTGATTGAGCATTGTTGTGAGTGTGAAGCATATTGAGTCTCTAACAATTCTCTATATGTTTTTGTGAGATTGGACAAGTTCTAGTGAGGACTTGTTGAGAAGATTTATGGTAAGTCTTGGTGAAGACTTATTGAGTAGATTGGACAAGTTCTAGTGAGGACTTATTGAGAAGATTTAAGGTAAGTCTTTGAGAAGACTTGTTGAAATATTGGTGTGAGCTTTTATGGAAGCTTACAATACAGATTTGAAGACATATATTGAGAGTAGATTGGACAAGTTCTAGAGGGGACTTGTGGATAGATTCAAGTGAGCTTTTGTAGAAGATTACAAGGCATATTTGAGACAAGTCTTTGAGAATACTTGAAAGCAGATTTGATTGATTGATTTGTTCAAATATTGAGTTAAGGTTTGGATCAGATCTAGCAGATTTGATTTGTGATTAAGTTAATATTTGTGTTAAGTATTGAGAACAAATATTGAGTATATTTGAGCTAGACTGAATGACTATGTTTAGTGCAAATTTGAGGACATAGTTTGATCCAAATTTAAGGATAGATTTGTGCCAGACTAAAGACAGAGATTTAGTAGAATTGTGTTAGACTGAAGGACTATGTTTAGTGCATATTTGAGAGTAAGCTTTGGATGTGATAGTGTATAGAGGATGATAGTCTCCAGTGGATAGATATCCATCAGCCAGGGTAGTGATGATAGGTCTTCTAAGTGACGACAAGAGTCTTTAGTGGATAAATATCCATTAGCCAGTGCATTGAAGGCATCAATTATTCTATAATATCACTAGCCAGAGCAGAGGATAAGGAGTTCTCTTGTGGATAGATATCCATGAATCAACTAAGGATATTGGTGTCTCTTGTGGATAGAGATCCACAAACTTATTTAGGGGATTTGTGTCTCCTTTGGATAGAGGTCCATAACCATTGTAATAGGGAAAGGTTTCCCAATATATTTTTTGAGAAAATTTGAGTGAAATATTTTCTCCGTGGAGTAGCCTACATTGGGTGAACCACATTAAATTAGTGTCTCTATTGTGTGTGTTGATTTGTGCATTGCTTTGATTACTATCGTTGATATTGCTACTGATACATTACATAATATTGATTGGGAAAGAAAAGTAAAAAGTGGTCTTATACTATTCACCCCCCTGTCAGTATAAGCTTGTGTTCTTCAAGAAGAGATACAAGCATGGACAAGTTTTCTTCAAATTTGGAAAAATTAAATTTTCCCAAAACCTTTAACAAAAAATACCACAAAACCATATCATAAGCCTTGTTCATGTCTAATTTTAGGAGTCTAGCTATACCACTTTTATCATTTGAATGAAGGATTTCATGGACAACTAAATATTGTCTAGGATTTGTCTCCCTAGCATGAATACACTTTGGGTTGAATCAATCAAGGCTGGAAGAAAATATTTTAATCTGTTAACAAGGGCCTTTGTCAAAATTTTATAAACAATGTTACATAAGTTGATGGGTCTAAAGGCACCAAAGTCCTTTGCACCAACAATCTTGGGGATTAGAGTTAAAAAAGTAGAATTCACTCCAAACAGGATATGATTGGTGGTTTGGACCTCTCAAAGGGCATCAAAAATATCCTTCCCCATAATATGCCAATACTTCTAGAAAAAGAGGGGGAAAACCATCAGGACCCGAAGCCTTCATTCCTTCCATCACAAATATAACAACTCTAATTTTGTCATAGCTAAAAATAGAGATAAGGTCTTGGTTTATATCAACTATGAAAACATTGGGAATGCTACCAAGCAAATTATTTTGGGCTTCCTCATTACAAATCTCTTCCACCTCGATGAGATTTTTGAAAAAATCCACAACCTCAACTCTTATATCCTTAATGTGAGTAGCACTAGATCCATCAAATTTTTGAATTTTTCTAATCCTATTGGCGCTTCTATGCTTCAAGGTTGTGATGTGAAAAAACTTGGAATTTTTATCTCCCTCCTTTAGCCAAAGCGCCCTGGATTTTTGTTTCCACAAAATTTCCTCCTTGGCAATAATGTTATGAAATTTGGCCAACACCTCCTTTTCTTTGTATCTGATCTCTTGATATTGATTTCCATGTTTTATATTAGATTCAATAAATTTTAGTTGACTTTTTAGATTTTTATTCTTTTGTAAAATATTTCCAAAAACTCTTTTATTCCATTCTTTAAAGCCGCTTTTAACAACTCTAATTTTTGCCACAATTTTGGAAAGGCTAGAGCCTTGGACCCTTGTCAACCACTAGTTTATTATTTCAACTTCCAACTAAGGATGAATGCACCACATTGCCTCAAACCTAAATAGCTTGGGAAATTTGGTTTCTTCCTGGTTCACTTTAAAACATAAGGGGTTATAGTCAGAGCCAATTATGGGCAAAGAACAAAGACAAATTCCCAAATAACGAAAGGCACTCCTTGGAGATAAGAACCTTGTCCAACCTAATTTGGATGAATTGGTTACCCACTATCTTATTACTCCAAGTATACCTTGAACCCTTCAACTCCACGTCCAATAGCTCATTGCCATTCATAAAATTTACAAACTCTTCCATGCTTTTTGAGATTGGGGAGTTCCCTCCATTTTTATCCAAAAAAATAGAGAAGAATTAAATTCCCTTGCTAGGTACCATATTTATTGAGGAAAACTCCTCATGGAACTCAAATTTTACCACAATAAGTTTCTGCTAGGCTTAGATTTTTGTGCATATACGTTAGTCATAACCTAGCTTTTATTACTTTGTATGTTGCAAAAGAGAATATTAATAACCCTATCTAAGGAAGAAATTAGAGAGCCTTCAAACTTTTTGGCATCCTAGAGATGAAAGAGTCCCCTAGAGGAACCATTGGTTAGGGTTGCACCAAAATGGGCTTCTTTGAATCCTTCTTCTAAAAGCTTCTATATCCTCACCATCCAACTTGGTTTCTTGCAAGAAAAAAATATTAGGTAAAATTTCTTTATGCAAGGAAGTGATCACTTGTTGTTTAGAAATCCCATTCAGACCCCTCAAATTCCAAGAGAGGTACTTCATTTACGAGATTTAGAATTAGATTTCTTTGCCCATAAATACCCCATGGTTACTCTGGAAGAAATATTCTAGATTTAGCTATCTTACTCCTATAGCCTTCCCTTTTCAAGTTTGAGCAGATCTTGAGATCCATTCGCAATCTCAAATTTTTTTCCCTCTTCCTCATAGACTTGTTAGGGGGCTTTCCTAACTTCTTATAAATAACCACATCGACATTGCTCTTCATTTATATTGGGGTTTTATAAATTGGATAACCTTTATCTAGATAGGTCTTTGGGGAGCTAATTAGAAACCCTGCATCAGAGGTCACCAACTGAATCATAAGCCTCTCAATAGTAAAACCAATACAAAGATCATAAAAGGAATTATGAAGAAGAGCTTAGAAATAATGGTTTCAAAAATGATATGCGACTAACATACCTTAGTAACACCAAGATTCGAGGCTATGTTATTCTTATTATATGCCTTCTCAATCACCATCAGGTTGGCTATGATTAATTCTAAGGGTTGTAAAATCTCCTCCACTAGAGCCTTCAAATTCTGAACCTCATCCATCTAGGGCTAAGCTTATTTTTCTCCCACATTTGAGGAATCACCACCCAAATACTTCGAGGTGACTTAGCATGAGTTCTCCTTCTGTATCCATTTAATTATTACTAGCCTTTTTTCCTTACCTATTTGTGCCTTGAGGAAACATTGGTTCACCTAGTGACCTAATTTTCCATAGTTAAAGCATCAGGTTGACCTATTTTCATAAATAATGGGCTAGTCCCAAGTACCCAAGAATGAGATAAGCTTGATAGAAGATGGAATATCCACCTTTGGATCTACCATGACACACATTCTTGCATACACCATTCTTGATTTAGCTTTGGTTACTGGATCGATAATAAGGATATCCCCTATAGCCTTTGCCACACCTCTCAACACATCTTCATGCCAAATATAGTAAGGGAGGGTAGGGAGATGAACCTGTAAAGATATAAAGTTAACCCTTTGCATATGAGGATTGAAATCATATTCTAACTTCCACAAAAATAGATCTCTTTTACCATAGAATAAGGGGTCTCCCCATAGGATACAATTTGCATCTTCCATACAATTTAATCTGATATAAAAAAGGCTTTAGGGGCCACTACAATTTCCATGGAGCCCAAAGGTTTCCACTTCACTAGCACCCATCTTCGAATTGAATCTAGGTTTTGCCTCACCCCCTGAACTTAGGTCACAACCACCATAACCCATGGTGAACTTAACCAGTTCACTTAGGATGCTTATGGTATTTCCCATAGGGGATATATTACAAATAGGTTTTGAGAAGGTCTCTCTTGCACCTTTATACATCATCGTAGCATACAAAATACCAAGGCTTGAGTTTTTAGGGGAAAGTTATAGACCATGAGAAGGGTGCCCAACCTTTGGCTTACTATTTGATGGCCCACGGCTTCTCGAAGGACACATGAAGCTAATACCAGGGCCTCCTACAGATATACCATCTGGTTGATCCAAAACTATACATTCACATCCAATCCAACCACCACCTTCACATCCAATCCAACCACCACCTTCACATCTTTTGAGATCTCCCATCGCCCTTCCACAAACTCTTGTAAAATAGATTCAAATTCTCCCACTCCCACCCTTTCCCACCCTAATAACCACCATTCAAATTCTAGCTCTCCCTCCCCCATTAAACCCTTGTACCTCCAATCCACTTACCTTTGACAATTATTGTAAATAATTATTTAACCCTCTAGAGCTACCACCAACTAGCTTCAAACCCTTGAAATCCACCACCATCAAACTTAGCTATGAATTAAAAACCCTCCATAACCACTGTCGTCTAGCTTCAAACACTACAAAGCCACCACCGCCTAACTCAACTATGAATTAAAAAGCCTTCAAGGTTGGTGCCACCACCTGGATTCAAACCCTCATGACCAATGCAATATTACTAATAATATATAGTTGTATTCCTACCACTTTCAATTAAATAGTTGATGTTTCCAAAACAATTTCTTGGGATAAGATTGAGTATCTGATAAACCATAGCATGGCCAATGCAAACATATTGACAATATATCTTTGTAAATATATGTATACTTTTATTTCTACTTTTGGTGATATGTTTGTATATCTTTATTATCAAAATTTTGATTTTGATAGTCTTGGGTTGCAACAAGTGCTATGTATTCTCACAAGCAAGAAATACTTCCACAAAATCGAATTCTCTAATTCTCAAGCTCTTGCATAAATTAGTTATAAAAGGACTTGTTTTAATAACACCTTCACATTAGTAGGAAGAAAAAATTATGGTAATTAATTAAGCTAGTACTAACATGTCTCAAGTTAGTTCTTATGGGATGCCCTTATCTATGATGTACTTATTTCAAAACATAATATATTATGTTACATGAAATAATTTTTATCTATTAAACTTTTAAATTGTTTGAGATAGATGTAGATGTATAGGTATGATGCTTATATGATGATTACTGTGATAGAATGTGAATTTCATTTAAGAAAGATAAGAAGAAGAAAAACATGTACATATTAACATCATATTGATAGTAAAATATATTTATTTTTAAAACTTTTATATATGTTCTAATTTAAAACATTTATCAAGGAATTTAATAGGTTTTGGAATTGTTAGAATAATAAATATGAAACTAAAGTTAGTATTTGTTAGGTAATTCAAACATTTAGATAGTGTGTTGTTTAGAATTTAACCATAAGGTTTTGAAATTGTTATAATAATAAATATGAAACTTAAGTTAGTATTTTTTTGGTAATTCAAACATTTAAATAATGTGTTGTTTAGTTATTTGATTAGTTTATTGAAGTGTGTAGTTTGTTTTTTACCAAATGTAATAGGATTTCTTTGTATAAATACATTGCAAATAATGAATAAAATATAGATTATATATATCAAATGTTATGAGTGGGATTGAGGGCATAGCCATGATCTGAAGAGGTTGCCCTCCCACTGGGTTCTAAAGAGAACATGTAAAAAATTTAAAGGTGGGGATGCTAGTGTAGTGTTTTTGGAAATAGAGAGGTTTGTAGGGTGATGGATAACCACGTAGCAGAGATTATCTATGATGCCAATCTTAGTGTTGAGAAGTTTGTTATGATTTACATGATGATTCCAAAGCATGCCCATGATATGTATGGTAACCTCTAGAAGGCTATTGATATTTACTTGAAGGCACATCTAAGTTTAGATAAGGTATATAATAAAATAGTGTGAAGCATAATGGATTGTCATAGACTTTCCTATGAAAATATCATGCGCAAATCATAGAACATCTGCCTCTTAGTCCACACTATAGTCCAAGTGTTATACTATGACCAAATTTGACTCTATAATGAAACAAATCATAAATTACCCAAAATACCAATAGCCACCATTACCACATATTAAATCCTTGCTTGAGACAAAACATCATTTTCTGCAAGGAAAATAAATAACTAAAGGAGGAACTAGAAAAGGTGAAGATGTGTGTGAGGAATTTGTGAAAGGATACACAACTTAAGAAAATATTTTTTCTTGTATTCAGTGTCAAGCAATCGAATGAATCATAGTGCTCTATAGTGCTCTATAGTGCTCCAAAGAATGGGGATCAAATTCACCCTTTCATCATTATCAATGTTCATGGTTGAATTTGTGCAAATGAGAGTGCAATGAAAAACTTGGTTTTGCAATTGTAGATCTTCAACACGAGGAAAGTGAGGAGTAGTTGTATATATTCTGAAAAAAATCAAAAAAATGTTCTTGTGAATGGTTGTGTCTGTGCAATATTCACAAGAGGTATGTTGTACCAATAATTGGTCGTATATCACTAGTCATAAGGATGTGAACATCAAGTTTGTCTCTATTCATAATATGTGACTAGTTTTAGGTCACTACTCATAAAATTGTGAAGACAATATGTTTTTCCTTGTCAAGTGTTATGATTAATAAAGTATGTCCCTATCCACATTGGTTGTACAATCATGGTTAGTTAAGTATGTCCATATCCTTGATTGAGAATTCAATGGGTTTCTTCTAGTTCATAAAGTGTTCGAATGGACTATTATGTTGTCTCAATATAGCTATTGGTATTGATATCCTTGTTAATAGTTTGATATTTAGGTGTTAGAATAATGAATATAAAACTTTAGTTAGTATTAGTTTAATGTTTAATTATTTACTTATTTTTTTATCTGTCACTTAATTTATTTTTTACCAAATCATGGAGTGGGAGGGCAACCTCTTCAACCCATGGTGTTACGAGCCTCTACTTAATTTTTTGAGTCAGGAAGGAGAACATATGGTGTTGCAAGCCTTTTTTTTCATCCATGGAAGTTGGAATTTGACCCTCGAATGGAGTCCTCTACAGTGATTGTTTGGGTTCATATTTATACCCTGCCAATGGAATACTGGTGTGAACCAATTTTTGAAAAATTGGGCAATTTCTTGGGTTGTTATTTAAAAATTTCTAGGGACACGATGAGGGGTAAATTTGTTGTTTATGCTTGAATCTATGTGGATATGGATCTCAACCAACCTCTCCCAACTGAAATAGAAATTAACATGAGGGACTTATCCTAGATCCAATAGGTAGACTATGAGGTAATCCTATTTTGATGTAGGATCTGCCACAAAAACAAACATATGGTCCACTTCTACCTAGAGGGAATTACGAAGAGTCCCATCCCTCAAAAGGAAACTATCACCAATAGCAAGTTTGCTGAGAAGAAAAAAGAGAATCTTCCCACAACCTCAAATGTTAATCCCCTTGTAGAGGATTTTGAATCTCCATAGAGAAAGAAGAATAAAAGGAGTAAGACACCACACTCCAACCAATCAACGGAAATAAATTTCAACAGGTATGAAATTCTTAATTCTCTCTTGGATATGGAGGAGGAGACCACCTTAATAGATGAATTGTAGAAGGATATCCTTACCCATGTAAGGGTTGAGGAAAATACCCATCATGTTTCTTTAAATTCATATTTGGGAGCTAATCACTTAGCACTAATAAATCTAGGGAACCAAAACCTTGAAATGGTTGTGGTGGATAATGATGTTTCCATGAAATATAGAGAAAAGGACAGAGGGAAACCTGACCTTGGGATCCAACAAGTGAAGAAAAGGTTAAAATATTCTCAAGCAAAGAGTGTAGGAAGAAAATCAAACTAGGAGAAGTTGGCTAATGAGGGAGACCAACTAGTCATTCAGAGGAAGGTCAAGAAAATTGACACTTAGTGGAATGTAATTTTCCAATGATTGTCCAATCTTAGAATTTAAGAGGCCTAAACAACAGACCTCATCAAATTGTTGTTCAAATTTTAATTAAAAATTATCATTCTAACTTTATTCTCCTTCAAGAGACTAAATCTTCCATTCAGAATATGGATACCATTTTTAAGAAAATTTGGAGACAGACTAAGTACATGGTAGTTGGATCCCAAGGGGTTTTAGGGAGAGTGGTGACTTTATAGAATCCTCTTCTTTGGATGGCTTTAGATCACTCTATTGGTCGGGGTATCCTTACTTTATTCAAGAGCAAAAATGTTGGGGATCTTTTATTGGTTTCCAATTCTATGGTGCTATAAAATTTTTGGAGCAACAACACTAATGGTCGATCTTACACGATAGTAGAGCTATAAAATAGGAAGTGAATTGGATACTGGCAGGGGATTTTAATGTTGAACTTGATCTTAGGGATAAAGAAGGGAGAAATACTTATTTAGACCAAGGGGATAGATTTATGATGTCCAGCATTATTCAGCTCAATTTAATTGATGTTCAACATGTGGGATCTTCGTATACGTAGAAAAATAAACAAGTAGGATTGGCAAGTAGGAAAGTCAAGCTTGATAGATTTTTGGTTTCTAAAGAGGCCTTTCTTCATTGGTATTTTAGGATGGAAATTCTTAATCACACTAACTATGATCACTTTTCAATTCTAGAATAGAAATTGGGCCACAATCCATCCCCAATATATTTTTATTTTGAGAATTGTTGGCTAGAAAAGGAGGATCTAAAGGAAAAAATCCCCATATGGTGGGATGATGGTCGTCCTTCCTATGGGAGAGCTATGTATGTTTTTTCCAAAAAAATCCAATATGTCAATTTTCATCTTAAATTTTGGAAAAGAAGTAGCATATCTAACTTCAGTACCTAAAAGCTCCTTTGTTGGAATATATGGAGGAGCTTTCCACCCACTTTAGGACTGAAACAATCACAGAGGATATGAAATATGAAGATGAACTGGTTAGAAAATATTTAGACTCCATCGAAAATCAGGAGGAAATTTATTGTAAACAAAGAGTGTGAATTGCTTGGTTGTTGGAAGGGGATCGAAATGCAATTTTCTTTCATCGCTCTGCATATACAAGTAGACAAATAAATTCTTTGACTTACTTTCAATATTCTAATGGATAGATGATGGACACCATACCAGATATGAAACATGCAATAAATAATTTTTTTCAAAATATTTTTATTGCACCTGCTATTCATAATATTGTAGTGCAACAAGAGATACTTAATTGTATCCCCCAAATTATTTAAATAGAGAAAAACCAAGCCATTTTTCGACCAATGGATAAATATGAGGTGAGGAGTATAGTTTTTAGCATGAAATCAAGGAAATATCTAGAGCCCGATGGTTTTCCAATTGAGTTCTTTAAGGCTTTTTAGGATGTCATAGGAGAGGATTTAACCCAATTTGTTGAATAATCTTGTTCAAACATAACTATGCTTTGGGTTCTAAATCATACTTCCCTCACTTTGATTCCTAAAGTGGGACAAGCCGTCAGTCTTGGAGATTTTTGCTCAATTGTTCTTTGCAATGTGACCTACAAGATAATCACTAAGTTGATAGCTGAAAGGTTTAAAACTATTATGGACAATATAATATCCTAGGAACAAGGAATATTTGTGAAGGGGGATCAAATTTTGGATGGATTTATTCTAGCTCAAGAGGCTAATTATTCTATGCAGCATCCTGGTCGAAGATGTATGTTTATTAAGTTAGATATATCTAAGGCTTATGATAGAGTTTTGTGGTAGATTTTGGATCAAATGCTTGAGAAATTTGGCTTCTCTCAAGAGTGGAGATAGTGGATCATGAGTTGTGCCTCGATGGTTTCCCTCTTTTTTCTCATCAAAAACTACCTCTCGACCCCTTTCCATGCCTCCAAGGGAATTTATCAAGGAAATCCTATTTCCCCATTTATTTTTATTATTCTAGCAGAAGGATTGGGTGGATTCATTCAAATAAATAAGCAACAAGGTCTTTTGAAATATGTGCAATTAGGTGAGGAGATTTTAACTCATCTTCAATTTTTGTATGATGCACATCTCTTTGGGGAGGCCAATATTTAGGAGGCTAGAACATTGAAATCCATTTTAAAAACCAACATGGATGCTACTGGTCAACATGTCAATGAGGCCAAATCCAAGGTTTTTTTCTTCTATACAAACAAAATAATCCAGGATCAGATTCTATCCATTTTGAGCTTTGCCTAGGGTACCCTTCCACTTGATGACCTAGGGATTCCTCTTCATTTTAAGAGTCTGAGAGAATATGATTGGAAAGCTTTAATGGATAGAATTGTTGTTAAATTTAATCATTAGACTCACTATTGGCTTACCTTTAGAGGAAGTATGGCTCTCATCCAATTGGTGATCCAAGTCATGATTGTTTATAAATAATCTATCCTAGGTGTCTCTATGAGATTACTCAAAGATTTGGATTTGTTTATGAGAATTTTTTTGTGGGGTGGCCCAAGGATGGGTAAGAAGTGGCCTCTGGTGAGTTTGGATAAAATATGTCATCCTAAATCTCGAGGGGGCCTTGGTTTTTGTAAAGCAACTTTAAACAACCAATATCTTGCGAGGAAACTTTATTGGATATGGATATCCAACAAGAAATATTTCTTCAGTAGATTCATCACTAGTAATTATTTGGGTTCTATCCCTCATCAATAAGTTGTTCGCGTTCCTATAAGGGGCCCTGGCTCCATTATTTGGAAGGTCTTGAAATTTGATGAACAATTGGTAAAATCTAGACTTTTCTAGAAAGTAAGTAAAGGAGACAAAGCTAACTTTTGGAGTGATTCTTGGGACCAACATCCCCCCTTAATCTATGAGTTTCTAGAGTTGCATCCCTTGCAACAAATCCTAGAGGGTAGAGGATGGATAAAAATGGCTTCATACATTACTTTTCGGCAAATTGAATATTTCTATTTATTTCAGTGGAAGAGGTTAGAATAATGACCTATTCATGTCCCTCTTCATCGAAGGCTTCTTATTGATATATCATCAAGCAAAGGTGCCTTACAGGGGAGAGGATAGGATTTCCTGGGGCCTTAGTACTCTAGGTGTATTCACTGTTTGTGATGGTTATAATTCTTTGCTCCCTCCTCTGTTGATCCTGAAGGATACCCCATGGGATAGATTTTGGGTGGTTAAGGGTTGGTTTAAAATTAATTTCTTTTCTTGGGAAGTGATGCATAGGAGCTATCTAACCTATGATAATCTTATGAAGAGAGATTTTATGACCCTTATAACTTTATCATGTGTATCCCCCAGGAGGAGACACTTGATCATTTGCTTTTCCAGTGTGCATTTGCAAGAGAGTTGTAGAAAATGTGGTTAGACCTCTTTAAGGTTCATCTAAACTTTTAGGTGTCTCTTTATAATATCTGGAAGATTTGGAAACACAAAAAATTCAAGAATACCTCCATTCAGCAAGGCTGGTCCCTAGACCCGAGCTTCATATGGATGGAAATAAATTCTAAAAATTTTAGAGAGGATTTCAATCCAATGGAGTTGGTTTGGTATAAAATTGTTACCAAGATTTCTAAAACTATCAGAGCTCACTTTAGGGATAAGAGAAATCAGGTGAATGAGGGGACTCCCAAGCCACAAAAGTTAGGACCATGGTAGCCCCCTTCCCTAGGTTTGGAAAAGATCAATTCTGATGGTGCAGCTAAGGATAACCCGTGGGTTACAGAAATTGGTTTTATTAGAAGATATTTCAAGGGGAAGATCCTCTATTGAGAGCTAGAAGGTCTTAGAAGGGCCAATGAAGCTGAAGATCTGGCTATTAGATAAGGTTCTCTCAATGCTTGGGAGAATGAGGTTAGATAGATCATAGTTGAGTCTGATTCACAAATTATGGTGGGGTTTTTGGATGCTATTAGAAATTTCAGACCAAAGGCTTTGAGGATAAGAAACATTGTGAGCCAAATTAAGTCTATTTGGAAGAAGTTCGAGGATGTCATCCCGGTCCATGTTGACAAATAAAATAATGCAACGATTGGATTTTTGGCTAAACATGGCAATGAAAGTCTTGTTGGATACATGCGAAATTCTAATCAGGATAAGGACACTTCTGAATGGGGGGAGGTGAACCAAATGGTTCTTAAATTGACTAGCAAAGACTTAGCTAAGGATGAGGATAGGTCCAGAGTCCACTAAGTCTTAAGGATAAATGGAGGATGAAAAATTATTTGTTGGGTTTTTTGCTACCTCTTGTACCACTCTTTGACCCTTTTTGGGATAGCATGGGTAGTGTTCGCAGGACTGTCAAGCCTGCTAGGTTTATTAGGATCAATGTAAAGCAAAAATGGGAACAGGTTCAAAGTTTCTACTCTGTAGATGGTACTCAATTTTTTATTATTTTTGGAGATGTTAATTTGAGTTTTATTTGGATTTTAGGGCTTGCCAAAAGTGACAAACCTATGACTGTAATTTCATTCTTGTTCTATCAATATATTTTTTTACCTTTTAAAAAATATATATTTCTTTATATAAATACATTGTAAATGATGAATACAATATAGATTAAGTTTTTTTTCGAACATAAACTCTAATAATAAGATATAAAATATAAATAAAAAAGTATAGTTATACATCATGTACTAGTAAGTCGAATAAGTTTAAGAGTTTGGTATTGATCTCCGTTTAGCTATTGGTATTGATCTCCTTGTTAAGAGTTTGATATTTAGGAGGTGTTAGAATAATAAATATCAAACTTTAGTTAGTATTAGTTTATTGTTTAATTATTTAATTAGTTTGTTGACCTGTCACTTAATTTGTTGTTTACCAAATCATATAATAAAATTTCTTTGTATAATACATTACAAATGATAAATAAAATATAGATTAAGTTTTTTTTCCAACATAAACTCTAATAACAAAATAGAAAATATAAATAAAGAAGTATAGTTATACATAATATACTAATAAATCGAATAAGTTTAAGTGAAAACAAACATCTCTTATAAAAATTGTCTAATATAACTTATAACCTCCTAAATATTAAAAAATACTTTCGGAAAATACCTAAAATTCGCCAATCCACGGTATTTCGTGAAACATATAGGCAGTTGCATAGCCTGCTGGATATTAAAAATTACTTTCACCTTTAACTTCATAATTTAAAAAGACCTAAAAATTTGGGTGTCAATAAATGGAAGGAAAAGTTTGGTAATAATATATATATTTTTAGATGTTGACTCACACATCACACCTCACTTAATAATTATTATTATAAAATTTTATATATTATATAATTCTTTATGTTATATAAATCTTTGACTTACAGTGTGAAAGAAGACCTTACTAGAAGAATAATGAACTAATCAAATTTGTTGGCTAATCCTTAAGGCAAGATATTCTATGGCTTAAAGCAAACTAGTTACTTTTTAAAAAACTTATCACAAATGGAATGCAGTGATATAAGGCAACAAGGCTAGAGTCGGAATCGGTTGTCTAGCATTGAACTTGGTTTGCTATTATACGATGTGTTGTATACTCAGGTAAATCTTGTATACTCAGGTCATTTTTAAATATTTCAGTATCAATACATTATTTTTGGTGGACAAGAGTAATGAAACCGATGGTAAACAATTAAGATGAAAAGCTTTTAGATGTTCTTCGTAGTTTATGGCCGGCGAAAAGAAACCTGACCTCAAACTCTTCAAATGAAATTTCTCAGTTGAAATATCTAAGAATTGAATATTCTCTGTTGAAATATCTAAGAATTGAATAGATACTCCAAAAGGGGGTTGATATCCTCTCTCAAGAAGGATTATTTTCTAGATATTATGTTTTTGCAAGAATCCAAGATAGAAGTCAATAATATCGATATTGTTAGAAATTTTATATGGAAGAATGTTGGTTTTGCAACAAGCCCTGCTAATGGTTTTTTTAGAGGTCTGTTTTGTCTTTGAGATCTCATGTAGGTAGACGGTTATGTAATCTCCTCTGCTGACAAAGTCATCAATTTACTATTTTTTTGTAAAGTCACCAATCGAATATGGGCCATAATAAATGTTTATGCTCCTAACTTTGGCCCCTGTAGAAAATCTTTTTGAGCTTCCCTTCTATAGATGAAAGAAAATTTCAAGGAAGAAGCTTTGGTAATAGAGGGGGATTTCAATTCACCGCTATACCCTTCAGATAAGAAAGGAGGCAACTATCCCTGTGAAAGAAGTATGGAGGATTTTGTTGACTTCGTTAGTCAAGGAGAGCTGATGGACCTTGATTTGAAAGGTTCAAGATTTACCTAGAGCAACAGGCGTATTGGGGACCAACTTATCATGACCAGGCTGGACAAGATTTTCATATCTAGGGAGAGCCTTTCCTTTTTTGGTGATGCAGTTTTGGGTGCTCTAACGAAATTAGGCTTTGATCATAATCCCCTCTGGCTGGAATCTTCCCAGCAAGGGAACTTTTTTCCTAGGTCTTTTCGTTTTGAGGCTATGTGGTGTGCACATCCAGATTTGGAACATAAGATTAAAGAAAAGTGGGCTGAGCATGTTTCGGGTGGAGGGCTGTTGAGAATAGTGAACAAGCTCAAATTGATCAAAGGAAGGCTAAAGCTCTAGAATAAAGAGGTCTTTGGAAATATTTTTAAACCAAAGAGGAACTCAAAAGGCAACTCCTAGTTTTGGATGCGGAGATTGAAGTTGGTCCTCTATCGAGTGATTCCAAATTTAAAGAAAAGATTATTCTGGCAGAGCTTCACAATACCCTTGCTAAGTAAGAAAATCTTGGAAGTAGAAATCTAGAGCCCTCTAGCTGCGAGAGGGGGATAGAAATACTAAGTACTTTCATAAGACAAAGGATCTCTAACCGAATCTGTGAAATTGTTAGGGAGGATGTCTCGAAGAGCAAGATATTAGGGATGAGGCAGTTTCCTATTTTAACTCGTTGTTAAGTTCAAGAGATAGAAGAGACCTTGAGGCTGAAAATTTCCTGCTCAAAGCAATACCAAGGCTCGTTTCAAGTGACATGTGCTAGAACCTTGAGACTCTATTTCAGGATGAAGAGATTAGAATGACTATGTTTGACATGGGAGCTCTAAAGGCACCGGGTCCAGATGGCTTCCCTCTATTTTTCTAGAAATTTTGGCACATTATGGGAAAGGAGGTATGCGATATGGTTAGAAACATTCAAAAATCTAACCTTTCACCTTATGGGATAAACTCTACATTTTTGGTGCTTATTTGTAAATGAGCAAAGGCAAACAAATTTTGTGATTTTTGGCCAATTAGCTTTTTCAACACCATTTACAATATTCTTTCTAAAACTTTGGCTAATAGTCTGAAACCGCTTATGCCCTTGCTGATCGACAAAGCTCAAAGCAGATTTATGGTGGGGAGATAGATCTTGGATGGGGTTCTGACAATTCACGAAATCCTCCATTCAGTTTAGAAAAGTGGCGAACTAGGAATGTTTCTCAAGCTAGACATGAATAAAGCATACGACAGGGTTTCTTGGGACTTTATGTTTGAAGTTTTGAGGAAGTTTGGGTTCAGCCAAAAATGGATTAAGCTGATCACGATTTGTGTTATATAAAAAAAGTTGTCGATGCTTATAAGTGGGTCACCCGCTGGTTATTTCCAAAGCCTCAGGGGTATCTGCCAAGGAGATCCATTATCACCTTATCTTTTCAACCTTATGGTTGAGGCTTTGGGGAGATCAATAGCTCTAGATCTGATCATTGAAGGAATTAAACCTATACTCTCTTCCAATTCCTTTTCACACCATCAATTTGTTGATGATACAATCATTTCTTTACTCACTTCGATAGTGCAAGCTAGAGCGATGAAGAAAATTCTCATTTCTTTGAGAATGCAATAGACCAAAAGATTAATTATCTAAAAAGCCTACTATTGTTCCTGAAAACTCCTTAAGCTAGGCAAAAGAAAATAGCAGATATTCTCAATTGTAGAATTGTTGAGTTCTCAACTTCTTATTTGGGCTTGTCGTTATTTGTTGGTAGAATGCAAGAGAGCTTCTCCATTGAGAGAATGAAGAGGAAGCTAGGTTGCTCGAAAGGCTCCTTGTTGAGCCAAGCAAACAAAATTCTCTTGGTCAAATTAGTCTTTCAGAGTATTCTGATTTTCTTGTCTAATTTTAAACTCCCCTCCAAAGTATTTGCTAAATTGGAGCAGATTCAAAAATATTTTCAGTGGGTTGGATCTCAAGATCATAAGAAGTTTCATCTGGTCTCCTGGAACCAGGTTTGAGCAAGGAAGACTAATTGTGGTTTGGTCTCTGAAGCATCGGCTTGATGAATGAAACTCTAATCTTAAAACAAGGGTAGAAAATCCTAAAAAATCAAGAAGCGGATTGGGTTAAAATTGTGTCAGCCAAGTACACGTTCCACTTGGAAGGTCTAATATTATAGTGCAAGGGGATTCCCCTTAATATTATTAATCTTGTTAAGTCCTCAAACTCTTCTTCTATCGAAGACAAGATCAAAGGTGTTAATTCAACGTATCTTCCTAGAAAGAAACAAAACAGTGGATATGATGGCCAGTCTTCGCCTCTCTCAGCAGGGCATTTCTGTAGGACTACCAACTTCCCTCAGAATATCCAAAACTTAAGTATAGATGATAAAGGCTAAGGGTTGGGCTTTGGAGATTTGGGTACTGGGGAAGTGGCCCTCAATGTGGTTGATCTATGCTTTCCCTCCCCCAATCTGTCGACCACGTGGTTGGTAAGAATCATTTTCGACAGTGATTGATCGGTTTTTCTGAGTCATATGTGTTGTTTTTGGGTTATTGGCATGATATTTTTCTTAGTCAGCCTCCTTAGCACCACATTGCTTGGCTTTTCTTTAGCATCTCGTTGAAGAACAAGTCCCTGGTGTATGTGAGATTGTTATTGTATTGTTGTATCGAGTCGTGGGATCGTCTCAAAATCCTTACCTTGATATTCAGTTTCAATTTTACGTCTATCGTTTGTGGGTATCTTCCTCTGTCAAAGTTTGTTGAATATCTTTATCTTTATTGAATATCTTTATCTTTAAATTTGAGAACCTGGAAAAAACTACTGTATATAAAAAATTCGAAACCCGTTCAAAACTCTTTTTTACCAAACTAAAAAAATACATGCCTTTGGTGAAATCCTTCGGCCCTGCGGGTTATGAAAATTTAATATTAAGTGGCTTCTAAAAAACATAGTTTGGTGGACTGTGCGAACTATCTATTGAAGACTTATTGAAGAATTGATGCAAACGGACATTGCAGGTCGATTTGTTCGTAATATGTATAATGTAATTTACCAAAATTATATTGTGATTCCTGACAATTGTTTAAATTTTCGGTTTGTTATCTGTTGTGCATGCTATATTTTTTCGATAACGAGTACAACACACGAGATAAAATACATGCACGAGCAATTCATGAAATTTGTAAGATGGACTAATAATATCAAGGTGTGGTTAGTCTCTCAATACACCCACATTGGATATATTGTATAAAGCAAAACAAACAATAAGAAATATGGTATGGACTGCAGTTGCATTGAAAGAAAATCCTTAAGAATAAAAAAATCTCAAAGATAAGTATTGTGTTCTCTAAGTTTATAAAATTATAAAATTTTATTTATTTTTTTAAATTATCATCTTAAAAAAATAAAATAAAGATAAAGTAGTTTTGATGTTAGTGTTTTCATAGATGTTGTTTATCGACTAAAATCTTAGTTTGCATGATTTCAATCTTAGACCTTTATTTAGAGTTTCAAAGTCTTCACTCATAGGCCACTGACTTGTGAATCTATCATTAAATTGATATTTATTATTATTTTTAAATAAAATATGTTTGTGCCAAGGGAAGAGTGTAATGGTTAGAGTTTTGGTTCTTTTTCGAAAGGTCCAAGGTTCAAACCACAACATGGATGAGTGTGCATGATTGTTCATAAATAAAAATAAAAAAACAAGATGTGTTTAAATTTATTTTTAAGGATATTTAATTTTTTTTTGAGTAATACTTCTTATACACATCCACCATGGGGATTGAACCCGGGTCACATTACCCATAATGTAAGTGGCGTCCTTGTTGATGGACCACACTCACGCAGATACGATATTTAATTTTACAATAATATTTTAAGTTTTAATTGTTTAAATTAATTCATTATATGAGATTTAAATAGGTCCACTCTTATTGTAAATTGATTAAATAGGGAAATTATAACAATGCGGTAACTATTCATGGATCTCTTGACAAGATCCATGTCTAACTATGCATGGATCCTTTGACAAGATTCATGTCCAAGTTTCTTCTTTGAATTTATTCAGTTGCCTAGTTTTAATTTTTAAATAATTTATTTTTTTGTAAATATAAAATCATTTTTTCTTGTTTTAGATGTTTGAGGAAAAATGATTATTATGAATAGAAACTAGGTAGTATGTTTAGAAAGTCATTTTTTTAAAGCCCTAACAAGAAGTAACTTGCCTTAGTTGGAGATAATTGATTTAATGGTAGCAAAATCAAAGTGATCAACTTAGACTATATTTCTTGTAATCCTCTTGAGTATTAGAGGACCAAGCACATTGAGATTCATATGCATTTCATTTGACAACTTATCCAGGAGGGAGTGATCAACTTGGACTATATTCCCACTTAACAACAAATTATCAATATCTTCACTAAATCCTTCCCATATCCTCATTTTCATTTGTTATGAGAGATGCTTGAGGTGAAGGAAGTTGTCGTTGGGGGTGTGGATGAGGCCACCTTTCTTTCTTCTTCTTCTCTCTTTCTAGTTGGATGGTTTTTTCCATGTGGTATTCCCTATTAGTTTGAGAGCTTTTAGATACACATTCTACATGAGTACATGATCAAGCCTTGTTGCCAGGAATCATATTATGGGTATGCCACTTCTTTTCTACCCCTAGATTTGCTTGAGAGAGGGTGTTAGAGTAGGTGTTTAAAATATAGCTCATGCTCACCTAGGTATTTTATTTTTATATTAGTTTAGTTTATTTTTTCCCACCCACTTTATGTGTGGATATTTATTTTTATCTTATTTAGATATTGCGGGGATATTTGGCATTCATAGAGAGTTACACTCATTTATTACACTTGAAGAGTTGAGATCTTTTCTCCATGGATCATATTGCACCTCCCTATTTATACAATGGATATTGATCCTTATCTCTTTGTTGATCCTATGGCTATGGTGGATCTTCCTTACCTATTTAAGAAAGGCTTATCCATTGCATTCACAATCAATTTTGATATATGATATGATATTGCATATTTTGTGTTAGCTTCCATTACCTTGTTTTTATTTTTTAGTCTCTTTATTTTGGTTAATGTGATGTTGCTTCAACCCCTCGATCCTTGTGGTGTGGTTTGGTATTTAACATTTTTCCATCATTTCTTTTAGTATATTTGCTAATTTGATCTTATATTTTCTCTTTCCAGTTCCTTTGTGTAGTCATCCCAAATATGTGCATCATTTACTCCTAATATTAGTTTTTTTCTATGATCCATCCTTGTTTCCATAAATTAGTACTCTCTAGTGATACCACTAGTATCAATACCATATTTTCTTGTCTATGGAGATGATATATTATGTTTTGAGGAACTTGTAAATCTCCTTTGCTTTCTATCCAAGGATATTTTTCCATCCTTACTTCTTTTCCATTCCCTATTTTCCAATATTTGAAATCCCCAACTAGAAAAGCTCTCACTAGTGCTTTCCAAATAATTTTGGCTTTTAAAACTAATTTATTTTGTAGTCTAATCCAATATACAAAGGACAAGGTGCCTAAATATTTCTCTTGAATTACTTCCTACCATAATACTTTAGTGGTTATCAATCTCCATAAACATTTTGTTGCTAAATATTTTTCAAAATTATGTATATTCTTGAGGGTCCATCCTTTGTTTGATTTTGGTTTAGCTATTTTGTTCCATTTAACTAGTGTCATTACATCCTTCTATTTGTTCCCTAACTAAATAAATTGGAAATACTTCTTCCTTATTTTATCTACTATTGTGATGGGAATGTAATCCAAGGAGTTCCAGTAGAGTGGGGTGGCTTCCAAAACCAATTTTACCAATGTAAGACAATCCCCCAATTGTAGCCACCTAGTGTACCAAGTGCTAATCCTCTTCTCTATTTTGGTGTATAACCAAATCCAATCTTGGTACCCATATTCATTAGGTTTCAAATTATCAAAGTCTACTTGCTTGAAACCAAAAATTATTCTTATTGCTTCTATTTTCCCTAGCTAAAATCTATTGAAGATTGTTTCTATTTTTGTAGATTTATTTCCATTTTAGGTAGCCACACAATATAGGTCCAACACTTCTTTATACTTTAAGACTTACTTCAATGTCCTTTTTATAAAAAGTAAAATATCATTTGTAAAGAGCAAACGAGTTACCTTCAAAGAGTTACCAACTTTGATACCCTTGATCACTTCCTATATTTTTTTCTCCCTGATCAATCTACTCCAACCTTCTACTACCAAAATAAAAATAATAAAAGAACTATGCCACTCTTGTCGTAAACCTCTAGAATCCTTGAAAAACTAGAATGTGGGCCATTGATAAGTATAGAAAAAATGGATGAACTAATACATCCCATCATCCAATTCATAAAGGGAATGCTACATCCAATTTGAATTAGACTTAGCTTGATACATAACCAATTTACTTTATCAAAATATTTTTTTGGATCTAATTTTATCACCATTAATTATAAATAGTATCATTGAACATTAAAGGTATAAATAAGACCCCCTAAAAAAGAATAGTAAGCATTCAATAGGTTGTTATAGTCTTGATTTTTTTTTTAAATATAGAAAAAGCATTAAGTAGAAAGGAATGCAAGGATGCATTAAAAAACTTGGAAAATGGGAGATTGCTTGGAATTTGCATCTATAGGATCATTTGGAGGTATTAGGATAATAAAATATAAATACAACTTGGATGGATAATTTTTAAAGGTAAAAATAAAGTGGTGGTTGTTCTATTTTACAATAAATGCAAAAATGTAAAACTTATTATTATAAATGCATATGCTTTAACTATACATACTCCTCCACAAATGCATCTTAGGGACTTAGAATATTTACAATATTCATTGTTCTGACATGTTTTCATTTTGTTTTTGGAGTGAGGAGGGACTTTAATATAGTTCTCTCTTTTTTAGGAAAAAAGGGTGGTACTCCTAGATGGTTTAAATCAATGTAACACTCATTCATTCTTGGGAAACATAATGGTCATTGAGATGCTATTCATTGATGGCTTCATTATACATTGGATAATAGAGATGTTTGGAAGACTTATATAGTATAAAGTTTGGATAAATTTTTGCTATCCACTATATGGTTAAAAAAAAAGTATAGATCATCTTTAAATATTTTGTTGTGAGCAGGATCAGATTATAAACTAATTCTTTTGAGATGAAATAAACTATGATATTTATATGTAAGAAAACAATTAGATTTTTATTATCATAATGTATTAGAAAAGTACTTATATTGGTTCTAAAATGTACGGAGAGAGGAAAGAAATATAAATACCAAACTATTTTATGCTACAACTTTTTTTGTTATTTTTATCATGTTAAATATATTTTAATTATAAATTAAAGAAATATTTAAAATATTTATGAAGAATTTAGTAGGAAGGAGATAATTAAAAATTTCAAAGAAATGATACTTGATGTTGGGTAGTATAAGACAGCTCAAGGTATAATTTGTAAACTAATCCATGATTTTTTACATGGAATAGATAAAATCTTGATGAAGAATAATTTATGGAGGATCTATAAGAGGCAATTTTCTCTTTCCTTCATAACAAGGGACCTTTGTCCCAATGGATTTCCTATAATTTTCTTTCAAAAAATTTGGCACTTGTTAAAGGGTGATACATTGGTTGTGGTTGAAGAGGCTAAAAAAATAGGCTACAATAAGTGAGATTAATACCATATTATTTAATCTAAATCCAATAAATTGGGATAAAATATTTTGATAATTTTCATCAAGTATGAGTTTGCAATATAGTTTTTAAAACTATTTAAAAATATGGACGTTTTACATTCTCTTTATTCCATAAAAAATCTAGGCATTCTTATGAAATTATATATATATATATATATATATATATATATATTTTATATATTATATATATATATATATATATATATATTAATAGGTTAAGAAGGGAATTGAAAGGGTCCCATCTCTTTTACATAAAATTCCTTACAAGCAGATCATGAAAGATGAAAAAAGCATGGTGCCAAGTCCACCTAAACTATTAACAATCATAAAGAACCAACCTAAAACACCTGATAACAAACATACATACTACACTAACAATAAAAATAATAGCTAGACAACATTTAACTTTACATACATAACAATCTGCCATGTATAGATAGACACCCATAATAGTTTGCCCTAAGAGCTAAACCCCAAAATATAGCTTCTTCCAATTGGAAAGTGAACATCATTGGGATGATTTGGCTTCTCCTTAACCATAAATTTAATATTTTGAAGTGGGAAATTATCTTCCCATATAATAATATCATGAGCCTCCACCCCCATGTTTTCCAGTAAATCTATAGCTCCATTCCCCTCCCAATAAACATGCTTTAACTAAAGGTTGTGACAACCATATCTACAATGCTTCAACTAGTTTCCTATATTCCCTTCAAAATATTTATAAGGTTTAGGGAGTACCCTTCCACAATAATATTTTTATAATGACCTTATTTTATTAATTTAGCCCTTGTAAAAAAGTCTCAAGCCTTAACAAAATGATTGTATTTGATGGATAGAGTTTCAAAAAAGGCTTGCATAATCATCCTCGTAGAATCCCTAAAAACTCCACTTGCACTAGCATACCCTAGGTTACATTTTGCAGTACCATACACATTTAGTTTGATCCACCCATCTGGAGGGGTTCCCACTTAACTTCCAACCTTAAAGATCTCAATAAATTCACATAGATCAAAGGCTTAAAATTACAATGAACGATAATAGCTTTCTCGAGTCTACTTTTAGCTACCTTAGGAAAGGATAAGTTTGAATGTTCTCCATAACAACATTAAAAAAAATGGAAAGCAACCACAAGAACCTCTCCTTTTCTATTTTCAAAAGCTTTGTTATTCTTCTCATTCCAAATTCCCCAAAGAAAATGGAGGAGAAAAAACCTCTAGAGAACTTTCAATGTACCACTATTGAAAGGAGGATCCCATTGCACATATAAATCTCCTTTAGTGGATGGGAAGACCAAAGTAACATCAAAGGGTTCCAAAATCTTATCTAAAATCTATCTAGGAAAGGAACAATAAATAAAAAGATTATGAACCGATTCCAAATTAGGTTCACATAAAAAAAATCTATTTACAATAGGGATGCCTCTTTTGTGTAAGTTATCAATAGTTAATATTCTCTTTTGAATCACCAACCATAAGAAGAAAGCTATTTTATATATGAGCCCTTTAATCCAAAATTCCCTCACTGGAAACCAACTTCTACCTTCTATCTCAAGAAAATGGTATCTAGACTTAATAGAGTTTTTCCATTATTTTCCTCTTTCCAAATGATTGAATCATTGAAATAGGAAGATATTAGAGGATACAACTGAAGCCATATTTTAGATCATTAATATGGTGAACCAAGCTTGGTTCTAAATCTAGAGTAGATAAATATTTCTAGATTTTTTCACTATTTCTAGTTGTAATATAATCAACAACTTTAATACCAAATAGAGGGATATATTAGGCTCCAATGCACTTACCTTTGGGTCCTCCAAGAGGGGAATGTTCTTTAGCCAATGATATTTCCAAAATTTCACCTGATTTTCATCTCCAATATGAAGCCCTTTACATAACAAATGTCTAATGTCCATAAGACTATTCCAAAAGGAAGATCCGACTGACAAGTCATTGGAGTATAATTTTTTTCCATTTCGTAAATACTTAGCTTTGAGAATCATAACCCACTCAATATGATCATTTTTCAATAATTTCCATACTATATTTCCCATCAAGGCTTAATTCATCTATTTTTCCCTTCTAAAGCCTAACCCTCCTACATCTTTAGCAGAACATATTTGATCCCAGACAACAAGGGAAAAATGTCTTATTTATTTTGATCCAGAACATAGGAAGGATATTTGAATTTTTTCCATTTTAATCCTTATTTTAGCTAGAATCTTGAAAAGAGACATAAAATAAATGAGAATACTCCATAAAAAAGACTTCACAAGTTGAGCTTTACCTGCCTAGCTATGAAGACTTCTTCTCCAACCTGTTAATTTTTTTGCTAGTCTACTAGAATTGGATTCCAAAGATGTGACTCCATCCTACCTTTGAACATAGGCATACCCAAATGCATGGTTGGGAGTTCTCCAATATAACATCCAAATATCCTCATGATCTTTATTTTCCTTCCAACTAGGGTGTTGATAAAATAAAATTTACTTTTTAAGAAGTTCACTTTTTAACTAGCAACTTCTTCATAAGACATTAAAATATTTTTTAACTCCTTAGCTTAAGGGATAGAGTAGGAGATCAACAAAGTGTCATCAACAAACTATTGATGATAAATAGGGTCTGATGTCAAGGTTGGTTTGAAACCATTTACTTGCCCACTTTCTACAACCTCTGAAATAGATATTCGTAGTGCTTCAAAAATAATAATAAAAAGATATGATGATAATGGATCCACTTGATGGAGACCACACCCACTTCTGAAGTAGCCAACATGGACCGCATTTACCAACACTAAAAATGTAGCAGACAAAAAACACACTTCAACCAACCCCACCCATTTGCTCTGAAAGCCAAATTTCAATAGGACTTTGGTGAACATAGCATATGATAGGGTTTAATGGAGATTTCTACATTATAATATCAAAATATTTGATTTTGATCAAGGTTGACATTAATGTATTAGATGTTGTTATAGCACTCTAAGATATTCTTTCTTGATCAATGGATCCTTTGGTGGATATTTTTAATTGTCTTGTTGACTTCACCAGGGTGACCTATTATGTCCTTATACATTTATTATTCGTGTAGAGGCATTGGCAAGAGTTTATCAAAGGCAAAAAAAGGAAGGAAAAATTCAAAATAATCTAGGTTGCAACAAATGGTTCCTCTTGAGGTCATCTATAATTTGTATGATTATTTTCTTTGGGACCCTCACTCAAAGAGACTGTGAATTTTAAATAAATATTATCATCATATGAGAAATTTGATTGATAGTTTGTTAATAGTGTAAGATCTAGGATCCTTTTTATTATTTTAAATAGATGACTATTAATATATTAGGGCTTAAATTGGAAATTCCAATTAATATGTTCTGGTACTGCTTTTTATGATAGAGGAAAAAAGAAGATTTGGGACATAGTTTTGGGTAGAATAATATATTTGTGTTTGGTATGTTGGAAAGGTATGTTCTTAACTAAGATTGGACAACTACAAATCATAAATATTACATTGCAATCGATCTATTTATACGTGGTGTCACCTTTAAGATTGATAGTAGGTATAACATGTGAATTGGATTAAATTCAAAGTAATTTATTTTGGAAAGGATGTGATGAAAATTTTAGTTTTTCTCTATTTTAGAGAAAAATAGTTTTTCAAGGAAATAATAATGGAGATAAAATCCTAAAAAACTATAGAATTATGATTTTGGTATTAGGGATAAAACCTAAATGAATATTATTCAAATATCAAGGAAGAGTTGGAAGAAAATTATTATATCAAAAATATATAGGTTCTCTTGATGTAATAAAATTATTTAGTAAATTAACCCTACATAGAGGATATTCAATATGTAATTTTATGTAATATAGTTTATGATTTTTAAGATGTTAAAATATGGTGACATGTTGTTGGCCAAGGTTATCATTGATAATGTGAGCTTATGGGCAGCCAATTATGTAAACCTCTGGATATTGTTGATGTAAATATTTGTGCAATGATTTGTTATATTCATACCCATTGATATTTAATTTACCACTTGTGTTGTTAAGCATACCTAAACCTTCCTAAGTAGTTATCAAGACACGATTGAACTTAAATTAACCATGAAAATTATGCAACTTAGGTTAAACGCAATATAAAATTTAAAAATTATGGATTAGATATTTACTATAAACACCCCTTAGTCACCTACTCCATTACATCTATGTAATAATATTCTAATATATGGAAAGTAACTATATTTGATGCTTATGAAAACCTATACAATTATCTCTCTCTTGCTCTCTCTTGATTAACTATTGACTTGTGGTGAATTTATGCTTTTGATCATATCTATAAATTAACTCTAAATATAAAACGGTATCAATGAAAGAATGAATTAGCTTCACTTTTTCATGTGGATGAATTATTTCTAAAATGTGGAAGATCTTATCAAGGTTTTTTCAAGGTTTCACCAAAAACACTAGTTGGAGAATGGGTTGCAAGGATATTATTATGCCATAGTAGAACTAGTTGCTCAAATGAAATATTCACCAATAGAATCATTTATCCACTCTTATAATTTAGTCCATTTGGTTAACTACCTATTATGATGGTTTATTTTAGTGATGTCTTCGATTGTAGAGCTATAGTTCTAGAAAAATGCAATGGTTAAATCTTTGGAATCAATTAATACAAGTTGTTAGTATTTGAATATGGCCCAACATAGATGATACAAATTTCTATATGGGTTCTTAAGCAAAAAAGAAGATATTATGTTAGTACCCCACCTAAAACTATTTTTATGATTCTCATATTATTATGTAATGACCCCTTTCTAATGTGGGGATCCCTTTATAATAATATTTTGTAATACTTTGTAATGGTATGTGGCAAGTGAGGTGCCTAGTTTGGTAGAATATTCTAGGGTCAAGTTTCACTATGACTACAATAGTTCTTGCCCTTCCAATTTGATTGCTAGGCATAAATTTTCTATATTTTCATTTTTCTACGTATTTCCTTACTAAAATATATATAAATAAATAAACACAACTCAAGACAAAGTTCACTAGTATCAATAACAATTGCGTGTGATATTTAGAATTCATATTAGATAGGGTGTTTTTAGTGATAGAGTCATAATAGACAGTCATAAGAACAATGAACTATAGTATCAATGACATAATAGAGTTAGTAATAGATAGTGCAGAGTCTTGTAAGGGGTTGTCCGACAAGAAACCATTTTTTTGAGTTAACTAAGCCTCTAGGAGAAAAATCAACACTTGAAGATAACACTTCCCCTAGAAAAAAATGTATGTAGAATAGTGTTGTGATATATAACTCATTACAACCATCTTGTCGAGCTAATCAGTTTGGTATATAGCCTCCATGCACTTAGGTGTCAAAAAATATCATTTTGGGGCCTAGTTCATTATGATCATATTTTTGAGCTGATCATTTTGATATATAGCACCCAAACATTTTTTTGTATCCTTACTAAAAATAGTAGCTCCTCGAATAATACTTCTATTTTTAGTAAGTTAGTGGAAGTGGTTCAAATCATACCAAAATGGCTAGTGAAACTAGAGGACACCAAAAGGAGATAGAACAAACTAATTTTTTGGAGCAAATGCATACAACCATTAATACCCTTCTTAGTGACTTTAAACATATGAGGGAAGAAGTAACACTTTTGAGAGGTGAACACATGAGATCCAAAGCTAATATGGAAGAAAAAAATTTAGAGGTTGAGGAAAAACTTAGGGATGATCCAAAGGTGTTTGAGCATCATAACATTGACCAACTAGGTGGCAATACCATCAATAAAGAGAAAGGTATCCATAAGGAGAATTAAGGCTATCATTTTATTTTTGACATAGTTACTCCATTTAATATGCCTAGATTAGACTTTCCTAAGTTCAATGGAAAGGATGTTGATGGGTGGTTATGTTGAGTAGATTAGTTCTTCAAACTTCACAATGTCCCTAAATATTTATGGGTCATTATGGCATATTCTAACTCTGAATCATAAGTTTTGCAATGACATCAATGGTTATAAAACACAAATCACAACCCTTAGGAAGATTTTGAGCTGCAATTAATCACTCATTTTGGCCCTAGTGAGTATGAGAACTTTACAGGAGCTTTAACCAAATTGAAACAAGCTTCTATGGTTTGAGACTATCAAAATTAATTTGAGAAACTTGTTAACGAAATCAAATGATTGAATAAAAGTTTTTTCATAGTTATTTTATCAGTGGCTTGAAAAATGATATCAAGGCCAAGGTCAAGATGTTCAAACTACAATATATGATGCAATCCATAGGCTTGGCAAGATTGGATGAAAAAAAATTGGCTCAAAGGAGGCCACTTAAATTTCCATAAGCTAAATCCATATTTCCTTCCAATTTCACACCCAGTATTGGTAATAAATCTACCCCCTACAAGTTCTTAACTACCAAAGAGATGGATACCCAACCCACATAAGGTTTATTTTATAATTATGATTAAAGTATTTGTTGGGACTGAAACTGATGAGATTATTTTATTGATACAAATGGTTACAATATATAGGCATAAGCCTATATTCAACACATGACACTTGTCAAGAGAAACTAACAAGTGTCAAGGTGAAGGCATAGTGCACTTTAATTCTAACATTCCCCCTTAGTGCACTATCCTAACTAAAGAAGAAACAAAACAAGTCAACATTAGGTAACATTCCCCCTTAATGTTGACTTCTCTAAAACAACCTATCATCCTCTCTTATTGCTGATTTGGTCTAGTCTCGTGCTCTTTGCACTTGGATCTCCAACTATGAATAATGCTAGATTCACTGTGTATACATCTTGGTCTGTTGCCTCAGGGTCAGCCACTTCCACGGGTCTGTTGCCACTAGGTCAGCCGTCTAAGTGCCTCGGGGTCATCATGGGTGCCTCAGGGTCAACCACTTCTAGGTCTGTTGCCTCTACAGGTCATCCTCAGAGGATGTTGCCTCTCATAGGTCACTGACTAGATCCACCATGAATATCAAGTCCCTCATCATGGTGAACTCAATCTAGAAGGTGTCGGTCTCTACCGAAAATGCACCTTAATACAAAGGAAAAATGAGCCATATAAGAGTGTTGGTCTCTACCGAAAATGCACTCAATACAATAAAATGAGCCATAGATCAAAATAGGAGGAGAGAAGAAGAAAATAAGAGAATATTCTGAAGTGTCTTCGTCTATAGTCTTCAGAAGTAGATCCAGAAAAAACCTCGGATAGAGTCTAGGGTGTCTTTGTTTGTAGTCCCTAGTATAAGTGTCCTTATGGTGACCATGTCATCCTATTGAAATGCATGGGTAACCAGCTGCTGCATTTGCCAAGTGTATAGAAAAGATCACTAGGTACAAGGATCACATATGAAATTACCTTGGGAGTGTCGGGTTCAACCGAGAGTGCACTCCAAGGTAGAAAAACTTTGAGGTTAAAAAAATGGATTGAAATAACCTCAAAATTACAATACGACACCACAATTGTGGAAAAACATTTCCAATGACTATAAATACCCCTATATTCCACCATCAAAGGGGCCTTCATCATGTGGAAAAACAATAGCATGCCTATCTAGGCAGCAAATAAACAACATCGCTCAATGGCGGCATCGCTCTCAGGCGGAAAAAATAGCATTAAAATTTCCCACGCAAAGGAATTACATAGGCCATGTGGGCCTTCCATTCTCCATGGTCATTCCACTATCAATGTGGAAAAAATCATTAAAAAATGGCCAAAGGTTACAATGTGGGCCAATATGACACGAGAACTCCCAATTCCTCACAAAATAATAAAGTGGCCACTCCACTTTGATTTGAAAAAATCTCCCTTGCCCATAATGTTCCTCCATAATTTATAAAGTGGTCCCTTCCACTTTATAAGAAATAAAATTATCACCATTTTAAAATAAAATACTCCAACCACTCTTCATATTTATCGCCAAAAAAAAAAATCTTTACCTTCAGCGACCTACACTCTGCTGAGACGTGCGCCAATGAGAGGCCAGCTATTGGCCAACTAGCTCATCGCCTAAGCTTCCTCCATGCACTGTCACTTTGAATAATCAGGTGCAATAAATGTAGATTACCGTGATCGCAGGAAGACAGTAGTTTTACCCAAACATTCTTTCATGAAACACTCTCTGAAATTGATCCCATCGTCAATTCATTCGCCAATTCATTGCATTTGATGCGATTCAACCCACTCAATCTCTGACTTCTCCATCGTGGGCGTTGTTGGCACCATCTTCGCCATTTAACTGAACTGCAACTCCTATGAACAACATCAAACTACAATCTCCAGCAAGCATTCCCGCATGTCAGGAACCACGCTACCAACATATGCTTCCCTTTGATTCAACAAACAACATGTCCTTCATCCTCCGCATCCATGTCAGCTTTGGTCATTCAAAATCCACTCTAGGCGATTGAAGTCTTCGATAAGGTCATCGTTTACAGGGGCCAGAGTGTTGAAATTAGATACAACACAGTCGCGAACATGTGGCTAGAGTCTTCACCACCATTTTGAAGGGCTCTTCGAATGCCCTCGCGATGAAGGCATATGTGTCCTTCTTCACCATGGAGCGATCGCTGGGTCTAATAGCCACGAGCGTGGTGCCCTCCATTCTCATCCCTCCGGGAAGCTCCAGATGCGGAGCATACCATAGTTTCATGTTCAATGTCGGCACCTGCATTCTATTCGAAGACGTCGACGCCACCAGAGGCTTCTTTTGAACTCCTCCAATTGTTGTTTTCCCATGCAGAGTGTCCCCTAAATTGAAACCACAAGATAGAACATCCAACCAGATCCTAGGATGTCGTTGGTGAGCTCATAGAATTGGATATGGTGGCGGCCCTAATTCTCGTAATTCTCCAACACTTTGGACATTAGGAAATATGAATAAAATGTAACCGTCGCTACTAAAGATAGGGCAAAGAGTCCGAGCGTCGATCCCATGTCATGAAATGCATATGGAAGAATCAAAATCATTGGCCTAATGATTGTTGTTGTCAAATGAAAACCTACATGCCACGATGTCCCTTTGGACTTCAGAACGAAGGCGGCACTAGCATCAACAATGACGGTGGGCTTGTTGCTTGCAAAGTTCAATTTCGAAAAACGGTCATCGTGTGATGATGATCCGTTCATGCCATTTGAAGCAGAATGCTTTCTGTTATCGAAAGCCATTAATGAACCCAATTCAATAGAACTAACCCAATGTCACAACAATCTCATTGATTCCTTCACGGTAGGCCATTTGCAGAGATGGGAGTCATGGCCTCTGTGTGTTCTTGGGATCGCACAGGAAACTGAACTGGCTCGTCTTCCATGATCTGCCTGCAACCTGTAAAAAAAATGATCCCTAAAAAAAAATTACAAAAAATAGTTCATGACTCCAAGCTTGAAGCTTCAGGGGCAACCATTAATGGTATCCCGTTTCTGTGGATGGATACATATGGGAAAAATTGATCACTAAAAAAAATTTGGGAGCCATGATTTTTCCAAAATTCTGGTTTCTGATCCATTGTAAACAATGGAGAGCATACTCCCTGTTTTGAAAAAAATGGGGAAAATAGGGGAAAAGGATGAGGGGGGATTTCCATGAGGGAAATCCCCCCTCAAGGGTTTCACAGGCAGGAGAGGGAACCTGCTCTGATACAAAATGTTAGGACTAAAATTGATGGGATTATTTTATTGATACAAATGGTTACAATATATAGGCATAAGCCTATATTCAACACATGACACTTGTCAAGAGAAACTGAAAAGTGTCAAGGTGAAGGCATAGTGCACTTTAATTCTAACAGTATTCACTAGGGCATAAATACATCCAAAAGAAATTCTTTTTTCTAGATGTGGAGGATTTATTAAGTAGTGAACAAACTTATGATGAAGTAGAACCATCAGGGGAACCACTTTAGGATGAGGGTGAATCACAAGAAGAGCCATAGCCAAAAAAAAATTCCATGCTCTTATAGGAATTACTACCCATCATATGATGAAAGTGGTAGGTTTTTTCAAAGGACAACATCTTAGAATTTTCATTGATTTAGGAAGTACACATAACATTACCAATTCTTAAGTCACCACGCAAGCCAATTTTTATATACATGCTTGCAAATCCTTTGAGGTTATGGTGGAAAATAATAGAACATTATCTTATAAAGGCAAATACTATAATGTTAAGTTGAATATAGGGAATTATGAACTCAAAAATGATATGTTTTCTCCTCAACTAGAAGGAAGTGATGTTGTGCTAGAGTCTAAATGGTTAGGTATTTTAGGAACCATAGCCTAGAAATTTATAGATTTATGGATGTAGCTTTCATAGAATGTTAGGTCCTACACTAATTGTGGTTTACCAGTAGGATCTCCACAGATTACTAGTTCAAACCATATGTAGAAGTTAAAAAATATTCATATGGCATAGTCACTTAGATATTTGTAATTCAACCATAAAATTCAGTAGAGGACAAACTTCTAGAAGATTTGCAACTCATTTTGACTAAGCATGATGTAGTTTTTGTGGAATCGATAGAATTACCACCCCGATGTTTCCATGATCATTAAATACCATTTGTACCTAGTAGTGTGTCACCTAACATCAAACCTTACTAGTACCCCTATGCACTTAAGTAAAAAATTAAGAAATTAGTATAAGAATTGTTACAATTAGGAGTCATTTGACCTAGTAACAATCCTTATTCTTCTCTAGTCCTATTGGTTTGAAAGAAAGATGGGTCTTGGAATTTGTGTATAGATTTTTGTGAGCTCAATAATATCACCATTAAGGATAAATTTTCTATTACAGTGGTAGATGAATTATTGGATAAGCTGCATGGTGCTATATTTTCTCAAAGTTATATCTTCACTTGGGTTACCATCAAATAAGGCTCAAAGAGGATGATATTCCTAAAATAGTATTCTACAATCATGAGGGCCATTATGAATTCTTGGTTATGTCATTTGGCTTAAAAAATACACCTTTTATATTTTAGAGCCTTGTGAACATCGTTGCCCATACCTTCACAAATTTATTTTAGTTTCATTTGATGATATTTTGGTTTATAGTAACTCTTGGGATGAGAACCTCATCCATTTGGACTACACTCTACAACTTTTTATCTTAGAATTATATTTATGTCAATAGGTCTAAGTGTTATTTTTGGTTGACTAAAGTAGATTTTTGCGACACATTATCACTAAATATGGAGTTAAAATTGGCCCTAATAACAAGCCATTCAGTATTAGCCAAAACCTCACACTCTTAAGGGACTGTAGATTTTTGGGACTCATAGGGTATTACTATAAATTTATCCAAAACTATGATAAGATAGCTACTCTTTTAATGGCCATGTTAAAAAAAATGTTTTACTTGGTCTAACCCAACTAAGAAGGATATCTTTGACCTAAAGAATGCTATGAAAATCACTCCTATGTTAGCCATGCCTAATTTCTCAAAATCTTATGTAATTAAAAGTAATGCTTTAGGCAATGATTTAGGAGTTGTGTTGATGCAAGAGGGAAAACCGTTAGCCTTCACTAGTAAAGCACTTTAAGGTCAAAATTTGGGTAGATCTACTTATGCAAAGGAGATGCTTGCTATCTTACATGTGGTTAATCACTAGCAACCCTATCTCATTGGGCATATTTTTTTCATCAAAATAGACCACCAAAATACTCAAATACTTCTTAGAGAAATGAGAAACCATCCCCAAACAACAAAAGTGGATCTCCAAATTAATGGGCTATGGTTATGAGATTACATATAAAAAATGAATGGAGAACATTGTGGCTGATGCCCTCTCTCAATAATTTGAGGATCATAGTATGTTATGTGCTATCTCCTCATCCATACCTCATTGGATTAATTCTCTTAGAGAGGGTGTGCTCAAGGACTCTATATTGGAAATTTTGATTGCAAAACCTTTAGCATAGCCTACCTAAAGCTCAATATATACTTGGGATGAGCAATATTTGAGATATCTTAACTGCCTTATTATTCCCCAAACTTCTCAACTATAGGAATTCATCTTGAATGAAATGCATGCTTCACCAACTACGAGCTATTATGGGTTCATTAAGACTTATGAAAGGATTAAACATACTTTATTATAGAAGGGAATGATGAAGGATATTCAAAATTTTGTGGTAATATGTCACATATACTAGTGAATGAAAGGAGAAATAGTGCATTTCCTTATAACTATTCAACCCTTGCCCATTCCAAAATAAGTATGGACAAATATTGCCATGGAATTTATTGAAGGATTACATAAATTAGGATGTAAAATAGTTATTTTGATGGTAGTGGATCATATCATGAAGTATGCTCACTTGTGTTCCCTCTCCCATCCCTACATAGCCTTAGTAATAACCCAAATATTTCTAGATTCCATTTTCACCTTCATGGCATGCCTACATATATTATTTCTGATTGAGATCCTATCTTCACTAGTCATTTTTGGTAATAATTATTTAAGTTATAGGGAACTCATATCAAAATTATTTCATCCTATCATCCACAAATGGATGTTCAAATGGAGATTGTATATAAATGCTTATAAACCTACCTTCATTACTTTACCTTTGAATATCCTACATAGTGGGCAAAGTGTCTTTGGTAAGACCCCAAGGTCTTACTATAAAATTATTAACAAATTAATGTAAATGTAATCGCAGGCCACTCAAAGGGGGCTCCCTTGTAATTGCTTTGCCACTATAGGGGGCTCCCTCCTTTAGAATCTATATTCTTATTCTTCTTCTTGGATGATTTGATATGGATGGCCAACCTAATATATATATATATATATATATATATATATATATATATATATATATATATATATATATATATATCTACCCTAAAGCTACATTGGTGAAGAGACATGATGGTTCACGTATGAAGAGATGTGATGGTTCACTTTATAAGTTAATAATATAATAATTAAATGATTAATAATACTAAATAATAATGTTAGGATTGAGGATCCTAACATGCCACCCTTCTTAAAAATAGCTTTGTCCTCAAAGCTCAAAGTGAGAAGCTTTGTCCTTTGTTTTCCAAGAAGGATTTGTGTAAGTTCTTGGACTCTTTTAATGGCATCCTTTCGTAGGCAGGGATATCGAGAAGGATGAAGCATTAGCGGGGGGTTTCCAAGAACAATAGTAGAATCTTCCTTAGGAAAATCATGATGATGATGGGAGGGCAACCCTTGGGGTTCCTCAAATACTTAGAATGATGCATCAAAAGTGATGGTAATGATTTCATATCCTTTTTTGGTTCCTTGGTAGAGCCAACAGAGGAGTGTGTAGTCACTCTGCATTGGTTTCGAATAGGTTTGGTCATATGGCAAGAACTCACTATTGGTGAAGAAGGTATGTGTAGGTCTTGTAGAGTGCATATTTGGCTATCATTGATCACTTTGGGTATGTCTACTTCATCCTTGCTTGGTACATCAATCACTTCTTGCACATCGACCTCATTGTATTCATTGCGGTGAGTAGGTGCACTGGTCACTTCGAACACAACTACCTCATCTGCTTGCTCTATGGAGAGAGAGGTGATGCAGGAGCATCCGATGGCGAAGCTACAATCTTGCATCACCCAAAATGTATTTTTTTCTTTAAGTACAAAAATTGTCGCGATATCGCGACGCTTTTTGAAGAAGGGCACCAGCGGGCCAAACTGTCGCGATATCGCGACGCTTTTTGATGAAAAGGGCCAAGGTGCAAAACTGTCACGAAATCCCGACGCTTTTTGAATAAGGGCGCCAGCGGGCCAAACTTTCGTGATATCGCGACGCTTTTTGATGAAAAGGGCCAAGGTGCAAAACTGTCGCGAAATCACGACGCTTTTTGAAGAAGGGTGCCAGCGGGCCAAACTGTCGCGATATTGCGACGCTTTTTGATGAAAAGGGCCAAGGTGCAAAACTGTCGTAAAATCATGAAATTTTTGAGGCAACGCAGCCGTGACGCGAAATGGTCATGAAATCGTGACATTTTCAGGTCGGAGATATCAAGGCGCCAAACGGTCGCAAAATCGTGACAGTTTCGGAGAAAAGCAGTTCGAGCGCCAATTGGTCACGATATCGCGACAGCTCCGAGGCAAAGTCACTTGAGTGCCAAATGGTCGTGAAATCGCGACACATCCAAGAAGCAAGATTTGAAAGCACAGGGGCATCTTTGGCAAAAAATTTCTAAGGCACAAGAATGGTCGTGAAATCGCGACACCTTCGAAGGCAATCTTAAAGGACGTCGCGAAATCATGACACCTTCGAAGACAAAGTTTAAAAGACGTCACGAAATCACGACACTTCTGGGAGGCAAGACTTGAAAGCATAAAGACATCGCAACACCTTCGAAGGCAGAGTTCAAACACGTCACGAAATCGTGACACTTCCGGAGGAAAGGTTTTAAAACGCAGTGTCGCAAAATCGTGACACTTTCGAGCCAAAGACTCAAGGGCGTGAAATGGTCGCGAAATCGCGACATGTCACGGTTTTGCGGCCCAAAACGAAGCAGCAAGTATGGAATGCAAAGATGTCGCAAAATCGTGACATTTCGTAGTTTCGTGGCCCAAAGGAGGAAAGCGAGTAAGAAAGGCCTAGACATCGTGATTTCGTGACGTGTCGCGGAATCGCGGTCCCAAGGAGGAGAGAGAAGCCTAACACCGAAAACATCGCGATATCGCGACCAAAGAAGAGAGAGAAAGTATTGGAGCAAAAATGTCACGATATCCCGACCAGAGCGCTCACGACGTTGACCAACAGGCGATTGCAGAGACCAGTGCAGAGGGACACGTGGCGTGAAATTATAGGTGGCCCGAGAGTATGGAGCGGTTACAGGGAATCTGGCAAGGGGACATGTGGCATCAAATTACAAGCGACTTGGTGCACTCCTATGAATTATGATATGGCGGATGGATTGACAGGCGGCCACAGCGCACTCTGCCACCCCATACCATGATAACACGGGGCTCCTGGCAGCATCTTGCAGGTGCAGCAGAAAATTCGTGCAGGTGGTTAGAGAAGGCCCGCACTTAGTGTAATGATGGGAAAAGGAGGTGGCAGCCGAGGATTAAAAAAAGGTTGTGCATACATTGTAAATGGGACGCTGGGGTAGTGGGCAAGAGAATTGTTGTGTATTCGAAGAAAGACCTCTGTTTAATGAAAAAAAAATTACTGGAATTTGTCTGTGTGTTTCTGAGCTTTGCGTTGAATTTTGTTGTGTGTTGTCTTAGCTCGATATCAAGTGGTATCAGAGCAGGTTGGTTCTGAGTGTGCAGACCGAATACCGACAGTGAGGCAGTTTGCACCAGGACTGTGGTTGTGGGTTGTGAAGAAGAAGCAAGATGCCTCCGCATAGAGATCGTGGTGGTATGAGACACAGGCGAGCAAGAAGGGAGGAGGTCGATCTAAGAGCCCTGTAGAGGCAAGTTGAGGCCCTGCAAGAGGAAATTAGAAGAGGAGTCGAGCCGAGAAGGGAAGAACCCAGCGAAGACGAAGTGTGGGAAGAAGAGGCCCCATCCGATGAGGAAGAGGCCTTGGATCTAGCAGAGGCTAGGTTGTATAGAGCCATCTCCCAAATCGGGAAGAAGCCAAAATTTGACGTCTCCACATACTTGGGGAACCTCAACCCTGAGGAGTTGATAGACTGGATCAACGACATGGAAGAGTATTTTGAATACGAAGAGATATAAGATCCAAATCGGACCAGGTTCGTGAAAACCAAGCTGAAGGGACATGCTAGCATCTGGTGGAAAGGAGTGCAGTTGGAAAGGAACGGGAGGGGAAAGGAAAGGATCACCAGGTGGGATAGGATGGTAGAGAAACTAAAGAGGCAGTTCATCCCTGTAGATTATGAGTTGGATTTGTTAAAAAGAATGCAGAGTCTTCGACAGGCTAGTAATACTGTCAAGGAATATACTAAAGAGTTCCACCAAATATTGATTAGAATCGGCCATTCGGAGGCGAATAAGGAGAAGGTCACACGTTACATCAATGGATTGCGAAGCAGCATTCAAGAAGAGCTGGGGCTGGTTAGAATAAGCACAGTAGAAGATGCATATCAATTTGCATTAAAAGTGGAGGAGAAACTGAATAGGAGGTTTTATGGTAAGCAGAGAGGGAAGGATAGGGGTGGAAGAGCTGGTGGAAGAGGCAGTGGTGGAAGATACAAAGATTTTGGGAAAACTGGTGAAGCTAGCAGTAGCCAGAAATAGAAAGAAGTGAAAGAGGAGGATGACCAATGCCCATGCAATCAGAGCAACAACTACCCAAGAGGAAGAGGTAGGTCTGGGTGAGGGTTTGGAAGAGGTGTCTTTAGAGGAACCTGCTTCAACTACGGAGAGGAAGGACACAGGGCATACAACTGCCCGCAGCATCAAGAGAGGCCAAATCGAAGACCTGAGGGTCAGGCCCCAGCTACCGTAGCATACGAAGGTGTAGAGTCTGAGCACTTAGAGGAGGCAGAAAGAGGAGAAGCAATGGTCATCAGAAGAGTCTTGTTAAATGAAGAAGAAAAGACAGACCAGAGGAACAACCTGTTTCGAACAAGATGCAAGTGCGCAGGCAAGGTCCCGTAACATCATCATTGATAATGGAAGCACTGACAATTTGTTTTTGAGGAAATGGTTGCCAAGCTACAGTTGGAGAGGAGAAAACACCCGCGCCCTTATCGAATTGCATGGTTGCAAAAGGACCATCGGGTGTTAGTAAGTGAACAATGCCTGGTGAAGTTCAATATTGGAACTTACCGAGATGAGGTTTTATGTGACATCTTGCCTATGGATGCATGTCACCTACTGCTTGGGAGACCATGGCAGTTTGACCGAAGTTTTTTCCATGATGGTCGAGCCAACACATATTCTTTTTCAAAGAATGGAGTTCGCCATAAGTTAAAACCCCTGAAGGAGGCAGATGAGAAAGTATGCAGCAGTGCACGAGTCTATTTAGTTGATGGCAGGAGATTTTTGGAAGGCCTGAAGCCAGATCATATGTGCTATGCCATAATCCCCAGGGTTAGGGAAGAAGGATGCAAGGAAATTCTAGTGGAAGTCATGGGACTATTAGAGGAATTCCCTGATATCATTTTTGACAATGTTCCTGAAGGTTTACCGCCTGTTAGGAAGATTAGTCACCACATAGATTTGGTGCCTGGATCGAGCTTGCCAAACAAGGCTGCACATCGAATGACACCTGTGGAAACTGAAGAGTTGAATCGGCAAGTTCAGGATCTGTTGAAGAAAGGCCTGATTAGGTAGAGTCTTAGTCCATGTGTAGTACCAGCAGTACTAGCACCCAATAGGGATGGAGAATGGAGAATGTGCACCGACTCTCGGGCAATCAACAAGATCACCATTAAATATAGGTTCCCACTACCAAGGATGGATGATATCATGGACTGCTTGAGTGGAGCTGAGTACTTCACAAAAATTGACTTGAAAAGTGGGTACCATCAGATCCGCATTAGAGAAGGGGATGAGTGGAAGACAGCCTTTAAAACCAGAGATGGGTTGTATGAGTGGTTGGTTATGCCATTTGGATTAACCAATGCACCTAGTACCTTTATGAGATTAATGAATGAAGTTTTGAAGGAATTTTTGGGCAAATTTGTTATTGTTTACTTGGATGATATACTAATTTTTAGTAGAACCTTAGAGGAGCACCTGATGCACATCAGGAAGGTTTTTGAGAAACTGCGGGAGGAGCAGTTACTGATCAATCTGAAGAAGTGCAACTTCGTGAAGAAGGAGCTGGTATACTTGCGATTTGTTATATCATCAAATGGCCTCAAAATGGACCCCGAAAAGGTGAAGGCTATCATAGAATGGCCTATCCCAAGAAGTGTGACCGAGGTTAGATCATTTCATGGTCTGGCCAGTTTCTACAAAAAATTTATCAGAAACTTCAGCAGTATTTGTGCATCTCTTACAGAGACAATGAAGGGGAACAAGAAGGAATTCCAGTGGACAGTTGGAGCAGACAAAAGCTTTGATATGTTGAATAAGAAGATCACTGAGCAACCCATCTTAGCACTTCTAGATTTGAATAAGGTGTTTCAGGTGGACTGCGATGTGAGTGGTAATGCGATAGGAGCCTTATTGAGCCAAGAAGGTAGGCCTGTAGCTTATTTCAGCGAGAAGCTCAATGATGCCAGGAGAAAGTATTCGGTATATGATCAAGAGTTCTACGCCATAGTTCAAGCACTCAAGAAATGGAGGCACTATCTGTTGCCGAAAGAGTTTGTTCTCTATACCAACCATCAAGCGCTGCAGTATATTAACAGCCAAGGAAAATTGAATCAGAGGCACCTGAAATGGGTAGAGTTCCTGTAGAGCTATACCTTTGTGCTGAAGCATCGGAGTGGAAGATCCAATAGGGTGGCAGATGCACTGAGTAGGAGGCAATGTCTGATGATAGAAATGAAACTGGAGGTTGTAGGGTTTGCTGAACTCAAAAACTTATACCCTGTAGACCTCGATTTCGTAGAAGCTTGGAAAGCCTGCATTGCGCCTGTTACATTGGATAGGACCAAATGGTTAGATTACCTGATGCAAGATGGAATGTTGTTTAGGGGAAACCAATTGTGCATTTCGAGGAGCTCGATGAGAGATAACCTCATTAAAGAAAAGCACAGTGGGGGTTTAGCTGGACACTTTGATCGTGACAAGACCATCTCACTGGTTAGTGAAAACTACTACTGGCCGCAATTGCAGCAGGATGCGGCAAATTTTGTGTAGAGTTGCAGGATATGCCATATGGCAAAGGGTGTGAGGCAGCCTACTGGTTTGTATCAACCGCTACCTATACCTGAAAGACCGTGGGAAGATATTAGTATGGATTTTGTGCTTGGTTTGCCCAGGATGCAGAGGGGACACGATTCCATATTTGTGGTAGTGGACAAATTTTCAAAAATGGCACACTTTATCCCGTGCCAAAAGACTAGCGATGCGGTCCATGTAGCTGGTTTGTTCTTTAAGGAAGTGGTACGCCTGCATGGTCTGCCAAGAAGCATTGTGTTGGACAGGGATACCAAGTTTGTAGGATATTTTCGGAAGACCCTGTGGAAGAAACTGAATACGGAGTTAAAGTTCAGTTCTGCATACCACCCCCAAACAGATGGACAAACAGAGGTGGTTAATAGGAGTTTGGGCAACCTACTACGATGCTTGGTAGGGGACAAGCCCAAGGGATGGGATCTAGTTCTGCCACAAGCAAAATTCGCATATAACAGCTCGGTCAATCGGAGTACCAATAAGTCACCATTCCAGATCATCTATGTTAGCAGCCCAAGAAATGCCTCAGAGTTGAGAAGGATAGATATGAGGGAGAAATGCAGTGCTGAGGAAGAAGATTTTTCCGAACATCTGAAGGGAGTGCATGAGGAAGTGACAAAGAACATTGCTAAGATGAATGCTCAGTACAAGACAAGGACGGATCAAAAGCGCAGAGCTAAAGAGTTCCAAGTAGGAGATTATATCATGGTCCATCTGAGGAAGGAGCGGTTTCCTGCCAAGACCTATAACAAACTAAAAATGAAGAAATTTGGACCATGTAAAATCATTGGCAAACACGATTCGGGAAATGCGTACGAGGTGGAGTTACCAAGCGAACTCAACATCTCCCCCATGTCTAACATCTCAGATTTGGACGAGTATCATGAAGGAGAAAGCAGTGAGATACCCATTCCAGATCTGTGGAGCATTCTAGCAACCATCCCAGTTGCGGATGAGATAGAAGAAGTTCTGGATATGCATGAGGGCCGAAGTACTAGGAACAGGAGTTACTCGGAGTACTTGGTCAAATGGAAGGGCAGACCCATTGAAGACGTGACTTGGTTATCCAAGGCTGAGGTTGACCGCCTGGGTCTACCTCGAAAGGATTAGAAGTGAGGTCACTTCTCAAACTCACCCCAGGTGTCTGATGCAGGAGCATCCGGTGGCGAAGCTGCAATCTTGCATCACCCAAAATGTATTTTTTTCTTTAAGTACAAAAACTATCACGATATCACGACGCTTTTTGAAGAAGGGCGCCAGCGGGCCAAACTGTCGCGATATCGCGACGCTTTTTGATGAAAATGGCCAAGGTGCAAAACTGTCACGAAATCGTGACACTTTTTGAAGAAGGGCGCCAGCGGGCCAAACTATCATGATATCACGACGCTTTTTGATGAAAAGGGCCAAGGTGCAAAATTGTCATGAAATCACAACGCTTTTTGAAGAAGGGCGCCAGTGGGCCAAACTGTCGCGATATCGCGATGCTTTTTGATGAAAATGGCCAAGGTGCAAAACTATCGTGAAATCGTGACATTTTTGAGGCAACGCAGCCGTGACGCAAAATGGTCACGAAATCGTGACATTTCTAGGTCGAAGAGATCAAGGCACAAAACGGTCACGAAATCACGACAGTTTCGGAGAAAAGCAGTTCGAGCGCCAATTGGTCGCGAAATCGCGACAGCTCCGAAGCAAAGTCACTTGAGTGCCAAATGGTCACGAAATCGTGACACATCCGGGAAGCAAGATTTGAAAGCACAGGGACATCTTTGGCAAAAAATTTCTAAGGCACAAGAATGGTCGCGAAATCGCGACACCTTCGAAGGCAAGCTTAAAGGACGTCGTGAAATCACGACACCTTTGAAGACAAAGTTTAAAAGATGTCACGAAATCGTGACACTTCTGGGAGGCAAGACTTGAAAGCATATAGACATTGCAACACCTTCGAAGGCAGAGTTCAAAGACGTCGCTAAATCGTGACACTTTCGGAGGAAAGGTTCTAAAATGCAAAGTGGTCACGAAATCGTGACACTTCCAATCCAAAGACTCAAGGGCGTGAAATGGTCGCAAAATCGTGACATGTCACGGTTTCATGGCCCGAAACGAAGCAGCAAGTATGAAATGCAAAGATGTCATGAAATCATGACATGTCGCGGTTTCGCGGCCCAAAGGAGGAAAGCGAGTAAGAAAGGCCTAGACGTCACGATTTCGTGACGTGTCGCGAAATCGCGGTCCCAAGGAGGAGAGAGAAGCCTAACGCCAAAAACTTTGTGATATCGTGACCAAAGAGGAGAGAGAAAGTATTGGAGAAAAAACATCACGATATTGCGACCAGAGCGCTCACGACGTTGACCAGCCGGCGATTGCAGAGACCAGTGCAGAGGGACACATGGCGTGAAGTTACAGGTGGCCCGAGAGTATGGAGCGGTTACTGGGACTCTGGCAAGGGGACACGTGGCATCAAATTACAAGCGACTTGGTGCACTCCTATGAATGATGATATGGCAGATGGATTGACAAGCGGCCGCAGCGCACTCTGCCACCCCAGACCATGATAACACGGGGCTCCTGGTAGCATATTGCAGGTGCAGCAGAACATTCGTGCGGGTGGTTAGAGAAGGCCGCACTTAGTGTACTGATGGGAAAAGGAGGTGGCAGCCGAGGATAAAAAAAAGGTCGTGCATACATTGTAAAGGGGATGCTGGGGTAGTGGGCAAGAGAATTGTTGTGTATTCGAAGAAAGACCTCTGTTTAATGAAAAAAAATTGCTGGAATTCGTCTATGTGTGTTTTTGAGCTTTGTGTTGAATTTTGCTGTGTGTTGTCTTAGCTCGATATCAAGAGGGATCAAATTCCTTCAATAAATACAATGTTAGTGTTACACATTTATGGTGGGGTCCAAATTGTTCATCACAACTATCACAAAGTCCTTTTGCTCATCATTCCTTCGTCTCCTCTAAGCTAAGATGTTTAATTCATAAATTTTGGTTAGATTTGGGGGTTGTGTAAGTGCTTTGTGCCCTTCCATTATGCATAGGTTTGGAAGCGATGTAAGTGGTCGACAATTTTTCCATAAGTGGTTTCCCTAATCGTTGTTGTGCATTGATTTTATCTTCAGTTAATTTTGCCAATCCATAGGTCCGCATCATGGTATAGGGATTGAACCTTGTCACCTCTATTCTAATTTCCTCTTTTAATCCCCTAATGAAGCCATTGATGAGAATTGATTCATCCAATCTTGTGTTGTGTTTGGTGATATCCTCAAACCGAGTTTGATACTCACGCACAAAAGTGATTTGATGAAGATCTTTGAGAAAATACCACATGGTTGGATCCCACATGGCTCTGATACCAAATGGTAAGACCCCAAGGTCTTACTATAAAATTATTAACAAATTAATGTAAATGTAATCGCAGGCCACTTAAAGGGGTCTCCCTTGTAATCGCTTTGCCACTATAGGGGGCTCCCTCCTTTAGAATCTATATTCTTATTCTTCTTCTTGGATGATTTGATATGGATGGCCAACCTAATATATATATATATATACCCTAAAGCTACGTTGGTGAAGAGACATGATGGTTCACGTATGAAGAGACGTGATGGTTCACGTTATGAAGGGTTGTGATGGTTCACTTTATAAGTTAATAATATAATAATTAAATGATTAATAATACTAACTAATAATGTTAGGATTGAGGATCCTAACGATCTTTCCTTGGTTGAATGGTGGTACAAACTTTATATCACACTACAACCAAGGTTACCCCTTTTGAAGTAGTTTATGGTCATCCTCCATCAACACCTTATTCCTATATTCTAGGAAGCTGTAGATTCCATGTCATTGATAATACATTTACCCAACTTGTCACAATCCTTCACTAACTAAAGATGAATCTAGAATTGGCCTAGAACCATATGCACCAACAAGTTAATCATAATTATTTTTAGAGTATATTTGAAGTAGGAGATATGGTTTTTCTTTATTTGTAACTATATAAATAGTCCTCACTCTAGCTTCACAAATACCAAATATTATGGAATCAGTAGTTCTTACGATAGATTGGTATAATGGCATACAAATTGGCCCTCTTGTCTACATCAAATATTTACCATGCCTTTCATGTTTCATATCTCAAAAAGGTTATGGGTAATTAGGTACAAGTTCAATCTATTTTACCCAAACTAGATGAAGAAGGTCCCATCTTGCTTGAGTTGAAACAAAATTTGGACCCTAGATCATACACTTTTAAAAATCATGTCATCATTGATGTTCTTATTTAATCGTGTGAACTAAAACTAGAATATTCCACTTTGGAGTCTCTCTAATAGCTACAACACCATATTCCTCATCTACAACTTTGAGGACAAATCTTTTTAAAGGAGAAGGACATGTTAGAACCCCTTCCTAAAACAATTTTTGTAATTCTCATATTTTTATGTAATGAACCCTTTCCAACATGAGGAACCCTTTATAATTATATTTTCTAATACTTTATAATGGGATGTGGCAAGTGAGGCACCTAGACAAGTGGGGAAACTTCATGTAACCATTATCAAAAATGTAACTAATATTTATAGAAGATTCCAGCTCAAAGTGACACTTTGCATGTAAGCCAACTCTTGAGCATTAAGTAAGGGTTGCATGAAGTGTATATTTAAAAGAGAATGGACCATAAAAAATGTATCTCTTTGCAAATTAATGAAAGTATTTAAGGATGTTGCCCCCTTGAATATGCCTACAATTCTATGTTATTTTGTGACATTGTTATAATTCTGCATTTACATTTCATATTACAATATTCTATTCTTTCATTAAATTTTGTTTTTATTGCAATATCTGTGTGAATGAGTTTATTTTTATTATAATGTTCTTAATATATTAATTCCTTTCCATCACTCTTAGCATCCAAAAAAGTCTTTTATAGGATTCAACACATGTCAAATACCTCTTAGCCACCTAACAAAGTTGCTAAAATGATCAAACTACTTTTATTATGCTTTGTATAAGAGGATGGATTAATTGGTTGCATTCTAAAAAAATGTTTTATAGGGTAAGCTAGTGTAGATATGGATGTATCTCAATATGTTTGATTTTAAAAGAATAAAATAAAATGGTCTTAGCACAACATCTTATATGATTATACCATGAGCTACTATTTTTTACATTGTCATTTTGAATCCTAAATTAAATTTTGAATCTAAGAAGCATAATATTCCATAAAATATTCTCTATAATGGAAGCAAAAAAGATATACGTCATATTTATCCATAAATGATAGGTTCAATTGTTTTATAGGTAGATTATTTGGTCAAATAATAGTTATGGTATGATGGTAAAGTACCCTTATAGTGGTGCTATAAAAACTTAAGTAGTGAGTTTGACAATCTTGGAAGTCTTCATTATATATTTGTAAATTAAAGGCCATGTGTAATAGTAGAGGATAAGTGTAGAATGGTTCCACATTTGGATTTGTGGGCTTGTACACCATCCACTCTTCTTTAGTTAGCAAGTAGAGGCTACTTTGTGACTAACATAATAGCATAATGGTAAACACAAAGTGTAAAAAATATTTGTATGTATTTAGAGTTTATCTCTATGTGATGCTATGCTATGCTTTTCTCTTTTGAACTAGATCAAGCACTAGTGGTATCTTCATGATCTGGTAAAATCAAATAACACTCATTTGATAGGAAATGGATAGATGAAAGAAAGGACATAATACTTATGGAAATAGGTAAAAGGTTCATAAACCTATCCAGATCCTTTAACATCCTTTGTTAAATATATAAAACATTAGTTTAACCCTTGAAATTATCTTGAGCTTGATAATAAACATGAACAATTGTAAGAAATATATATAGATAAGTAAAAATTTCATTCTATAATATTTGCATATCCTTTTTATTCATTTATCACTATAATAATACAACGGTATGATCTAAAAGGTGATAGTTAAATACAAAAGGAGGTATATCCTTGCATGAAATGACAAGTCAAATAATATGTGGTACTACTTATATGCTTTAAAAGGAAGGTATTAGACACTAAGAACAATATACTTTGTGATGATGATATAAATATAGGAAAGGGGTGTGTCTCTCTCCATTCTAATTATGGATTCACTATAATAACATATGAGCTTTTATGCTTCAATACATTAATGGACCATAAGGACACCATAATAGTAATTCAAATATAGTGATGGTGGTTCACTATGGTTAAAGTTCAATGGTAAATAACACTATACATTATAACTCCATATTAATTCCAATAAATCCTTTTACACATTGGATATGGTATAACTTGAAGATTCTATGATGGCAAGAATATGCAGTTTTGAATCCCCATGGAATCATATATTACCAACCTATTCAACTATTTTTTAGATACTTAATAGAATATACCTAATTGATGTGACATCCTCTATGGCTATATGGTAGTCAGTTTTAGATGTTAAACATATCATACATAGAAACAAAAAACTATTGGTTGTTTCCATGCAATAACATAACCAAAAATCAAAATAAATTATTGAGAATACATGGTAGACACAGTCTTGACAATAATGGTGTCTTATTTCTTATGAAAATGGGATCTTTTCTTTTATTGAAGAGTTTGAATGATAAAATCCCACCCATTACCATGCTACTTGATTAGTTATTTTACTATTTTATGTAATGATGCTTTTATGGTAGTTGATGTGGTGTCTAAGTGAATGTTGATTGTTCAATTTTTAATATATAAATGATTTAGATGAAGTACAACTCTAAACTTATGTATTCTCTATGTGTTGCATTCCTTTTAAGCATATGCAGAAGCACTTAACACTTTTATTTTCTATTTAATCACCAACCTAGTTAGAAGTGGACATGGATGGTAGGTGATATTTGTGTTCTACAACAAATGACAACTTTTTACTACTCTTGAGTGCTCTTTAAAATTTTAAATCTAAATACTTTTAGAATTATTTTTAATAATTTCAAAGGAAAAAATTTAGAGGTCATAAGTTTTACATATGGAAGCATTTAAGAAAAATGTTTAATGCATATAATTTTTTGAGCTCTTCATAGTGGACCATATATTTTTGTCTATGATGACAATAATATAATGAATTCTTATAAAATTTGCATGGACCATTAACATCATCAATGCTACTCTCTATTGAAATTTTGAATCTAGGGTTTCTAGTGAAGAAATTTGTGAGAGCCTTCTCATAGAAAATAATGGAAGAAAAAATCAAAGGTATTCATATTAAAAAAAAATTTAAATTGAATCTCATCTCCAATTTCTTGATGATACTTTTGTTTTAGATCATTCCACAATCAATGAGGATATAGAATTTACATCAATATTAATGTAATGAGAAGGAAAAAATATAAATATTTATAATATAAAATTTAATATATATTTTTCTAGCATCACCCTAGATTTACAATGAAATTTCATCAATATTTTAGGCTCAGTTTAAAAAAAATTCTATAAACATGTTTCAGTATTCCTTTATCTAATAACGAAAAGATGAAAATATTTGGGAATCAATTTTGGATAGAATAAAATATTGTTTATTAGGTTGGAAACATAAGTTTTATTCATGGTTGGAATATTACAAGTGATAAATATTGGAAGCACGAGGATACGGAAGCAAAAAGGAAAGCGAAGATGCGATGCAAATTGAACCTAGACTTAACGCTAAATCCTAGGAATTGAAAGCGCATGAAAAGAGGGAAAGCATGAACGAATCAAAACTTGAACAAGAAGCCAATAAAGAAGACAGCCCTTTTTATTGATATGTTTCACAACTCGGTTACAATGCGCATCCTCCCTTTCCAGGGGCTAGGAGCGTTTAAGTATGCGTTCTTGTTACATCCATGGATGCCCTTCCTTCTTCCGCGTGCCCACATGTAAAATGGGTGGACCAAACATCGCCGCCACTTGCGTTGATGAGTCTTGACTCCTTGCTGCTCCTCCGATGTCCAGACCCTACGTTCAAAGGAACAAGAAACAATCAGTAGCACCTGTAGATAAAGTAAAGCATGCAATCCCCAAGCCTACGATAAGTGAATGAGAAAAATGAATTAAACTATGACTAAAATGAATCCAAATGCTCTAAAAATTTGATAGGGGCATCAAGACATCCCAAAGAAAATATTGCAAATGGAACAGTCAAGAAATTCCTCGCCGATTTGAATTCGCTCCGGGGCGGGACGAATTCACCTGCAACAAAATGCCGAAAAGGTACTGTCCCAAATGTCCTATCTAGGAAGCTCCAAACGACCTACAAACTTGGGGTTAGCTAATTGGGGGTATTTTGGGAAGACCCAGATGGTCAGATTTTCCCAATTTGGCCTCCATCAATGGGAATTTGATGATGCTACCTGCAAGTTAGTAAAGGCGAACGAAGATAGAAACATGATCAAAATTGTTCAAAACGAAATGAAATTTAAATGGAAACCTATCTAAGCAGCATAGAATTGAATGCAAAAATGAAAGAAAGCAAATCTGCCATAGATTTCCAATCGCTCCGAAGAGGGGCGATTAGGACTGTAGCAGTGTGGGAGGGGGCACCCGGAGGCAGGCCGCCCGCCGTTTGGGGCCTGATTTCGGCACCAATCCACTTGGGATGGGTCCAAAACCTCTTGTGGGGTATTGTCAACAAATTGGGTGGGATATTATGGCCAAATGTCGGGTTTGGTTCCGGATTTGTGCTTCCAATAACCACCCTATGACCTCCTCTCCAAAAGAGATCAAGGATGTGAAAGACACAACTCAAAAGGGGTGTGGGTGTGAAAGTAAAATGACAGCACTTCGTTGCTCCAAAATGCTCCTTCTCTCTATATTTTGGGGTGAGGAAACTCACCAATTTATAGACCTGGAGGTCTCTTGAAATGGGCATGCAGAGGCGCCACTTGGCAATCATGCCTTCCCATGGGGAAGGAGATTCCTCCCTGATTAGGGACTTCATGACTGCCCTTGTAATTGCCTCTAATGCTCGAAAACGCTCACCCATACTCCCATGCGATGAAGGAAGCGTTAAGTGGCGGATCTGAGCTGCCATTTGTCAAGATTTGACTTTTTGCCCATCAAACCTGCAATTCGCCCCACCCTGGAGCGAATCCTGAATTCATCCCTGGGTGGGGCGAATCCTAGTTTGAATTCATCCCTGGGTGGAACGGATATTGAGCAAAGTGCCTGAAGGTGCCAAATTGATCTTTGACCTTCCAAAACTGTTGTGAGAGTGGTTAGGACCACTGTTTAACCTCTGGGGGCTGCCCTTGGGGCTGTGTGTGTCAATGCGATCAGTGTTTGCAGTCACATAATCGGATTGGTGTTATTTTGGTGTCTACAGATGCCCCTTTTTGGGATGCGCTGTGCATGGCACAGCGCCGAGCAAAAATAGATAACCAAAGCACTAATGATTAGGGTTTCTTAGTAACCTAACCAACTTTTGATGCCCCAAGTATGGAAAGGGCATGCATTCTTGAATCCTTGCTTCTGACGAGCGAAGGAACTTAATTCAAGTGTTAACCTTTTTCGGTGAGGTGTTACTTGATCTTGGACATTGATCAGTCATGAATAGGCAAAGGGCGCAACCTTTTGTCTGTGGGAACCTTGAGTTCATGATTCATGAAATGCCAAGTGATTTGATCAGTTTGTGATTATTGCTTGTTTACTACCCCAAGCAGGAGCGTGATTGTCTTTGTCAATGATTCTTTGAATGCATGTCATTTCCTTAATTGGGTGTGTATTTGTTGATTGGTGACTAAGTGTGACTACCCCCTCAAGCGACGAATCGATGAGGGAATGACCTTCATGAGAAAAGCGACGAGTCACTTGACCCAAGATGACTTGTGCAAGGGTGCCTTCAGATGTTTAGCGTTACATGTGTGTGTAGTTTTCCGACATTTAGACCTATTTTTGGTGGGTGTTAACCCTTTTGGTGACGCTTTTTGGAGCTAAAATTGTCAAAAATCCATTCTCCCGTGGAGCGGTCCGGCTATGGTAGCCTTCTTAGGGAGTAGGATAGTGACAATTTGTGGCCCTAACATCTATTTTGGATGCCAAGAATGTCAGGCGCCAAGGCACCTTCGTTCGACAATGTTATTGCTATTTTTGGTTGGATTTTGACCCTTTTGGCGACGCCGCTTGGGGATGAAATTCTCGAAAATCCGTCCTCCCGTGGAGCGGTCCGGCTATGGTAGCCTTCTTAGGGAGTAGGATAGTGAGGATTTGTGACCCCGATGTCTATTTTGCATGCCCGGAATGTCAAGTGCAAAAGCACTTTCATCGGGCAAGTTTATTAGCTAGTTTTGGTGCATTTTTGATGATATATATACAGATGATTGTATTTTTGTTACACATGTGTCGTGATTTGATGTTATGCCTAATGATTGATGAATGTGTATGTATGCATGTTAATTTACATTGATGGATGCATGTGTTATGATGAATGCAAATGTTGCTTAATGTATATGATATGCAAATGGCAATGAATGAATTGAATTTGTGATTTTTGGCGGTGGCACCATAGACTGTTCAGAACTGATGGCTTTTTATCTTAGGCGATTATTGTGGTAAATGACTGTTCATGTATGCATGTTTTTTTGTATTTTTTGATGGTGAAGCGAGGATGGAGGATAGCATAGTTGGTTTAGAATGTAGTTAGGTTTTTTGAGACTCAGATGTTTTAACTAACTATCCAAAACTGTATTTTATCTTACAAGACTTTTGAACAAGGTATGAATCGGACTTGTCTTTGACCCAGTTATGTCACATCCTTGTGTGTGCAATTGAGTTCGTTTATGTGGTATTTGTCAGGATACCGCCAGTGCCAGATAGGCTGTCAACCAAACCTGTACTGAGGATCACCTAATTAGCCCCACTAACTCCTTTGTTGTATTTAGTTAGATTAATCTACGGTGCGATCTAGGATACCATAAGCTAGCTCATCCACATGCAAACATTGATCTGCACACAAGTTAATGCGATAGATATATCGTCATGCGGGAGGTTTGCCATGAGTGACCGATAGGCTATCAACCAAACCGATACTGAGGTTTATCTCATGACCTTCTGAATGCTGAGAGTTCCAGGGATTCAAGTTCGACTCCCTTCTTTTCTTCAATTGTATTGGGATACTTGCTCGTTTATAGTGATAAAAATCACTATTTATTTTTGTTATTTTTCTTTTGAGCAAGGGATTTGAATAATGAGTGATGAGGATCACTATTGTATGTGCTTTTTGATGTATGCACTTTGGTTGGGATGTTAAATTTTTGGGTTTTTCTTTTGCAAATTTGTATGATGTTTGCAACTTCTTTTGAGAACTTGGGATTCTTGGGGAATTGGGTAGGGAAGATTCTTGTCCTTTTGCCAACTCTCAGCATTCTTGGGGTCATTCGCATAGGGGGATGAGCAAGATAACCATTTCGCTTATGGTGACCTGGATTGCTTTGCAGGTTTCATCTTTCGTTCACACAACTTGGGAATTTTTATGTGTTTTAATTTGTGTTGGGATGCTACGTAACAAGGTGTGATCCAAGTAGAACTCTACCTTCGTAAAATCTATCTGACTTTGTACAGTATTTGGCTAAAAAGCTATTGACAGCTGAATGACAAAAACTCTTGATACATTAAAAGTCAACTGACTATAGTATGGCGAAAAGATGTGAATGGCATTTATTTGTGATGGACTATTTATAAAGCAGAAAAATATGGAACAAGATGGATTTGCCAAGTAATTACAGTCTATGGTGCCCTGACTTGGATGACCACAAATATGCAATGTATGTGTGTGATGCCTAATGCAACTATATGTTTGTGTTTTTGGATGGATTGATATTTATGAGTATGAAGATGAGATGCAAAAAGAGCTCTTTATTTTTGTGATGTTTTGAGCATGCATAGAAATGAGATGCACATTTTTGTTATTTTTGATGATTTTATTGTTTTTGAATTTTCTTATTTTTGACCAAGCGATTATGGGAATCCTTGGAGCATTTGGTTTGACCAAAGGGGTAATGGGAACCTTTGGGGAATTTTGGGGTTGACCAAGCGATTATGGGAATCCTTGGAGCATTTTGGGATTGACCAAGTGATTATGGGAATCCTTGGAGCATTTTGGGGACTTATGTTTGGAGATTTTGGACACGATTATGGGAATCCTTGGAGCTTTTTGGTTGGGTTGTGGCTCTTCTAGATATGGAATGGCCGCAAATGGCTGATGTTCAAGGGTTCTAGTTCCTTGATTCCATCAAGAGAGGCTAGCCGGTATGTTCTAGGTCCTATTTTACTATCAATTACATAGGGACCTAACCAGTTTGTCATGAACTTGTCCCTTAGATGGGGCGGCAAGCTAGAGTTCTGTTGGTTCTCTTTTAAGACCAAGTCACCAACCTGAAAGTCCCTTAGGTGAACTTTCATGTTGTATGCTTTCTTCAGTCGCTCTTGATAGATACGTAAATGCTCGAGAGCATTAACACGTCGTTCATCGAGCAACGTAAGCTGGTCTAACCGGGCCTACCGCGTAGTGTCATCATCGATGAACTCTTGCATTGATATGCGTAAGGAAGGAATTTCCAACTCGAGAGGCATGACAGCCTCAGAGCCATACACGAGCGAAAATGGAGTTGCCCCAGTGGGTGTCCGAATGCTAGTGCGATAAGCCCATAGGGCAAGTGGGATCTGAATGTGCCAATCCTTATGACTGTCCATGACTATATTTTTGAGGATGGCAACTAGCATTTTGTTTGACGCCTCTGCTTGCCCATTTGCCTACGGATAATAGGGTGTCAAAAAACTATGCTAAATTTTGTACTTTGTGGTCAAAGCACGCACATCTTTGTTCTTGAATGACATCCCATTATCCGAGATGATCTTGGATGGAATACCAAAATGACATATGATGTTATGCAAAATGAACTCCGCAATGCGGGTTCCAATCGTAGAGGTAAGCGGAACTGCTTCCACCCACTTGGTGAAATACTCTGTGGCCGTTATGATGAACGTGTGACGGCCTGACGACGTAGGGGAGATCTTTCCGATTAGATCTAAGCCCCACTACAAAAATGGCCAAGCCGATTGGATCGGCTGCAAGGCCTGGGAAGGTACGTGCGTCAAATTAGCATGATGTTGACACTTCACGCACTTCCTTACATATGCGCTACAATCTCGCTCTAAAGATGGCCAATAATAGCCCATGCGAAGAATGCGCTTGGCGATAGCCATACCACTGAAGTGGCCACCACATGTACCATCGTGCGCTTGGGCGATCGCCCAAGTGGACTCTTGCTGGTCCAAGCATCGAAGGAGGATCCCTTCATAGCTACGATGGTACAAAATGTCTCCTAACAAGACATGCTTTGCCGCTTTCTGCTTGAATGCTCATTTTGTGGCATGCATCAATCCAAGTGGGAGGTTACCTAACTTGAGGTAGTCCCTTATGGGTGAATACCAATCCTGCTGATCAGAAGCCTCGATGGTATGAACAACCAATCCCTCTTGAAGTTCATCCCTAGCAAACGTTGAGCGGGGAAGAACTTGTAAGAATAGCGTTGTGTTGCTATTAAGGGGAGTAGGGGAGAACAAGGACCCCCAGTTGGCATGTTTCAGATGATCGTGGATTCGAGAGAACCTATCCTGAGGTGGTTCAATCTGGATCATGTGGATTCCTGGCATCAAGTTAGAGCTTGCACGCTCCATCATGGATTGCGATAGTGTTTTGACTTGAATGGTTGTCATATCACCAGAAATGTCTTGCGGGATTAGTGACCCCAAGGAGGCCATAGTGTCCGCAAAATGATTCGATGATCGAGGGAGTGCCTCGATGTCGTACCATTCAAGCTTTGCTAGGAATTTGTCCACAAGGGCTTTGTAGGCCTACAGAACTGGGCATTTACATTGGAATACCCCTTTGACTTGGTTGACAATTAACAACGAATCACCAAAGATGTTCAATCGTTTGATGTTCATGGTGATTGTTGTTTGAAGACCTATGAGCAAGGCTTCATATTCTGCATTATTGTTGGTGCACGGGAAGTCTAATTTAAATGATAGAGGCATTGGAGCCCCTTGCGGTGTGAAGAATACAATTCCCGTGCCACCTCCTTGCTCACATTTAGAACCATCAAAAAATAGGGTTATGTCGGCCTGTGACTCAGGCTCATCAAAATCTGGCGATTCTGAGACATGGAAGACCCCATCATCGGGTAGTTCTATGACCAGAGGCTGATCGTCTTCGAGAGGAGCCTCTGCTAGTTGATCGGCTATGACTTGTCCTTTGATGGATTTCTATCCAATAAACTCTATGTCAAATTCCGTCAACAACATAATCCATTTCGTCGTGCGGCTACTATGATAAGTACGACTCATCATGTACCGCAATGGATTCTCCTTAGACACAACATACGTAGTGTTGCTCAACATGTAGTGGCATAGCTTTTTGGTAGCAAACACCATTGCCAAGCAGAGTTTCTCAACGTATGCATAGTTAAGTTCATAACTGACCGTGGTGCGGCTAAGATAGTAAGTAGCCTATTCTTTGTGAAGTTCATTCTTTCGGGCTAGCATGGCGCCCAGTGCCACCTCAGTAGCTGAGATGTATAAGTAGAATGACACTCCTGGTCTAGGTGGTGCCAATACTAGCGGTGAAGCCAAGTATCATTTAATGTCATCAAAGGCTGATTGGCACTCGTCATCCCAGTGAAATGCTACCCCCTTGTGCAATAATTTGTTCATGGGTCGGCACTTGTCAGATAGCTGCGCTATGAAGCGCTTGATTGACGTGACCTTTCCTTAGTAGGCTTTGAGCTGCTTGATGGTAGTTGGGGGAAGCATTTCAAGGATTGCCTTGACTTTGTTTGGGTCCACCTCGATGCCTCGCTTTGAGACTATGAAACCCAAGAGTTTTCCAGATGTGACGCCAAAGACGCACTTCTTGGGATTCAGTCTGACTTTATGTTCCATGAGGCGATCGAGGATCTTGCTTAAGTCATCGATATGATCTGGGTGCAAAAGAGATTTGGCCAACAAATCATCCATGTAATCTTCCAAAGTTTTATGCATGTAATCATGGAAGATGTACGTCATGGCACGTTGGTAGGTGGCGCCAACATTTTTAAGGCCAAAAGGCATGACCTTATAACAAAATGTCCCCCAAGGCATTGTGAACGCCATTTTTAGTTGGTCCTCGGGATTGATACGAATCTGATTGTATCCCGAGAAACCATCCATGAGGGATAGCATTTCGTGGCCCGTTGTAGCATCTACCAATGCGTCGATGCTCGGCAAGGGGAAATCATCCTTAGGACTCGCTTTGTTTAGATCTCAAAAATTAGTGCATATGCGAATCCTCCCATCGAGATTTTTGATGGGCACCATGTTGGACAGCCATGGCGGATAATCCATGCAGATGACAAACTGTGCATCCAATAACTTTTGCAATTCATCTTTGACCATCAAGGCCATTGTTGGGTGCATCTTGCATAGTTTTTTCTTAACTGGCTTGATTGTCGGATCAAGCGTTAGATTATGCATGACTAGCTATGGATCTAGCCCCGACATGTCTCTGTATGACCATGCAAAAACCTCCTTCTTCTCTTTGAGAAGGGTAATGTAGTCGGCTTGCTCTTCGAGGGATAAGCTTACCCCTAGCTTGATGATCTATGGATTCATTGGATCTGAGCCGATGTCTACGTCAGTCATCTCCTCGATCGACATGTGGGATCCGTCCTCCAACTGGTGTGGAGTCGGGATCAAATGGATATCATTTGCTGAGTTTAAATCCATGTTGGGAACCTCGGGTTCCTCTTCAACATGGAAGATATCCTGAGTTGGCCCTGGGGTGAAATGAAGCATCTCACCAAAAGGCCAGTACTCTGATGGGGATGGAGGTGAATTGACGTGATCCCAGTCTATGGCATCTATGTCTAGATGCAATGACCGTATTGGATCGGTCGGATTGTGGATGGGGGCGGTTAAGTCAATGGAGATCATGTTGATGAGATGATTTTGGTCTCCATTACCATGGGTGTGGTGACTTGAACACTCTAGATGATTCTTGTGCTCCGGATCTGGCTCTGGAGGGATTGGCATGAATGGATCGGCCCTATGTGCTGATAGGAGGATAGGGTCTACCCTCGACACTGATATCACTCTAGGGTCTCGGGGTGGAAGGTGCTCTTCGTATACCTGGAGTGGCGGATCCAACACTTGGTCCCACCCCGTTGGGTCTACGTACCACTCATGCCCTGGCACTATGCCCAACTATTCAAATATGTCGTTAATCTCCAAGGGGTATGGTTGCTGCATCTGTCGCATGTGATTAAGATATGTCATTTCTGTTTCATCTTCGTAATCACTATCGGAGATCCAAAAGCCCTCGTTGGCTCCGACAACTATTTGAGGCATTACAGGCTCGTCCTGCTCGAGCAAATTAATCTGGCCCCATTGTGGTTGTTCCACTCTCCGTGGGGGGACCTGATTCTCTTGACGCGGCATTGGCTCGATTGGAGCCTCTAGAGGGAACATTGTCAAGAGGCTCTCTTGATAGTCATTCATGGGGATCACTTGGGAGTGATCACTATCTGATTCGAAGGGGTCATATGATGTTGGTTCATACTCTGACTCATCCTCCGAAGATCCCTCTTGACACTGTCTATACCCTCCTTGAAAGTGAGTCCCCAAACTTTCGCCTCTCTCTAGCAAAGGGAAAGGGTTATTGAGGTTAACAAGGGTGGTTGTTGACCATGGGAGGTAATCCCCCAATGTATACGTTGTGTTAGGGTTGGCATAGGGATCTAATGCCAATCCACCCTTGTTGCCTATCCCTAGGCCTTGCATGTTCTCTACCAAGATGTCCAAGGGCAGGGGGTGGTTGAACCCCATGCCCGACTTGTCATAAGGCATTTGGTATCTTGGTTGGCAAAGGACACGCACTCCTTGCTCATACCTGCCTAGCCCATATCCATGCCAATTGCATTGGCCAAGATATCTCAGAGCGAAGTCCGGGTTAGACAAATAGTTGACATCTTCTGCAAAGGGCTCTTCATCTTCGTCCTCTTGCATGCATGGCTCAATACCATGATCAAGGCCCCCATACACAAAGTTTGTCTGGTTTGGCGGGTAGCCTAAAGGAACAATTGTACCGATGGGGAGGCGAGGTCTCCCCATGTCCTGCATGGACTCTAGTGCGGGCGTTGCTACAACATTCCACACCAGATACTCCCCCAGGCCCGTATTGGCCATTTCAACAGTGATTGTTGGCGATTGAGGGGGAGGGAACAGAAGCTCTTCTTGAATCCACTCCATGTTGGGTGAACTAGGAGCCTCAACTTCCATTTTGCTAGGCATCTCTTCGGTAGAGATGGTTGATACTATTGGCAGCGCCTCTTCCAGGGGTTGAGCCTCTTCCAGGGTTTTCTTCCCTTTGTCCTTCTGTTTGGCCATGATAGGTGGCATCGTTGGTGAAGGACCAGACGATGAAGATGTACCTGGCTGGGGTTTTGATGGATTTATCACCAGGGATGCTTGCAGAATCGGACCCTGTCTAGATGGATTTAACTAAAAATCCAAATGCGTCGATGGAAGGGTCGATTGCGGCATCAGCTGCACCGCATTGCAATATTTGAAGGGTTCTAAGTCCGTCGGGACTACATGTACTTCCCCTTCAAATGTATACTTCAAACACTGATGAGCTATCGAAGGGACACACTTCATGTCCCTGATCCATGGCCGCCCCAACAAGATGTTATAAGCCATCTCACCTTCCAAAATATGGCACAATGTAGGTATCATCTTTTGTCCTACTTGAATGGGTAGGACAATTGTGCCAACTGTCGAGCATATCACATCATTGAATGCTCGCAGTGTATAGGTGGAAGCCGTGATGTGAGAGGCTGGCAACTTCAGATGTTTCAATGCCACTATGGTAATGATGTTACTGGATGAGCCAGTGTCTACCAACACCCTCTTATACGGGATCCCGTTGACCCACGTGATAACGTGCAGGGGTGGATCTGCCATGTCATCAACCACTGATTTAACTTCATCTTCTCGAAAGGTGATGACTGGCTCCGTGCATCGTTTGACATGTCCCACGAAGTTGTTGAAGGAATTCACTTCATGGGGCTGCAACTCGATGGCTTTCAATATCTCCATTAGAGCCTCCCGATGGGGCGTTGATTGTTGTATAAGCTCGTATATGGAGAGCCTAGCCGACATGGTCCTCAAGCTCTACGTGAGTTTGGTCCGAATCGTGGCCGCGGGTCTAGGCGGAGGAAGTTGCGTAGGGTGCTGTTGAGGTTGTGACGTCGATGGAACCTCTCTTGTGGCTGCCTCGGGGGCAGCTCCTGGGTACCTCTTGTTCCTAGTCACTATGCTTATCATTCCTACATACCCTTGCATGGGGCAATTCTGTTGCACCTCATTGACTTGAAGGGGTTTTGCCTGTGCCTCACGGGCAGGCAAGGGGTCTCTGAAGACTCCCATCTGCTGGTTGTTTGGCGCTACGGGGTTGTCCACTGCCAATGTCTTATTGTCAATTAGGTCTTGTATCAAACCTTTGAACTTCCAACATGCATTCAGGTCATGTCCCCTTCGCTTGTGGAACCTACAATACAAGTCCTCCCGGTATCCCTTAGGCTTCGGCGCATTGGGATCTATGGTTTGAATCTCTGGAAGGTTGATCAAGTTTGCCGCTGACAAGCGGTCAAATAGGGAGTCCCTAGACTCTGTATAAGGTGTGTATTGTCGCCTAGGGTGACGCTGCTGATTTTGCTCCTGCTTCTGGTTTTCTCTTTCATAATTATTAGGAGGCACCGCCTGATAGTTAGCCTTTTGAGGTTGTATTTCTTGTGCAGGCTTAGGGACATTTATAGCAACTTGATTGACCGTAGCGGGTTTTTGTTGCGTAGTCCCTATTTTTGTGTTCTTGTTCCATTCTTTCTTCTTAGGTTTGGCAATCTCGCCATCCTGTATCTTGATCTCTTCGATGATTCTGGCTTGCGCCAGAGCTTCCTCTAAGGTGGCATATTGTTGCAGCTGCAATAGCATAGAGATCGATCTCAAACAACTTCTTGAGAACATTTGTGTAAGGTCGGACATAGGAGGGAGGTAGGGTAGCTTGGAAAGTAGAGTCCTCCACCGATTCCCGTAGGCCGCCATGGTTTCTTCCTCATACTTCCTAAGGCTGGCCAGGTCACTTAGTGATGCCTTCTTCTTGGTGTTGAAGGCGAAGCATTCGAGGAACGCATCCACTAACTGATCCAAGTTACAGATGTTGTGCTTCGGCAATTGAGTGAACCAATCCGAGGCAGGGCCCATGAATGTGGTTATAAATGTCCTTAGCAACAATGCATCATTGTCCTGAATGCCAAAGCATTGGCTCAGGAATCTAGTCACATGCTCTTGGGCATCCTCCTCACCCTTGAAGATTGCCAACTGAGGCAGCTTAAAGTGTTCGGGGTAAGGGGGTGCAAGCACTGACGGATGCACAGGATGACTGCGGAGTTGGCGTAACATGGGCTTTTGGGGCCCAGAAGCTTTGGTTTCCATAGACTCCAAATGCTCTAGAAGCGCTTTGTATGCATCGAAAGATTTAATCTCTTCCTCTTTAGTTTGCTCCCATTGTGGGTTGTGGGAGACTTGAGGCCTATGGAGGGGTGGCCGGATAGCAGCCCCTCCGCCTTGATAGGGCATTTCGGCCCGCTCCTCTTCTTGTTCATACTCCTCATAGGCTTCTCGAGGAGTCTTTGGGTGAGACCTATGACCATGGGTGGGTCCCCATGGAGGGAGCCCATCGTTGTTCCGGGGAGTGGCCTCCCGTTCAGGTCTAGGAGGTCTTGGAGGCAGCACTTGGTAAGGTCATGGGGACCTGTCTCGTACCAAGGGGTTGCGCCTCTCATATGGTTCCGCCCTTTGGGTGCGAGGGGTTGGAAGCCTCTCAGGCACCATGTTATGGAGCAGCTCATCTGTTTGGCATTGAATGCGCTCCTTGCTAAGGCGGTATAGACGCTCTAGCTGCTGTTGATCTTGCTCAAGCTACGTAATCTGCGCTTGGCGGGTGGCATGTCTAGCGACTGCTAGGTCGATCTGTTCTACCATCTTGAGTCTAGGAGGCCTAGATGCCTCTCCTATGCATTTATCTTGGTCATGGTGATCCGAGATCTCTATAGGTCGCTTCCCCTGTCGAGGTTGGCGGCATTCACTCGAGGCTCTGGCCTCGAAAGATGATTTTGGTAAATAGCAGGTGCGGAGGCGCATTGCTCCCATGCTGTATATTGCTCTTGAGGAAGGTAGGGGTCTTCCTCATTTTCCCTTTCATAAGTGTGAAAGGGGCGGGCAGAGTTGGCTCGCCCTGCCAGAGGAGCCTTGTGCTCCGGATTTGTCCTATTGTTTTTGACAATGAGAGGGGGCAATGGAGGGATGACATAATCCTGTGGCCTCTCCTCATGGACCCTATGCTCTAGCACTTCATCGCGTGGTGGCCACTCGTATCGAGCTTCTAAGGGAGCTTTCCCATTTATATTGAGTGCCACGTGTAAGGACTCCTCTTGAAAGGGTCTATGCTGGATGGGAGTGCCCCTCGAAGGGGTGCCCCTATAGTCCCATTCTGAGATGCCACGATGTGGACTCTCTTGTGGGCCCGGCCGCCAAGGCGGAATGACCAAGTCCTTGGGACTATAGCGGAGGCGACTTGTGCCCCCTTGTACACTCTTCGTAGCTTTCGCCCTTGCTTGGGCTTGGCTACGGGTGTACACCATGGTGGTGCTTTCCTACAAGATGCGTAGATTTTTTTTTTATGATTTTTATGCTACACTAAATAGAAAATATCACACACGCAAAGCAATGATTATCTCGTTTAAATATTAAAGGTGTGCCTTAAATCTGGTTTAGTGTATTTTGATTTTGTTTTGAAAGCTTTTGTAAAGAACGTTTAAATGCAATATGATGGCTCTTATGACTCCCAAAAATGGTCGCCCCTTCGATATACCATTGCCAGGCCGATATACCAACCTCTCTATATACCCGCCCTTACGTGAGGGAAACTATAGGTACGTGAGAGCAGATGGTACATGGAACGTAGGCGGTACGGAAGGGGGATCACCCTATTTTTGACACCTACCATAGAAGACTTATCCTCATGCTTTGGGAATCACCCCAGCTACACTCGGTCAGTTTTCATCAGGATTTACGTCTAGCAACAGTAGCGATCGGGGTTTATGAATGCAAAATTCAAGCCAAGGTGGTGATGAAATCCACCGTTGGTCTTGATCAAGGGCTGGGGTTTTACGACCAGCTCCTTGGTGTTTATGTTGCCACGTGATGTGTGGGGTTCTTTTTATTTTGCATGAAAGAAAATAAACATGCAGCAAACTTTTCCTAAGCACGCAAAAAGAAACCAAAAAATAGAAAAAGAAAAATAGAAAATGATAGGATGAGTTCAGGACCCTTACCTCTTCTCTGCCCAAATCTGCTGGTTCTGAGTTTCTATCCTGAAACTGCATAGATAAAAATTCATCCCAGGGAGGAATGAATTATAGGGATGTATTCATCATAGGGTGGGGCGGATTCCCATTCGTCCCTGGGTAAGACGAATTCCAGCTCTGTATCCGCCTCAGGCTGGAACGAACAACAGTCCAGCGTCTAAAAACTCGGTACCTACAAGCAAAAACAACCAAGTTTTGATCAGATCTCTGATCTTAAAAATAGAGGACAAGGTCCCACCGTGATCGCCACTGAAAGCACGAGGATACGGAAGCAAAAAGGAAAGCGAAGATGCGATGCAAATTGAACTTAGACTTAACGCTAAATCCTAGGAATTGAAAGCGCATGAAAAGAGGGAAAGCATGAACGAATCAAAACTTAAACAAGAAGCCAATAAAGAAGACAACCCTTTTTATTGATATGTTTCACAAACTCGGTTACAATGCGCATCCTCCCCTTCCAAGGGCTAGGAGCGTTTAGATATGCGTTCTTGTTACATCCATGGATGCCCTTCCTTCTTCCGCGTGCCCACATGTAAAATGGGTGGACCAAACATCACCACCACTCATGTTGATGAGTCTTGACTCCTTGCTGCTCCTCCGATGTCCAGACCCTACGTTCAAAGGAACAAGAAACAGTCAGTAGCACCTGTAGATAAAATAAAGCATGCAATCCCCAAGCCTACGATAAGTGAATGAGAAAAATGAATTAAACTATGACTAGAATGAATCCAAATGCTCTAAAAATTTGACAGGGGCATCAAGACATCCCAAAGAAAATACTACAAATGGAACAGTCAAGAAATTCCTCACCGATTTGAATTCGCTCCGGGGCGGGACGAATTCACCTGCAACAAAATGCCGAAAAGGTACTGTCCCAAATGTCCTATCTAGGAAGCTCCAAAAGACCTACAAACTTGGGGTTAGCTAATTGGGGGTATTTTGGGAAGACCCAGATGGTCATATTTTCCCAATTTGGCCTCCATCAATGGGAATTTGATGATGCTACCTGCAAGTTAGTAAAGGCGAACGAAGATAGAAACATGATCAAAATTGTTCAAAACGAAATGAAATTTAAATGGCAACCTATCTAAGCAGCATAGAATTGAATGCAAAAATGAAAGAAAGCAAATCTACCACAGATTTCCAATCACTCCGAAGAGGGGCGATTAGGACTGTAGCAGTGCGGGAGGGGGCGCCCGGAGGTAGGCCGCCCACCGTTTGGGGCCTGATTTCGGCACCAATCCACTTGGGATGGGTCCAAAACCTCTTGTGGGGTATTTTCAGAAAATTGGGTGGGATATTGTGGCCAAATGTTGGGTTTGGTTCCGGATTTGTGCTTCCAATAACCACCCTATGACCTCCTCTCCAAAAGAGATCAAGGATGTGAAAGACACAACTCAAAAGGGTGTGGGTGTGAAAGTAAAATGACAGCACTTCGTTGCTCCAAAATGCTCCTTCTCTCTATATTTTGGGGTGAGGAAACTCACCAATTTATAGACCTAGAGGTCTCTTGAAATGGGCATGCAGAGGCGCCACTTGGCAATCATGCCTTCCCATGGGGAAGGAGATTCCTCCCTGATTAGGGACTTCATGACTGCCCTTGTAATTGCCTCTAATGCTCGAAAATGCTCACCCACACTCCCATGCGATGAAGGAAGCGTTAAGTGGCGGATCTGAGCTGCCATTTGTCAAGATTTGACTTTTTGCCCGTCAAACCTGCAATTCGCCCCACCCTGGAGCGAATCTGGAATTCGTCCCTGGGTGGGGCGAATCCCAATTTGAATTCGTCCCTGGGTGGAACGGATATTGAGCAAAGTGCCTGAAGGTGCCAAATTGATCTCTGACCTTCCAAAAACTATTGTGAGAGTGGTTAGGACCACTGTTTAACCTCTGGGGGCTGCCCTTGGGGTTGTGTGTGTCAATGCGATCAGTGTTTGCAGTCACATAATCGGATTGGTGCTATTTTGGTGTCTACAAAGACTACATAAAAATCCATGCCTATATACATATGATTCTAAGTTAATTATTTCTAATATATACCGTCAAAATTTAAAAATATCCAAATTTATTCTCTTCAAAATTGATGTGAGGAAAAAATTAGGTTTCTTATTTGCAAGTGGGATAATTTTTATAATGGAAAGAACATAGGAGGGGAATGCTTGTAGAAACATTAACTTATAAGTTTGAAATTCCAACAAAAATTCATTGGAGATTATCCAAAGATTAAAAAAATTGTTTGGAAAAAATTCTAATTAAAAAATTTATAGGTTCTCTAATGTAATGAACTTGTTCAAGAAACAAATCCTATTAAGGATCATAAAATTTATACATCTTATAAGATAGTTTTAGTTTATCAAGAAATATATTATATGGTCAATTATGATGATTTTATAAAATTTTGGTGTAATATTTGGTTAAGTCCTTATCCTCTTATTTTTTATCAAAAATAATAACTATTGGATCAAGAATATCTATCTTGTAAAGGTCCAACAAATATCATATTAATGTGAGCATCAATTCCAATTCATGGATTTCTATTAGTAACCTAGTGGAGAGGAGCTCAAACAATTATGATTAGCTTCAAAAGATATAAGAGATATGTTTTCATACTTTTATATGGAAGGATAAGTTAGTTTAGAATATTTTAAAAGGTGTTGGTACTCAATCAAGTTGGGATATGAGATTTTAATTTCCTACTTCTAATGATTTCCCTCGAATATTTGGTCATTGAAAACCCTCTCTAAGGCTTCAATATTCCTTTAGTTAGCAGTATGAGAGAGTTTACAAGGAAGAGGATAGTGTGAACCTTTTAATGGTGCCTTGTATGAGAAGGATCTAGAAATAATAGATAATTTACTTTGTATTGTCCCTCTACTTACACCATTAGAGAAGTTTTTTTTCTAAATATAAAAATGTATTTTGTAGCTCCATCAACTATTAAAAAGTTGATCAAATGTTGGATTATTCATATCAAAGCTAAAGCATTATATATTTTATGGAGGATTGGTCCTATAATTGTTCATAAAACTAAAAATCATGCTCATATTTAGAACTATACTATTGTCTCTCTTGCAAAATATTTATAAACATTGTGATCATCATAGAAAGTAGTGTAAAAAAGAAGGTTATAGCCTCTTGGTTATCAAATTTGAATATACATGGAAGGGTCATATACAACAATAAATTTGACATAAAATATTTAGAAATGTCCATCAATTGGGTTTATCAAAACTAACTTCGATGTCCTTTCAAAAATATATAATATAATCTAGGAAAGGAATGAAGATAAAATTTTCCTTGCTTATTTATAATTATATGTAACTTCAAAAACTATGTAGTGGCTAGGAATATTATTTAGATGATTAAATTACAATAGAGAAATAATAAAATTTATTTTCAATATTAGGACATTCACAAATTATTATTAATGCTATTAGCAAAAATGAATATGGGATTTAATAAAAAATAACATTATTGTTCATGAAAGATGCCAAAATGACCTAATATTGCTTACTCTGCATCTTCCCCTCTGTATTTTTTTATTTTCCTTGGTTCCTTTTTCATGAAAGACACCAAAATGAACTTTGTTGAACCTGATACTTTTTTAATTGATCCTATTGTCAAAGCCATACTCAAAGACAAAGGTGGTATAATTACCTTTTTCAAATTGTTCTCTGAAACTGACTAAGATGCCAGTAAAAATTTTACCTCAACCTGGGAGAATGGCGTCATCATTATTCATGGGGTGGACTTCCAGATTACTATGGAATTCCTTGTTGAGCTAACTAGGTGGGTTGTAGATGGTCATACAATGTGGAGGAACAAACACAACTGGGAAGCGAAGATTACCCATTTTGAACCTTCTTTACCACTGTGAAATCTTCACAAAAAAGATTTGTTTTGTAAATACTTATCTAATCCTTGGAAGGAACTGTTGAAACCCATCATGCAATATCTAACTTTTGATGACCCTAAGTCAAAGTTGTGCAGTTTTCATCTCTCTTTTGTAAACCATTTTAGAGATGCTAAGTTTCTTAATATTCTTGAGTTTTTATACTGGTCCATGGATTATTCTATTACTTCCACCTGTACCAAGGAAGAGGAAGGTTGGCCTTCCCATCAAGGACTATTTAAAATTTTGTATGCTTATCTGCTTCAAAAGTTTCCAAAAGGAAATATCACTATCCAGGATAACTCTGAGGATGAGTCCTTTCCCACTCCTAGTTCTAAAATGAGAGGAGCCAAAAGGAAGAGTAAGATTGAAAAACCTCAGCCATCCTTTAATGCCAAGAAAAAATTTAAGGTGGAATTTACTCCTACGAGATGTTACTCAAGAGTAAAGAAACCCCAAATCCTTTGAAAGACAAAAAAGACAGTGAGACTAACTCTGTGGATGTTGTTGAGAAATATTTGCACAAACTGGTCATTCAATATTCCTCTACTACTATTGGTCACTTGGAGTCTACTTATGTTGCTCTTGGGAAGGCCATTTCTCAGTTGAAGGACCAGAGGAACGCCTTGAATTTGTTTTTTTTCTATGATACGTATGATGAGGTTGGGCCTACTAACTCTGCAGCTGCTGGAATTTTTTATGCTAAGGAGGATGATGTTGTTGAAATTGCTAAGGAAATATTCAAGGAGGTTCCCAAGGAAGAAGCTAAGGAAGGTGCCAAGGAAGTAGCTATGGAAGGAGATCTGGAAAATACTGATGGTTCTCCCATGCATACTGATGCACCTCCTATGCAGTGATTTGCTTCTTTTGGTCCTGCAGGGATTCTTTCCTTCTGGTTTTCTATTTGATTTCTTGCTTTTTCATGTTTTTTTAAGGATGCATTTTGTTCCTCTTCGCATCCTCTTCTCTTTCCTCTCTAGGTTGTCCTTTTGTTCTTGTTGCATCCTATCCTTGTTTTTTGTATCAAGGCGTTGGGGTGCCTTTCAAATGCCCCCTTGATAAAAAAATTTAACTTACAAAAAAATAAAATTACACTATTTTTCATGCTTATCAACTATGGTTGGAAGCATTCTCTTAGAAATATGAGCATATCTATATGGAATAGAAATAGATAGCAGGTAATTTAGCCAACTTACTGATCTTCATCTTGGTCATATTCAAATTTTAAAATACAAGTGGTTGAGTGAGATTTTACTGTTTAATGAAAATGATGTCAAGGAACTTATTGCTAAAAAAAATTTGAAGAAGATGAAGAATATACATAATAGAAAACAAAATAATTTTATTAGATAAAAAAGTAAGCTAAATATAATTTAATTAACCTTATAAGAAATGCAATATTTTATTATTTTAATGATAATGACTCCAATAAAAATCTTAAATAAACTAATATTTTTATGATGTCTACAAAAAAAACAATTACAATTAAAAATATTAAATATAAATATAAATTAAAAAACCTAGAATTTAAATAACTTTTCTATCAAAACTTCCCCTAATAAAAACATACAATTTTAAAGCTCATCACAATAGCCATTTAATACCTTTTTTTTATTAGATATAGAAGGGGTTTTGAAAGGGTCCCCAAACCTTTTACAATAGGAGAAGCCCTACAAAACTTGGCCTAAGACCAACAATACAAGGACAAGAACAACTATAAAGCACTACAACTGGCCACCCATCACCAAGTGAACCAACTACAACTTGATACAAGAAATAAAATTAGAACAACGTTGGTGAGCCCCCCAACCAACCAACACTCCCACATGGTTGTGCACAAAACCTTTCTTCATAAATAGTAAAAGCTTACAAAGCATTAAGAAGCATGCATCACTAAATCCAATTGAAGAAGGCCTTCGAGAAAATTATCTCTCCAAATAGACAGACCATTGAGACTTATACCCAGGTTTACCATAAAGTCAGCATGGCAGTTTCCTTCTCTAAAGATATGCTTTATCTCCCTATCCTCTCTAGCCTAAAGAATTCACCTAGATTCCATAATCATAGCCTCAATATTCCAATCGAGGACTGAATCACCTTTGACCAAGTTTATAATATTAAGCGAGTCTCCTTCAATGCAAACTTTTTGGTACCCCATCTTCTCCACAAGCAGGAGACCTTGGTAAAGGGCTCTGGCCTCCACAACATGGCAAGTCTAGATATCTAAGAATTTGGCATATGCCAATAGAAGCCCACCTTTGTCATCCCTAAGCACCCCACTAGCGCCAGCATTACTAGGATTACCCTTTGAAGCTCCATCGAAGTTTAGTTTAACCCAACCTAGAGAAGGAGGTTCCCACCTCACAAGGGCCCAGGGATTAGGACCAGGAAGACCAACAACCCTATTACTCTGTTGAAAGCCAATTTTCCTTTTGAGCTTAGCCTCCTCAAATATACCCTCCTCCAAAGCTAGAGAGGACACATTCTCTAGGGTGGAGGCCAAGGCTCTGGCACAAACAAAGGTAGGATCTCTTTTGAAGTTTTTAAAAATTCTACTATTCCTCTCCTTCCACACCCACCAAAAAATATGCGACAAATAGAAGTTCCAAAAACATTTCAGCCTTGGAGAGTAAAAAGGAGATGACCATTGAGTGCAAACATCAACAAGCAAACTCAACACCACCCAACTCAGTCCCAAAAAATTAAAAATAGAGTTAAGAACTTCCATAGAGAATGAGCATTGAAAGAATAGATGGCTTGTCTGTTCCTCATTAGCACCACAGAGGCAACATCTGTTCGGCATCGACCAACCTCTTTTTTTAATATTTTCAATGGTCAAAATCTTATTTTGAGTTGCCAACCAAAAAATATATTCACCTTTGGTGTTAGACCCTTAAGCCATACTTTGAAAGGTGGGACCCATGGAGGAGTCCTGATAGCCAACAGATTGTAGGTAAACTTGATTGAAAAGGATCCGTTATTTTCCCCTACCTAGAAGATCTCATCCTCTTCATTTCTTTGTTTAATGACCTAAAACTTCAACTTATTAGCAATTAGAATCCAAGCTTCAAGTTCAACATTGTTGAGAATAGATTGGTCTAATGATTTCCAAACCTTCAACCCATTAACCACCTCGATAAAGTTAGCCACCTTAGACCCAAAGACCAATCTAGTCCTAGGCTCCAAACATGCCAAATTTAGAATCTACACAAGGGGTTGGTCCATCAGCCAAATATCTTTCCAAAAATCAATCTTGAGTCCATCACCCAACCTCCACCTACAACCTTTGGAGACTAGCACCCTTGAATTTTGCAAACTCAACCAAAAGGTTGAACCAAAAGTTGGTAGAGGATCAACAAGCAAAAAATTCTCCTGTCTCAAGTATTTGGCCAACACAATGTTGACCCAACTAGTTTCAGTTTGATTTGCCAACTTCCATCCCTATTTTACAACCAGAGCCTTATTCATCTACCTGATGTTACAGAGACCTAAGCCACCATCCTTTTTAGGTCTGTAGACTTGCTCCCAACCAACTAAGTGAATTTTTTTCTTCTCATCAGAACCAGACCAAAGAAATGACTTTTGAATATGTTCAATCTTTGATAAAATCTTGTTAGGAATTCTAAATATAGATAAGAAGAAGGTTGGAATGCTTTGAAGAGTAGACTTTACCAGGGTAGCCTTTTCGACTTGACTGAGGAGGGATCCTTTCCACCCGATCAGCTTCCTCTGCAATCTTTCCACCACAGGTTCCCAAAGTGAATCTCGGATCCTACCTTTAAACAAAGGTATTCCAAGGTAAAGAGATGAGAGGGCAGCCACCTCACAACCCAATATGCGAGCAATTATCCTCTACCTCACTAAGGGGTATTTAGAAAGAAGATTTTTCTTTTTATATAATTTATCTTTTGCCCAGCTACAATTTCAAATACCTCCAAGATTCCTTTTAGCACCCTTACTTGGGGAACTAAAGCAAGGAGGGAGAGAAAGAAAAACATCATCTACAAATTGGTGATGAGAAATAGGATCCACCAACAAAGCAGGCTTGATACCTTCCACAAAGGGTTCTAACTTGATAGCCCTACCTAGAGCTTCTACCACTAAGATATAAAGGTAAGGGGACAAGGGGTCCCCTTGGAAAATACCTCTTAGAATTGAAAAATAACCTGTTGGGGACCTATTTATTAAGACCAAAAACTTGGTAGAAGAGATACAAGCATGGACAAGTTTTATCCAACTTTGGAAAAAACCAAAATTTTCCAAAACCTTTAACAAAAACTCCCACGAAACCCTATCATAAGCCTTGTTCATGTCTAATTTGAGGAGGAGACCAACTCTACCACTTTTATCAGTTGAATGAAGGATTTCATGGAAAACTATGATATTGTCCAGGATATGTCTCCCTAGCATGAATTCACTTTGGGTTGAATCAATCAAGGCTGGAAGAAAAGGTTTTAATATGTTAACAAGGGCCTTTGTCAAAATTTTATAAATAATGTTACATAAGTTGATGGGTCTAAAGGCACCAAAGTCCTTTGCACCAAAAATCTTGGGGATCATAGTTAAAAAAGTAGAATTCACTCCAAACAGGATATGATTGGTGGTTTGGACCTCCCGAAGAGCATCAACAATATCCTTCCCCACAATATGCCAATACTTCTAGAAAAGAGGGGGAAAACCATAAAGACCTAGAGCCTTCATTCCTTCCATCACAAATATAACAACTCTGACTTCCTCATTGATGAAGGAAGAGATAAGGACTTGGTTCATATCAGCTATGAAAAGGCTAGGAATACTACCAAGAAGCTTATTTTGGGCTTCCTCATTACAAACCTCTTCCACCTTGATGATATTTTTGAAAAATCCATAGCCTCAACTCTTATATCCTTAATGTGAGTAGCATTAGATCCATTAAATTTTTGAATTTCTCTAATATTTTTGGTGCTTCTGTGCTTCAAGGCTATGATGTGAAAAAACTTAGAATTTTTATCTCCCTCCTTTAGCCAAAGCACCCTAGATTTTTGTTTCCACAAAATTTCCTCCTTGGAAATAGTGTTATGAAATTTGGCTAGCACCTCATTTTCTTTGTATCTAATCTCTTGAGATTTATTTCCAAGTTCTATCTCAAATTCAATAGCTTTTAGTTGAAGTTTTAGGTCTTTATTATTTTGCAAAATATCCCAAAAATCCTTTTATTCTATTATTTAAGGCCGCTTTTAACAACTCTAAGCTTCACCACATTTTTGGAAATGCTAGAGCCTTAGACCCTTGTTGACCACCAATTTTTTATTTCAGCTTCCAACTAAGGATGAAGGCACTCTGTTAGAAAATAGAGCATATTACATTATTTGGGTCATGTAAATGTACCTTCCTTGGTACATACTTAGGACATTAGGTTACTTTAGGGGGAATTTATCTAATTACTTCATGCAATGTAATAAATGCACAAGTGTCAATGTGCAAGCTGTAATGTGCAAGGTGTCCACTTGTACAACTAGATAGAGTGTCGACCAAGGAACTTATCTTCCTATATAATGGCCATAGATAGATCATAGAATAACAAGATAGAGCAGCATCATAGTGAGTGTGTGGTAGATAGGTAGTAGGGTAGTGTGTGTGAGCTATAAGCTCAGAGCTCCCTCATGGAGCAGTAGCATATCTTATGGAGTGCCCATTTCCTCCATTGCTACTATTGTAATATTTTTGCCATTTCTATTTATAGCATATTTCAGTCATCTCGCAGATCTATTTTATTTCTTTTTGCATCTTGTGAATGGTATCTCCCAATGTATGTGGCATCAAAAGCTAATAGTGGTATCAGAGCTACGGTAGATCAAGCCACAGTAGGTCTAGAGGGAACCACCATTATTTGATCCTGAGTTTTTTGAGAACCTGACATGCCATTGGACCAGTCACTATCAAAATTTCTTAGAAGAGTCTAGGTGGTAGAATTAGGGAGAGTTACAAGTGAGGACTGAAATCTCAGTTTTAGAAATACTGAGATTGCATAGGGCTAGAGTCTTTCCACAGAGTTGAAGGAAAACTCGTGAAGACTAGGACTCAACGTTTGATCCACTAGGTTGATGAATCAACTAGTGAAGCTAAGAGATCTAGAAATACTTACCTAAAAGTTTCTTTTTGTAGGGAATTAATACTCAGATGATTGGGATACCTCCTACAATAGAAATCTAGGAGACCTCAACTTCATTGCCCAAAGGTCGGAGTGCCTTCATAGTGCAGAGATTAGTTGTTGCAGAAGGGAGAATACTTCAGAAGAATCTTCTAGAAAAGAATCATGGTGAAGTCTGGAGATAGGAGATCTCCATTGATAGATTGAAGAACTTCACCAGAAGAAAAGGCCATAGTAGCCTTGATATAGAAGAAAGGCCATAGAAGCCTTGATACAGAAGAAAATGCCATAGAAGCCTTGATCTAGAAGAAAAGGCCATAGAAGCCTTGATCCAGATAAAAAGGCCATAGAAGCCTTGACATTGAAGAACAGGCCATAGAAGTCTTGATACTAAAATATGCCTTAGATGCCTTTTATCCTGAAGAAGATTCTAGAGGAAAGGATCTAATTCAGAAGAAGATTTTAGTACTAATATTTTTGTTGTAGGTATAGGTGATCCAGTAAGTCGGGAAAGCTTCCTACAAGAAAGTTAGGAAGAAAAGCTTCTTCAGAATCAATCTAGTACCTGAAGCAAAAAGGAGATCAGGAGGAGATCTCATTGAAGAACTTCTAGACCAAGAAGAAGAAGGACTAGGAGAGTCTTGCTCGTATCCATAAGTAGTAGAATCAGATATCCAGGAGAAGATCTCAACACCAACACTTCCAGAAGTAGAAGGTTGAAGATAAGGTCTCTAGGAAGACCAGGAGAAGTTGCAAGATCAAAGACCTTGACTAGGTCTCGATGAGCATCCAGTAAAAGGCTAGGAGAGCCTTGCTGAAGAAATCCTCAAAGAAGAACTCACTGGAGAAATCCACTACCAAGGAGAAGCCCCTGATAGTGAAGGACTTGGGACAATTGTCGCCATCCGATAACAAGCCCAAGAGGAGGAGAATTTGGCAAGGAGTGCCAAATTTGAGCAGAAGAAGAATCCAGTGAAGACCTCAAGACATTCAGAATCTTGAGGAGAAGATCCTGCTTGAAGTCAAAATTCAACAAGAAGACTTGAAAGTAGAAGACACTTATCAAATCTAGGAGATTTGAAGATTACCTCCTACAGAAAGAGGTCACTACTTCAGAGATACAAACTTCTCCAAATCTATATAGAAGGAGGAGATTACAAGAGGAGATCAAAGTCACCAAATCCTAGGCTCGTGAAAGAAAGTTTGAGACCATCAAATTGGTGAAGAAGGAACTATTCAAAAATAGTCTACAAAGAGCTGCAAGATCCTATTCAAGGTAGCAACTTGGTGTTCTTAGGCACCAAGATCTACATCCTCTATAGAAGCAGAAAAGGAGCTACAAAAGTGTTCAAAAAAGGTATGCAACTATTGGTGCAAGTAGATTCATTAGGTGAATTACTTATCAGATTTATTAAAGCACCTTCATCCTGATTAAAGTTGCAAAAAGGAGATTTGTATTACAGTCTTCAAGTGTGCAAAAAGAAAGATTCTTTTTAAGGTTCATTTGCACATTAGGAGTTGATTAGATTTTAGAATTTTTAATAATCTATCAACTAGCCTATTATCTACTTTGGAAAGCAAAAGAAGACTATCTCCTAATATCTTGCTTGTAAGGAATTTACAGAATAAATCTTGAAGGTTCATTTGAGATTATTCTTGATTAGTTGCAGTGAATTGATTAAGTGCATTTTCTTGAGAGTAGATTGGAGTGATAAGGTGTAATTTGTTAGTGCATTAAAAGTAGAATCTGTTAGAGCTATTTGCACTATTATTACTCTCAAAAGAAATTAGTTTTGTGCTTTGAAATAAAGGCTACAAAATCTAGTTTGGATCAAGTGTCTAAAGACACTTTTTTAAAGCACAGAAACCTGCAACTCAGAGTGGCCAATAGAAGCCACCAAAATTGGTTAGTACAAGCAAAGGAAAAAGAAAAAATCTAACCAAAAAGAAGCTTCTAAGATTGAGACTTGGTGAGTCTCAAATCCAAGCACTTAGGGTTAGTGCAACTAAAAGAAAGCTTCTATTCTACAACATTTACAAGGCTTGGATTCACCATCAATCATCCAAGAAAAAAGGGTAAGGAGTCTAGCCAAAGAGACTTCCTTAAAACCCTCTTCTTGCACTCATCAATCTGCTACAAAAATAAGAATCTCAGACCTGCAAAAGAGTGCAAGGAAAAGGTGCAATATAAGGATTCTATATTACATGGTGTTGCACTTCTACATTACATCAAACGTAGGTAAAGGAGCAGATTTAAAGGTGCCACAATAGGCACAATAGGTACAGGGAAGAAGCAGCCAAAGGAAAGGCCAAAGGAAGGGCCAAAAGATCGAATGTTCTCCATCATCGAAAGGGCATTCTCTCCAGCATTGAACCTGCAGTCAAAGGAAGCTTTACGTAAATGACAACAAGCCTCTCAAAGGCTACTTACGTAAGCTAAAGGAGCCAAAGGAATTCTATCATGCATATTTATGTAAATCACAAGCAAGGTAGTAAAGCTATCTACGTAAAATAAAATATAGAGCATATTGCAACATTCAGAAGCATCAAGCTTCACCTCTATCATCATGAATAGGGAGCACAATGTAGGGATAAGTGCACAATAGCAAGGCGGATGCTACGTTGAGAGTAGCATCAACAAAGGGTAGCAAGAGAGCTACCACATCTTCATCCCAAGCTCCAAGATGGCTCACAGATCACCTGCAGAAGGAAATACATTGCTTGCTCTCCAAGAAATTGATGCAAGCTAAGGAGAAAGACTTGGAAGGAGTTATAATCTCCTTCTTGGAGGTATTACATAGGAAACTCCATGCAAAAGGGTTGAGTGCCACTTGGCACATTATTCCCTCATGGCTATCATTTCTCTAACGCTCAAGAGATGAACATTGAGAGCGCTCAAGAAAGAAGGATACGTAATGGTTAGAGGAGCAACATTACAAGAAGAGGAGGTACAAAGTTACTAAGAAAATCAAGTGCCCACTTGTCCATAAAAGACTACCCAATTGGTAGAGCAACATTACAAGAAGAGGAGGCAACGTTACTAAGCAAATTGAGTGCCATTTGTCCACCAAAGACTACCCATATATGCAGCGTAGAGAAACGAAGAGATAGCATTCACGTCCAACGTCTATAGAGTGTGAAAAGCAAGCATAGTCTAGTCAATCTGTAGCATGGAAGAAGGAGAGAATAGGAGCATTAAAGACTCTATTGAAAGGTCCAACATTTATTCTCCAAGCATCAATGAAGAAGCTCAGTAGCCATACCAAGCATGGAAGAAGGAGAACATAGGAGTATTAAAGACTCCATTGAAAGGACCAACATCTACTCTCCAAGCATCAATGAAGAAGCCCAACAACCATACCACACTTGTTTCCTCAGCCTCATCAAATCAAGCATCGTAGAAAGGGTACGTAGAGGACTGTCATACTTCAGCCAAATCAGCGCCATCCAAGTGTGAAGTTAAGAGGGCTAAGGTAAGAAAAATATCTCATTAATATTGCTTTCAAACATTGGAGTTATAAGGTTATATTTTTATGGATTAAATTTTAAGATTGAGAAAGCAAAGACGTAGGAGATAACTTACCTAAAAATCAGAATACTATTTGCAAATTAACCTAGGAGATATAAGGCCTTCTACTTAGGTTGAATCATTTAAATATTTTGCAAATATTATTATCTTTTCTAATTTTCCAAAGTTGGGAGTCATAAGGTCTACTACTACAAATTGATTTATTGGAAATTAGAAAAATTGAAATCAAATTCCAAAGGGCCATTATAAGAGGTTTATCAATATCATATAAAGGTTGGACATTATAATATTTACTTGTCTCAAATCCTCTCAAATAGAGACAAAAGATCCAACATTAAAAACCTCTTGATATCTAGAAAAAGTGCTTAGTTCAATAGGAGCAATAAGGACAATAGAAGTTGATTTTTAGCATTTTCATAACTTTACAAAATCAACCAAGATTGAACTATATCTCTCAAAAGCACTTCATATCTTGTCCAATTCATACTAGGGAGTCATAAGGCATTCTACTAAACTTGGTAATATCAGATTCTATTGTTTATCAAGTTGCAAATCCATTAGCTATATATAAGCTATCTTCAAAACCTAAAATCCTTAAGAGTACTCATTCTCATTACTAGGGAGACATAAGGAAGCCCACAAGGATCAAGGATCAATATAGGTTTTATCAAATCAAGCTTATATATTTTTATCAGGTATCATATCTATCAATGGATAATATCTTGAGAAATACCTTCAATAATGAATAATTATTCCATGAAGTGGAATACTACTCTCAGAACTTAATAGATACTCTAGAAGGATACAAGTATCTATCCTTGAGTGACAAAGAAAAGTTCTCCCTATTTCTTAAAGAAGCTAAAGAAGGTATCTTTACAACCTTGATCAGCTATCTTCATGATATCCTCTTCACAACATGGTGGAATTCACAAGGATTGGTTATATTCTCACCAGAAGAATGTTTGATGGTGTATCTATCTCTAATTGTGTTTGTACTCAATCAACACAAGAAACAAGATAACAATAAAAAGGAATATTATTATTGTGATGATATACTAACCTGTCATGAAGCAGAAACTCCATCAACACCATTGCAAAACCAAAAAAGAAGAAGAAGAAAAGAAAGAAAAGACATATTAAAAGAAAACATGTCATCATGAAGACAAAATCAAGATACCAGCAAGGAGATCAATGAAGGAGGAATACAATGCAAGGTGATCTAAAAGAAGGGTCTACAACTTCAGCCTATTTTTACATCATTTGAAGACTGAAGCATCTACTGAAGAAGCCAAAGATCATTTCAAAGATGAAGATCCAATTCAAAGCTATCAGATGGAAGAAGATCCACATTGAAGACTAAAGTCTTCAATACCCAAATATTGTAATACATGGGGGTGTTAGAAAATAGAGCATATTACATTATTTGGGTCATGTAAATGTACCTTCCTTGGTACATACTTAGGACATTAGGTTACTTTAGGGGGAAGTTATCTAATTACTTCATGCAATGTAATAAATGCACAAGTGTCAATGTGCAAGTTGTAATGTGCAAGGTGTCCACTTGTACAACTAGATAGAGTGTCAGCCAAGGAACTTATCTTCCTATATAATGGCCATAGATAGATCATAGAATAACAACAAGATAGAGCAGCATCACAGTGAGTGTGTGGTAGATAGGTAGTAGGGTAGTGTGTGTGAGCTATAAGCTCAGAGCTCCCTCATGGAGCAGTAGCATATCTTATGGAGTGCCCATTTCCTCCATTGCTACTATTGTAATATTTTTGCCATTTCTATTTATAGCATATTTCAGTCATCTCGCAGATCTATTTTATTTCTTTTTGCATCTTGTGAATGGTATCTCCCAATGTATGTGGCATCAAAAGCTAACATACATCACATTACCTCAAACCTAAATGGCCTGGGGAATTTGGTTTCTTCATGGTTCACTTCAAAACATAAGGGGTTATGATCGGAGCCAATTCTAAGCAGAGAATAGAGAGATAGATTTCCAAACAAAGGAAGGCACTCCTTGGAGACAAGAACCTTGTCCAACCTGATTTGGATGAGTTGGTTATCCACTCTCTTATTGCTCCAAGTATACCTTGAACCCTTCAACTCAACATCCAATAGCTCATTGTCATTCAAAAAATTTGCAAACTCTTCCATGCTTTTCGATATTGGGGAGTTCCCTCCTTTTTATCTAAAAAAGTAAAGGAGAATTAAAATCCCATGCTAGGCACCAGGCTTCTTGAGCAAAAATCCTTTTGATAGAACTCAAAGTTTACCACAACAAGTTTCTAATAGGCCTAGAGTTTGGCGCATATACATTAGTCATAACCCACCTTTTATTACTTTCTCTATTGTAGAAGAGAATATTAATAATCCTATCCGAGGAAGAAATTGTAGAGCTCTCAAACTTGTTGGCATCCCAGAGACAAAGGAGTCCCTTAGAGGAACCATTAGTTGGGCTTGTAGTGAAATGGGCTTCTTTCCAAATTCTTCTTCTAACAACTTCTATATCCTAACCATCCAACTTGGTTTCTTGTAAGAAAAAAATATCAGGTAAAATTTCTTTATGCAGGGCAGCGACCACATGTTGTTTAGAAAGCCTATTCAAACCCCTAACATTCCAATATATGCACTTCATTTACGAGATTTAGAATTAGATTTCTTTCCCCAGACATCCCATATTTATTCTAGCAAAAATATTCCAACTTTAGCTGTCTTACTCCTACAGCCTTCTCTTTTTCAAGTTTAAGCAGAACTTGAGATCCATTCGTGATTTCAAAATTCATTTCCCTCTTCCTCACAGACTTGTTAGGAGGCTTTCCTAACTTCTTCTCAACATCCACATCGACATCCTCCACATCCACATTGCCCTTCCTTTATCTTTGATTTTTAAAAAACTTACCTTTTTACCTTATAATTGTGATGTCTCTTAACCCCAATTAAACATTAAGAAATAGCCATCCTGCTATGAACTAAATCGATGTGTGAAGATTAAATCAAAATACTAGTATTTTGATTTAATACGTTTTATTTATGGAAAAGCTTATCTTTTGCATTATAATTGTGATGTCTCTTAACCCCAATTAAACATTAAGAAATAGCCATCCTGCTATGAACTAAATCAATGCGTGAAGATCAAACAAAATGCTATTATTTTGATTTATATAATAAGACGATTATCAACCCTAATAAGTACCATGAGGGAGCTATTATATACTTTTCCAAGTGCTATTAGATCTAAGATTTCATCTAATTAGAGTTAGAAAACACGCTATCAAATTAATCCATGAGACAAAAATTTTAACGTTTGCAACGTTCTATTCTGAGACACGGCTAATGGTTGTGACCTTTAAAGATTTTGTTTTCTTACATATACCGCCAAGAGTCTATTTCTCATACTCAACCAGCACGTACAACAATACTAACAAACAAAAAAAAACTTTGATAAGCATAACTGCGGTGAAATTATAAGAAATTCAAGAAGACATTTACAGTCTTCAGCCATGCTGCTTCTCTTCTTGCTAGGAAGAAGGAAACCACGAGAATCAGTACATTCAAGATTGGCTTCTTACCCACAGGGATAGGCAAAGCTCACCAATGTCAACGAACAACGACGATAATAACTGAAGAAATTCGGGTAGGAGCTGAGACAACGAAAGGTATTGAGTATGAAGGATACTGAAGTTCTTCTATTTATCTTTTTCTTTTCTTTTTTTTAATATATATCTTCTATTTAGGATACTGAAGTTCTTCTATTTATCACCCCTTCAAAAACTAGCTATTTTATTATTTTTAGACTTATTTTTTATTTTTTTAAAACTTACTAACGTCTTATATTTTTCTATATTTTCATTTGAAAAATATCTAATAACTATTTTAAAAGCAGTTTTATTTGAATAAACAGTTATTTTTCTCATATATTTAGTATTGACTAATCACTTATTTTTCTCATAATTTTAATTTTTTTAAAGAAAAATTAGTGATTAAGCACTTTCGTAATAACAGTATTCACAGACAAGCTTGAGGATTTGATAAAAAATTACATGGCCAATGCAATCTTATTGCCAATATATATTTGCATTCGTGCTACTTTCAGTGAAAGAGTTGATGGTTCTGACGGTTTTCCTTGGGATGAGCTTGAGGATCTGATAAACCTTAACATGGCCAATGCAAGCTTATTGACATTATATCTGTGTGTATTTATATACTCTTGTTGCTACTTTCAGTTATATGTTTGTATATAGTATATATTTCTGATCAGAATTTTGATTTTGAGTCTTGGTTCGCAGCAAGTGCTATAGCATTCTCACAAGCAGGAAAGAATCCCACAGGAATGGATTTTGTAATTCTCAAGCACTTGCATAAAGTAGTTTCAAGAGGACTTTTATTTTTAACGACGCCTTCACACTGGTAGGAAGGAAAAATTATGGTGGATAGTAAAGCCAGTGGAGTACTTTGTCATTCTAACATGGCTCAAGTTAGTTCTTATGAGATGGCCTTAACTATGATGTACTTGTTTTAAAATATCAAATATAATGTTGTTTAAAATAAATGTTATGTTTTTTTTTATAGTTATTAGACTTTTAAATTGTTTGACACAGATGTCTAGGTATGCCTCTTATACTTTGAATACTTTAATAGAATGTGAACTTCATTTAAGAAAGAGAAGAAGAAAAACGTGTAGTTATTAACAAAATATTGATTATAAAATATATTTGTTTTTACTTTAGGATAATGGTCTTCTTTGTCAACGAGATTAAGGATGTGGTTAATAAGCAGATGGATATGGCAACCCTTAACTAGCTCTGCTATGATGTTTTTTTAGCAGTTGATATCAGGTTATGTTTTATGTTGGTTGTATGGGGCCCTCTCTGTTTTGTTTTATGTTTTATGTTGATAGCAGATTAGGGATGTGGTTAACAAGCAGATGGATATGGCAACCCCGAACTAGCTTTGCTATGATGTTCTTTTAGCAGTTGATATCAGGTTATATTTTATGTTGGTTGTATGGGGCCCTCTTTGTTTTGTTTTACTGAGAGAGGTATGGTTCCTTTAGCTATTGTTACCCAAATTTTATGGTATGTTGTTTGTATGGGGCCCTCTCTATTTTGCCTTGTTGAGGGTGGCCTATTATTCCTGCCCCTTGGCTGATTTTGATTTAGTGTTGTAGTTTAGTGCATTCTCATGCCTTATCTTAGTCTATTGTAATAGGTTTTGGGACCTCAAAACCCCTTCGTTTACCAAATCAAAACAAAATTGTTTTAACGTGTCAATTAGTTATTATATATTTTTTAGAATGTTTAGTTACAACATATTCAATTCTTAAGTGTTTATATATGCTCATCTTAACTTAAAATTTTAATTAAAGAATTCAAGTTAGTATTTGTTAGATAGTTTAAATAGTTAGATAGTGTGTTGTTTGGGTATTTGATTAGTTTAATGAATATGAAACTCAAGGTAGTATTTATTAGATAGCTCGAACAATTTCATAGTTGTTGTTTAGCTATTTGATTAGTTTGTTGTTTTCTCATTTATGTAATAGTATTTCTTTGTATAAATACATTGTAAATGATGAGTAAAATATATTTTATGTTTTTTATTTTAACATGGTATAAGATAGGATTGAGGGCAAAGCCATGAGTTGGTGAGGTTGTCCTCCCTCTTCATTCTATGGAAAAGCATATAGAGAATCTATGAAATGCATGGATGTGGTAATTTTTACAAATGGAGAACACAATGGGGGTTTTTGAGACAGGAGTGAGGGTTTGAATTTTCTGGGCAGGAATCTCAACCAAGGCGATAGAAGCAAGGAATTCTAGACAGAGGAAATTTGAGGAGTTTACTTGGTAGAGGTGATTTCAATCAGGCAAACTATGTCTACCAAAAAAATAAAAGAGAGGGTGCAGGGTCCCAACAAGACAAAGGAAAACAACAGGTTTTTGGCAACCAAAATACTCTTGTTGAGCAAAGTGCAACAAATAGTATTGTCATTGTTGTCAACACAGTCAGACAGATTTATTGATGCAATGGACAAGAGTTTATTGAACAGCAAGGTGCAGCAAAAGTACAATGGATAGGAGTTCGGTGTTGAGCAAGGTGTTGCAGGAGGATTGTCATTGTTGTCAATACAATCGGTTAGATCTAATGATGCAATGGACAGAGCGGTTCAGAAGTCACTCGGATGCGAGAGGATAAAGTTCAAAAGTTAGTCGGATCATGAGTCCTTAAATGATAGATGCACGAAAACAGAAAACATAATTCAGAATGAGAAGAAGAAGTCTTCGAACCCGAGATGTCAAGAAGCGAAAAGGTTTTTTGTGAAAACCAAGGCAAGTCAAAATAAAAAGTTTTATTTAAAACCATGGATAACAGATTTGAAATGGGTTTTTCTTAAAACCCAAGTTGGCTCTTCGTTTCGTTGAAAAAGATGCCCCGTGATGAAGATATTTAATTTTAAATATTTAGTTTAAATTTTAAAGGTTTTTTTGTGAAAACCAAGGCAAGTCAAAATAAAAAGTTTTATTTAAAACCATGGATAACAGATTTGAAATGGGTTTTTCTTAAAACCCAAGTTGGCTCTTCGTTTCGTTGAAAAAGATGCCCCGTGATGAAGATATTTAATTTTAAATATTTAGTTTAAATTTTATTTTATTTAAAATTTAAATTAAAATATTAAATTAAATTAAAAGGGCCGACGTGTTACTATTTCGCGGCAATAAGCTACAGGAAAGTGACGAAGGTGGAGAAGAGTTTGAGGCCGACAAAGTTAAATCTGGGCCGACGGATTTTAGGGTTTGGCAACCGACAATTTCTAGGGTTTTGCAACCGACATTCTTAGGGTTACATCGACGGATTTTAGGGTTTGGCAGCTGACAAATTCTAGGGTTTCTCAGTCGACGTTCTTCTAGGGTTTGTTCCTAAAATTTCTTCTATAAAAGGAGGGCTTCTTCGAGTTTGAAAGATGGGGTGTAAAGATAAAGTGCAAATGCGAGCATAGTGTTTGTGAAAGTGAAGTTCGTGTTGAGCGAGAGAGCAAGTCGTTTCGATTCGAAATGAGAGCGAAGTGATAGTTCTTCGGAGTTGTAGTAAGGTGTGCGTTGCGATGAGATAATGTGCGAAGAGCGAGTAGAGTGACTTGTGCGAAGATAAGAGCGCGATGTGCGGAAGTTGTGTTCTAAGTCTGAAGTGACAAGTGCGCAGCTTTACGGAAGTGATTGATCATCCGAATGCAGAGAGAGTGCAAAGAAGTACAGAGAAGAGGTGGAATAGTGCGACTCATTTTGCGCGAAGTGAGAATGCGAAAAATAAGCAGACCAGTGAAAATTGAGGTGAAAGTTTTATTCTGTAATTTTTATTATTGTCTTCCAAGTTGTTGCTTGGATTAAGGGGTTGGTGCCTCTTTCCAGTAGGTGCTGGTAAAATAGGAGTTGGTGCTCCATTCTATTGAAGCAGATAAAGTTAAGGGGTTGGTGCTCCTTCCAGTTGGTGCTGGTAAAGGATTATGTAAAGTTGTAGCTTTGCATTGACTAGATTTGGATGGTAGTCCAAGCAGTCTTTTTGAGGAGTAGCCACATTGGTGAACCTCGTTAAAATGTTGTGTTATGTGTGATGCTTTCTTGATGCATTTAGTATCTCTTTTATCTGCTTTAAACTATTGCTGGTTTTAAAATCATATGTTTTAGAAATTTTAAAGAACACACTGATTCACCCCCCCTCTCAGTGTCATTGTGATTACAACAATTGGTATCAGAGCCAGGTTCCCAATTTTGGCTAAATCAGTCAGGGTTGATCTTGGATTAGTACACAATGGCTAAGAAGAATAGATCCTCATCCAAAAAGGCATCCCAGTCGGTTTCAGTTCCTGTAGAAGAGAAAATTGAACCGAAAAAGGTAGAAGAAGTGAATCCTGAAGTCTGTGATGAAAATCTTGAGGCTGAAGTAGATTTTGAAGGAGAGTTGATATCTGCACTTGAAGAGTGGAGTATAGAAAAGAAAAAGAACAAAATACTGTCCAAGAAATTGGAAGAATATGGGGATGAGATTGAAGATCTCTTCCTACAAGTTCAAAAGGCCAAGAAATCCGAAGAAGCCTTGAAGACACAGCTGGATAATAAGAATGATGTATACAGCACAAGTGAAGAGGAATATAAAAAGGTTATTGTTGATCTAAATGTGCAAGTAGAACAGAACAAAAGGATTGAAGATATTCTTAGGTCTCAGATCAATGAGAAAGAGACTGTATGTCGCCAACAAGAAGAAGAGATTGTTTCATTGAAGAAACAACTAAAAGAGGCCAATATAAATCTTAAATTTGAGAAGAGCACATAGTTGCTAGATACAATGATAAATCAACAAAGAAGCTCCACAGCTAAGTTTGGTCTTGGATATGAAGTTGAACAACCTTCATCCTCCAAATATGCAGAGAAGAAGAAGTCCTCGGTTGAAGGATTGAAACAAGAAAAGTCTGAAGCTGAATCCTCAAAAGGAAGAAAATATCAAAGAAGATCTACAGCAAAGCAACCACAGCAAAAGAGGTTCTCTCACTCTCACTCTTTTAATAATAATGCTTTTTATGGCTATTGTTCTAAATGCAACCACTTTGGTCACAAGGCAATTTATTGTGGACTGAACAATAGATCAAAGAGTTATGCTGATAAAAATACTTCTATTTTTTTGAGTGAACACCCTGTGCAATGTTTTAGATGTAATGGCCATGGGCACATAGCAAGGTTTTGTTCAAGCACTTCTGTATCCAATCTAAGGCAATACCATAGATTTCATCATACACATAGAATGCAATACAGACAGGGAATAAAACATGTGCAATGTTTTAAATGCAACGGTCAAGGGCACATAGCAAGGTTCTGTCCAAGCACTTCTATATCTAATCTAAGGCAAAACCCTAGATTTCATCGGACACAAAGAGGACAACACCGACAAGGAACATATCATGTGCATAAAAGAAAAGAAAATAATCATCCATCAAGAATGCACAAGAGACAACCCCACAAGAGAAATGTTCAAGTTCACGAACAGGAGCAAAATAGGGATGTTGTTGAAAAACCCAAGCCCAAGTTCAGGAAAGTCTGGAGAAAGACAGAAGAAAGGAAATTGTGTCTCCTTGGACTGAAGGAGGCTACTCTGCCATTGCTCTAAGCAACTCCAGGTGGCACATCCTCAGGAGGAGCAATATTAAAGTTTTATTTTAATGCTCCTATGTATTTGTCTAGGTATCTGAGGATGAAAGGTAAGCAGTCGGGTTAATGTTGTATAGTTGTTAAAGTGTGTTTTTCAGTTTATATAGTGGTTTGTGGAAATGTCGTGAAGTGTGGTGTTTAATTTGAGAGCTGTCACCATTGGTAGTTTTGAGATATGTCACTGTTGTACTGTTGATGATTCTTAATACCACTGTTCAAAATTACGAATCATAATAGTCCGAGATAATTTTCTCAACGAAAGAATGCTTGCCCTAGCTGTGTATTTGTGTTTCGAGCAACATGTATTTGTTTTTACTCTTTGATGTGAAGATTGCCAGATCTTTCATGACACCTTGGTGAATATATTTAATTCACGTAGACGCTTTGTTTTAACTATTGATTTAATGCCAGTCCAAGGATAAGAAGCTTGAGGCTGAGTAAGGTGCACTACGGTTGGCCATAAAGTGTTTGACAAAATGTCGTCTTTCGACATGCATAGTTGAAAGTAAGAGTTGGCAGTAAAATTGCAATGCTGGACAAAAATTGGTACAGATGTGAGTCACTTGTCAATTCTGTTGACAAAAGTGAAATCAGCATGTTGAATGGGAAGATTGAAGAAAAAGTTTTTTAATGAGCAGCCAGATGATTTCCAGACTGGTGATGAATAGTTGAGTTGCTTTCATAGTGGTTGTTTTGATCAAGTTAATGCTTTTCTTGATACATGATTTGGGCTTACTCCATTGAGTTTGATTTGAGCAAGTTATTCTTTGCCTTGGTGATTTATGTTGGTGGTTGTCTTGTTCAAATACCTTTGGAAGGAAAAGGATGTCTACTAGTTTCCTTTTCATGTAGTGATTGGTTGAATGCTTCAAGGTTAATCTTGAGTTGAATGATGTTGGTTAAACCTTGTCTATAAGCATTGTTGCTAAAGCCCTAATTGGTTGAGAAAAGATGTTGGTTGTGCTGTGGTACAGTGTTTGGTACTTGCACAGAGTTGAAAGTGGATTGAGGTAGCCTGCTGGATTCTCACTGCAGAGAGAGACAAACAACTGTCATTGGGTTCAAGCTTGTTGAGAATATATCCAAGATGCATGGTGAAGTTGTATGCAGATGTTGCTGGCATTGCAGAACAAAAAGTTGGCTATATAAGATTATTGTATGCCTTCACTAAAAGTGGACAAGTTTGAGTTTGCAAAGCAACAGAGGGTAATTGCACTGTAAGACAGTGGTTCAGCCATGTTCTTACACATGTTATATTGGTGAAGTTGACGGTGATGGTGTCATTCACCCGGTTATTGCTGCTATTCACATTGTTGATTTTATTGATGCCTATTATGCTTATCATGATGTTGTCAATCGGTGAAATGAAGTAGTCTTGGACTCGTGGGGAGCATTTGTGTATTTGTTTTTCTTCTTGTTCATGCTTGGAATATTTGCTAATTGTAATAATTTGTGTCTAAGAATATTGTGCATAGACTCGTGGGGAGTCTGCAGCAGACCCTTTGGTATTATTGTCAAAGGGGGAGAAGATTTACAGGAAAATTGCACATGTGTTGCCAACAATTCCAAAGGGGGAGATTGTTGAGCAAAGTGCAACGAAACAAGTATTGTCATTGTTGTCAACACAAATCGGACAGATTTATTGATGCAATGGACAAGAGTTTATTGAACAACAAGGTGCAGCCAAAGTACAATGGATAGGAGTTCGGTGTTGAGCAAGGTGTTGCAGGAGGATTGTCATTGTTGTCAATACAATCGGTTAGATCTAATGATGCAATGGACGAGTAGTTTAAAGTCACTCAGATGCAGAGGATAAAGTTCAAAAGTTAGTCAGATCATGAGTCCTTAAATGATAGATGCACAGAAACAGAAAACATAATTCAGAATGAGAAGAAGAAGTCTTCAAAACCTGAGATGTCAAGAAGCGGAAAGGTTTTTTGTGAAAACCAAGGCAGTCAAAATAAAAAGTTTTATTTAAAACCATGGATAACAGATTTGAAATGGGTTTTTCTTAAAACCCAAGTTGGCTCTTCGTTTCGTTGAAAAAGATGCCCCGGTGATGAAGATATTTAATTTTAAATATTTAGTTTAAATTTTAAAGGTTTTTTGTGAAAACCAAGGCAAGTCAAAATAAAAAGTTTTATTTAAAACCATGGATAACAGATTTGAAATGGGTTTTTCTTAAAACCCAAGTTGGCTCTTCGTTTCGTTGAAAAAGATGCCCCAGTGATGAAGATATTTAATTTTAAATATTTAGTTTAAATTTTATTTTATTTAAAATTTAAATTAAAATATTAAATTAAATTAAAAGGGCCGACGTGTTACTATTTCGCGGCAATAAGCTACAGGAAAGTGACGAAGGTGGAGAAGAGTTTGAGGCCGACAAAGTTAAATTTGAGCCGACGGATTTTAGGGTTTGGCAACCGACAATTTCTAGGGTTTTGCAACCGACATTCTTAGGGTTACAGCCGACGGATTTTAGGGTTTGGCAGCTGACAAATTCTAGGGTTTCTCAGTCGACGTTCTTCTAGGGTTTGTTCCTAAAATTTCTTCTATAAAAGGAGGGCTTCTTCGAGTTTGAAAGATGGGGTGTAAAGATAAAGTGCAAATGCGAGCATAGTGTTTGTGAAAGTGAAGTTCGTGTTGAGCAGAGAGCAAGTCGTTTCGATTCAAAATGAGAGCGAAGTGATAGTTCTTCGGAGTTGCAGTAAGGTGTGCGTTGCGATGAGATAATGTGCGAAGAGCGAGTAGAGTGACTTGTGCGAAGATAAGAGCGCGATGTGCATAAGTTGTGTTCTAAGTCTAAAGTGACAGTGCGCAGTTTACAGAAGTGATTGATCATCTGAATGCAGTAGAGAGTGCAAAGAAGTACAGAGAAGAGGTGGAATAGTGCGACTCATTTTGCGCAGAAGCAGCAGAATGCAGAAAAATAGCAGACCGTGAAAATTGAGGTGAAAGTTTTATTCTGTAATTTTTATTATTGTCTTCCAAGTTGTTGCTTGGATTAAGGGGTTGGTGCCTCTTTCCAGTAGGTGCTGGTAAAATAGGAGTTGGTGCTCCATTCTATTGAAGCAGATAAAGTTAAGGGGTTGGTGCTCCTTCCAGTTGGTGCTGGTAAAGGATTATGTAAAGTTGTAGCTTTGCATTGACTGGATTTGGATGGTAGTCCAAGCAGTCTTTTTGAGGAGTAGCCACATTGGTGAACCTCGTTAAAATGTTGTGTTATGTGTGATGCTTTCTTGATGCATTTAGTATCTCTTTTATCTCGCTTTAAACTACTACTTGGTTTTAAAATCATATGTTTTAGAAATTTTAAAGAGCACACTGATTCACCCCCCCTCTCAGTGTCATTGTGATTACAACAATACTCAGGTAAGTTCCAATCCTCTAGTTTCAAATAAATTTTCAATTCTATCCAATATGGGAGTAGGAGGATTATCAGAAGACATGGAAGCCCAACACCTTCAGGATAACCTTTCTGCCTCTCTCGAATCCCCATCCAAGTTAGGATCCTTAAACCCTAATGCTAAAATTATTGTAAGCCTCGTGGGCATCACAAATTCAAACCCTAATGCACGATCTCTAGAATCCACATCCAAGTTAGGATCCTTAAACCCCAATGCTGGAAATACTTCAAGACCATTGGGCATCCCAAAACCAAACCCTAATGTTGAATAACTTAGGAAGAAATTTGAGGCATTGGAAAATAAAAAATCTCATCTCCTTAACATCATCACTAGGAGCCAAGTGAATCCTACTGAGGGGTCGTCCCGCAGACCGGGGTAATATAAGAAAAAAAGAGAATATTTGGATGTAGGGATGGAGATATGTGAAACTCTTTAGACTGAGGAATATGGAAATCCGGTTCTGCAACAAATTACCTCCCCTCAGTTTAGTCCTAAACAAACTAGGAGCACTGTGAAGTCTCCTATAGATTTTGGCAGTGAAAAAAAAAGAGGGAGAATATCAAATTTTGAGCATCAAAAAATTAAAATTGATAATGACATTGTCAATGGAAAATAGATAACCTTGTTTCAACAGGTTATTCCGGGTTTTGAAGACAACAAATTAGTAAAACCCCCTCAAGGGAGGGGGAGAGGAATAAATCCCAAACAATCTAAATGAAGTTCCTCTCATGGAATGTGAGAGGCCTCAATGGCCTGCCCAAACATAGGGAAGTCAGTGCAATAAGAAATCAAGTGAATCCAACTATTATCATGTTGCAAGAAACAAAAACTGATGAGATTCAGTCAAAAAAATAACAAAAAAATCTAGAATCAAGGGGAGGTGGTTTGCCAATCAGCCAGAGGAGCATCTGGAGGCCTTATGACTTTGTGGGATCCCCGGATAGTAGAAGGCACCATTATTTAGAAATATGATAGGGTTCTTCGTGTTTTATTTAAGAAAATAAACAGTAACAGGTCATGGATCCTTTCAAATATTTATGCCCCGACTTCAATTCAAGGGAGAGCTCTACTATGGGAGTACTTAGGCAATCCGAGTGAAATCTTCCATAATGTCCCCTAGATTTTGGTGGGGATTTTAACACTCCTCTTTACCCTTCAGACAAAATAGGTGGAAATGGACCACCTATCAGGAGCATGGATGAGTTCAATGACTTTGTGAACTCCAACATGTTGATGGATGTAAAACTTAGAGGAGCAAATTATACCTGGAGCAATCGACGGATAGGGTGTCATCTCATTCAAAAAATGCTTGATAGGTTTTTTCTATCAAAGGAGGCTACAACTTTGTTTGGTGATTCTACCCTGCAAGCCCTTTCTAAAATTACCTCTTATCATAATCCCATTTTTTTGGATATCCCTAACTCTCTGTCCTTTAAGAAACCTTTCAGATTTCAATCTATGTGGATCAAACATTCCAATTTCAAAGATAACTTAAGTCAGTGGTGGCAGCAGCCTATCAGGGGTAGTGCAACTTTTAAACTTGTTGGTAAATTAAAGTTTGTTAAGGAAAAGCTTCGAACATGAAACAAAGAGGTCTTTGGGAACCTCTTTGAAAATAAAAAATAGGTTATTGAAATTTTGAATAAAATTTATCAGAGGATCCAACATGGTGATGCTGATGAAACTACTAGGTAGGAGGAACGAACAAAACTAGCATAGTTTCATAACATTTTGGCCTGTGAGGAAATCTATTGGAGGAAAAAATCAAGGGCTCTTTGGTTGAAAGATGAAGATTCAAATTCCAAGTTTTTTCACGTCACCACGCTTAGAAACAGAAGCAATAACAAGATAATTTTTTTTTAAAAAGCAGATGGTTCTATTACTCAAGACTTAACGAAAATCAGAAAGGAGGCGATAACTTATTTCAATTCTATCCTTGGTCATGAATCACAATGCAATGAGGAGGCCAAATATATTCTCTTGCAATCCATTCCTAGCATAATAAATGAGGATATAAACCTTAAGATTCTAGCTCCCTTTTCTGATGAGCAAATAAAGGAAGCCTTGTTTAGAATGGAGCCAGACAAAGCCCCGGGACCTGATGGCTTTCCCCCTCATTTTCATAAAGCTTTTTGAGACATCATAAATGAGGATGTAATTTTTGCTATCATAGAATTCCAAGCAAGCAATCATATCCCAAAAGGTATCAATTCTACTTTTATTTCTCTAATTCCTAAGAAGCAAACCCTTGAATCGATGGCTGACTTTAGGCCAATCAGTCTGTGCAATGTTTCTTACAAGATCCTAACTAAATCCATTGCAAATAGAATGAGAGATATTTTGCCCCGCATCATAGATCCATGCCAGGGAAGCTCTTTCCAAGGCAGGTCAATCTTGGATGGAGTTATCACAGTTCATGAAGCTCTACACTCTGCTCATAAGACTAACAGGTCTATTTTTGCCCTCAAGCTTGATATGAACAAAGCATTTGACAGGCTAAATTGGGACTTTCTGATTGCTTTCCTCCTTAAGTTTGGTTTTCACCACCAATGGGTTAATTTGATCAAATAATGTATTTCTAAAGCATGGTTCTCGATTCTAGTTAATGAAACAACTGTTGGTTACTTTTAAAGTCGTAGAGGAATTCGGCAGGGGACCCTATCAGCCCCATGTTATTCATCATTATGGCAAAAGCTTTAGGCATAACCATCAAAAATGCTTGCAATTCAAGGCTAATATTGGAAATCAAGGCAACATATCTCACTAGGGATGTTTCTCACCAAAAATTCATCGATGATACCCTTATATTGACTAAGGCATCGGTGGTTGAGGCCAAAATAATTAAATACATCCTACAACTCTATGAGGACGTTGCTAGTCAGAAATTTAATTTCAGTAAAAGCAAGTTATATTTCTTGAACACCCCCATTCAGAGGCAAGGAAGGATTGTAGAAATTTTAGGGTGTGATATAGCAAACCTCCCCACTTCATATCTTGGTCTCCCTCTTTTCATTGGTTCTCCGAGAGAGTCAATGTGGGACAGGGTTATTGAAAGAATTCAAAAAAAAATTGTTGGATGGAAAGGTCATCTTCTATCTCAAGCAGGAAAGTTGACCCTCACTGAGGCCTCTCTTCAGAGCATTCCAGTCTATTTCCTCTCCATTTTAAAATCCCCTTTGAATGTTTTCCATAAAATTGAGAAACTCCAAAAAGAATTTTTATGGACTGGATCAGAGGAGAAAAAAAGGATATACCTTATAGGATGGACCAAAGTGTACAGACCCAGGGAAAATGGGGGCTTAGGTCTGAGGATAATTGCTCATATAAATTTAGCTTTACTAGCTAAGCAGGCATGGCGTCTCATTTCTAGTGAAGAAAATGAATGGACAACTATCATCAAACGAAAGTATCTTCAAAATATGGAATTTCTAAGTGACTCAGTTCCAATCAGAGGTTCTGCTTTTTGGATAGTAATTCTTAATTGTAAGGAAATCATCAAAAAAGGTTTAATATGGGTTTTAGGCAATGGTGAGAGGATAAATTATTGGAATGATAGGTGAGCTAAGGACGAACCACTGACGCAATATTCTAACCTAGCCCAAATCAGAGATATCATAGAAGAACTCATTGGCAGAAAAGTCTCTGATTATATGGTTGAGGACAGAGGTAGAATGAAGTGGAAACAAATAAGAATTCATGGATTTCAAGCGGAATCAAATGATCTTTGTAACATTATCGGGTAATAGTTTATCCCCATGAGACCCAAGGAAGATCAAGTGACCTGGGCTCCTACAAAAAATGGACAGTTCACTGTTAAATCAGCTTACAAGCTTCTGCTTGATGACGAGGATTTTGTCCTCAAAAAGGACTTAGTTTGGATAAAAAATTTAATTCTAAAAATTGTAGTCTTTTCATGGCTGGTTATCTAAGGAAGAATTCTAACCATTGATAATATGATGCGTAAAGGTATGTGTATCACTAATCGTTGTTATCTATGCAGGGCTAATTGGGAGACCATTTATCACATTTTCCTTGACTGTCCTTTTTCCTTGACTGTCCTAAGTGGGGTTTTTCATACCTTCAATATTTCATGGGTTAAACCAACCATCTTACTTGATTTGTTCATCCAGTGGCGTTGCCATTTTTCAAGCCAAAGACTTAGATACATGTGGAAAATTTATCTCAATCACTATCTTTGATAGGTGTGGTTAGAAAGGAACCATAGAGTCTTTAATGAGTCTATCCATGATCATCAAACTATCATTGCCAAGATCCTATCCTTTGCCAATGAGAATGTGAACCTTATCCCTTTTAATAGTTGTAAACCTCATCTGCAGGAGACCATGATTGCTCAATATTTAAGCTTAATCTTGTTATATGAGTCTGTACCTAGGGTAGTCAACCCCAGAGCCAATGTTAAGTGGTCTCCACCTCCTACGGGTTGGTTTAAGCTTAATTTTTATGGAGCAGCTAATGACAATCCTGGAAGAGCAGGCGCTGATGGCATTGTGCGAGATCATAAGGGGAATATGATGCTTGCATTTTTTGAATATTTGGGAACAAGGACGAACAAGGAATCTAAAGCTAGAGCTATGTGGAGAGGCCTTCAAATGACTCAATACTTAGAAGACAATTTTATTGTAAAAGGAGACTCTATGCATGTTATAAGTCTCCTCAATAATTGGAAAACACCTCCTTGGAGGATTAAAATAATTGTTGAAGAGGCTAGGATCCTTTTCCAGGGAAGACAGGACAGAAAAACCCAACATGTCTTTCAAGAAGCTAACAAAATTACTGATAAGCTGGACAATTTGGGTGTCGATGGTGACGGACTTTTCAAATGGGAACATGGTATACCGAGTGAAGTAGAGGAGCTTATTCAACAAGAATGCCAAGAATGATAGTCAAATTTACCAATAGGGAAGGCACTGTAAGTTCGAAGGCTAGGAGTATTCTTGTCTCTTTTTTGAATTGGACTCACAATAAAAATTATCTAAGCTGTCAGTCTTCGTGGATGCTGCTTGGAAATACCACAAAGACTAATGGGGACAGTCACATGTCATATAACATGGCTCCTAGTCATCTTAGTAATTCGAGGTTGGTTGATAATAACAGGGAAGGAAAGAAATGACAATATAAGACTTTGAGCCAAAGTCATGTGGACCACCAAATGGCCACCGCCATAAATCTAGCCAGCAGGTTCACTTCTCCAAGGCTGATTTGCCAAGATAGTATGTGGTACCAAAGCATGTCATATACGAAAGAAAGAAATTACCAAATAATTATTAAGAGTAATTGTCAATACAGAGCTTGTGGGAGTTCTTTTCAGTACTCTGTTATGTGTGTCTGCAGCTTTTTGTTTATCCATTGTCTCAAGAAAGGGATCCATGTCTATTTCTATTTTGTAATTATGATGCATGTGTGTTTTCTCGGGGTATACCCAAAATGTTGTATGCAAAGTTTCTTTTTGATAACAGGCTATGTGCCTTACCGGATGTAATGGCTTTGGTGGCATGTAGATTTTACATATATAGAATCCTTAGTAAGGATATGTTCATCAACAGCCCTAGGCTAAGTTTTGTAAAAGGTTTTGGGTCAACCTGTAAAACCCGGTATTAATGCTATAGTATCTTATCTACCAAAAAAAAAAAAAGTATGTAATGTAATGGATAACTACCTAGTGGAGATTGCCCATGATTCTAATTTGAGTATTGAGAAGTTTGTTGTGATTCACATGTTGATGTTGAGGCATGCTCGTGATGTGAAGGATAGTCTCTACATGGCTATTAATATTTATTATATATCTCAACCAATTAGATAATGTATTTAGTTATTTGGTTAGTTTTTTGAATTACTAGTTATTTTGTTGTTTACCAAATCATGCGAGATGATTTATGTGTATAAATGCATTGTAAATGATGAATAAAATATAGATTACATTTGTTTCCAACAAGAAATTTAATAAGGAGATATAAGATATGAATCTAAAATAGGTACAATTGTATATCATGCTCTTGTAAGTTGAATATGTTAAGGTTAAAGTAAACATATATTGTGAAGATTGTCTAATATAAAGTATAGCCTACTAGATATTAAAAAAAACTATCACCTTTAACTTCATCATCACTTGAGAAAACCTAAAATTTTCCAATATATATTATTTCCTAAATATAGAAAAGAGTTTCTATCCTCTTGGTTAAAGGATTTGAATATATATGGAAGGGTCATCTACAACAATAAAAAGGATTTAGAAATGTCTAAAAATTGGGCTTATCAAAACTAATTTTGATGGTGCTTTTAAAAAAGTATAAGGAATTCTAGAAAATAATGAAGACAAAATTCTCCTCAATTATCCAAAATCATATGAAACTTTAACTAACAACTATGTAATGGATGGGAATATTTTTATATGATTAAAACTACAATTGAGAATGAATGATAATATATTTCATCATAGGGGATTCACAAATTATTTTTAATGCTATTAGCAAAAATGAATATGGGGACTGCATAAGAAATAGCATTATTGTTAATGCTTGTGGGTAAAATTCTTCACTCACATCCATCTCTAGAGAGGGAGATGAATTTTTTCAATAGAATACATTGTCATTCTTGCTAAGAGAGGTTGTTGGACACCTGAGATAGTCATCAGATAAGAATGAGATAAAAATAATATAAAATTTTGCTAAGTGTAAAAAGTTATCAAAAAATTTGAAGTGATGATGTCAGCAACAACCACAAAAATATCTAACACCCAACAACTAAATGCAAGATAGTCTAGACCAAAATTTTGGCTATGTAAGAAAGTTGGTCATATTTTTAAGGTACTAATGTGAGTAAGGGGACAATAAAAATTTGACGTTTAACATTGAAACAAAAGGTAAAGAAAGGAAGCACACCAGATAGATAATGATGATGATGTTAGTATGGTGGCATAAAAATTCTAACATGAATTGAAAAAATTCAACACATTGAAACAAAATTTTGGCTATGTATGAGTGGAAGTATGGCGCCCGACGTAGTAACAAGGTATTCTAGATACAATAAACTTTAGTTATAGATAAAATGCAATATTGAATAGTTTTGAATGCCTACATTACCAAGTGTATTATAAAAACTTAGTACAACAAAAGAGTAGAGCAAAATATTCTAAGGCATTCATCAAAATGACTCATTCAACTTAAATATAAAAGAAGCATTGAACATTTTGAAATATGATGTCATCGTAAGGTGCATAAAATATGGTAGATATAAATGAAATACCAAATACCTGGTAGAGCAAGAAGTAGATATAAAAGGTACATCAAATAGAAAGAAGATCTTTAAGTGTATATATTACAAAATGAGATCTGAACCTATCTAAATTGTTCAAATGTGCTTCTAAAAAGTAAAAATTACTATCAATAAATGTCAATATCCCCAAGCTTTCTTAACTAACACCTAAAATGCTATAGTTATGATACTAGTGGAACAACTAAAGTAGAACAAATATGTCAAACAATTCTACGCACTAAATGAATACATAGTAGCCACCACTCCCTAGGATGGAACAAGAGCAAGCCACATCAAATCCATGATGCCAAATCAATTGCAACAAAATGAGCTGTAGGAGATGGATACGTGTTGTAGTAGCTTATCAAACCTACAATCCACTCTCAAAGCAATAATGATAAGATAACTAATTGCATTTGTAAATCTATATAAACATAAATCTAAGCCATTATAATGGTCAACCCTTTAGCATTTATAATTGCATAACTATATGATTGAGGCTATACACCTTTTGAATGAAGATTGGATTGTTGTCTAGCCTCTTGCTCAATTCTTTGTAAAACATGTATGTCTGTCTCATTGAGTCATTAAACATTTCTATTAACGCTATGAAAGAATAATTTTGTTACAATTATTCTACTTTCTAGATTTCTCCCTATATTTATTGTTCTAGTTCTAGAATGACTTAATAATAATCAAAAATTATTATAATTAGTTGTTTTTATACAAGGAAAGTAAGCTTTTCAATTAGGTATTCTAGTTTAAATTTAGATTGTGAGACTCTCATGCACTATGTCTCTTGATGTTGCTAAATCCACACCACTTTTAGCTTAGCTTCTAATCCTTTGCATTCCTTACTTTAGTCTACAACCCCATATTAGTTAGATTAGCTAGGACCAAAGGAGACGTCCTTCTTTAGAGGTTGAATCAAAGACCCCTATTTCTAAGGCAACCAATCTTTGATGAGGTCTTGAGGGCATAACTCATCCACTTAGGAAAATTTTAGACCAAGAGATTTTTTGCATGCCTACTAGGATCCAAATCCTACAATCAATTGATTAGGTAGAAATTTGGTGATAGTTTGCTCTAATATATTAAAATCTAATCACCTAGTAGTCCTATTGATATGTAATGTTCAAATTAATAAACTCAGAAGCTATCTAGAATACCATGATTTTTTTTTCATACTCGATAGTACATGAGTGTCCCACTTTAAAAAAGTATCTACCCACCATGCTATCAATATTTTTTGGCATGTTTGATGGGACAGAAATCTTACCTTACTAATTGAGTAGATTTTTTATGATATTCTTCTCTAATAGATCAAAATCCAATCACCTGGTGACTCTGCTAAATTAATATTTTAAAGAAACCCAGTGACCATTTATCTTGTAGGATTATGCTCATGCAAGCAACATATAAAAAACTAGAGGAACCAATATTATTTGTAGAACTACCTCCTTTAGCATTCAAAAGAACTAGATCCACATCATCTCTTACATCACCATATTCTATAAGCCCAATTGAAATTCAAGGATCTACTCATTTTTCATCTCCAAATTCATTCCCATCAACCAAATCCAAGGAAATGGCTCAAAACTAACCTCTACAAAACTTTCCAAACTAGAATAATATAGGACCACTAAATCTAGTCAATCAGAATCCCATTACTCATGCAACTCTTAAAGCTTTTCCGACGTATGATGGTACTAAAAAATGACTTATAAGCATTATCAAGATGTAGCCTCATTGACTACAATCCATAATATTCATGATGAAGATGTTATGATAAGGTTGTTAATCATATCACTGAAAGGAAAGGTACTATATTGGTACCCAACCCTTCAAGATGATTGCATCAATTCATGGGTATAGTTTTCTAGTAGATTAGTACAAGAATTCAATGAATATGTAGCTCTATTTTTATTATTAACTTAGTTTACCACCTGTTGAGTGATACATCTACCCAGTTGAAAATATACACCAATGGTTAGGACAAGATGTCCTCTCTTGAAAGGGATTCTTGATTCTCCCAAGGTTCGGGTAAGGTTATTCAATCAAATTGGTCTAAATTCAAAGTATAAAGAGGAAATTAAAGAAAATATGTTGGAATGTTCAGGGCCACAAGTAATTGTTACAAGGGTGAGTGATTAATTCATGTCATTAGGGTTTAATTTAAGCTCAATCTACTACAATTATCAATTCAATTGTCCTATTCTTTGCAGATTTCATAGTAAAATGCATGTAAAAATAATATTCTAGGCTTGTTACATTCTAATTATGATCTTGAAAGAACTTTAAAGAGATATTCTAAAACTTAAAGCAATGAAGTGCATATTCATGAAAGAGAAGCTTCAAAATATCAAGCTAAACTATTCTAATATAATCAATTATCAAAGAAAATCAAAATGAAGGGTTAGGGAAAGAAAGAAAACAAGCCATTGTGATCTTGAAGCCTTGCAAGGAATCTGTTACAGTAAACAACTCTGAATAAACCAGTCTTAGTCTAATCAAATTTCACACAATCTAAACAAATATGGTGTCATATTTAAAGGAAAATGGTGTAAAATATTGGAATTAACTCAAATGCAACCACCATCATCATGTGTATATTACACCAAGAATCATAGTACTTTGCATTACATAAAGATATTCAAAGGGGTACATTCTTAGGATTGCTTGCTATAGATGATTTCAATTGCAAATTTCCAAGTACAATACTAGGGGTGTGGACATCCACCAACTACCAAAGAGAAAAGAAAATTCTAAAGTCTATTGCTATAGTGGGGGTCAATTTCCTATTGAGTGATACATCTGCCTAGTTGCAAATATACACCAAAAATCAATACAATATGTCCTCTCTTAAAAGGAAATATCGATTCCCCTAAGGTTCTAGTAAGATTGTTCTATCAAGTTGTTAATTAAATCAAAGAAAAATAAGGAAAATATTTGGAATATTTAGGGTCACACATGACTGTTACAAGGCCAGTTTGATTCAAAGTTTTTTCCTTCAATCAATTCATTGCAAGTCTTCAGGATACAATGGCTTTCTTTTTTTCTTTATTTCTCTAACCCTTTCATTTTGTTTTTTTTTTTAACTTGCTTAGATTAGGAGTAGATTAGATGAATTTCAATTTTTGAAGCTTATTTCTAAAGATCATGTGCTACATTCTTTTAAGTTTTAGAAGAATCATTGTTATGTGCTATAATATTTTATGGATATGATGCAATGAATGATATATTAATAATTATTTTAAGGCAGTAAGCCTAGAATCTTACTTTTCTATGTTTTTTTGAAGTAATATTTGATGTTAATGCTTATATTTTGATGATTACATAAAAAATTGAATTAGATTTTATTCCTTTAAGATCTAATGACATGAATCAACACTCACCTTTGTAACAGTCATGTGTGATCCTAGACATTCCAAATATTTTTCACTTTCCTTTGAATTACTAAAAAAATTGATATAACAATCTTACATGAACCTTGGGGGAATCAATATTCCCTTTCAAGAGAGGAAATCTTGTCCTGACTATTGGTGTATGTTTACAACTGGGCAAATGTATCACTCAACACCACCATAAAAAAGCACCCACAAGAAGTAGTAATGGACTTTAATATCAAATTTAGTAGAACATGGAAAAGATTACCACAAGAAATCAGACCAACAAATACCCAAGCATTGTACTACTGTATCGCTCCAAATTTTTCGCATCCTTACCTTCCGGCTATAGGATCCATGCCCGAAAGGGGGATGGGAAAAGGATGTCGCGGTACCTCGGACTGAGAGGACTTGCGAAGGTCCCGCCTCTCAAGGGAGGTGTATATTGGTGATTTTTCGATGGATGGTGGGTTCACCAGGAAACATTTAATGGCAGTTTCCACGCCTAGGTTGGGAATGTGTTTTTATGTGTTCATTTTTAGCCTTAAGCATTCAAATCCTAGGTTTGGCCAAAATGCGTCTAAGCTATTCTATATGCAGATGCAAATTAAATGAATACAAAAAAATAGAATAGGACAGAAAAATAGAGAAATTACAGAAGATAAAAAGAAGAATACCTGATCCGGATGTCTGATGAAGATTCTGATCTTGAAGCAGTCAGGATCGCCTCTGATTTGACAGGATCGTCTGAGATCAGACAAGATCGTCTGAGATCTGACGAATTCGTCAGAGACCTGCAAACAGAGAAATAGGTGCAAAATACAGAAAATACAACAATGATAACAGAGGGAAATAGTATAAAATGACAGTAGCACTATCAAACTGAAACATAAACACAGAAACAGGAATGAATTATGCTAATTTAATCACAATCATGGCTTAATTATGCATTTAATCTAGATGGGTGAACTCCAAAATGCAAAATAGTATAAAATACTGAATAAAATAAGCTAATTGCAGAATAAAACAACAGAGAAAAGATAGAGAAATGCAAACTTCAAGCACTGATTGCCTCAATATTGACTGCAATCGAAATCGTCTCGCATTGGTACGAAATCGTCTCTGATTCGACAGGTTCGCCTCCGATCTGAACAGGTTCATCGACGACGATGTAAGCTTGCTCCGACTGAAAAATAGTAATGTACCTGCAACAAAATTGATATAGAACTGATGCAAATGGAAACTTAGGATGTTTTATCGTATGAGAAGTCAAGTTACATAGAATTTCAGCCAAGGGGGTGCTAAGGGGAAGGCTTAGGATTAAATAGGTTTAGGAGGGAGGTTAGGAGGTTGGAGATCATCCCTATTTGGGAGATCTCCAATGGGGAAGGGTCTCTAACGGCGCAGACACGCTTCTGCCCGGATTAGAGGCCCGTTGGAACAGAAGCTAATTGTGCAAAATCAGTTTTGCGACAAGATCGTCTGGACGTCCTAGCCCAGACGAAATCGTCAGATCTGGGGCGATATCGTCTGATCGGCGACGATATCGTCAAACGGTCAAAACAACCTCTAAAAATGGCACGAAAAAGGGGGAAACGGATTACCCGACGGTTAACGAGCGGTTTGGGAGGTTAAAATTTGAATTTAAATTATTTACTAGGATGAATGTAATTATTACAATTTCACTGCGCCAATTTTAGGGTGCTACATTTTGCCCCCTCTTTAGCGAATTTTTCGAAGAAAATGCGTTAAAGATGAGTTCTTCTCGATCTACGAGAAAGCAAAAAATTATTCCCATTTTTAGGCGACGATTCTTGGTCGAATCGTACGATAGCTTACTATGGTGCCCCCTCCGTGTTTTTACCCAAATCGAACGTTTGAGGTAAAAACGCGGAAAAGCAAAATTAATTTTGAATTATTTTTGAATAAAATTAAGAAAAATAGGGTAAAACCCTAATTCATTTTTACTGTTCATTTTTACTGGTTTTAGAGCTCTGAAGCAAAAATGGTGGAGACGACGCACAGATCAACAGAGGTCCGACGCGGGCTACGGGTAAGAGTCTAAACTTAGTTTAGAATGCTTTAATTTGATTTTACATGCTTTTTAGATGAATTTTGATTAATTTTTGAGCATCGCGGCCGTTTTTGGGCCGTCGACGTTGTCAAGACGAAATCGTCCCGATTTCGACGAAATCGTCTCAATTTCGCCAATTTCGTCTAAGGGCGAAATCGATGAAAGGGGGACGATTTCGTCAAATTAGGGACGATTTCGACCTAGCGAAATCGGAGATGATTATGCTCAAATTTGGGACGATATCATCCAATAGTGGACGATATCATCAATGGATTAAATTGAACTTATTTTAACTTGCATTTTTAATCACTTGAGTTGTTATTAATGGTTGTTTGTTGTTTTGTTGTTTATGTTGTAGAGAGGTTTGCTAAAAAGTAGGGAATGGAAGTATGGAGGTTTGAGAGATGACTTGGCCGCTCTTACACAGGCAGAGCGGGATCAGCTGGCACAGGCCGGCTTATCGCATGTGGTAGAGATGCCACAAGTGTCTACGTATATGGGGCTACTGATAGCCCTAGCAGAGAGATGGTATCCGGGTTCTTCCTATTTTTGGCTATCGATAGGGGAGATGACTCCCACTTTAGAGGATGTATGGAGGATTCTGAGAATCCCCATACAAGGATGGTTGATCACTCCTACGACCAATCAGGGCCATGCTATGGGACGATTGTGCGGTGACTCGAGCTTCACCCTGGAGAAGGGCGGAGTTAACATCGAGGCACTACGCCAGATGCCTGGGGCATCTAGACTCACACAGGTTCTAGCTGGAGTAGTTGGTGGACTTTTGCTGTGCCACCAGAGCGGGTGTAGGGTGCCATGGATGCTCGCAGATGTGATCTACGATATGCGAGACCATGGCTACAGGTTTGCTTGGGGCAGCTATGTGCTATGCCGATTGTACAGGATCCTGCATGGGGTCGTGTACAAGGGCGACCGATGTCTGGTGATGACATCGCTCCTACAGGTTTGGTGCTAGGGAGCATATTGCAGTGCGGAGGCCGATAGGGCTTCCTCTAACAGGGATTGATGGGGAGAGGCCCCGAGTTTTCTATTGGTGGCTCCGAAGAGGGTCACAATAGCGGATCGACCTTTCGATGTCCCAGAGATTGCTAGATGACCTAGTCCCAGACTGGATTACCTAGAGGCCATGGCGCGAGCACCCAGGGTGGGCCGAGGATGGACAGGAGCTAGCTCGCGTTAGGCGAGTGTGCTGGCTACGGATGGAGAGGGGAGAGGTGGAGCTCCACCGCTATGACCGAGTTTTGCGTCAGTTCGGTCTACAACAGGGGATCCCATCTCTCAGGGATTATGAGTTTTCCCGGACTGTCCGGGATAACACCATAGTGAGCGGGGCTCCAGACATGCAGCTCTTCTGGAGTCAGGACTCGGACGATGCCCCCATTCAGCCAGTGGATGGGGATGACGCAGGGGTAGCCGATGGCTATGATGCCTGGTACGCAGGCATCCGCCCTCCTCGGATGACGAGGGCTCAGGGTCCGATACACACAGTTGTGCATCGGATAGGGAGGCGGTGCCAGGCAGCTATGGAGGCGGCCCAGGGTCACGGCGGGAGAGAGCTGAGGAGGCCACAGGCACAGGAGAGGCCACGACAGCGGGAGAGGAGGGTGGAGAGACCCCCTTCTCCATAGAGAGAGAGGCCACCATCGCCCGATAAGGGCAAGGGTGTGGACACTAGGGAGAGCAGCGAGACAGCTACTCTCCGAACGGAGACGATCCATCTCCAGGCACAGGTGCAGACCCTACAGGAGGAGGCTGCACGACACCGAGCTGAGGTTACACAACTTAGGGACGAGATTGCACGCCTCAGGGCACGAGGCGGAGGGGCGAGCACTAGGGAGCTGACATGGGCTATTGCCCAAATCACTTTCTATCAGACATTGTACTATCAGCTGGTGCCAGAGGAGGATAGACTACCCCTACCAGCTAACATCGCAGAGCCGATCAGGATTGGGTCGTCTAGGACTTCGTCCCGATCGAGGACTAGGACTCACAGTACTACACAGACTGCGATGGGGCCACCTCGTCCACCTCAGGGTGGGGGAGGAGATGAGGCTGAGAGCTCGAGGGGCTCTCGAGGCTAGAGGACTGCATTACACTGTATAGATTGATATGTAGGTTTATTATTTTTGATAGAGGATTGAGTATGCCGAGGTACAGATTGTGGCATACCGATCCAGTTTTGATGATGTATATATACTGTTGATATATATATGAGATGAGATAGTTTTGATCATATGACTTGTGTTATGTGTATGTTTATGATGCTTTTATGTTTGATTGATTGATTTGATAATTGGATTGAGGATTCATGAAATTATGTCATTTTGAAAATTTATAATTTTGATGTCATGCGGTAATATTTTAAATGAAATAATCTGATGTAACAAATTGGTTGTTTGTAATGTGATGTGGTAAAAAATAAAAAGAGACTTCTAACAATAATTTCAAAGGACATTGTCGCTATTATAGACCATTTCATGGAGTCGCTGCTCACTCGGTCGTCAAGCTAATCCCAAGATAGAAATATTGTTAAAAGTAAAAGAATGCTTAAGAGACTGTCTTAAGACTTTGGTGCAATGGTGAAAATGATGGTTTGTTTTTCAGATTTTCATAAAAAAAAAGTATGCATTAAATAATGATTTTTTGCTAGGCATAAATTCCTAAGTGTGATAATTTTTGGATAATTCCTTAGGAATTATATCATCTTTGCAAAATTGAAGGTTGACATAATGACATGAAATAGTGATAATGTGCATGCTTTGTGTTTAAAAAACATAACTGTGTAATAGTATGATTTAAGTCATATGGTTTTCATGATTTTTAAATAAATGGGGAATAAAAATTGTTACAATGGTTTGCGCTAGGCATAGAATATGTAGGTATAAACTTATACCATCATCGCGAAAATCAAAGAAAAATAGATAGTTTTATTGCATGGTTGATTTTTTTTTAATAAATAGAAAATATGAAGATGAGGACTTGCGCTAGGCATAAAATTCCAATTTTGGTTTTGGAACTATACCATCGTCGCGAAAGTCGACAAAAGTTATATATATATATATATATATATATATATATATGTTTTGATTGTATGGTTTTGAAAGAAATTTTTGATTTTTCTATTATATAGTTGTCTTTATGGTAAACAACTGTAGTTGAATTATTCCAAACAAGTTGCAAAAATAATATTTCAAAGTATTTTGAAGACAAAAGTTAGATTTATAAGGAATCCCATGTGCATATGTGAATTCATTTCCGATCTTGATTTATCATAATGATACACAAAATCTCTCAAATACAAATGTGTGTGCAATTGCTTTGTGCATTTACCAGTTTTGAGCAAGATAATATGATACAAGTGATTTGAAGAAACCAAATAAGTGTTCATTAACCATGATGTAAATGCATATAACCATACCAGACTACTATGTAGATCGGATTATCAAGAGCTAGCTAATCCATAAGCAGACATAGGTCTGTACAAAAGAAGGTCGCTAATGTGATAGACATATCACCACGCTAGGAGTTACCCAAGGCCAAGCAGTGTTGGGCACAAACCACCTGTTATGGGGCTTACCTCATGCTTTTCGAATAATTGAGAATTCCAAGGATTCAAGCTCATCAACCCTTCTTTTCTTTTCAAAGGGTAGGGAAAGGGATTTTATTGCTTTCTTGCTTTCTGCTTTCTTTTGCTTTTCTTTTGAACTTTGCTTCTTTTTCTTTTTGTATTTTTTTTTTTTTTTTGCTTGATTTTTGAGATAGTGCTTGAAATATTGTTGTAATGATATAAAATAACATTTTTCTTTTCTCTTTTTTTTTTTTTTGAACTTTTCTTTTCTTCTTCTTTGCTAGGGATACTTGCTCGGATTAGTTGTAGAGCAAGGGATTTTTATTCTGGGTAGGGGTGAGCTTGTCCTTTTGCCAATTCTCAAAGATTCTAGACCATGTGCATGATAGGATAGCAGGGGAAACTTTTCGCTCAAGAAATCACGTCTACTATGTAGCAAAACATGGAAATTACAAATATAATCATTTTATTGTGAAAATGATGTGCTTGGTTTAAGTAAATAACAAGATCAATTCTCTATGCTCAAACTTTATTTAATTGAATTTTGTGGACTTTGATATAAGAGAGATTAGTAATCATGCCGTATAAAATCAAGATATTTATTTTTGTGAGTGTGCAAGTGAGGGATTCCAAATAAATGCTAATTTATCCAAAATAATTTGAAACATATAACTGCAATAATTGTAAGAAAATATATATAAATACTTTTTGAGAAGTTTTGAGAATATTGACTCTCTCTTTCTTCTTTATATTGTTTTGGTTTCGAAAGAGTCAAGCACATTGTTGTTTTTATATTTTTATCATTATTTTGTTTTTTTGGTTTTATTTTTGTTTTTGAACAAAAAATTTAACAAGTGCTATAAATAAATGCAACAAATAGTTTTGAAGATTTTGATGATTATGAATGTTTTTGGTGTTTTTGAATTTATAAATTTGAAAGAAATACAAGATAGTGATTTTGAACAAATATATACATGGATGAAATGACCAAATTTATACATAGTAACGTTTAAGATGCAAAATATTCATGGGTTCTTTAAGTTCTTTACCATCTAAGGTAGACAATTTGTATGCTCCTGATTCGAATTTAGCAAGTAATAATGTATGGTCCAAGCCACTTGGGCTCAAACTTACCTTTAAGGTCCTTAGTTGCATTAGTATTTTTTTTATTTTCTTTTAAAACAAGGTCGCCGATCTCAAAGGATCGATGACGAACTTTTTTAGCATATGATCTTTTAAGCTTGTTTTGGTAGGCACGGAGATGCTCCAAAGCATTGATGCATTTTTCATCTAGGAGTTCCAGCTGACTGAGTCTCGCAAAGACGATATTCATCTCCTACTTCGGTATCTTGAAGTAGCAGAGCCAAAGAAGGAACTTCCAATTCAAATGGAAAAACTGCTTCAGCACCATAAACCAAAACAAATGGTGAAGTTCCCATGGGGGTTCGAACACTAGTTCGATAGGCCCACAAGGCTGGATATAACTGAATGTGCCAGTCACGGCCAGTTTTATTGACCAATATTTTGAGAATTTTGATTAAGGTTTTGTTAGATGCTTCTGCTTGACCATTACCCTGAGGATAATAGGGAGTGGACCAACGATGTTGAATCTTATATTTTTGGCATAATTTTTTAACATCTTTATTTTTGAAACAAGTTCCATTGTCAGAGATGAGATTTGCAGGAATTCCGAACCTGCAAATGATTTGATTAAAAATAAATTTAGAGACTTGTGTGCCAGTGCAGGAAGCTAAAGGCATAGCTTCAACCCACTTCGTGAAATACTCAGTGGCGGTTATGATGAACTTGTGTCCATCAGATGACACAGGATTGATTTTGCCAATAATGTCTAAACCCCATTTGGAAAAGGGCCAAGGAGATGAAATAGCCTGCAGCTCTTGTGCAGGCGCATGGACAAGGTCAGCATGTTTCTGGCACTTGTCGCAATGGCGCACATACTCATGTGCATCCGTTTCCATGGTAGGCCAAAAGTATCCTATCCGAAGGAGCTTTTTAGCAATGACACTACCACCGAAGTGTCCTCCACAAGATCCATCGTGGGCTTCACTCAAGGCTGATTTAGACTCTTCTAAGTTTAAACATCTTAATAGGATACCTTCAAAAGATCTCCTATACAAGGTATTGCCAATTATTACAAATCGACTTGCTCGTCTACGTAATAACCGACGCTGGTTGCTATTAGAATTGGCAGGGAAAGTCCCATTTTGGAGAAAATCAAATATGTCCGTATACCAAGGTTCAGGAGTAGTTTCATTGATTAGAAACACATCCAAAGGCTCTGAGCATGATTTATGTGAAGTGGGTTCCTGGAGTCGACGAATAATGATAGTGGCATATTCGTCATCTAACTCCAAGGGCAGGAGAGATGCAGCTGCGGCCATAGCATCACCGCACGGTTGCTAGTTCGAGGAATAGCTTCCAAGGTAACTTGATCAAATAGAGACATTAATTGTAAAACATAGGCCTTATATGGGCGCAGTTTATCATCTCTGGTCTGATAAACTTCATTAATTTGGTTTATAACTAGTTGAGAATCACCAAAAACTAAAAGGTGTTTAATTTTTAGTGCCAAGGCAGCTCGTAATCCAAGGATTAGAGCTTCATACTCAGTAGTATTGTTGGTGCAAGCAAATGTCAATTTGAAGGACAGAGGAATAAGATGTTTTTGTGGGGATATTAAAATAATACCCGCACCAGCCCCACTCATGCATCGGGCTCCATCAAAGTATAAGGACCATTGTTCAGTATGGTCTGCCTCTAATTGAAGGCATTCATCCAAAAACTCGATGATGAGGGGATGGGTAGATGCTAAGGGTGCAGCAGCTAATTGATCTGCTATGATTTGACCCTTAACAGACTTCTGTCCTATGAATGTGAGATCAAACTCGCTTAGAGCAAGAACCCACTTGGCTGTGCGACCCGATAAATAAGGTCGACTCATGAGATACCTTAAGGGATCGTATTTGGCAATGACATAAGTTTTCTGACTAAGCATATAATGTCATAATTTTTGCGTAGCAAAAATGACTGCTAGACATAGTTTTTCTAATGCTGTGTAGCGGGTTTCATAACTGATGAAGGTTCGGCTAATATAATAATTAGCACGTTCTCTCTTTTCATCATCAAGCTGAGCTAACATAGCCCCTAAGGCAGAATCTGAAGCTAAAATATATAGGAGGAATGGGCGATCAGGTTTAGGTGGTGAAAGCATAGGTGGATTAAGGAGGTATTGTTTGAGAAGTTCAAAAGCTTCTCTACATTCGTTGTCCCAATTAAAAGGGACATCCTTTTTAAGGAGTTTAAGAAAGGGACCAGTTTTGTCCGCCAGCTTATCGATGAAGCGATGGATAGCTTGAAGCTTACCTTGTAAACTTCGTAATTCAGATATATTAGTAGGTGCGGGCATATCAGTGATAGCCGCAATCTTGAGAGGGTCGATTTCAATACCACGTAAAGAAACTAAAACCCCTAATAGTTTGCCGGACTTAACTCCGAATATGCATTTTGTTGGATTTAATCGAATAAGATATTCTCGTAATCGATTAAAAACTTTTCTCAAATCGTCTAAATGATTATCTTGCAAAATAGAGCGAGCTATAATATCATCTACATAATCATGTAGGATATCATGCATCATATCATGAAAAATATAGGTCATAGCTCGTTGATAGGTTGCACCTGCGTTCTTTAAGCCAAATGGCATCACTTTCCAACAAAAAGTACCCCAGGGGGTAATAAAGGTTGTTTTAGCCTGATCTTCAGGAGCTATCCTGATCTGATTATAACCGGAGAATCCATCCATTAAGGACATCATCCCACTCCCGACAGTGAAGTCAATGATTTGATCCATGTTTGGAAGAGGAAAGTCATCTTTAGGGCATGCAACGTTAATATCTCTAAAATCTGTGCAAACCCTAACTTTGGTAGCTTCTTTCTTGGTGACTGGAACTACGTTTGAGATCCATTCAACGATAATCAATAGCTTGTATAAAAACAACATTCAGGAGTTTTTCTAACTCCCCTTTGACTAGCAGAGCCACTTTGGGATGCATTTTTCTAAGTTTTTGTTTAACAGGTTTAGCATCCGGATGGACCACTAGATGATGCATGACTACAGAAGGGTCTAGACCTGGCATATCTTCATATGTCCAAGCGAAAACATCTTCATACTCCTTAAGGAATGCAATGTATTGCTTTTGTTTTTCTTGACTTAATTCGGATCCAATATTGATTATGTGAGGATTATCCTCAGTTCCAATATTAATTTTAATGACGTTTTCTACCTCCATGTGTAGATCTCTTTCAAAGTTAGGTGGGGCGGGTGAAACGCCCAATTCTTGTAATTCTTGTAAGGTTAATTTGGATAATTCATCTTGAGGATTAGTGGTCTCAAGTTGGGCTATAGTTGGTATAGAACCATCAAAATAAAATCCATTGTGTAACATCTCTTCAACAGAGACATCATGGAAGATATCTCCTTCCAACTCTTCATCGGGGTCAGCAATCATTTCAGGGTAAGCTATGGATAGCATGTTACATGTAAACGACTGATTTTTTAGAGGCAAATCAACATGCCTATCCAAATAATCTTGATAGCATATGAGGTGATCATCATCTTCAAAAGGAAAGGGTTGACCCTTACTAGGAAATAGGCCCACACCACAACAGGCAGGCCAAGGTTCTACCTCGAAAGGTTCTTTCATGCCATTTTGGAAAGGTCCCAAGCCTTTCCCTTTATATCCCATTTTAAGCATCATGGGTTTAGCTTTAATATATTCATTGGTAAAATAACACCGAGCGTATCCCTCATGATGAGTTTTGATATTCCGAGGGATTCTTCCCCACTCATATCCTTTATAAATGAAGGCACAACTCCCGACTTGGTAAGTACTTCCCATAGGTTGTGGGAGGCCCAAAGTACGAGGAGATGGCGGCAAGTTATTTAAAAGAATGGAATCTCGCATGAAAGCATTTGTCTTTTCTGATATTAAGATTGTGGATAAATCTGGTAAAAGTTCATCAGAAAGAGCATAAGATGTAGAAGGATTATTCCCTATATCTTTAGATGTGGAAGGTATGATAGATGTTTCTATAGGTTTTGAATTTATAGGGATAGAACTTGAAGGATTGGTTGTAGATTTAAGATCTTTTTGAGGTTCTAGAGTGATTTGTGTAGAGGATTGTTGATCTAAATAGGAGGATGAAATTAATGGAGGGGAAATAGGTGAAGTTATGGGTGTGTGTTTCACACGTTTAGATGAAAAATAAGAACTAGGATGTGTGGATGACAGAGCAGGGCAAAATTGCACTCCAACAGGTTCTGCCAAAGCACACATATCAAAGGGTCTAGGGTCACCATGGATAGTGACCAACTGATTTTTAAATTCGAATTTAACACATTGGTGTAAAGTTGATGGGACCGCTCGCATCGCATTGATCCAAGGGTGACCCAAAAGTATATTGTACGATGCTGGGCAATGTACAATAAACACGGTTGTTTCTAGGGTTCTGGGACCAACTTGCAAAGGGATGGTAATAACTCCACACGTTTCTTGTGTTTCGTCATTAAAAGCTTTGATAATCATATCACTTTTCTTCATTTCATCACTTCTAAAGCCAAATCGTTGGTAGAAGTCAAAAGTGCAAATGTTTAGAGATGAGCCATTGTCAATCAAGACTCGTTTGACAGCTACATCTCCAATTAGAGCAGTAATATATAAGGGATTATCCTTATGTAAACTGTGTTGTGGGATATCTTTATCCCGAAAGTCAATACAATCAACCTCTCGAGTGATGATAGTATTGGCCATAGCTTCAGGTTGAATGTTTTGAGGTACCATCATTTGGCTCAATGTAAGCATCAACTCATCCCTATGGGTGGGAGAAGATCTTAACAAATCCAAAAGGGAAATTCTGGCTGTAGTATTGGACAATTGCTCATTAATATTGTAAGGGGGTTTAGGTTGAACATTAGGAGCATGATTCCCTTTATTGGGATTTTTCAAAGCGAATGGAACCGATCCATCATTCTGATTTGGTTCTTTTTGAGAATTTTGAGCCCGTTGTCGGGTAACGACTCCAATGGTACCTACAATGTTATATTGAGGACGTTGAACCGGCCTCGGTCTAGCATTTATGGCTTGTTCATTTGAGAGGAATTGATTAGAAGAGGGTCGAGTAGTAACTCTTCTAGGAAATGGTTCTTCTGGAACCATGGCATCTGTGATGGGTTGAATAGGATCTGATTCATTTTCAGAACTATTCGATTGGTTTGAAGTAATGTCTAGTTCACTTTCACTATCTGATTCTACATCACTAGAATCAGAAGTTTGAAAATTATGTAAGGGCCTGGTCGTAACCAGGGATAAGGTTGTGTCAAATTTTTGAGGATCCTGAATAGGTAATTGTCCGCTAATGGTTCCTACATATCGGGTAGGAGGCGGAACATTATGATGTTCGATTTGATTGGCTACCTCTTTACCATGTCTTGGTAAAGGGTGTTGAAATATGTCTAATGTTTGATTAGCATTTTGATTTTGATTTTGGGGAATGGTCTTTTGAGTATTATTAGGAGGGTTTTGTTTAGGTTGGAAGGCTTGCACTTCCATTTCATTATTATCAATCAAATCTCGTATTTTATGTTTCAACCTTTTACAAGCATTGGTAGAGTGTCCAGGTCCTCTATGGAAATCACAAGTGTAAGTCAGCTCTGTATCCGGGTATAGTTGGATCAGGTTCCCGGATAGCTGGTAATTGGATCAAACCTCTTTCGAGTAATTGAGGTAAAATAGTTGATAAGGGTTGATTTAATCTAGTAAATTCTCGAGGAGGCTTATCAGGAGGTTTTAATATAAATTTTTCTGTTGTCTTCGTTGCATTGATATTAGCAACATTTTTGCTGTCAGTGACTCCGTCACCGACAACTTGTTTGTTTTTATATTGATTTCTGGATGTTTTCTCATCATCCTTCTTCCTAAGTTGGCCTCTCCTAATGAGGGCATCTTCTACTCTTCGAGCTAAATCTATAGCCTGATCGAAGGTAGTTAAAGTAGCAGTTGATAGCTCATAAGATATTTGTTCTTGTAAATTATTGATGAAAATGTCCAACATTTCCCTATAAGGTAGCACAAAGTGCAGTTTTCCTGTCAATTGCCTCCATCTAGCTAAGAAATCGGCAAAACATTCATCTTTGTCTTGTTTTAAGTTGTATAAATCTTTAATGGTGACATGCCTCTCGATGTAGGCACTAAATTGATGGACAAAAGATTCAGCTATTTCTTCAAAGTTTCTCAAAGAATGAGTGGGCAATTGATAGTACCACTCTAATGCCATTCCACCTAAACTTTTCGGGAACATTTTTAGTAATAGCAAGTCATCATGCGATATATCATGACATGCTATCCTAAACATGCGAAGATGCTCTATGGGATCTTCGGTTCCTTTATATATAGGCAAGATAGGCATGGGAAAATGCTTAGGGTATGGTTGAGCTACAACTATGGGATCCAAAGGTTGACTACATATCTCTCGATAATTATACGAGGGACGGTAGGGATCTATCTGGTCCATACGCGAAGCTAATTGTTTCACCATGGCTTCCAGATTACTAGTTTGCCCCCCATATTGGTTTGGTAGGGCATTGACATGGGTTTTATGAGTATATGATGGAGGGACATGAAGATTAGATGCCATGTTACTATTGTGTAAATTGTTGGTAGGAAAAGTGTTATGAAGGAACTTTGAAGTTGTATTATGATGTATTCCAGATTGTTGAAAATTGGTATTTGGCTTCGTTTTAGGTTTTTGTTTACTTGAAGCATATTGCTCAATAGTTTGGCGAAATAAAGTAGTGAAGGAAGGTTTCTTTTGTGTGGGAATGATTTTAGGTTGAATAACAGGTTCCTTAGGAGGTTGGGTAACCTGTTGTTTTGACATGTTTTGAATCATAGTGACCATGTCTGTATTGGATGGCCCAGCCTTGTCACTTTCTTGGTCAATGAAAGACAAGGGATTAGTGCGCACATCATACATATATTCCATGGCTGCTTGAGTGTTACTAATTTGCCCTTTATCAATACGAACCGCCACATTAAGGGCGTCAATGTTATCATCAAGAAATTTCTTGAAATGATCTATGTTGTCAAAAGCAATAGTTCCATCTAGAGCTACTCTAGGGGATGAGGATCCATCCTCTTTAACACTTCCTTCTTGTTCATTATCTTCACCTAGGTCATGTTCTGATTGATCTAGAGTTTTTCCTTCCGGAATTGGATCTCCAGGAAGGACATTTGGGTCTCTAGTTGTATCTTGTAACCAATCTTCTTCTTCTCCTAAAGTTTCTTTACCATTCCTAAGTTTAGTCATGGTGCTTTAATTTTGATTTGAGCAAATATATATATATATATATATATATATATATATATATATATATATATATTTATATATATATATATGCAACAATATTAAGAGGTATATATTTACTATATACCTACTACAATATTTGAAATGAAATGTTTAAGTTTTTGCTATGTTTTTAGTTTTTTTTTTTTAGTTTTTCTTTGTTTTTGAAATAATATTGTAAAGACAACAAATAACACAAATAAATGCAAGAAATAATAAGACTGAAAATAAATGATCTAGTTTTCTATAAACAATTTATAAATATCATTAATAGGCTCGAGTTGTTCAGGAGTCATGAAGTGTTCTTCTTCAAATTGAAAGTTTTCTTTTAAAAATTTAATGAAAAGAGCTATAGTGATATTATGTATCTCAGATGCTGGATTGATAGAAGTAAATCTCACGGCAATACTCACGATATAACACAGCTCTAGGAACTCTATTCCATATTTCCCTAACTCGTAAGAACAACCTCTAGGGCTTCTACATGACCTAGGAACCGGCGTACCACAATTGCTCGTTCTCGAGGTATTCCTCGAAGGTGAACAGTTCTAAAGATACAAGGGCTCTCCTATAAGCTAACCATCTATGGCAGGCTCTCTGAAGTTCATGATAAAAAACAAGTTGATGAGGATCCAGGATTCTATCTAGGACTAGCCTCTTGATTTGTTTAAGTTCTGTTGACCTAGATGAAATGACACTAAGTCTCCTATCAAGTTCGTCCCACAAGAGTTGATTTCTATCTGTTTCGTGCACACTAAGTACAAAATTGACTTCTATGGCTGCCAATTGGTTTTCTACATTTATAGTAACTGCTAATCTTTTCTTAGGAGCTACCATCTAAACATGATATTAAATTTAAATGATCTAAAATGCAATCTATGTTTTAGTTGTTTTATATTTTTTGTTTTGTTTTTTGTTTTCAAAAGGTTTATAATGCATTCACGTCGGGTTCACCAAAATGTATCGCTCCAAATTTTTCACACCCTTACCTTCAGGCTATAGGATCCGTGCCCGAAAGGAGGATGGGAAAAGGATGTCGCGGTACCTCGGACTGAGAGGACTTGCGAAGGTCCCGCCTCTCAAGGGAGGTGTATATTGGTGATTTTTCGATGGATGGTGGGTTCACCAGGAAACATTTAATGGCAGTTTCCACGCCTAGGTTGGGAATGTGTTTTTATGTGTTCATTTTTAGCCTTAAGCATTCAAATCCTAGGTTTGGCCAAAATGCATCTAAGCTATTCTATATGCAGATGCAAATTAAATGAATACAAAAAAATAGAATAGGATAGAAAAATAGAGAAATTACAGAAGATAAAAAGAAGAATACCTGATCCGGATGTCTGATGAAGATTCTAATCTTGAAGCAGTCAGGATCGCCTCTGATTTGACAGGATCGTCTGAGATTAGACAAGATCGTCTGAGATCTGACGAATTCGTCAGAGACCTACAAACAGAGAAATAGGTGCAAAATATAGAAAATACAACAATGATAACAGAGGGAAATAGTATAAAATGACAGTAGCACTATCAAACTAAAACATAAACACAGAAACAGGAATGAATTATGCTAATTTAATCACAATCATGGCTTAATTATGCATTTAATCTAGATGGGTGAACTCCAAAATGCAAAATAGTATAAAATACTGAATAAAATAAGCTAATTGCAGAATAAAACAACAGAGAAAAGATAGAGAAATGCAAACTTTAGGCACTGATTGCCTCAATATTGACTGCAATCGAAATCATCTCGCATTGGTACGAAATCGTCTCTGATTCGACAGGTTCACCTCCGATCTGAACAGGTTCATCGACGACGATGTAAGCTTGCTTCGACTGAAAAATAGTAATGTACCCGCAACAAAATTGATATAGAACTGATGCAAATGGAAACTTAGGATGTTTTATCGTATGAGAAGTCAAGTTACATAGAATTTCAGCCAAGGGGGTGCTAAGGGGAAGGCTTAGGATTAAATAGGTTTAGGAGGGAGGTTAGGAGGTTGGAGATCATCCCTATTTGGGAGATCTCCAATGGGGAAGGGTCTCTAATGGCGCAGACACGCTTCTGCCCGGATTAGAGGCCCGTTGGAACAGAAGCTAATTGTGCAAAATTAGTTTTGCGACAAGATCGTCTGGACGTCCTAGCCCGGATGAAATCGTCAGATCTGGGGCGATATCGTCTGATCGGCGACGATATCGTCAAACGGTCAAAACAACCTCTAAAAATGGCATGGGAAAGGGGGAAACGGATTACCCGACGGTTAACGGGCGGTTTGGGAGGTTAAAATTTGAATTTAAATTATTTACTAGGATGAATGTAATTATTACAATTTCACTGCGCCAATTTTAGGGTGCTACAATTACTATTTATGTACCTTCAACATATATCTAGGTTTGATGATACAAAAATCTAATGTGTTGATATTTTTAGTAATCTATCAAGTAGTTGTAGTAGTAGAAAGTACTTTAATAGCTATAGGTACACTCCCCCCTATGAATTTCATGCCAGTATTTCTAGAAATCCTACAGATAGAGCATGAGAAGCAAACACCAATTACAATCACTCATTTTTCTAATGTATCTATGATACCTACACCCAAGTTTCTAACATTATCATATTTAACATTACATGCACCTCCTACTATACCTGCATTACTAGACCTTGGGCCTCAGACTTCTAGTATGAATGACATCATTATAGCATTGAAAAATGTGACTAATGAGATCACCACCATGAAGATGAGAGAAGCTGAGAGAAATTTCCAGCCAAGGAGATTTTTATACATGGTAAAATATCAAGGAGCTTCTGCTAAAAATGTGGGAGGAAAGCCTAATGCAATGTATAATAATCAAGAAGAAATTCCTTCTACCTCTACATCGAAAGTGGACTATTGGTGTTTAACTTGGAATGACCCACATGGTGAAAGCACATACATGCTTCACCAGCATCAAATCTAGAATATTGTAGTTGAAAAGGTAGAGAGAGCATAGAAAGGTTAGGTAAACATGTTGTGGGAAGAAGATCAAAATTTAATTGTGTAAGAAGAGGATACAATTTTAGTGCTAACACAATTAGGGAAGAAGCCATTACATCTAGACCCCAAAAATTTAGATTCATTCGAATTTCCATCCAACAAATAAAATAGCCAAAAAAGAAAGTATCTCAAACTTCTCATAAAATAAGAGAACCCGTAGAAGAGCCTCCAAAATAATGACATAAACTAGTGCAAGAAAAAGGGGCTAAAACTTAGGAATGTGTTGAAACAGACTCAGGTATCCTTCTATCACTAAGTGATAAAGGATTGAAGCAACACAAAAATATTAAAATAAATTTAATAAGCCAGATAATATATAAAAGAGATAGCCAAAATCCTCTAGCTTCAAAATTGTGGATGATCTAAATAAGACACTATCCAAATCCAGAATGTATGATGTTTTAATGATTCTAAGATAAATTGATCTTCTTTCAGCATCGTTGAATTCCATTGGGTTAGAGGGTCAACAACAACCAAAAATTAATCTGACACAAGGAAAACCTGCTCTAGGAGTAGGCAAAAATAGGTCACCACCTTTGTAAAAGTCCTTGTGTATGGAAGAGTGGGTTATGCACAACTGAATGGTGGATTTTGGAGTAGCAACAGTGGTTATTCCAAAATCTATTTATCAAGAAATTAAGATGGAATACACACATTCTAGTCTTGGAGTGTTGTAGCTAGACAAAACTGTGGTAAAGATATTTGAAGTGATCAAAGATAATCCTATGGTGCTATAGAGGATGCCCCAAATAATAGTGATACAAGAAGTGTTTCTGGTAGACTTAGAACCTTACTTTGGGATGTGCTTATTCTATGAGTTCAAAGCTAAATTAGGTGTATACTTGTCCTTGGATAATTCATACATAGAAATTCCTCACAAGAGTAAAAAGGTAAAAATATTTTCTGAAAATCCATCTACCTACCTTGTAGAGAAAATTGAATATGAGGTATAGTAATATAATAGCATTGACATGATTAGTGAGGAAATTTATCTAATGGAAGAAATCATAGAAGCATTGTGAATATCATTTTCACTAAAAAATTCAACACTATGCTTGAAATAAGAATCATCACTTACTATATCTCAAAGTTGTAAAAGAGAATTCTTTAGCCATAGTAATAATGAGATATGAAAGCTCTATTTTTATGGATATAGGCATAAAAATGGCATCAAAGAAGGCACTGTGCTAATTTTGTCATCTGGAGAAGCTAAAATATTATCATATAGGTTGACTTGGAGCTATACCAACAATGCAACAAAGTATGAGGTATTATGTATTGGGCTCAAATAAGTAGAGAAGACGGGAATAAAATTGCTAATAATCTATGGAGATTCTAAATTGATGATAAATCAAGTGACCAAAAAGTGCAATAGCAAGCAACATTACCTAAAAGCTTACCAAAATATAGTTTGTGACTTGTTTATAAGCTTTAACATGCTAAACATAAAATTAATTCCCAAAGAATTAAATGTGCAATTTGATACATTGGCTTCTTATGGAGTCAACTTCTGTCTAGCATTTGAGTTAAGGAAAACTCAAGATCTATCAAATTAGCATTCAAGTTATCTATACTAGATAATAAAACCTTCTAGAAAGTATTTGACAATGACAGACAAATAGTAGATTTATTAATTTAGGATATGGACTAAACAAATACAACTAGAGAAATAAGCAATGATGAAATGGTCTAGTTAAATAACAACTACATTTCTAAGGGATTGATCACCCTTGAGAACTTATTTGATAGCAATGACCAGCTAATTGGCCAAAATATGAAGATCAATGAACATGATTTTAAACAATTTCAATTGGAGCCAAAGAAGAATTTAAAGGTTGGTATAATATCTCTAAATAAGAAGTTTAAAATCTTGTATGTCTATGCAAATAATATAGTGACATAATTTCTTGGACCTATGATGACTTAAAAGTCTATAGTAAGGAGACCATCCAACATACTATAGAATTATTGCCCAATCCCAAGACATTTTAGTAAAAATAGATCCTGGTAAATCAAAAAATAGAAGCATTGATAAAACAAGAATTGTTAAAGTTATAGAATGCAAAATTCATCTATCTAACCAAACATTCAACATGGATAGCCAGTTTGGTCCTATTCAAGAAAAATAATGGATATATTTACCTTTGTGTGAATTTTAGGAACTTAAACAAAGCCTTTTTAAAGGATCATTATCCTTTACTCTAGATTGATCAAATTTTACATACAATTGCTGGGGTGGAAAGGTTTTCATTGTTGGATAAATTTCTAGGCTTTAATTAAATTTGGGTCATAGATGAGGATCAACATAAGACGACATTCAAAACTAAATGGAGAACATTTTCTAACCAAAGAATGTGTTTTGGCTTATCCAATGTTGGAGCTACTTTCCAAAGGGCTATGGACTTAGCTTTTGGTGAGATTGTAAATAAATTTATATTGATCTATATCTATGATATGATAGTATTCTCTCATCAAAAAGAGAAACATGTTCAACATCTCATAATTTCTTTTTAAAAATACAAGGAATTTAGGGTATCACTCAACCCAAAAAAACCAATCTTCATTATCCATGAAGAGAAGCTACTAGGTCACATAGTATCAAAGGAAGGTCTAGATATTGATCCAAGAAAATTTAAAGCTATATTAGCACTTTTTTTACCTCAATATAAAAAAATCTTATAGTCATTTTTTGTATAAATTAACTTCATATAGAAATTTGTATTTGACCTCACTCAAATAGTAAAGCCTATGACAAAAATGCTAAAAAATTAATTTGATTTCACTTGGATAGAAGCTATAAGGGAAAATTTTATGAGAATTAAGGAATTTACTATCAAAACCTTAATATTAGCTAACCAAGACTATAAGAGATATTTTTCTCTTTATGTATTTGGAGCAAAATAAAGTTATGACGTTGTGCTCAATCAAAAAGACAAGGATCATAATAAGTGTTCCATAGCTTTTTTGAGCCAAAATTTGTATGATCATGAAGAATGATATCATTTTATAAATAATCAAGTGTTTGCTCTGATGAAGTCACTCAAAAATATAAGACACTACATTTATCATAGTAAAACATGGGTGTATGTAGTACACTCGGATGTCCAAAGCTTTATAGTGCAAGGAGAACTAGGCAAAAAATTAGTAGGATAGATCACAAAGATATAGGATTATGACATAGATATTAAGCCAACTAAGTTAGAAGAATAGCACTATATGAATAATTGGAAAATTCTACAACACCAGACTCTAATTTTTTAATCGAACAACAAGAAGAACATCAGCCAAAAGAGGCTTGAAGAGAGCAAAATAATTGGGTAAACTAGATGACTCATTTTTTGAGACTAAAAAGTTTCTGGATGGATTTATGACCTCTTAAAGGTGCAAATATAGATTGTAAGCTTTGAAATACTATTGAAATATATTACATTATTTGGTATATGTCTTAGATTAGGTTTAGTATTTACTTTATGCAATGTAATAAATGCACAAGTGTGCATAATATTTAATAATGTAAATGTGCACATTAGTCCATGTGTACATGATTTCATAGAATAGGAAGATAAAGAGCCTAGAAGTATGAAGGTCAAGAGTGCTACATATGAAGAGTCGCATTACATTATATATGCAGGGTAATGTGAAGATGTAATATGACATGACTTGTAATGATGTTACTTGGTACTTATAGAGTTATAGCATTATTTTTATGAGAATTTGTTTATGGCATATTTATGAGTAGTTATTAGAGTTATTATATATTTTATACTTGTAGAATATTGCCATTATTATAGACATTGGTTGGTTACTTTATTTGATATATTGTGGTTAATTTATCTTAAGTATTCAACTTCAAAAGCTAACAGTGGTATCAGAGCCACAATAAGGTTTTGACTTGCACGTGTTTTAAAGTTACAAAGAATATTTCTCCTAGTTAGGTGAAACCAGTGAAGGTGAGGAGATTATCTCTGGAAGGAGAAACCAAGGAATATTGAAGAGTTTATATTCCAAAAACAAATTCAAAATAGAAGGAGATTTCAGGTCTTGAATTTAAACCATGATATTGTGGAGATTGGGGAGATTAAGAGATCCAAAAAAGAGGTCCTATTGCTGAAGTTCATATATTGAAGGAGACTACAAATTGCATATTAACTACAATATTTCCACAAGATTGTGAAGACTAGGACTAAAGAACACAAGCTTATACTGAGAGGGGGGGTGAATAGTATAGCATCCACTTTTTACTTTCTTTCCAAACCAATATCAATTAATGTCCTTAATTGCAATAACCAAATATAGCAATGTGCATTAATAACTCGGATAGCAATAGTAAGCAAGAGCACAAGTCATCACACACAATTGAGACATAATATTTAACATGGTTCCCCTAATGTGGGATACTCCACAAGATAATATCCTTATAATATTTCACATAGAATAAGGATCCTTATCCAATAAAATTATTACTTTGATCTGCTCAAATCTAGGCAATACACTAATTTGCTCAGGTAGGCAATCCACTAATTTGATCAGCTAGGCAATACACTGATCTCATTAGGTAGGTAATCCACTGATCTGCTTAGCTAGGAAACATACTGATCTACTCAGGTAGGCAATCCACTAATTTACTTAGCTAGGCAACACACTGATCTACTCAAGTAGGCAATCCACTGATCTGTTCAACTAGGCAACACACTAATCTACTCATGTAGGCAACCCATCGATATGCTCATCTAGGCAACACACTGATCTACTCAACAAGCTCACACAGAACTTGTCCAAATCTACCCAAAAAGATCACATAGAACTTGTCCAAATCTTCTCAACAACCTCACACATAACTTGTCCAAATCTGCTCAACAAGCTCACACAGAACTTGTCCAAACCTACTTAACAATATCACATAGAACTTGTCCAAATCTGCTCAACAAGCTCACATAGAACTTATTCAAAACTTCTCAACAAGCTCACACAAAACTTGCTCAAATTTACTCAACAAGTCTATCCCAAAATTGTCCACAAATTTATCCAAAAACCTATCCCAAAGGCCTTCTTAAAGGCTCAATCAATCATTCTCAAGTAGTACTCAAATATTATTCACAAAACTATTAATACAAGGCTCAATGATGTACTCATTAATGAATGGTAATGCACTCTACAATGGATGACAACATTGATCTACAATGATCTCAACTCAAATCAATCTCAACTCAACTCAAGTCTTATAGAACCATAAAGAGAATTGTTAGAGACTCAATATGTTCTAAACTCAATTTCAACTCAAATCTGAATTATGGAATAGTTTGTTTCATGGAACTTGAACAATCACTTCACACATCACTTGACTAGGTTCAATCAACTCAACTCAACCAACTACCACAAGTAACAACTTTTTCTTACAAACCCTAGTCCAAGCATGTATCAACCAACTCAAATATTTCCAAAAATGCTCAACCACAAATCTCACATAACAATGATACTCATGTTCTTCTCAAGTTCAAGTTCTTAGAATAACCAATGGGCTTCAACAAAAATTCTAATAAAACATTCTTCACATAACAATGATACTCATGTTCTTTTCAAGTTCTTTGCATAACCAATGGGCTTTAACAACTATGCTTATAAAAAAAGGTTTAACCACAACTATCAAACTAGAAATCCTTGAAGCATTCAACCAACCACTTTCGAAAAGGAAACCACAATCAATCCTTTTCTCTCCAATGATATTTCATAAATCAACCACCATAATCAATCAATAGGATAATGTGCCCATACCTTTTATGAATATGAAGAAACCCCTTTGGAAATCTGCCACACTCAACACACTTTGAAAAAGAACAAAACAACCTTCACTTTGAACCCTTTTACAAAAATAGAAATATCTCTTTACATACACCTTATTTCTCCATATAATCAAGTTAATCAAATAGACCTCAAAATAAGCTTTCCAACGATATATAATATGGTATACTTATAAAAGAAGAAAACACCAAAAATTTATCCTTTTCTAATAGTGTATTTCAACCCTTATATCTTGCCTTCCAAGTAAATAAAAATTTAATCAAACATTATTCCCTTAGCATCACCTTATTCCTCCAAAATTAGGCAATAATAAAAAATATTCAATAAAAAATTTACTTACCTCTTAGAGGGAATCAAACCCTCGTCACTGCCCACTCAACACCACAACCGCAACGCCAAAGACCACGTGAGTTATCTGCTCACATAGGATAGAAAGCAAAAATGCTTCCTATATTTCGTTGCCCTTGCTCATGCCAAAAATGTGTGCCAAATGCTCTTCTTCCATACTCTACCAAAATCGAACCTGATGGGAATAGAAAGCATGCCCTGTCGCAACCAAAAATTGCACTCTTCCCAAGCTCACCGTTGGACCACGCTATCACATAGAAGGATTTTGGGACTTCCGCTTTTTGTTCTCTTCATTCGATGCTTAGATTTTGAATCTAAAGCCTTTGCATATATATATGCAACCTTCCTTTAATTTCACATATGTTTGCACCTTTAATTATTAATTTCCTTTTGATGGCGCATGGTTTTTATGACGTCGGCGATGACTTTAATTTTAATTTTAAATTTTAAACTAAATATTTAAAATTAAATATCTCCATCACCGTGGCACATTTTTCGACGAAACTAAAAGCCAACCTAGGTTTTATGAAAAACCCATTTCAAATCTGCCATCCATGGTTTTAAATAAAACCTTTTATTTTGTTTACCTTGGTTTTCACAAAAACCTTGTATATATCCATGCTTTCCAAAATATCATAAATGCTTATTTATGAAATACTTTGGCCACCAAAACTCAATGTGATCCATGTGACATCAATTATCCATGTTACATCAATGAAAACATAAAATACCTCAAATTTCCAACAATCTCCCCCTTTGTCATTGATGGCAACACATCTAATGCAAATCACCATAACTCAATGCTCTCTTTTGAGGCTGCTCCCCCTAACTCAAATATCTCTTTGGAGGCTACTCCCCCTAACTCAAATCTCTCCCCCTTTGACATCAATGGCAAAAGGGACACCTATGGAGCTAAAAGATATGACTCTTAAGCTTAGACCCCTTACCACCTTCTCTCTTGAGGTGATTAATTTTGGGGTGGGAGTACTTTTACTCCCATATTACATTGTTTCTTTCCTCTATCAACTTATTTCCTTGTTTTCTTGATATCCTTCTCTTGATGAATTACTTGATCTTCTTGTCTAGAACTTGTTTGTCCTTCTTGCCTTGAACCTATTTGGAATTTAGTCCTACACCATTTTCCAATATATCCAAATTTATTTCAATTAAAATAATTGATATTGTAGCCTTTGTATGGTGCCCAAATCCTGAATTTTTTCTTGAAATAATTTCCATATCCATTCCTTTCTTGAACCCTGTATTGTGAAGCTCTATTTTCATGACCATTATGACCATGACCTCTGAATTGTGTAGCTCTAAAACCAAAACCATGTTGCTCATTATCTTTGCACTGAGAAGCTCTATGACCAATCATGTTTCATAAGAATCAATGTCCTTGAAAACCATACCTTCTTCCTTTGAAGTTTCTTCTAGCAAAATTAAACTTATTTGATCTATAGACCCTGCAGTGTATAGCCCTGTGTCCAAATCCATTACAATAAAAACAATATCCTTGAAAATCCCTTTGTTCATGCCTTGGTTCCTCATATCTTTCTTGACCATTATCCTTATGATCATTTTCAACTTGTGCATTGCATCCTTGAACCTTCTTTGTGGTATCCAAATCTTCTTCCTTAACTTCTTCCTTGCTTTCTTCTTCAAGAATTTCTTTGCCTTTTGAACTTGATTCACCTATCTCAAAACAAGATCCAAATTGGATATTTGGAGCCATAGGAAATTTGGAACTTTATTTATAAAACTTAGGTGCTTCCTTACTTTCATCTTTAAGAACTTCCTTTCCTTTTGAGTGTGATTATTTTTGGAGGTGAGATGCAACCTTAAAATAAGTTTCCACTCCTTTTTGAACCTTTTCATCTAACGTGTCATGTCTTTCTGTAATTACCCTTAGTTCTTCATTCATCCTTTCTTCTATTCTTTTTGAATTTTGAAGCTCTTATCTGAGATTACTTATTGTCTAAAGTAGTTCTTCTTTGATTTTTACATATGTTTGAATCTTGTTTTCAAGATTTCTGTATTCTTCTTTTAGCCTTTTGAATTCTGATTTTTGTTTTCTTGGCTCATACTCTTCCCTTTTTATTACCAAAAGTGAGACTTATTTATATTTATTGTTACTGAGATTATTATCATCTTCTATAGCAAAAAAACTCTCATGATTTATTTGACCATGCATGTTTCCTTGATGTGTCATCTCATCTTCACTATCACTGAATCCATTGCAATATCCTGATCTGTGATCTCTTTGACCATACACAAAGCATTGTTATCTTTCACCTTCTATTCTAAGGAATAGATGTTCTTCATTTTCATCATCTGACTTATTTTTATCACTGTGATATGATTTATCACTTGCTTCTACAATGTAGTAAGATTTTTTTACCATACAAAAAATTTCTTCTTCTCATATCTATTTTACTTGTATCTGTCATATTTGTCATGCTTATGCTTTCCATATTTTTTTCTTCTATGACCTTATTTTTCATCATCACTATTTTCTTCATGTGGACACTTGGGTGCATAGTGACCAAGATTACCACACTTGTAGCATATGACTTTCCTCATATCCCTAAAATTCCTTGAGTCCTTATTCCTTTTGATGAAGTTAGCTTCCTCATAATTAACTGGATCTCTATCTATCTCTGTAACCTTCCATTTATCTTTATCTAAAGCCTTGAATGCAATCTCTTTTATTGGAACCTGATGCTTACTCACCCTCATCTCATAAGTTGTGAGATTTCCTTGTAGTTCTTCCGTTGTTAGCTTGTTGATATCCATTGTTTCTTCTATTGTTGAAACATTTGCATCATAATTCATGGGAAGTGATATCAAAACCTTTTGAGTAACTTCTGATTATTTCATCTCAAATATTAGGCCTCTCATGGTGTTAGTAATATCATCAACTCGAAGTAAAAACTTTGCAATATCTTCAAAATATTCCATTTTCAATTCCTCAAATATTTTTCTATGAGTTTGTAGTTTTGACAACTTTACCTTGGAATCTCCTTCATAAGTATTTCACAACTTGGTCCACATTTCATTAGCTGAGTTACATACCATGATCTTTGCAAAAAATTTCTCACGTAGCCCACTCAAAATATAATTTATTGCCCTTGCATTTATTTCAACCAATTTCTTGATAGTATTATCTGCCTCGGGATCACCTTCAACATTATACTCTTTTTCAACCATATACCATACCTCATATCCTTGTGATATCAAGTAGTTCTTTATTCTCATGCTCTAGAAAGCATAATTGTTACCATCAAACAATGGTGCCTTATTTGTAGATGATCCATTCTATGAAGCCATCTATGTTCTTGTAGAATATTTCCTCAAGTTGTTAGCATTTTCAAAAGAACCCACTCTGATACCAATTGAAGAACACAAACTTATACTGAGATGGGGGTGAACAGTATAGCGTCCACTTTTTACTTTATTTCCAAAACAATATCAATTAATGTCCTTAATTTCAATAACCAAATATAGCAGTGTGCATTAATAACTTAGATAGCAATAGTAAGCAAGAGCATGAGTCATCACACGCAATTGATACACAAGATTTAACATGGTTCCCCCAATGTGGGGTAATCCACAAGATATTATACTTATAATATTTCACACAAAAATAAGGATCCTTATCCAATACAATGATTACTTTGATCTACTCAAATCTAGGTAATACATTGATCTTCTTAGGTAGGCAATCCACTGATCTTCTGAGCTAGGCAACACACTGAAATTCTAAGGTAGGAAATCCACTGATATGCTTAGCTAGGCAACACACTGATCTGCTCAGCTAGGAAATCCATTGATCTTCTCAGCTAGGCAACACACGAATCTTCTCAGGTAGGAAATCCACTGATCTGCTTAGCTAGGCAACACACTAATCTACTCAGGTAGGCAATCCATTGATCTGCTTAGATAGGCAACACAATGATCTACTCAACAAGCTCACACAGAACTTGTTCAAATCTTCTCAACAAGCTCACATAGAACTTATCCAAATATGCTCAACAAGCTCACACAACTTTTCCAAATCTTCTCAATAAGCTCACACAGAACTTGTCCAAACCTACTTAAAAATCTCACACATAACTTGTCCAAATCTGCTCAACAAGTTCACACAGAACTTGTTTAAAACTTCTCAACAAGATCACACAGAACTTGCTCAAATATGCTCAACAATTCTATCCATAAATTTGCCCAAAAATCTATCCCAAAGGCCTTCTCAAAGGCTCAATCAATCATGTTCAAGTAGTACTCAAATATTATTCATAAAACTATCAAGGCAAGGCTCAATGATGAAATCATTAATTAATGGCAATTCACTCTACAATGGATGACAACATTAATCCACAATGATCTCAACTCAAATCAATATCAACTCAACTCAAGTCTTATAGAACCATAAAGAGAATTTTTAGAGACTCAATATGTTCTAAACTCAATCTCAACTCAAATCTGAATTATGGAATAGTTTATTTCATGGAACTTGAACAATCACTTCATTCATCACTTGACTAGGTTCAATCAACTCAACTCAACCAACTACCACAAGGAACAACTATTTCTTACAAACCCTAGTCCAAGCATGTATCAACCAACTCAAATGTTTCCAATAATGCTCAACCACAAATCTCACATAACAATGATACTCATGTTCTTCTCAAGTTCAATTTATTTGCATAACCAATGGGCTTCAACAACAATGCTAATAAAACATTCTTCACATAACAATGATACTCATGTTCTTTTCAAGTTCTTTGCATAACCAATGGGATTTAACAACTATGCTTATAAAACAAGGTTTAACCACAACTCTCAAACTAGAAAACCTTGAAGCATTCAACCAACCACTTTCAAAAAGGAAACCATAATAAATCATTTTCTCTCCAATGATATTTCATAAATCAATAGGATAATGTGCCCATACCTTTTATGAAGATGAAGAAACCCCTTTGGAAATATGACACACTCAACACACTTTGAAAAAAAACAAAACAACCTTCACTTTGAACCTTTTTACAAAATCATAAATATCTCTTTACATACACCTTATTTCTCCATATAATCAATTTAATCAAACAGCCCTCGAAATAAGCTTTCCAATGATATATAATATGGTATACTTCTAAAAGAGAAAAACACCAGAATTTTCTCCTTTTCTAAAAGTGCATTTCAACCCTTATATCTTGCCTTCCAAGTAAATAAAAATTTAATCAAACATTATTCCCTTAGCATCACCTTATTCCTCCAACATTAGGAAATAATAAAAAATATTCAATAAAATGTTTACTTTCCTCTTAGATGGAATCAAACCCTCGTCACTGCCCACTCAACACCACAACCATGGCACCAAAGACCACGTGACCTATCTGCTCACATAGGACAGAGAGCAAAAATGCTCCCTATATTTCGCTGCCCTTGCTCATGCCAAAAATGTGCACCAAATGCTCTTCTTCCATACTCTATGAAAATTTAACCCGATGGGAATCGAACGCATGCCCTATCGCAATAAAAAAACTCCATGCTTCCCAAGATCACCGTTGGACCACGCTGTCACATTGAAGGATTTTGGGACTTTCGCTTTTTGTTCTCTTCGTTCGATGCTTAAATTTTTGAATTGAAAGCCTTTGCATATATATATGCAACCTTCCTTTAATTTCACATATGTCGGCACCTTTAATTATTAATTTCCTTTTTATGGCGCATGGTTTTTATGACATCGGCGATAACTTTAATTTTAATTTTAAAATTTAAATATAAATTTTAAATAATTAAAATTTAAACTAAATATTTAAAATTAAATATCTCCATCACCGGGGCACATTTTTCAATGAAACAAAAATCCAACCTAGGTTTTAAGAAAAATACATTTCAAATCTGCCATCCATGGTTTTAAATAAAACCTTTTATTTTGCCTACCTTGGTTTTCACAAAAACCCTGTATATATCCATGCTTTCCAAAATATCATAAATGCTTATTTATGAAATACTTTGGCCACAAAAACTCAATGTGATCCATGTGACATCAATGACAACATAAAATACCTCAAATTTCCAACAAGGACTTAGCACAAAATTCATTCCACTAGTTTCCAAGATAACTAGTGAAGTTTATTTATTTTAAAATTTTGGAAATTCTAATATATTTGGTACTACTATATAAAGTTTCTAGTTGCAAAAAATTAACACCTAAAAGTTGAGAAGCTTCCTACAATGGATAGATAATAATTTTACCTTTGTTTCCTAAAATTCTATATGCTTTCCTTGTGTAGGGATTAATTCTCTATTGCAAAAATTAACAATTGAATAGGTTTAAGAAAAATACCCGATTGGAGATTGAATATTGAGGAGACTCAAGAAGGAAGTCTCCATAAAATATTGTAGGCTGAAGATAGAGAGTTGCAATTTGGAGAAGTTGAAGAGACCTAACAGAGGTTATATTGAAGAACTTCCTATTTTTAGAATATAGAATTTTGGAGATAGAAGATTGCAGACTAAAGACTACATATTGAAGATTGGAGATAAGTGGATGATTGAGAAAATATCACATTTAAAATTTGAAGAGCAGCAAATTTTAGAGATTCAAGATATTGAGGATCATTAGATTTTGGAGATCCAGGAAAGAGATCTCATTACAAAATTCCCATAGTTGGAATTTTGAGAAGACCAAGGATAGGTCTCATTAAATCATTGTAGAGAGGAGTTGAAGAGTTGTAGAATTAGAAGACCCAAGAGAAGTGGTCTCAAGATAATTCGAAGAAGAGGAATAAGGCTAGAGAAAGCCCTATTATAGAATTGGAGAAGCGGTAAATGAAGTATTGTTGAAGAAAGCTAGAAGTAGGAGATTGCAAGCAAGGAGGAGTAACTTTGTAGAATTGAAGAATTATCCAGTGAAATAGATTTGGAGAAGGTTTGTGATAGGAGATTATAAGCATGGAGAAATTTTGATAAATAGGTTTTTGGGATAATTGTCACCATCCAACAACAAGCTCAAAAGAAATAATTGTTTGGAAAGACATTTGCCAAATATTGGAGAAGGTATTAGAATATCTCAAGACATTTTCTTGAGAAGGTAAACAATGTAGAAGATATTTTTTGAAGTCAAAATTCAACAAGAAGATTGCAGGAGAAGAGAAGATTGAAGATATCATAGTTTTGGGAAATCTAAGGATAGCCATAAGATTTTTGAAGGTTGATTTGATAGGAGAAGGTTGCAGGTTTTAGAGCAGATATTGAAGGTACAATTTGGAGAAGATTTGGGTAGATTTTGGAGTGCTCGTGGATAGGAGAGTGAAGGCATTTGGACAATGATAGAAGGTAATATTTTGGAGACTTTCATTGTAGGTTTTAGACATTGAAAGAAGGAAGGAATTGACAACGTAATTGCAGATTTTGGACAGCATTTGGAGCAGCGTTAATAGCTACTAAATTCAGCATTTGGGAGAACATATTTGGAGAATATTGAAAGCCAAAAAATCATTTTTGTGGGAAACATCAGAATAAGATAAGGAGTTGTGAGTGTGGAGAACTTTAGAGCACATTTGGAAGAGTTTTTATAAAATAAAATTGGAGAAAGTTAAGCCGCAACTAAAGATGCAAACTTGGTAAGTTTTGTGAAAGATAACAAAGGTACACAACCTATAAAATTGAGATTGCATTGAGAGGTGAATTAGTTCACCAAAGATACTAGCAAAAAGGAGAATAGAAAGGTATGAAGTATTGGTGCAATATGATTTTATTATTTGAGTATTGAAGTAAGATTTACATCAAGGTTTTAAGAGCACCATATTATTATTTGAGATATGCATCATATTATCATTTGAAATCTAAAAATAAGAACTTAAAGGAGTTCTTTAAATAAAGGTGTTATTAGTGCTTACACCTTAAAATATACAAGGATAAAATAGCAAGAGTTTAAGCTAATAGAAAAGGAGAAATAAGAAGAGCATAGTATTGTTAATGAATGCTATTTTATAGTTCTTAAAGAATGAAGATTTACTAAAGAGAAAAAAATATCAACAAAAATAGTTTAATCAATTTAAATATCAAGTAAGGGTTAAGAAACTCAGCAAAATTTCTAAGTGTCTAAAGATGCTAGATAGATAGACAAGCAAAAGGATCTTGTGGGTGTAGAAGAGCGTTGAGGTGAACCGTCACTACACGAAGAGACATCATTGTAGAAGATCAACCACCACTCAAAGTAGCACCACCAAAGCAATGTCATTGTAGAAGAGCAACCACCACTCAAAGGAGTACCATCATAGTCTTATAAGGGAGAAGCGATCAGTTGAAGAAGCTTTGTTATTTCACAAAGGAGCACCAATATAAAACATTATAAGAATATGTAGTCATTCTCCTTTGAAGTGGAAAATAGTTTATGCATGAAGAGTGTATAGGAATATGTAGGAGATGAAAGCATTAGGGTTCAATGTGAAGTAACAAGTGTTGGAGGAAGCATTACATTCACACACCATGTATAATAGGGAATAAATACTGGTATTTGAACATTGGAGAGGCACAAATATTAAGTTGAAGCGTTAAAGGTAATTCTCAATGCCATAACACCATCTACCTAGGAAGAGAAATTGTTTCAAGAGTAGTGGAAGAGATTGAGTGCTAAGTGGCACATATAAGGTAGAAGGTCAAGAGGTTTAGCATCCATTCAAGGGAGATATTTCTCAAATACATCCAAGATAGATAAGCATATCAAATAATTTTTAGTGAAGTATTGGTAATAGATGAATGTGTTGGTAGGGATTTTAATTGGATGCAGAGAGGAAGATAGAACATTTTGCAGTATTGGAAGGAAATCCAAGCAAAGGAGTCAAGAGTCAAAGCTAGTAGTAACAATGAGATCAAGTTGTAAGACATTATCATATACAATGGAGTTAAGGAGAATGAAAATAATATTTTCAAGAAGGCTAATGAACAATGAAGGTTCATGTATGCATGAAAATGTTAGTTTGGAGACGTACGTAAAGAAGGCATCAATTAGAGTGTATGCATAAGAGCATCAACTTGGAGATGTACATAGAGAAAGCATCAATTGGTCAAGCTCAATTGACCAAGGAATTATCATTCCAATACTTAAGGTAATCAACTCTATTTAAAGTTGCTTATAAACCTAAGTTAGGAGAAATAAGGTTGCTAATATTTTCTAAGGTTGAAAGTGAAATCATTTTGGAAAGATAAGATTTAAATTGAAGATATTTAAGATTTATACAAAGGATTGAAATTTGGGTTGAATATAATTAAATGAGTGAACTTAAGGTTTTGTAATTTAATTATTTGAAGTTACAAAACAATTTTGGAATATTTGCAATTCAATAATATTGGAGTAATAAGGATTTCTACATCAAATTAGAGTTATAAAATTGCAAATATATTTTCTAAATTTCTAAGTTTGGAGTTATAAGGTATTCAACATCAACATAGGATTAAGATATTTAGAATAGAATTATTTCTAACATTAGGGAGCTATAAGGAAGTCTACAAAGGTTAATCATGACAACACATAAGCTCTTTCTTTTAGAATCTCAATTGCTTAAAGGTCCTAATTATGTAGTATGGAAAAAGAGTAAGATCTATATTGATAGTAGAAAAGGTTTGGGAGATAGTTAAAGGAGAAAAATCCAAACCTACTGAAGATGCAAGAGAAATTAAAAAATATGAAGAAGATGAAGCAAAAGCTCTAATGATAATAACTTTTGCAATTACAGATGAAATTCAACCATACATTAGTTTAGCAGTAACAGCTATAGAAGCATGGTGTTAGCTTTTGATGCTATATGCAATGGGAGATAACAATCATAAGATGTAGAAATAATAATATGAAATAAAGTAAATCTACAAGATGATTGAAAATATACTATAAATAGAAATGATGGAAATGAATACAATGTAGTTGTGGAGGAATAACACTTCGTGAATACTGCTACTAGACTACATTGCACCCATATCCAATATGGATGACTTTATCTATACCCTATGATGCACTATGTGTTTCTCTCTATGACACTATGCTATTTGTTTTCTCTATGTATATGACTATGACAATAAGACCATTATATAGGAAGATAGGTTCCTTGGCCAACACTCTATCTAGTTGTGCAAGGGACAACTTGCACATGTACATCTTGCACATTAACACATGCATTTATTACATTGCATGAAGAAACTAAGTAGCTAAAGTAATATAATATCCTAAGTATGTATCTTGGTAGATACATTTACATGATCCAATATAATATGATCTATTTCTAACAACCCCCTGTATTACAATATTTGGGTATTAAATACTTTTAGTCTTCACTATGGATCTTCCTACAATGAATGATCTTTCGCTTGTTCAGGTTCTTCAACTACTTCAATTTTCAAGTCATGGATTTTGATCTTTTCCAGCTCTTTGTTTCTTGATGTCAGGTACCTTTGATGAACAATGGTTCTCATGGTCTTGCATGTCATGAGTGGATCTGAATAGGTTCTTATTTCTTGGTATTCTATCCATCCACCTTTGTTGAAGTATTCGTGAGTATCTTCATTTGGTTTTGATTATTTATGACTGAATAGAGCATGGTGCAATTGTCCTCTCATCTTCTTTATTTTTCTATGCTTTCCCTTTTGGTGTACTGGTCCTTCATTTTCTTCAACCTATTCCTTTGAAAAAATGTTAGTATCATTTTGAAACATCATGATATCTTATGAAATTTCCATTGAATCCAGGATATATGTATCTTCATGGATTGATCCTATTGCCTTTATTTCACCTTGATTCGTGATGAGACATGTATTGACTCCATCCATGTATCCATATTTGATCTTGTAGTTGTCTTCTACTAATTTTCTCATAGAGATAAGATTGAAGTTTAATCCTGGAACATACAATACTTTTTTAGTAGAAGATTTAGAAATGATATGTTGGGTGTCACACATCCATAACCATGTATGGAATAAGTTTGGCTATCTGCAATTCTTATCCTTTAGAACATTCAAGACATTCAAACCATTGTATATTTTTGATCATATGATGATTGGCTTCTAAGTCAATGTACCACATGTTTTCATGTTTCATAGATTGGTTGAGGTAAGTTTCACATTCATTGTATGACAATATTTTTACCATTTGAACAAGTAAAAATGGAGAAATGAGATAGGACTTAGAACCTTGAAGTATTAAGCTTTATTTTTTTGAAACCTTTATTATTCCTTAGGTTTTTAGGCTTTCTTATGTCTCCCTAGTTATGAGAGATTATACACCTAATGGAATTTTAGGTTTTGTAAAAGCTTATATTTCCTAATGGATTTGTAACTTGATAATTTATAATCAATGTTGATATTACGAAGTTTTGTGGAATTCCTTATGACTCCCTAGGGATATAATATAGTGCTTTTGAAAATATAGTTTAATTTTTGGTTGATTTTGTAACGCTTAGAAAATATCAAAAATCAAATTTTATCTATCCCTTATTGCTCCTATTGAACTAAGCACTTTTTTTCTCAATATATAGAGGTTTTACTGTTGGATTTATTTTATCCCTTTTTGATGTGTTTGACAAAAGTATATATATATATATATAAGTTTCCAACCTTAGCCTAAAAATTTTGATAACCTATTTTTAAATATCTCTTATGTTTTGATTGATGTGTATCGAATTTCCAATACGTTTATTTGAAGTAGTAACCCTAATTACTCCCAAATGTTGGAAAATTAGATCACAATAATATTTGCAATTTTTTTAAATAAATTCCAATAGAAGACCTTATTGCTCCTATGTTAATATTGTAAATATTTTTATTGATATGATATATTATTCCCTTTTTTTAATATTGCTTTCAATGTAGTTGAATTATTTTAATTTCAACCTTATGACTCCCAAGTAAAAGAAAGCATATTATGGTGGAATAAAGCTTACCTTATATCATTCAATATTCGATGTTGTATTTGTTGTGCATGCGCTAAAATATGGATGTTTATTATGTGGCTCTTATTTCGATGATTTTATTGGAATCTTGGTGGCAAATAGATGTTCCAAATGTGGCCCTTTTGTCAACAATTTGCTTAGAACCTTGGTGGAAAATATACGTTCCAAATGTGGTCCTTCCATCAATGATTTTCTTGGAACCTTAGACGTTCCAAATGTGGCCCTTCCGTTAATAATTTGCTCTTGACCTTCCTTCTTAAAATTATTGAAGGCTCTTCCACACCTTGCTTCCACACTGTCGTTGTGCCCTGTGATTGTAAACTTTAGATGTAAATGCTCCCTTTTTCTCTCTCTTCATTGCATTTAATGGCGATCAATTATGGACAAGTGGCACCTGTATTTCTTGATAGCAGTACCACTTCTTCTTGTAACGTTACTACTCTGAATGTTACTCCTTTGTAATGTATGTGAACTTGCTTTGAGCACTTGTAACTCCTCAAGGTTGGTCTCTTGAGCGTTAGAAATATGATAGGCATTAGGGAATATTATGCCAAGTGGCATATGGATTTCATTCATCAATATTTGTATGTAACGCCTTCAAGAAGGAGATTTAAACTCCTTTGTTATTCTTCTCCTTAGCTTGTTATGCTTTCTTGGGTAGTAAGCAATATAGTTTTCTCTACAAGTAATTCATAATCCATCTTGGAGCTTCAAACAAGGATCGAGTAGCTCTTTTTCTTTCTTCTATTGATGTTATTCCCAATGTAGCATTTATCCTTCTCTTTGTGCTTATATCTTCAGTTTTCTCCTTGTTCACATTGATAGAAGTGAAGCTTGATGCACCTATTCACTGGATGTGCTCTATCATTTTTTATGTAAATAACTTCTTTTTGTCCTTGCAAATGTTGATGATGAACTTTCTATGATTTACGTAAATGATTTTGATAGAATTCCTTTAGCTTATGTAAATAACCTTGGTATGCTTGTTGTCATTTATGTAAAATATTTCTTTGTCTTTTAGGTATGTTCCTAGAGAGAATGCCCTTTTTTTTTTGGAGAACACTTAATCCTTTGGACCTTATTTTTGCTACATTTTTCCTATACCTATTGTGCCTATTGTGGCACCTTTAAATCTGCACCTTTTCTTGCATTTGATGTATTGTAGAAGTGCAATACCATGTAACTTTTACATGTATATATAACCTTTTTATTGCACCTTTTCTTGCACTTTTTTGCAAGCCTGAGTTTTTTTATTTATGTAGCAGATTAGTGAGTGCAAAATGAGGGTTTTTAGGATATATCTTTATCTAGACTCCTTAACATTTTTTCTTGTATGATTGATGGTGAATCCAAGCCTTGTAAATGTTGTAAAATAAACCTTTTTTTTAGTTGCACTAACCCCTAAGTGCTTTGGATTTGAAATTCACCAAATCTCAATATTTGAAGTTTCTTTTGGTTAGTTTCCTTTTGCATGTACTAAACAATTTTGGTGGCTTCTATTGGCCACTTAGAGTTGCAGGTTTTGTGCTTTCAAGAGTGTTGTTAGACACTTAATACAAACTAGATTTTGTAGCATTTTTCAAAGTACAAAAACTAATTTCTTTTGATAATAATAATAGTGCAAATGAATCTTAACAAATTTCACTTTTCAATGCACTAACAAATTACACCTTATCACTCCAATTTACTTCTCAAAAAGTAATGCACTCAATCAATTTATTGAAACTAATAAATAATAATCTAGAATGATCAAGGCTTCTATGGCCTTTTCTACAAGCAATATGGCATTTTTCTTCTGGATTTAAGCTTCTATGGCCTTTTCTTCTTGATCAAGGCTTCTATGGCATTTTTCTTCTAGATAAAGGTTTATATGGCCTTTTATTCTTGATCAAGGCTTCTATGGTCTTTTCTTCTAGATCAAGGTTTCTATGGTCTTTTCTTCTAGATCAAGGCTCCTATAGCCTTTTATTCTTGTGTGAAGTTTTCAATTTAGTAATAGAGATTTCATGTCTCATAACTTCACCACAACTCTTTTCTAGAAGTCTTTTTTTGTAGTATATTTTCTTGGACAAGAAACTAACCTCTACACTATGAAGATACGTCGACCTTCAAGCAATGAAGTTAAATTATCCTAGATTTCTATCATAGGAAGAATCCTAATATTCTGAGAATTATATTTCTACAACAAAAAGAAACTATGGTTTAGTAGTTAATAAATTCCAGATATCTTGACTTCACTAGTTGATTTGTCAGTCTAGTGGATTGAATATTGAGTCCTAGTCTTCACAAGTTTTTCCTACAACTCTATGGAAATACTCCAGGCAAAATTAATCTTAGTATTTTTAAACTAATATTTCTTTCAGTCCTCACTTGTGGTTCTCCCTATTTCTACCACCTATACTCTTCTAAGAGTTTTTTATAATGACTGGTCCAAAGGTGCATCAGGTTGACAAACCAACTTAGGCTCATTGATAATGGTGGCTTTCCTATGGCTAGATCTATCATAGCTCTAATACCAATGATAGTTTTTGATGTTATATTCAATGGGAGATAACAATCACAAGATATAGAAATAATAATATGAAAGAAAGTAATTCTATGAGATGACTAAAAATATATTATAAATAGAAATGACAAAAATTAATACAATGTATCTATGGAGGAAATGAACACTCCATGAATAATTATACTGGACTACATTGCACCCATCTCCAATATGGGTGACTTTATCTATGCCCTATGACACACTATGTGCTGCTCTCTATGACACTATGCTATATGTGTTCTCTATGTATATGACTATGATAATAAGGCCATTATATATGAAGATAAGTTCCTTGGCTAACACTCTATCTAGTTGTGTAAGGGATAACTTGCACATGTAAAGCTTAAAAATTGACACTTGTGCATTTATTACATTGCATGAAGAAACTAAGTAATTTCCCCCTAAAGTAATCTAATGTCCTAGGTATGTATCTTGGTAGATTCATTTACATGACCCAAATAATGTCATATGATCTATTTGTAACACATGGAACACTCTATTCAAAATATTTGAAGGGAATAATAAAGCTACTATCTTGAATCTTCAAAGTCAGTTACATTCTTTAAGAGTTAATAGTGGAGAAAGCATAGAATTATCGATATAAAAGAAAATTTATTGACCTTAGGTGAAAAGGTAGAAGATAAATTTTTGGTTCAAGTAATTTTGAGAGCACTTCTTGAAAGTTACAAGCACTTAGTTACATCTTTACAAATTCTTGGTAAAGATACATCATTTGATGAATTGGTTAATATACTACAATAATATGAAGTGGAAAATTCAATCAAAGATGAAATGACTAATAATGCATTAGTCTCAAAATATAATCAACAAGGAAATGTTGCTTCCCTCTCAAGGAACAAACCAAAGTGGAATGATCGATATTGTCAAATTTGTAAGAGAAGAGGTCATAGTACAAGTTATTGCAGATTCAATCCAAGAAATCAGTTTCAAGGGAACCAAATGAATCTAGGAAATCAACCAAATAGGTTGTTTCAACCAAGGTAGTATCAAAACCAATATAGATCATCTCAGACACAGTTCTAGTGACAACACTTTAGCTATAGTATAAATAAGGAAATCGAAAGGGTAATTTGGTCCAAGAAATACAGGAATTAGAAGAGGTTACAGAAGAGCATGAAGACAAAGCATTTTTAGTTGTGTTTTATGAAGATACTAATCATTTGCTTGATCAAAATACAAACAAGGAGGAGAATGAAGAAGAGTATGAGTCTCAGCAAGAGATTGAAGACCCATATTGAAGACTAAAGTCTTCAATAACCAAATAATGTAATACGGGGGGTGTTGGAATATATTACATTATTTGGTACATGTCTTAGATTAGGTTTAGTCTTTACTTTATGCAATGTAATAAATGCACAAGTGTGCATAATATTCAATAATGTAAATGTGCACATTAGTCCATGTGTACATGAGTCCATAGAATAGGAAGTTAAAGATTCTTGAAGTGTGAAGGACAAGAGTGCTACATATGAAGAGTCACATTACATTATACATGCAGGTAATGTGAATATGTAAGATGACATGACTTGTAATAAAATTACTTGGTACTTACAGAGCTATGGCACCATTTCCATGAGCATTTGTTTATGGCATATTTATGAGTAGTTATTAGAGTTATTTCTATGTTTTATACTTGTAGAATATTGCCATTATTATAGACATTGGTTGGTTACTTTATTTGATATATTGTGGTTAAGTTATCTTAAGTATTTAGCTTCAAAATCTAACTACACTCTAGTTAACAACATCCTGTACCTATTTTTTTGTGGTGTGTTGTTGAGATGCATGCAGCCAAAAAAGGAAAAATATATATTAAAGGATTTTCACATTGATTTCTTAGGAGGATACCATTTTAGATAAATTACAACTACCAAAATTCTCAAAGCTATATATAATTGGTCTACACTATTTTTTGACACTTTTAAAATTGCTAATGCCTATAAAAAATATCAAAGATTTATTGGCAAAAGTAAGAATCTGGCAATACTACTACAAATAATTATAGATGAACTCTTTCAAAAATAGGGATTAGAATTTATTGTGATGATCAACCCAAATTCTTCTATCAGACACAAATTCATATTTACAACCACTAATTGTTTCATTTGGTCATCTGAAGCAGAGACAACTAGACATGCGGATCAAGATATTATTGTAAAATTTCTAGAAATATTGATCACCAAGTTTGGGGTCCCTACTATAATAGTTCCAACAATTCCAGAGCATTTATAAGAGCTAAAATTATGGATTTTGCAATAAAATATGGTATTTATTGAAAGGCATCCTCAAACTATTATCCTCAAGGCAATGGGCTTGCAAATTCAACGATTAAGAATTTAATGAGGATAATTAAGCAAAATACTAGTGATAACCAGAATAGTTGGCATTTAATGCTAAACCAAACATTATGGGTGAACATAATCACAATTAAGAAATCTTTGAAGACCACACCATACACTCTGGTTTATGGGAAAGAAGTGTTGTCAATTGATCTTGAATTACCTTCTTTTAAAAGTATAGACCAATCAAAATTAGAGGATACTAAGCCAATTGAAAATAGAATGTTAGAATTATTATTGTTAGAGAAAAAAAAAAGTTCTATATGATTTATGTTTGTACCAAGCAATTATGAAGTGATGGTTTGATATAAATCATCATTGAAATTATTTAGGGATGGGAAATTTGTAATGGCCCTCCTTAGCAAGACTTGATATTGACATTTGATTTATGTATTGATGTGTAGATATCTAATGCATAAGCTATTTTGTGTTATTAAGATATGTTGATAGCTATTTTTTATGCTTTTGTTTATTGGAGAATATGGTACTACTAATAAATTTTATGTTTGCAAGACCAGATACTCTCATGGGTAGATTGGTGTGGAACAACCACCAGAGTTGAGAGAAAATTTGGAATTCTCATCAATAACTCAAGTGTAAAAAATACCCTTCATATAGGTGCATTGCATATATGTTTGTTGTTTGAATATATTGTTGGGCCATGAGGTTGCTATTGGCAAAGGAGGTGTCCTTAGTAGGTAGGGGATAACATTTTGGTTATCTTAAAAATACACCTACTTTTTTTTGGTAAGTTAAGGATTTTTCATTAAAAAACGGGGCATTTGAAAGGCACCCCAATGCCTTGTACATTAGAGAAGTTGGAGGAACTAAAAAAAGGAATCTTCAGGAAAGACTAAAAAAGATGCTGAAAAGGAACAAAATGCATCAACACTGAAACAACCAGAAATAAAACCAACGAACAGACCCAAGGAAGGATTAAAAATTCACCTACTTAAGGATAAATAATGTGGTGTATTATTGATTTGCAAAGTCTTTGTATTTATTGTGTTTTGGAAGCATAGAATTGGTTGGTTAATCCAATAAATTATTAATAAGGTTAGCAGTATTAATACTTGAAATATTAATATCAGTGTTAATAATTAATATTAACATTTTGTATTAGTTGGTAAGTAATTAATCCAATTACCCTATTTTTAGTAATTAAGACAAAGAGGTAATAATATTTTGGATGAATTATTAGATTAATTGCTTACATTTTACCTTATAAATAGGTAGGCTTCAAATAAAATAAAAAGCAATATTAATTAACCTTAATTCCTAATAATTATTTGGAGTTTCTAAAGTTGAAAACATTAAGAATATAATTAAAGGGACTAATATTATTAGAAGTAATCCTTTGCTTAAAGTCATGCTTTTAATTAAGTGAGGAAAGCTTCTCTTTGAAACATTGATCCTAAAATATTGAGAATGTAAAGGAAGGATGTTACTTGGTAGCGGGTTGGAACACTGAGGTAGTGGGTAGCCAACTTGCTTGAGAAAGAAAATGGAATGTGACCTTTTAACTTCAATCACCTTTCTGTTATAATCTGTATGTTCTCTAGTTGATTAGTATCAAGGATTGATGAGAGGAGTGTGCATGTTATCTAAAGCTTGGAAGAAGCAAAATATAGAACGAAGGAGATCCAAAGGGAGCTAAGTGTAAAAGGAAAAACTCGATGATAGTCTGAGGTAATTTTATACCTTGTTTTACCTCATTAGCATGATCTTAAAGTCTTATGTTGTTTGAGTGTTTTTCTTTGCCTTCCCTGGGTTATGTAGAGATCTTAGTGTTTTCATAGGGTATATTTTAATTTATGCTTTTAGGCCTTTGTTGCTTTTTGCCTTGGTTTTAGATACCCTAGTGTTCTTGATTGTTGTGGAGTTCTTAGAGATGTATTCAACAAGAATAGTCAGCCTATCATTGCTCAAGGATTTTTTGAGACTAGTGTGGTTATTAATATCAATTACCGTTTTTGTAGCTTAGTCTTCTTGTTAAACCTAATGAGGGGTGTAGCTTCTTTGAGATTTTTTTAGAACCTTGTATAATCATTGTGGAGTTGCCTATAGCCTTGCTTTTTGATTTGATGTGGTGTTATTAATTATTGTTATGATTTAGTTTTGGATTGTGCTTCTCGTTGTGAGATTAGTTAGTGGTTGGTTTCCATAGAGGTGTTCCTTTAGAAGTATTTATAGAAATATAGGTGTGTTGTCACACTAACTCTTCCATTGCTAGTGTTTAGCTTTAGGAGGTGTAGGCAGTAGCTTAAGTTGGTCTTGCCATTGCTAGTTCTCCTTTGAAGCTTAGATTTCTCATTTTTAACTTTATTGGTTTTATTTTTGTTTAATTTTATTATCTTCTAATGAGAGTTAAAGGTTATTGTTTTTTCCTGTGATCATTAGTTATCTTTGGGGTAAATACCTCATTGTTATTTTGGTTTGCTTTTACATAAAGTTGGGAAAGGGTTGTACTTAAACTAAATTTATTTTTTTTAATAAAATAATGATAGATATCTAATAAATATTTCTTTTATTTAAGCATTAGTAAAATGTCTAGGCATGAATATTAAGGGAGATTTATTCTTTTGTTTTATAAATATATATATATATATATATATAGATTTTAAAAGGGTGCTATTGTAAAAAGAGAAATGTTTGGAAATTTAATTGAAATGGGTAGAAAATGACATTTGATAATTTAACACAAAACATAATGATGCATTAAACAAAGAGACTGTGATTCCATTGATATTAAAAGATACATGTTACAAGAGGGACATGATGCCCTTTATCCATTTCTCTTCCTAACAATGTTACAATCAATTTGATGTCTTCTTCAATCGTCCCTTAGTGTAGGTGGGCTTCTTTGTATGTGGGCCACCGTCGAGTTGTTGTTGGTTTGATGCTGCTTTCCCTCTTCAGATTTGCTCAATAACCTGTGAAGAACCTGCAAAAGGGTGTTAGTGTGATGGGGGGCTTGCCTTAGTCAGGCCCCATGTTTATGAAGATGAAATGACCATAAAAACATAACAAAACATGAAATAAATTATGCAGAAGGTAATAATATGATGAAACAGAGCTTACCTCCCAAATCTGGAGTGATTTGGGGCCTGTAGACCCAATTCGCCACCCAGGGGGTGAACTGAGGCCGGATTCACGGGGCAAGGGGCGATCTGAGCTGTGAGGCCTCTTCTTCAAAATCATTTTGATGGGTCGACTCCTAGGCAGCTGGGGTGCCTCTATGTATCTTTGAAATCCGATTATGTGCACCAGGAACTGACTGTTCAATGTTCACTTTCCATTTTAGCAGAGTAACTATGCTTTGTTGAATTTGTGAGAGATCTCTAATTAGGGGTTTAGGACCCACTATTTATAGGAAAAGGTAAGGTGCAGGGGTGGGGTTAGATAGACTAAACCTAGGTTTGATTCTGACTAGGGTTAGGTTAAGAAATGCAATGTGGCAACATCACATTCCTTATGAGAAATATCTCATCCTCACACATGTGTGAGGATGGATTAGGGCTAATCCTGATTAGGAGGTGTTTAAGTCAATTTAGGACATGATTAAAGAAATATCCTAACAAACCCTAATTTCACACATGTGGGAGGATGTAATTAGTGTTAATCAAGATTAAGGGTTCTTTTAATCAAATTTTCCCTAAAAAGGTGACTTAAGTGAAGTCAACATTAAATTAGATTTTAGGTATTGACTTGTTAATTGTTTTGGTCAACTAATACCCCATGGGGGCCTCAATTGAGTGCAAATAGGTTGTCGAAGGATATCCCAATGCATGGGATGTGATTTTGAAGGCTTATGAGGGTTTAGGACCTGAAATCCGATGGAGTAGTATATGGGAGTCTACACGATGCTATGACAATCTATGGTGATCTACGCATGACTACGACCGTCTATGTATGACTACGCATGACTACAACAATCTACGCATGTCTAGGAGGATCTACAATAGTCTACATTGGTCTACGATAGCCTAGGGGTACCTAGGATGGCCTATGTAAACCTACAAGTGTCCAAAAGGATCTACAAGTATGTAGGTATAGCAATGTGCAACTTTTGGGTGTCTACATTTACCCCTTTTTGTACTATATTGTGTGGAACACAGTTTAATACAAAAATGTGAAGGGTTTGTGTAGAAGGAAAAGGGATAGAAGGGGAATGGAATTCAATCAAAGGTATGTAGCCGCTCGAAGCATGACCATACAACATTGATCGATAGCCAAGAAGGAGAAGGGAAAATAATGGGATCCAATCAAAGGTATGTAGCCGCTCGAAGCATGACCATACAACATTGACTAGATAGCCAAGAAGTAGAAGGGAAAATAATGGGATCCAATCAAAGGTATGTAGTCACTCGAAGTGTGACCATAAAACATTGATCGATAGCCAAGAAGTAGAAGGGAAAATAATGGGATCCAATCAAAGGTATGTAGCCGCTCGAAGCATGACCATACAACATTGATCGATAGCCAAGAAGGAGAAGGGAAAAGAATGGGATCCAATAAAAGGTATGTAGCCACTCGAAGCATGACCATACAACATTGATGGATAGCCAAGAAGGAGAAGGGAAAAGAATGGGATCCAATCAAAGGTATGTAGCCGCTCGAAGCGTGACCATACAACATTGACTAGATAGCCAAGAAGTAGAAGGGAAAAGAATGGGATCCAATCAAAGGTATGTAGCCGCTCGAAGCGTGACCATACAACATTGACTGGATAGTCAAGAAGTAGAAGGAAAAATAATGGGATCCAATCAAAGGTATGTAGTCGCTCGAAGCATGACCATACAACATTGACTGGATAGCCAAGAAGGAGAAGGGAAAATAATGGGATCCAATCAAAGGTATGTAGCCGCTCGAAGCGTGACCATACAACATTGACTGGATAGCCAAGAAGGAGAAAGGAAAAGAAAAGGAAAAGAGGAAAGAAATAAAAACAATGTCGGTAAAAGGAAATGGATGATTGTGGATGCAATGAAGTGATTTTGCTGAGTTCGTATGACATTTATGATGCCATACTAGTTGTTTGAGAATGACAAATTTTGACTATTTTGCTTTTGCGACCAGATCAACATGGTCCAAAAGTATGAATAGGACAAAAGCCTATCTAAATTTTTGTTGTTGATTGATTGATGAGAACATGGTGACAAGTGTCAAACCACTCGAGTTAGTTGACATTTGGATTATTAAATCATGACCAGATCAGCATGGTCATGAAATCCTTTTCCAAATGTTGCACTAGGATTATTTCAAACGTATCATCCGTTATGTACTCGATGTACATGAATGCTAGATTGACTTATCCATGGTGACGCATAACTCTCATGATGTAACCCATGTCTATTTGGGATTGAGATTATTTCGTATGATAATCTTTAGCAAAAAAATTTGTAGACAAATGTGCTAATCGCACTTTTGGATTTTCGATGTTTTGGTTGCATGCAAAACTGACTTTGGATATGAATACCCCCTCAAACGAGGAATCAACAATGAGGTGAATGGAATGCGGTGATTTGATGATGCAACGATTGATAAAAATACCAATGCATGATGATTATGATTGCAAATGAAGGTAAAAGGTAATTTTGGAAGGTTCCTAGGGTTTTAGGGGATATTTGCCTACTTTCCTAGGGTTTTGGGAGCATTTTGGGGTGTTTTGGTTGAATTCACCACCCGAGGGGTGATTTTGACCTAAATCGCCACCCAGGGGGCGAATTGGGTTTTGGTTCACCCCTCGAGGGGCGAATCGGTGGATAAGGTATATTTAAGCCCTAGTTTGCATGGGAGGGGCTCATTTTGATGATGCACGATGTTGGAAAGTGACTTGTGAGGGCATTCAATGACACGAGAGGAGCATGGGTGATGATTGTGAGAGCGATGATGATGAGAGGATGCAGAGCGGCTAGCAGCAGGAATGGAGGACCCACCGGTAAGTGATATTTTGCTTTGTTTTGCTTTTGTTTTATTTTTCTAGGGAAATATGAATGAGGGGGGAGGTTTTCATCCCGATTTAAAAATTTTTGCAATTTTTAATTGAAATTTGAATACAAAGTGATAAACAAGCCAAATGGGTATCCAAAAACATGATCGGTTTCTGAATTAGACTTGTTTTGATGCTGATTTGACCGGGTGAAGGGTAGAGTAGGTGTGAGGTTTGACCGTCAGTTTTTGGAAGTAACGGTGTACTGACATTGATATGTTTTTGTATTTTTTCCACTAAAGTGGGAAATGGGTATCCCATTTTGTGACTGTTATATTTTTTTGACTTCGTTTGATGTGATTTTGGAATTTTTCGCTTTTAGGTGTAATTTATCAAACCTAGACTGTTAGATTTGACATGTTAGAGGTAAAATTTTTGAAAACCGATGAAAATTTCACCGTAGAAGGGCAAAATGGGTGTCCAAAAATGTTGTTTGTTTTGGTGAATGACTTCATTTGGCCTACCTTTGATTTGCATGCCAAGGTGTAGATGATGTTAAACTGAAAATGAGCTATAGGGAGCCCGATTTAGACTGTACTCAACATCTGTTTGAACTTTCACCGCTAAGTAGGCAAATGGGTATCCAAAAATATGATTGTTATTTTTGAATTATGTCTTCTAATGTGTGTTCGGTTTTGATGTATTTATGATAGAGTTGACTTTTAGATCTGTGTAGATTGGTATGTTGTTTTTGAATTTTGTCGACACATTTATCAATAAGTGGGCAAATGGGTATCCAAAAATAATATTTGTTTTTGTAGATGTTGTTGTTTGGCTTATGTTTGATTTGCGTGCCAATTAATAGGTAGTTGTAAATTTGAACTGGGTTGTTGGGAGTCCAAATTATGTTGTTTGTCATATCAGTTTGAACTTTTGCCATGAAATGCCAAAATGGGTATCCAAATGTGTGACTGTTATGTCGATGTTTGTTGTCGTGTGTTTTGTGCATTGTTTTGCATTGAAGTGGGTGTCAAATTAATAGGTTTTAATTTGTAAATTTTGGTTTATGAAATTTTATTTGATTGCATCGCTTATGTGGATGTCTAACGTGTGTTTTGTTGTGGATGAACAGGTGAAGATGCTCGAACCCCGTCATCGAGTGCAGAAAATGAAGGGTGTGTTTGACAAGGTGATGAATCAGGAGGACGAGCTGAAGTGGTTGGATGATATATGGTTTCGAGGTGTGTGGGAGTGTACCAACATACACACTAACAGGGCATATATATCTACACTGTGTGAGTGGTGGGATGCTAATAGGAACACATTTCATTTTCCTACTAGGGAGATGACTATCATGTTAGAGGATGTATATCGTATTTATAGGCTACCGATTGAGGGTGTTCCTGTGAGAGCGATAGCTGATGAGAGTAAGGATGCAATGTTGGAGCGGTTCTTTGGGGTAGAGTGGAGATCTATAGATATCTCGAATATGGACTATGAGTGGTTGTGGTTGCAAAAGAAGATATATGATCGATAGTGTGCAGCCATGATGATGATCTCCACATATGCACTGCCTGATAGTTCTGGGGTTCTGTTTACCTAGAATATGCTAGACTTGGTGAGTGATATGGTTGAGTGCAGGGTTGTATTTGCTTGGGCACCTACTCTATTAGCCCAAGTATATCAAGAGTTACATGATGTTGTTCATGGGAGGAGGACAGGGCTGAGTGTGATTCCCTTGCTGCAGGTATGGGCATGGGAGCACATAGCTATTGAGAGGCCATCTCTATTGCCTCACCCTATGCATGTGGAGGGCAAGGAGTATTTTCCCTATGCTTTGAGATGGAGCACAATGGTTGAGCAGGGTATCAAGAGGCCGCATGAGGGTGACCCGCTATTTTGGAGGGGTAAGTTTGGGGATGCGACTCTTGATGATATTAAGTGGAGGCCTTGGTTGGGTGGTGTGAGATGGGATAAGGATGAGGAGAAGCTACGAGCCATTAGATAGGGTCGGTGGATAGTAGGTAGATATACTTGGTAGACCAAGTATTTTTAGTTTGATCGAGTGAGGCGGTAGTTTGGCTTGCGATAGGATGTCCCTAGGGCTCCTGTAATTTATTTCAGGTGGTAGGGCGACAGAGGAGAGTGGCCTATGGTGTTGCCATGGGTTGGGGAGAGGGATCCTCCTATGGATATTCTGGATGTGGTGGATGCCGGGACTACACCCGAGTTTGAGGCCTGGTGGGCATGTCAGAGTTGGGAGCCTGGTAGAGGTATGATTGATCGGTGGGTGGCACCTAATGTTGGGGTACCTCCACCGGAGGTGAGGATGGGTAGGAGAGCTAGGGTCGAGGATGTGGTTGGCGATGAGGAGGAGGTTCCTCTATGGTGCTCACGACGCCACTTGGGTGGTGGAGCGAGCACCCAAGACATGAGGGTGGAGCAGGTGCCCATGGATGTTGATGTGGATATGGGGTAGGCTACTAGGGGAGAGGAGGAGAGAGGTGTTGCTACTATTATGGGTGACATGGATGACACCATTGATATTGGTGTATTCATGGATGCGGCACAATATATTCCTATTGATATCTCGATGAGGCGAGATGTAGAGGATGAGGCACGGGAGCTACGGGATAGAGTTTGATAGTTGGAGGCTGAGGTGGAGCAGCTAAGGGTTGGGATGGTCAGGCAGGGGACCGAGGTAGAGTAGTTGAGAGTCACGATGGCTAGGCAGGCTCAGACTATTATGAGCTTGACTGGTCAGCTAGCTATGGAGACGACCAAGAAGTTATTGTGTGAGACTTCTATGTTGGTACACGGGATTCCTCTCCCTGATTATGAGTAGGTGGTATCACAGTCTAGGATGCAGTCATGAGTGCGAGCACCCTCACATCAGAGTCAGCATAGTGTTGCTCCGATAGTAGAGGTTGGTGTGAGGGTTGAGGTGCAGGATCTACCTGCTATGGAGCAGCCTATTGTAGATCCAGTTCTAGAGGTCATTGTAGAGTCGAGCTAGGCTATAGAGAGGCGAGCGAGCCGAGAGGGATGTGGGGGGACTCGTGGTGATAGTTAGGAGTTATATACTTGATTGTAGCCTATAGGTATTTTGGATGCTATATGATGGGCATGGTCCCAGGTTGTAGCCTTCGGGCATTTTTGGATGATGATATATATATACCTTGATTTTGGCTATTATATATGTATGTGTGATTTTGATGATTTGGAATGTATTGTTTTTATATTTGCATAGGTAGCACAATATAATTTGTAGGTATGTATGATAAATAGATGCATATGTGTGAATGGTTTAGATCTATTATCGTTCTTTCATATGAATGAATTGTAGAGTAGTATGCATGATTATGTTTCGAATGCAGTGTGATGTGATATCGAATGTGATGTTGTAGTGAATGCATGTAGAGTAAATGCAATGCTGTAATTTGATTTTGGGATGTATGTAGCATGAATGCATAATGTGATTCTATTTCGTGACTGCATGTAGGATGAATGCATAACTATAAGGTGTATCAAATGTATATGACATAGATGCATGGATGCATGTATGGACTTACTGAAATGCACCAAGGAAGCACTTGTATCGTGGCATTTACTTGTATGGATGCTATCCATTCCATGATTTTAGGGATGATGGATAATGTAAGGCATGTGTAATGGTTTTGACTAACATAGTTATGACAATCAAATCTCAAACCCTTAGCTATACAAGCGTTTGTGGCAACTTATAACATAATCGGGTTGGTTCAAAGTCTGTCTTGGACCTATGTGTGTGAATGTGTAAGGTTCATTTATCCATTTTGAGGGAGGTAGGATTAACCTATTGTAGATGCTACCGGACTAGCTAGCTCATCCATCCACAATAGTGATCTATACAAAAGCGAGATGCTAATGTGAGAGATGTGTTGCCACCTGTAAGACTATTCCACTAGTAGGCAGGCTCTTGGAGCCTATTGCTAGTGATGGAAATCATCCCATGGTGTTATGTTGAACCTAAGGACCAAAGGCGATAAGCATAACATGGATGATATCAAGAGGCATTTCCTTTTGTTTTCTGCCCCTGTTCTAATGTTGACCTATTTTATTGTGGTGCTCTTTTCTTTTCTTTTTCTTTTTCTTTTTTTTTGTGGTGCTCTTTTTGTATGGGTGATGAAGTTTGTTTTCTACCCAATAATTTATTTTTGCTTATGCTTGATCCCTTTGTTTATCCCCAGGTCATATGTTGACCATGCAGGTGATAGGATGAGCAGGGGATACCATTTGCTAGATGGCGATATCTACTCAAGATGTCCTCTTTCCTAAGCTCAAAATTGTTTAATGTGTAACCTGTTGTGAGTGATCCATGAGAGAAGTTGAACCAGCCTAAAGGACCATAAGAAGAATGTACAAGACTCAGTAGCTATGGGTGACACTGGATTTCCTAAACTACAGAGTAGTCAAAATTAAACATGACACCTATGTATACCCTTATCCTAAAAAGGGGGAATGGACATCCAGGTGGTGATGCTAACAAGTGCATGTATTACTCCTATTGAGGCACATTTTGGGGGAGAATGTACAAACATGAATTAAAATTCTAACTATAAAGACATATGGATATGTGCAATGGATGTAAATGTAAATGATGCAAGTGGGGGAATGCAATATCTACAAGAGGAAAGTTACATTGTGTAGAAGGAGAATTTTAGAAAAACCTATTTACATATGAGTAACATGTGTAATGATGACAAAAAGTGTGATGCTATGATCATGGTTGCCCCAGCGTGTGGGGTGTGTGTGTAGTAGATGTATAAGTTGTGAGTTGTATAAGTGTATGTAATAGTCACCAAAAAGAAGGAAGATGTGAGAGTGGAATGTACAAATGGAAGAAGTGAGAAGAAATAGATATTGGTAACCAATCAAGAAAAGGGGATTACCAAAAGCCAACAAAGATAGGAGAGAAGAAATGAGTCAATGTATGTAAGAAGTAGAAGAAATAAGATAGAAGAAGAAGAGTAATTGAAACTACTATTGGGTAAAATAGCATGGGTCCAGTCGGGAGTGGGATGGTGAAGTGATGATGTGGCTTGGGTTGTGATTACTACTATAATTGGACATGTTGTGGATGTAACGGGATGGCACTATTAGGTTTCTATGGGGTGGTAATGTTCTAGAGGTAATGCGACATGGAGGACTTAGAAGTTGGCTAAATGGGAGAGAATGCTCTGGTGATGGGGTACGCTCGTCGTGCAACATGTTGTGCACCAGGGTTTTGAATGATCTGCACTCTTCGATATCGTGACCTGGTTGGCGATGGTAAATGCAAAATTGATTCTCATTGTAGTTGCGTGGTTTAGGACATGAGGGATCAATGGGTCAAATCTCGGGTAGGTCGATGAGGCCCTGATGCATGAGATGGTAAAATATTTTGGAAAGTTGTATGTGTGGAATAGGCATAGGATAAATGTATGGGTCCACTGGTGGTGAGCTAGGCCTAGGTGAATGGTGATCCGATAATGGAGGCATGGGTCTGGGATCCAACATGGGTCAAGTTCAAGGTCGAAGGAGGGATCTATGTGGTGGTGAGGATGTACGGGTCATGGGAGACTACCATGGGTGAATGTGGCAATGATAGTGGCTCATCTGCAACTCTAGAGCTTCGATGCAGGAGATGAGATGTTGTATTTCATGGTGTGGTGATGATGGTATTGGGGAAGGAGGTGATCAAGATTCCAATGTGAATGGAATGGCCCGATGCATGGTAGAAAATGGATGTGGCTAGGATGATGAAGCAGCGGAGTGAAATGACTATGGTGAGTGCAAAAGTTTCTAGGATGATATGCCTCATAGTGGCGAAGGTGGTGTCTTGAGGACCGGTGGCATAGGTGATGGCTCTAAGCAGAGATGTGAATGGGAAGGGGGCATGTTTGCACGACCAACTTGAGTAGCTTGAGCCATGCGGGCTTTTAAAGCTTGGGAGTAGGTGGACTCACCATTGGGAAGTGGAGTGGGTAGAAATGCAGGGCGAGGTGGATGAGGTGTATACTCCCTATTAGGTGGGTGATAGGATCCTATGGGATGATGGGGGTGATTTTTTGGTGAATAGCGATGTTTGAGATCGTCAAACGGATGGGAAGGTGACCCCTATGCTTGGGGTTGGGTGGATTCCTCTTTGTCATCAAAAGAGGACATGGTGACTTGGCTATCTCCAAAGTGTGGTGAATAGGATGAACCTTGCTGGTGAGGGGAATGGTGTCGAGGTGAGGTATGATGACCTGAATGGGATGAATGTGAGGATCGCTTGGTATGAAGAGTGGTTGGTGGTCGGGCTAGATCGGCCGGTGTGATGGGTTTTTTTTGTGGTTGTGGATGGTCCTGCATGGTGGTAGGTGAGGCCATTGTAGAGCTCTCCTGCTGATGATGTGAGTCCTACAAAAGGAAAAATAAATACCTGTAGCATAAAAATGATAGAAAGATGAAATGTACATGTATAGAGAAATAATAAAGCAAAAATAACAGATTCACACGATGATGTGCTTAGTGATTTACTATTAGTACTGTGTGACACTCATGATGGTGAATGTGTTTGTGCATTATGCATTGAATGCATAAAGGTGCAAGATGTTGATGGGTTCGGGATCATTAAGGCCTTCAATATCAGCTAAATGATATGCTCCTGAACCATATTTATGTGTAACCATGAATGGGCCCAACCAGTTTGGAGTAAATTTATCACGTTGCTAGAAAGGCTGACTCATGATTTGCTGGTTCTCTTTGAGAACCAAGTCACCAATATTAAACTCATATTGATGTACCTTACTATTGTAGGCATGGTGAAGGTGATCTTGATAGACTCATGTGTGCTCGATTGCATGAATGCGACATTCATCAAGAAGTGTTAGTTGATCTAGATGAGCTTGGTGAGCGGTGTCATTGTCAATGAAGTCCTTCATAGATATCCGTAATGAAGGTATCTCAAGCTCAAGGGGCATGATAGCTTCAGCCCCATATATGAGTGAAAAAGGTGTTGCCCCAGTAGGAGTACGGATGCTCATACGATATGCCCACAAGGCTAGGGGTATTTGATTATGCCAATCCCGGTGGGATTCTACTATAGTTTTACAGAGGATGGAACAAATGGTTTTGTTTGTGGCATCTGCCTGGCCATTTCCTTGAGGGTAATATGGGGTAGAAAAGCTATGGTGTATGTGAAATTTGTTACACAGGGCTCGGATAGTCTTGTTTTTAAAGGATTTCCCATTATCAAAAATGATTTGGGAGGGAATTCCAAAGTGGCATATGATATGCTCTATGATGAATGCTATAATTTTAGCTCCTGTAGTTTGGACCAGTGGGATGGCTTCGACCCACTTGGTAAAATATTATGTTGTCATGATGATAAATTTGTGATTGCTAGAGGAAGCAGGTGTAATTTGTCCAATTAGATCAAGACCCCATTGGGAGAAGGGCCACATGGACTAGATTGGTTGAAGTGCTTGGGAGGGTAAATGTGTTAGGTTAGCGTGTTGTTGGCATTTGATGCAACATTTGATATACTCACAATAATCATGCTCCATTTTGGGAAAGTAGTAACCCATGCATAGGATGCGTTTAGTGATTGCCATACCACTAAAATGACCACCATAAGTACCATCATGGGTTTCTTGTACAACCCATTGTGATTCTTACGGTTCTAGGCAACGCAGGAGCATGTCATCATAGCTACGATGGTAAAGGATGTCCCCCAACAAGGTATAGCAGATCGCTCTTTGTTTGAAGGTTCAGCATTGAGCATGGGGTAGATCACATGGTAGGAAACCTAACTTGATGTAATCTTTCATTTGTGAGAACCATGGATCATGGGGTTCAGTATTTACCACATACACACCACCGTCATCTGTAGGGGGTGTGGGTGATATAATAGATCTTGTAAGCATATGGATAGATACAGATGTTGTGTCAAATGTTGGGTTTTATAAGATGAGAGACCCTAAGGAACCCATAGAGTTTGAAAATGTTTGGATGATTTTTAAGTGGCTTCGAGGGCATACCACTCAAATTGGGATAGGATTTGTGCGATTTTCTTGTATTGGTAGAGAACTGGGTAATTGCATAGCCAAAGTTCCTGCACTTGATTGACTATCAAAAGTGAATCACCTATGATGTGGAGGCATTTGATGTGCATAGAGTGTGCTTATTTTAGTCCTAGGATTAGGGCTTCATATTCTACATTGTTATTGGTACAAGGGAAATCAAGTTTGAATGATAATGGGAGTGGTTCTCCTTCTAGTGTAAAGAAAATAATTCCTACACCCCTAGTGTGGAGACACCTAGAACCATCAAATAACATGGTGAGGTCAGCCACAAATTCTGGTTCGACATATTCCTCATCTTTGATTATGTGAAATATGGAATCGTCATGGAGTTGGATGAGTAGGGGTTGATTATCAGTCAATGAAGCTTCAAAAAATTGGTTGACAATGACTTGTCCTTTGATGGACTTTTGAGATATGAATTCTAGGTCAAACTTAGTTAGGAGCATAATCCATTTGGTTGTGCATGAATTGTGATAACTCTTGTTCATCATGTACCATAGGGGATTGTCTCGGGTGATGACAAAATTTATGTGGTTTAGCATGTAGTGGCATAATTTTTTATTAGCAAATACGATCGCTAAGTATATTTTTTCCATATATCTATATCTTATCTCATAACTAACTAGTGTGTGACTGATGTAGTAGATAGCCTACTCTTTGTCGAGTGCATTTTTTTGGGCTAGGAGTGTACCTAGTGCAAGTTATGTGGCTAAAATGTATAGAGTCAATGGTAATTTTGGGTGCGGTGGTGACATAACTGGTGATGATGTAAGGTAGGTTTTGATAGCATCGAATGCTCCTTGATAGTTATCATCCCATTTGAATTTTACTCCTTTCTGGAGGAGATGGTTGAATGGTTGACATTTGTCTGATAATTGCACTATGAATCTACAAATGGATGTAATATTGCCCTGGAGGCTCCATAATTGTTTTATTGTGGTAGGAGGCGGCATCTCGATGATGGATTTTACCTTACTAGGATAAACCTCAATGTCTCATTGGGAGACAATGAATCCTAGTATTATGCCTAAGGTAACACTGAACACACATTTCTTAGGATTAAGGCACACATTGTGTTCTAGTAGTCGATCAAAAATCTGATAAAGATCTTCAAGATGATCGACATATTTCTTTGATTTAGCTATGAGATCATCTACATAGTCTTCCACATTTTTATGCATTAGATCATGAAATATGTAGGTCATGGCTCATTGGTAGGTTTCCCCAGTGTTCTTAAGGCCAAAGGGCATGACCTTGTAGCAAAAGGTCCCCGAGGGTGTTGTGAAGGAATTTTTGTGTTGATCAGCTAGGTTGATCATGATTTGATTATATCCAAAAAAAAAATCCATGAGGGAAATCATTTCGTGACCTACTATGGAGTCAACAAGGGAGTCAATATTTGTTAAATGGAAGTTGTCTTTGGGATAAGCTTTGTTTAGGTCATGAAAATCTATGCAAATGCGAACGTCACCGGATGGCTTGGGTACAGGGACCAAGTTGGATACCCACTCGAGATAGTCAATGGGTATTATTAAATCAATGTCTAGGATCTGTAGGCCCAAAATGACCACATACTTAGAAAAAATTTATATAATTTTGATTAAGTGATAAAATCATCATTTCATAAAAATTACAGTACACTTTGAAGCAGAACTGGGTCAAAGATATGAATCCTCTCAGTAGTTAGTGAAGTTTTCATGTTTGGAGCAATTCTAGGTGATTTCACTCCAGCTCTGGAATGATGGCAGATCTCAAATCCACAAAATTTCCTAAGAGACAATGACATCAGTAGTGGAAAAGTGTGGAATGGCATATTTGTATATTGAATATCCGATTTCAAGAAGGTACTTTTGTTTCCTGCTTCGAATTAATGCTACCTTTAAATCCATAAAAGTTTCAAGGAGATAATGACATCATTGGCAAAAAAGTGCGGATTGGTGATTTGAGGAATGAACAAGTCTTTCCTTTCCAGAATAAATATAAGACGAGGTAGTGGAATAACAAAAGTGTGGATTCACGATGGAAGAAGTATGTGACTAGCTCTGGATCTGGATTGGTGATTAGCGTTTACTCTATCCGGAATGAAATCCGCAATGGCTATAAGAAAGAGGTGATGTCATCAATATTCTAATGTGGATTAAAGAATATAATGCTAAATATGATATATCCCAGAGTGGATTTGATGTTCAGATATTAGAGATCCGGATTGGAGATTCCAATGCTTCTGATTAAAATATGACATCATAAATTTTAAAGTGGAATGGCATTTAGCTTGTGTCATATTGAATATGAATCATGTGATGAAGAGAATCAATGGTGGAGGTTAAGCTGCCAAATATTAGTGGTTTAAAAGATATTACTATGTCAAATTTTATAATAATCATCTGGAAGATGAAGCATCGAGGGTTTTCCAAGAAGATAGAACCAAAGGCGGTTACAGATCAGTGGTGGTAATTCACTCCCAATAAGTATCGATGGAGATGCATGATCTTTAACGGTTAGAAATTTAGTTCCACTGAGTGATCAGCAAGTTGCAGAGACCCCGAGCTACCATGGCACACTTTCCTTCAGAAAAATTCTTGGAGGACGAACCAATGAGCTAATGCCAACTAAATATCTTTGTTGTGATGTTGTAACAAGATCTTTGGTATTGTTTATTGTTTATTATAATGAGAAAACAATAAGTAGAGATTGAACCCTTTTTTTTAAGGGTCGGTCCTAGCGTGTTTACTTGTACCATTGTAAATATTCCTAAATAGCTAAATGAAAGGAGCAATACATTGATCTTCATCTCAAGTTCGCATTCTCATGCTTGATGTCAGAGGTTCAAATTTCTTAGTTGCATTTTTTTAAATACTTCGATGGTTAGTTTGTGACAAATTTTAGATTACTAGCTATTATAAGTAATTGAAATCTACTTTTGAATTCGTTCTATGTGGTTAGGAAGTACATTTCTATGAAATCTAGGTGTTTGGTGAATTCTATTATTTGGATTATCATTCCCTAGATATTGAAATTGCTTGCTACAAAATTTCTATATTGTGCTTAATATATGAAATAATATGTTTTGGGATAAATTTTGATCTGAGTATATGTCCTTAGCATGGTTTTTTGGAATATTTTTATGGTAGTGCAATGTTGTTAACCTATTTTTCCACTATTATCCACATCTCTCGATCCCTAACCTTCTCTTACCCTAAACTCCAAAACCTAAGTGAGCATAATTGTGTTAACAACTTGCTAAGTTGACAAGGAACCAGCCTAATCTAGAGGTTGGATCGAAAACCCCTATTTTAGTCCATCCAATGTTGAGTTTTGAGCTATAGCCATCGGGTGTAAGCCTGGATAGAAAGTAGGAAGATAGACTGTCACAGTATCGAGTGAAAACTTGGTGTAATTTAGTGCCCAATAGTTTTTGGCACGCCCGGTGGGATCGTTCACAAGGAACACAAAACCCATATAAATAGTTATTGTTATCTCAACCCGAAGGAATCAAGATTTGGTGAATTTTCTTGACCTTATTAGTAGAGAAAATAAAGTTCACCTGGTGACTCCCTAGTTAGAAGACCCTAAAAAAGTATTTTAGACCAGTACCCTTTCATGTATACCAAATATTTCAAGAGGAACAACCCTGATTCTTTCTTTCATTGTGAGTTACCTCAAAGATGGGCTATTGTTATCAGAAGCTTAAATAAATATTTTATTGCAGAATAAAATCTTATGGAAGAAAACCCAATAGTTCCCTCAAGAAGGCCTGTAGCCAGAAATATGGCACAAAATGTGGTTCCTAATCAGCCACTACAAAAATACCCTAACTGGGATTCAATTGGGCCCCTTAGATTAGCCCAAATGGATGCCATACCCCAATATATATCTAAGGCAACCCCTATGTATGATATATTTGGTAAAAAATCTTATGAGCACTGCCAAGATATCTTGAATCTGGCAGAAATCCACAACATAAAAGAAGAAAATATTATTTTCAGAATTCTAGCCCTGTCCTTTTGTGGAAAGATATTGCATTGGTTTAGAACTCTAGAAGATAATTCTATCACTTAATGGCAATAATTGGCTGAGCCATTCATATAAGAATTTAATGAATATGCTGATCCTTTTTATTTGCTGAATCAGTTTATAGCCATACAAAAAACCTAGCAAGAAACGGTCTAAGATTTTAATTTGAGATTTAGCAGAACATGGAAGAGAATTCCCCCCACTGCTAGACCAACTGTATGTTTGTCTTACATGTATTATATTTGAGCACTGGGATAAGATATAGGTTTGAAAACACAAAAATATAGAGTAGAAACCTTCCCCAAATTTTATAATGCAGTCATCCATGCTAAAAATATCCTAATCAATGTGGGAAGAATTCCCCCCAAAACCGTGTTGCCCTATAACTCAGAAACCAATAGTAGCCATGAGCAATCCACAAATCCCTCCTACATGAACCCCCTTTCTTTACCATCTCCATATCTACAAATGAATCTGATTCCTCTATCTAAACCTGTATCCTCCACACCTCCTTTTCCTCCCCTTCCTTCTCAACCTTCTCAAGAATTGTCTGGTATTCTGGATATACAAAATACCATAAAAATTTTGAGTAACAGAATGAATTTGATGGAAAAGAGAGATCAATAAAGGTCACAACAGAGGAGATTCCCATATGTAAACAAATATCAAAGGCTTGGTCCTAGTAATAGTATTGGGGTTAGGGTGAATGCAGCATATGAGGAGCCGGAGTGTTCTGCAGATACCACTCTTGCAAATGTTTGGTTTTTGGTATGCAATGACCTCCATGACTCATAATCTTATGTGATGTATTAAAACCATGTTCAAAAATCTATGGATCAAGCTGAAAGTAATTGAAAGGGGAGGGTTAATATGTTATGGCACCCTAATCAAATCATGGTTGGAAAAGAGTTAGAGGAAGAAATTTTGATTGTTGTTATGATAAGGTTTGTAAAGAAAGCTTTACAAGTAGACCCCTATAATATGGGACAATTCCAGGTCCTTTCTCAAAAGAAATTTGACTTCCCCCCTCAAAGCATTGACAATTTTCCTATTCCTTGAGCTAGAGGGAAGGAGAAGACAAATAGTCTCCCTAAAAATCTTGAAAGAGAAATAGAAGGATACAGAATGATATCCAAGGGTGAGGATCAAGAAAGGCTTAGGTTCCCCTCTATTACCAAAAGACAAAGATTAAAGGCAACCCAAAAAATACAAAAGGAAATATGGTGAGCTAGACAGAGGACTGGAAAGACTATCCCTAACCAAGTATGAGTACAACATTGTTAAGGAGATGAAAAGGATTCCATCAAAAGCTAGCTTGTATGACACTCTTTTCATTCTAAGCCAGATTGACCTGCTTAAAGATTCCCTCAGCAAAAATTCCTAGAATAGACCAACCACCACCATCCTCAGTATACCCCCAGAAAAGAAAGAAATGACACATGTTGTTCTAAAAAACAAACCTCCCTCTTTCTACATATCCTTAATAATGGAAGGATGGGTAGTCCAAAATTATATGATTTATTCAGGAGCATCAACCATAGTTATGCCTAAGACGGTCTATGAAGAAATGGGTATATAATATACCCGGTCTTGTCCTGGAGTGTTGCAACTAGATGGGACACCTATCAAGATAGTTGGGGTTATTAAATATGTATTGATGAGGTTGCACAGAGCTCTCGAGGTAATGGTGGTGTAGGAAATAGTGGTGGTGGACTTAGAACCCTATTTTAGGTTATGCCTCTCAAGATAATTTACTGCAAAGTTAGGGGATGTATGTACATGGATTATTCTAGCATGGTAATCCCTTTAAAAGGAAAAAGAATAAATATAACACCTAAGAAACCAGTTGCTTATCATATTGAAAATTTTTAAGAAGATATGTGCAATCTTAATCTTGTGGAGGAATTTGAGCTAGTGGAAAACATTGAGGAGCTATACATTGAAGATGAGTTGCCTTTCAAAGAAGACTATAGTCAATTTGGAACTGGTATGGGTACATACATCATCACAACTAAATTGGAAAAGAAACTCCCTACTATTTCTAATCAATCCCTAAGAAACAAGGAAACATGGGTTATGCATTTTGATGGTGCTAAATGTAGAAATGGTGCAGGTGCTAGTGTGGTTCTACAATCATAGTTGAAAAGGATAAATAATTTTTCTTACAGAATGACATGGTCATTTACTAAAAATGTTGTAGAGTATAAGGCTTTGTGCCTCGAATTAATGCAACCAAAAAGCATGGGCATCAAGATTTTGAACATATATGGTGATTCTGAGTTGATAGTCCATCATTTAAGGAATAAGTGCAGCAGTAAGCACCATTACTTAAAATCTAACAAAATTAAGGTATGGGACCTAATGGATTCATTTGATGCCCTAAATCTAAGTTTTATGCCTAGATAAGAGAATCACCTGGAAGATTCATTTGCAATGAAGGGAGCTAATTTCAATCCTCCTATAGATTTTGGAACTAACAAGACCAAGGGAATTAAAATGGTTTTCAGACCTACAGTTCCAGATAAGCAGATATTCTGGCAGGTTTTTGAAAGTGATGAACAAATTCTAGATTTTATGATAAGAGAAGCATGCCTCTCAACTATCCAAGAGGAATACTTGGAGGAAATAGATCAACAAGACTTTATCCAACTAAGAAACAATCATATTCCAATGGGATTGGTCACCCTTGAAAGTATATTTGATAATGAAGATAGAAAGAAGGTTGGAGCCATGAAGGTTGGTGAAAATATCTATAAAGAAGTGGAGATCAAAATAGGAGAGAAGCTCAATATTGGGATCTAGTGTTCACCTGAGAAAGCAGAAGAAATTAAAAATTTATGCTTAAAATACCACGACATTGTGGCTTGGTCATATGAATACCTTAAGGTGTATGACAAAAGGATTATCCAGCATACTATTGAGTTAGAACCCGATGCTAAACCATTCTGATAAAAACAGAGGCCTGTCAATCCGAGGATAAAAGCCATTATGAGAGAGGAACTATTAAAGCTACTAAAGGCTAGGATAATATATCCAATAAAACATTCCACTTGGGTAGCCAATTTGGTACTCGTAAGAAATAATAATGGGGATATACGCCTATGCATAGATTTTAGAAATATGAATCAAGCATCCCTCAAGTATCACTACCCCCTCCCTTAGATTGACCAGATATTACAAGTGGTAGCTAGAGCAAAAATATTCTTACTATTGGATGGTTACTCTAGATATAACCAAATTTGGGTAAAAGATGAAGAATAATACAAAACAACATTCACCACAAAATGGGGTACATTTTCCTATCATAGAATTCCCTTTGGGTTGTCTAATGCTGGAGCTACATTTCATAGGGCCATGGACTATGCCTTTGGTACACTAATAAATAAAATTATTATAATTTACCTAGATGAAATGATGGTGTTTTCTCATGATAAAAATGATCATCTATCTCATTTGGAATAGGTTTTTCAAAAAAGCAGAGAATTTGGTATCTCACTCAATCCTAAGAAGTCATTTTTTGCAGTACATGAGGGAAAACTATTAGGCCATTTGGTCTCAAAGTAAGGTATGGCCATAGATCCATAAATAATTAGAGCAATTATAGTTATTCCTTTGCCTACTAATCAGAAGACCTTACAGTCCGTCCTAGGTCAAATCAATTTCATCAGGAAATTCATTTCTAATTTTGCACATAAAGTGAGGCCTATAGATGAACTACTCAAGAAAAATGCAGATTTCAAGTGGACTGAGGTTAGGAAGTAAGCTTTTAAGGTCATAAAGAAATCCATTGTAATAGCCCCAGTCTTGATAAATCCTGATTTCACTAAATATTTATACCTCGGTACTCACCCAAAGATATAATCAAGGGGATGAACACCCTGTGTTCTTTTGGAGTTAGACTTTACATGATTATCAAGTAAAATATAAATTTATTGAAATAAAAGTGCTCACTATGATAAAGTCGCTAAAGAAGTTTAGATAATATCTAGTACAGAGCAAAACCCTAGTATATGTGGTTCATCTAGATGTAAGAAATTTTATTTTACAAGGTGAACTATGTGATAAAAGGTCTGGTTGGATTACTAAGATCCAGGAATATGATGTAGAAATATGTCCCACCAAGCTGGTAAGAGGTAGAGCCTTGTGCCAAGGATTGACAGATGCTTCAGCATTGGCAGAAATGATAGCTTGTCAGATAATAGAAGAGGATCAAATAGATATTGTACACACTCCAGATTCTGATTGGATCGAGCAAATGACCAGGAATTTCCAAAATGGGATCTACCCACCTGATATGAATCCTTCTCAAAGAAGGAGGTATAGAATTCATGCTCTAAAATATGTATTCTCCTGAAGGGTTGTTCAAAAAAAACTTGGATGGTATTCTCCTGAAATTTTTGAAGGAGGGCCAACAAAAAAATGTCATAGAATAATTTCATGGAGGGTCAGCAGGTGGTCATAGCTTAGGTAGAGTTACAAATTTGAAGATAATAATAGTAGGCTATTATTGGCCTTCTATGTTCAATGATGCTTTTAAAGTTACCCAGGATTATGATAAATGTCAGAGGTACGTTGGAATAACCAAAAATGCTTCATCTCCTCTAAAACCTATTCAAGTTGAGGAGCCTTTTCAACAATGGGGATTAGATTTCATAGGAGTTATAAATCCTAATTCTTCAGTAGAGCATAAGTTTATCTTGATAGCTATAGACTATCTTACCAAATGGGTGGAGGCTATTCCTACAAAGAAGGCGGACCAAGAAGTTGTGATCAACTTTATGGAGAATTTTATTTCCAGATTTGGAGTCCCAGAAGCTTTGGTGAGTGATAATGGTCATGCTTTCATAAGATCCAAGTACATTGAGTTTACTAGCAAGTATGGCATCACTCTTAAAAATACTTCAAATTATTACCCACAAAGTAATGAACTTGTAGAATCTACCAACAAAAACCTATTAAGGATTTTGAGAAAATATCTGGAAGGTAATAAAAGGATTTGGCACCTATTGCTCAACCATGCTCTATGGGCAAACAGGATTACTACTAAAAAGTCCATAAAAACTTCTCCTTGTGCACTGGTATATGGAAAAGAGGCGGTATTGCCAATTCACTTAGATATCCTAGTGCTTAAGCTTATTAGTACAGAAGAAAAATTATAGGATGATCTAGTAAAAACCAGGTTGACACACTTGCTATGATTGGAAGAGATCAGAACTCAAGCATATGATCATTTTCAAAAGCATTCATCAGGCATTAAAGCATGGTTTGATAAAAAGGTTAGGTTCAGAAAACTCCAAGTTGGAGACTCAGTTCTCAGATGGAATGTTGACAGGGCAAAACTAGGCAAGCATGAAAAGTTTGATTCCTTTTGGGATGGTCCTTTCAAAATAGTGGAAGCTAAAGAGTCTAATGTATTTCAGTTGAAGGATCCAAAGGGAAACATACAACAAATTTCGATGAATGGTTTCCACCTCAAGCTCTACTATATGTAAGAAGTGAGCTCATTGTAACATTTGTATATACATTGTACAAATATTTCTCCTTCCTTTATGCACTTTGTATTTGATTTTTTTTTTGCACTTTGTAATTAGTTCTTTTCAAAAAATTCTATTAAAAAAAAAAAGAAGAAATTTTGCAAGAAATGACTAAGTGTTGGCCAAATTTGTGGTGATGTTCCATTCCACACATGGTGTTGTGTAAAACATATAAAATGATATTTTGCCCTCAAGTCCATATGGTTAATTTTGGATTTTCGTAGAGTGGTCTATCAGTTTCTATCCTGCATAGAGAAGGATAAATAATGATGCTAATCTAGGAACCTCTCAAAGCAAGATATAGCCGGAGCAGAATTGAGGTAGAGTGTCGTGTGTGCAAGCTTCAAGTACCAAATCAGACTCGGAATGGTCTTAAGACACCAGAGTGGAATCAGGCCAAAGCCAAACAACAAGTTCCAATCTGACACATGGAGGCTAAAGAGTACTCCCACATTCAATTCTAATGAACTCACGCATGGACCAAATAGTAGACAAAGGTATATGATGAGCTGGTAGCACAATTTCAAAATTCGACCAATAAGAAGATGGGACACCACCTTTGAGCTGCCAAAGATGATTTAAAAAGGATAAAGCAAGAGTTGCTTTCTGAATTTCAAGAAAAATGTTCAGGTCTTCAACTCATAATCGACTACCTAAAAGATGTCAGCCAGTTTCTCTCTACTATTCAGAAGGATTTAGATCAAATCACTAGAGAGTTACATCCTATGGTGATTTTAGTAGAACAAATGTACAGGCTAGTTGGAAGTAGGCTCAGTGATCCTGCTAAACCAATTTCCAATAGGGAATGGAATCTGGTCGGGGTAGCTACCAAAATAGTGGTGAAGAAGCACAGGTAGTTTAGAGAGCTTGGTTGTTGTTTGATATAATGGAAAGAGGAATTAAAGACATCATTGAAATAAATAAGGAAATGATTCATGTTGGTTTCAAAGGACTCTAGAAGGAGGATCACAACTTGTTATCTATGGAAGAAGCCCAACAAAGCATCAAGGATAACTTATAGGATGAGGCTAGAATTGATTCACTGGAAGAGCCAATATCCCAAGAACAAGTTGCCAAACTGATTATGATTACACCCTATTGAGATATATCATGGAGGATCTGGTGACTAGAGGGAATATTTCTAATTATGAGGATGTTGGGAAACTACAATATGTTTATAAGCAGCTTAAATAAATATCAAATCCCTCTGAGGAAGAATGGAAATAGGCTCTTCAGTCTTTGGAATCAATGGTCCAGTTGTTTGGAGATACCTCCGATGAGGATAACCAGAGAGTACATGCTCTAGAAGAACAGGGAGAATAGGAAATAGAAGATGAGGATGGAGATGCTATAGAAGAATGGGGATAAGATTGAGTAGCTACAGTCCCAAGAGGGGCTCACGCTTAAATCATTTCATTTATATTTGTACATATACATAAGTTTTGTGTTTCTATACATCAGTTTTGTATTTTTGCTTTTACTCTGAAAATTATCAGAAATAAGCAATAAAGACATGAAGCCTACAGCGCAACATTTTTTTGTGAAGGCATTTTTTGAAATGAAGCCTTATAAAGTAGGTAGAGTTATGTATAGTTTTTGAAGGCAACAGTAATATTGATATTATGGATACAGTCTCTAGTTGAACAAGTGAGTTCTATGATGTTTTTTGCATGGTTTCTATATGAACCTTTACCCTCTAGGCAGAATTTGAGCTTTTAGAGGGTAGTGTTTGTATGGAAATTATTCCTTAAAACATATCTTCAAAGATAAGTATTGTTTTGACTCTTAAGGCCCAATGGATAAGAATTTGGATTCGATTGGATTTGCAAGCAAATCCACCCGGGAGGTGCTAGAATGTAGGCCCAAAATGGCCACATACTTAGTAAAATTTTGTATAATTTTGACTAAGTGATAAAATCATCATTTCGCAAACATTGTAGTATGCTTTGAAGTGGAACCAGGTTAGAATATATGAATTCGCTCAAAATTTAGTGAAGTTTTCATGTTTGGAGCGATTTCGGGTGATTTCACTTTGGCTCTGGAATGATGGCAGATCTCAAATATTTAAAAGTTCCTAAGAGATGATGATGTCAGCGATGGAAAAGTGTGGAATGGCATATTTTTATATTGAATATCTAATTCTAGGAAGGTCCTTTTGTTTCTGGATCCAGATTAATGCTATTTTCAAATCTACAAAAGTTTCAAGGAGATGATGACATCACTGGTAGAAAAGTGTGGATTGGTGATTCGGGGAGTGAACAAGTCTTTCATTTCTGGAATGAAGATAACATAGGGCAGCAAAATAACAAAAGTGCAGATTCACGACGGAAGAAGTATGTGACTAGCTCCAGATCTGGATTAGTGATTAGCGTTTGCTCTATCTGAAATGAAATCTGCAAAGGCTATAAGAAAGAGGTGACATAATCAATATCCTAATTCAGATTGAAGAATATAATGCTAAATATGATATATCCTGGAGCGGATTCAATGTTCAGATATCAGAGTTCTAGATTGGAGATTCCATTGCTTCTGATTAAAATATGACATCATCAATTTTAAAGCAGAATGGCATTTAGCTTGTGCCAGATAAAATCTGAATCATGTGATGAAGAGAATCAATGGTGGAGGTTAATCTGCCAAATCTTGGTGGTTTAAAAGATATTTTTGCATCATAATTTGTAACAGTCGGCTGGAAGATGAAGTATCAAGGATTTTCCAAGAAGATCAAACCAGAGGTGGTTACATATCGACGGTGGTGATTCACTCCCAATAAGGATCTACAAAGATGCATGATCTTTAATGATCTGAACTTTAGTTCCACTGAGTGATCAACAAGTTGCAGAGACCCTAAGCTGCCATGGTGGACTTCCTTCAATAGAATTCTCGGAGGATGGACCAATGAGCTAATTCCAGCTAAATATCTTTGTTGTGCTATTGTAACAAGATATTTGGTATTGTTTCTTGTTTATTGTAATGACAAAACTATAAGTAGAGGTTGAACCCTCATTTTTAAGGGTCGGCTCTAGCATGTTTTCTTGTACCATTATAAATATTCTTGAAGATCTAAATGAAAGGAGCAATACATTTATCTTCACCTCAAGTTCGCGTACTCATGCTTGATGTCAGAGGTTTGAATTTCTTAGTTGCATTTCTATAAATACTTTGATGGTTATTTTGTGCTAATTATTGGATTACTAGTTGTTATAAGTAATTGAAATCTACTTTTGAATTTGTTTTATGTGGTTAGGAAGTACAATTCTATGAAATCTAGGTGTTTTGTGAATTCTAGTATTTGGATTATCATTCCCTAGATATTGAAATTGCTTGCTACAACATTTCTCTATTGTGATTTAATATATGAAACAATCTATTTTGGGATAAATGTTGATATGAGTATATGTCTTTAGCATGGTTTTTTGGGAGCTTTTTATGGTAGTGCAATGTTGTTAACCTATTCGTCCACTATTATCCACATCTCTCTAGCCCTAACCTTATCTTAACCTAAAATCCAAACCCTAAGTGAGCATAATTGTGTCAACAACTTGCTAAGTTGACAAGGAACCAACCTACTCTGGAGGTTGGATCAAAAACCCCTATTTTGGTCCATCCAATGTTTAGTGTTGAGTTATAGCTATCGGGTGTAAGCTTGGACAAAAAGTAGGAAGATAGACAGCCACAATATCGAGTGAAAACTTGGTGCAATTCAGTACCCAACAGAAGCTTTTCGAGCTCATATTTCACTATCAATGCGATGGATGCATGTGTTACAGCTTTTGTCTTACTAGTTTGGCATTGGGATCTAGTATGAGATTATGCACTACTACGGCAGGGTCAAGTCCTAGTATGTCTTTGTAAGACCATGCAAAAACTTTTATATACTTACAAAGGAAATCCATGAAGGAAATGCGCTCCTCTGGTGAGAGGCTAGCAGCTAATTTGAGGATATGTGGATTTTTTGGATCATCACCAATATTTACATTGATAGTGTATTCGATGAGCATGCAAGATCCATCACGCAATTTTTTGGGGATAGGAATGAGGATGAAGTCATCGATGGCTTTGTTGAACTCATATTCATAATCTATGTAAATTCCCATGTGATGGACCTGAGGGGCTTGGGATGATGTGGATGAGGAAGGGGCATTTGCCACCCTCAAGACATGAGGTGAAAGAAGGAAGTCTCTAGGCACAGGTATGTGTGATATATGTGTGAGATCTATAAATTTTGGATTTGGGGTATTGTCTCGAATTCGTTGGTAGCTATAATGGAGGGGAGAGCGTAAGTATACCTCAACCATGTATATCGATGATGAAGGTGAAGTAGGTGGGGAATATTTTGGTGAGGGAGGTTGGATAGTTTTTGCACATCTTAAGATACTCAAGGGAGGTTGTAGGACAACTGGTGGTGAAAGAGGATGAGAGGCCACTATTTGTAGCTATCTATGTATAGGCAATAATATAGGCAAGTGTATCGGTGGTGGATCAAGTAGGACTGGGTCTGGCTCTATCGATGGTGGATCAGCGAGGACTGGGTTTGGCTTTATCGGTGGTGTATCCAGGGATAAGGTAGTAAAGTAATCTTCCAACCTATTCATATCACAAAATGAGGAGGTATCAGATGTAGGGGATTCTTGAAAGAAATCACAGGGGACTGTGATGGTTGATGTGGGTGAAGGTGTATCTTCTAGCATATCCATATCAATGTACTCTTCCAAGGTATGTGTCGGACAAGGAGAAGGATGTAAGGATAAATCTTGGATCTTATCTTCTAATGTATAGATGGTGGTTGGGTGATAACCTAGGCCAATTTTATTGGTGGGTGATCAGACACGAGGGTTAATGGGTGTACTTAGACCTTAATCATAACGTCCTAGCCTGAACCCATGCCAATGAAAATTTTGTAGGTAGCACAAGGCAAATTGAAGGTTGGCTAGGTGTGTAATTACATCACCAGAGCTAGATTGTGGTAGCAGAGAAGTTTGTGAAGGGATTGAAGATTTGACTCCTGCATACACAAAATTGGTATAATTGTTAGGGCTTCCTAGTTGGACAATGGTTCCAATATTCAACACCAAGGATGAGGGATGACCAAAGTCTCAGGTATATTAGATAGGGGTATCACATACGTGGGTATCATGTATACTATAGTCTCCTAGGCCATTGTTTGTCATGAATATGGATATGCGTGGTGTGGAACACTTTGGACATTGGGGTAATGTATCCGAATCAGATGAAGAAGAGGAAATTTGAGATTCCCTAATGGTGGTGGCTAAAGGGTATGGAGATTCATCCAAACTGGGTGTTGGTTATTGAGGTTCATGATGTTTGGTTGTTGTGGCTTGAACAGGTCTTTTATTCTGTGTAGGAGACGACATCAGTGAAGGTGTAGGGATACATAGAGATGTGAATGTCTTAGGTTTTAGTCAGAATATAAGAGGAGGTATTTGCGGTATAGGAAGGATAGGGAATTTCATATGCAAGGGTTAAGGTAATGTAGTTGGTTGTGTGATGGGTAATAATTGTGGTTGTGACACCGCAGGTGGAAATTGTAATGGTAGAGGTTGGGAGGATTGTGGAGGCCATAAGGACAATGGTGAAAAAGGCATGGTAGCAGTTTTAGGTCCCCAAAAATATAGTTTTAATGGTGTAGATATCGAGGCTTGTGTACTTAATGAACACTAGGATGTTCAGGTGGAAGTTGGGGAGGATATCGATGATCCTAATAACTAGTGAGAAGATATGAGGAATAGTTGGGAGGATGAAAATTAAGGTGCAGGGGGAAGGTCTATGACATTACAAAACTTAAAGGGGTCTCCACCAGCTGGGACACAGTCAACAAGTCCATTATGGACATACTTATGGCAATGGTGTAACATGGATGGGACACACTGCATGTCTCTAATCCAAGGGCGACCGAGGAGAATATTGTATTTCATTTCTCCTTGGATGATATGAAATAGTATGGTAATCATACGGATGCCTACATGAATAGGCATAACTATGGATCCTATGATAGGTATCATAGAGCCATCGAAAGCACCCAGGTCTAGGGAAGGTGTGGAAAAATGTGTTGGAGGGAGTTGTAGGTGATGCAGGGATGCTATGGATATGATGCTAATGGATGAGCCTGTGTCAATGAGTACCTACTTGTAGGTGATATCATTGATATTGGCTTGTATGTGGAGGGGAATATTAGCTCCTTCACCAACGAGTTCCATTATCTCATGGTCAGAGAAACTAATTGAATATTGGAGGCATCTTGGGATGTTCCCTATGAAGTTGAAAAAGGCATTTGTGTCATGTGTCTCTAAGTCAATGGAATGTAGAATGTCATTCAATGCCTCATTATGGGATTGAGATTGTTGTAGGAGATCAAATATGGATAGTCGTGTGGGGTTGTTATGTAGTTGATGGATTAGGCTACCATGGATGGTAATCACATTTTGAGGTGGTGGTACAGTATTAGACATTTGAGATGTTTATGGGGACGTAAACTGGACAGGGGGAGAAACAATAGGTGTTGTCTAGCACAATGGGTATCATTGGTTCCTCGTAGTAAGGTTGATCATACCTACTACACCACATGATGGAGGATCACGCTGGACATTGTTGACTTGGTGATGTGGAACTTGAGGATTTTTTGGAGGTCTAGGGGTATTGGGTCCTCTGTGATCCGATAGAGGGTTTTGGAAAATCCCTAGGTATTGGTTCTACGGGGCTAGAGGGTTTGCTACCTTAATAGTGCCTCTATCGATTAGGTCTTTAACTTGGCCATGGAAGGAGCAACACGAATCGATATTATGGCCATGCTACCTATGGAAAGGATAGAAAAGCTTCTCATTATAGTAATGAGGCTTGGGTGAATTTGGACCCAATGGACAAATCTCAGGTAGAACAAGATGGTTGCCCTCATACAATCTATGGAACAAGGCTGGTAATGGTTCAGATAAGGGTGTAAAGTTGTGTGGTGGACCCTGTGGGTGCATACCTCAGTATTTCTATGGTCGAGGTGGGGTAGGAGCATTAGCTTGGAGTTCTTGTGGCTGTAGTGTATATGGTGGAGGATTCAGTGTTAGTGCTAGGGTAGCAGTTGTGACTTGGTTGGCTTGCAGTGGCCATAGGTAAGGTTGATTTTGTGTAGGTCTGTTGAAGTGAAATTTGGAGTTATTGTTGGATTTGGCTCTCAACTTAATATTCCTAGACTACACCTTAATGTCTTCGATCACTTTTTCTTGTGAGATGACATCTTCAAATGTACGATTTTGGTGAATCTGGAGGAATGTAGAAATGTGTTTGTGGAAACTCTTGGAAAAGAATGTCACAAGCTCTGAGGTGGGGAGACTATGAGTGAGGTCATGGATAATCACTCTCCATCTGGCAATGAACTCCGTAATGGGTTCATCATCCACCTGTAATAAAGCGTAGACATAAAAAAATGTGGTCTTTTTCTTGATGTTAATGGAAAAGTACTCTAGGAAGGAGTTGATCAGCTACTCAAAGGTATACAGGCTATGGTGTGGTAGCATGTTGTACCAATCCAATGTTGGCTTGGTGGGAGACAAGGAGAAGGTACGCAACATACGGGGTTACTACTGTGAATCTGGTAGTAGGACGAATGGTAGTTTCTCACATGTTCTCTAGGGTCTTCCTTACCTTTATACTTTTTGAATTTTGGTATTTCAAAGAGATAGGGATAGGGAGGAATGGGAACTAATGGGTGAACTAACTCGTTGCACAGTTCATCATAACTGGGTTTTGTGTCTCATAGCTAGAGGTACGTAGGTTCAGCATTTTGACTTCATCTCATAAGAGTTTAAGTTTGGGTATCATAGGATTCGAGATTTGGTCTAAGGTAGGATGACCCTATGGATGTGGTGGATATTGGTATTGTTGTTCTTAATAATACTATGGGGAACACTATTATGCCTGATCATGATAAGGTAGGTACTGGACGACATGTGTTTTCGTGTCTACGGGTACACTAGGTTGTGGGGTAGGTGTCTATTGCGGGTAGTAATACTGTGACTATGAGGCATATGGTTGCGACATAGGTACTTGTTGGTTTGGAGCCTACTATACTAGTTGAGCCATGGGTGGTGATGACCAAACTGGAGGAGGTGTAAAGAAGCTAGGTGCAATTGGTGGTAGTGTAGGTGTTAGTACTACTGGTGCTAGGGGTGGTCGAGATGAGGTATCAAAATATGGGATCTATATCTGCCCTGGAGGGTAGGAAGTAGGGAAGTTAAACTATGTGGAATGGTTTGATTGAGTGGGTGGATAAGCTGCAGATGCCAGTCCATAGGTAGGATGGAGATTGGTAGTATGAGCCTGAAAATGAATAGGTGGCAGTATCCTAAAAGTCATCGTAGGAAAATATGTTTCTAAAGGTTGGGTATCATACAATTTAGATACCTGGAATATTTGTGGAAAAGCTGCTCAAAAAGTGAGATAAGCTACCGAAGTAGGAGCTTGGGTTGAGGGGAAATTATATGTGTACACCCCCTCTTGGGTTTGTGCATATTGTGTCTGAAGGGGTTGCTGGGAAGTACCCTCAAATATGGTGAATAATTTCTCTTGGGAAGAGAATGATTGGTACTCTTGTTAAGAGTATGCGTGTGAGGTTTGAGGGAATGCTTGTCATTCCTGCTGGGTAGGGATTTGTTGTGTAGTTTGAAAGGATGGTTTCTAGCTTCCTGTAGTGTAGGAGGATGGGTCAAACACCATTCCTACAATAGGGGTGAATGATGCAACCTCAGGACAGGTATAGTTTAGGAGGGAAGAATAATTTTCAAACAGGGATTGAGATAGATTTTGGAAGAATGGATGTGCAAATGTGGGTGAAGTAGGCATGGCCTCATCATCTATGGTGAAGGATGGTGGAGGTTGTCTTGGTGCTATATAGATCACATGGTCATAGAATGTGGTCGGTGGATTATGTGAGGATGGGACCGAAAGGAGCAGGTAATCCTCTATAATTGAAGTAGCAAGGATTTCACTCAAGGTTGATGTCTCATCATGAGGCATCATGTGTGTGAATTGTACATCATCTTCTATGCATGAATAAAATGTGTTTATGATCTTATCCTTCATGATCGAAGGAGTAATAGTGGACTAACTAGAGGAAGGGGGAGGCCATTCCTCCATAGAGCGTGCTTTCTCATGCGCTCTACTATGGTTAACCACAGGTATAATGGCATGTGTTAAAGGGGTTTTTAGGAATAAACCCTGTGTGATGTAGACTCAACTGTGTCTACTGTAAGTGTAAAGTAAGTGACATGCTATGTGTAGCAAAATAATATATAGTGTAATGTGTTGAGACCGATCTGTGATCATGCAAACAATGGTAGACCGAAATCAATTCTAAATGTTGAGAAAATAAAAGTGTTATATTCGTTTTGTGTGTTGTAATGTTGATACTCCCTATGTAGAATCACAAGTAATGGAGTGAATACTATAGCAAGTTGGGAATGTCATCAATATCAAACCTCCTACAATATCCAAAGATGCACAAGATAGAATGGTACCACAACGTGCAAATGGTGACATGTATGGAAGGCACAGTAAAATGATATCCTAAATGTGTGGAACTCACTATGTTTAAGTGAATTCACAATATCCTCTCACAAGAAGAGGTGGCACTATCTAAGACCTTCTACTGACATACCCATGCTTTCTCTTCACCCTCGATGGGATTAGTCAAGAACAATAGTTACCAATTCCACAAATTATACAAGCCTTATAGATGAAGGCGATAATCCTGTCCAACTCTGTAGCTAACCATTGGTGATGAAATCTAGGGCCTAGTCACAAATTTGGGGGATTTTTCGATGATTAAATCCAAAAAATCGCTCCTATGGGGCTGCTAGGTGTCTAGTGGGGTGAGCTGATGGAGAGTGTAACTCAATACACACCAATATAGAGCGATGGATTGGGGATGAAGTCCAATCTCACCACTTGTTTAAATACCATGTGAGTGTGTGTGGGTTTGTGTGTTGCTATCAGTGTATGCAAGTTAAGAAACTAACTAGTTGCCTTTTCAAAATAAAACTAATCCTAATGCCTTTTTGAAAGTAAATGATTAGATAACTTATATTCTTTGCAAAGAAATGGTCTAGTCCTAAATGCCTTTATAAAACAAATTAATCTACTTTCCAAAGCATAGAAACATGCAATCCAAGTGTGTGAGGTAAAATGGGATTAGGAAACCCTAATTTAAGCTATAGATTACAGTATGCTTCAAAAATTAAATGACATGGAGTAGGGGATTAGGAAACCCTAATTTTAAACTTTCGACATGTGCATTTCTTTTAGTGATAGATGCTATAAATGAAGGGCAAAATAATGTAGGCTTTGTACTACATGAAAACAAAAAGGAAAATGTAAATTTATTTGTAAAATAAACTTAAAGAAGTTGCTGGAAAGTTGCAGGTCTTGAAACTTCAGAGAAATTTAACAATCCTATGAACTTGAAATGAAAGCAAATCTACACCTAGAAATTGTTATTCGACTAGTGCATGCTTTGGGCTTTCAAAATATTATAGAAAAGAGGTGTAAAATGAGGCATACCTGCATTTTGATGCTATGGGGGGTTTTCTTGGCCCCTACAAGAGTCACCCCTATGGATTTGGGGGTTTTTGAGGCTTCTATACTCAAATCGCCACCCGAGGGGCGAATTCGATTTTGAAGGCTCAGATCTGATATCTGATAGTTTAGAAGGCCTCTGGAGGTTACAGGAAGGCCTGAGAAACCAATATTGTGAGGTTTTGGGGAACTTACATGAAAATTACCACCTAGAAGGTGAATTGGTGATTGGTTCATGAGGCAGGGGGCAAATCCAGTTTAGAAGCTCCAAATCTAAAATCGATGGTCTAGGGTGATTCCTAGGGCTTTGGAGATCTTTGTGAAAAATAGATACAGTACCTAAAAACACAGAAAATAGAGAACAAATTTAGATTCACTTGAAATAGTTAACCTAGCATTTTCCATTGTGGGGGTCCCACCGGGCATGCTAGAATGAAACGAGTAGAAAATGACATTTTATAATTTAACACAAAACACAATGATGCATTAAACAAAGAGACTATGATTCCATTGATATTAAAATATACATGTTACAAGAGGGACATGATGCCCTTTATCCATTTCTCTTCCTAAAAATGTTACAATCAATTTGATGTATTATTCAATCATCCCTTAGTGTAGGTGGGCTTCTTTGTATGTGGGCCACCGTCAGGTTGCTATTGGTTTGATGTTGCTTTCCCTCTTCATATTTGCTCAACAACTTGTGAAGAGCCTGCAAAAGGGTTTTAGTGTGATGGGGGGCTTGCCTTAGTCAGGACCCATATTTATGAATATGAAATGACCATAAAAATAGAACAAGATATGAAATAAATTGTGCAGAAGGTGATAATATGATAAAAGAGACCTTACCTCCCAAATCTGGAGTGATTTGGGGCCTTTAGACCCAATTCTCCGCCTAGGGGGTGAACTAAGGCCGAATTCATGGGGCAAGGGGTGATCTGAGCTATGAGGCCTCTTCTACAAAACCCTTTCAATGGGTCGACTCCTAGGCAGTTGGGGTGCCTCTGTGTACCGTTGAAATCTGACTGTGTGTTCCAAGAATTGACTATTCAATGTTCACTTTCCATTTCAATAGAGTAACTATGCTTTGTTGAATTTATGAGAGATCTATAATTAGGGGTTTAGGACCCACTATTTATAGGAAAAGGCAAGGTGTAGGGGTGGGGCTAGATAGACTAAACCTAGGTTTGATTCTGACTAGGGTTAGGTTAAGAAATGCAATGTGGCAACATCACATTCCTTATGAGAAATTTCTCATCCTCACACAATTGTGAGGATGGATTAGGTCTAATCCTAATTAGGAGGTGTTTAAGTCAATTTATGACATGATTAAATAAATATCTTAAAAAACCATAATCTCACATATTTGGGAGGATGTAATTAGTGTTAATCAATATTAAGGATTATTTTAATCAAATTTACCCTTAAAAGGTGATTTAAGTGAAGTCAACATTAAATTATATTTTAGGTATTGACTTGTTAATTGTTTTGGTCGACTAATACCCTATGGGGGCCTCAATCGAGTTTAAATAGGTTATAGGAGGATAACCCAGTGCATAGGATGTGATTTTGAAGGCTTATGAGGGTTTAGGACCTGAAAGCCAGTGAATTAGTATATGGGAGTCTACACGACACTATAACAATCTATGGCGATCTATGCATGACTACACATGACTACGGCTGTCTACACATGACTACAACAATATACGCATATCTATGAGGATCTACAATAGTTTACGCTAGTCTACGATATCCTAGCGGTACCTAGGATGACCTATGTAAACCTACAAGTGTCCAAAAGGATCTACAAGTACGTAGGTATAGCAATGTGCAACTTTTGGGTTTCTACATTAATATTTGGGAATGTTAGTGTTTTGGAAAAGTAGCTATGTTGTTAATGGTTTTCTAGGCTTGATAATATAGGAAAATCATTAATTATGGAAGTATGGTATTCTATTGGAAATTGTGCTTATTGTTATTGCATGGCTACTTGTGTTTGCATAATGCATTATTAGATCTGCATTTGTATAAAATGAGTTGTCATGATCCCTAAGGTTTTCTATTCAAGATCGTGGGCTTAAAATTTCAAAGGGAAGAACTTGAAAGAAGAATGAAAAATTTATTTTTGGTCATGCTATGTAATATCATACTTGAAGATGAGCTTGTATTGTTTGGAAAAATATTGTATTTATATTTTATGTGAAAGAAAATAAGAACAATGTTTTTCCTTGTGTCAATTTATTGTAATATAGAAGCATGATTCCAATTACTATTGTATTGAGTCTTGAAAAAAGAATGGAAGGATTATATGTATTGTTCCCTTATATGTAGCTATTTTTTTTTTAGAAAATGAAAAAGAAAATGAGTTAGATTTTCATTCATGGTTGATGGTTTATTTGCTTATAGATAATGTTCCTTCTTCTTTCTAAAGTTTAAGAAATTGGTAAATGCTAGTAGTATGTTATAGAAAGCTTTTCTTAAAAATTTCTAGTTAAGCAATGTGCTATAGTTTGATTTTAAGGATGTAATAGTACCTTATTTATTTTTAGAGAGATGTAATTATTTTTGTTGTTAAATGTAATTTTGGGGTTTTTTTCATTGAGGGGGTTGCGAAAGAACTTAAGCCATATTAGAACCTTTGATTATAGGAGATAACCCAATCCTAGGAGGAGTTGTAGTGATGCAATAACTAGGTAGTTGTGAGTATTCAAAGGAGTTGTGATGATGCATTAGCTAGGTACTCACAAATTTAGGAGTGTGATGATGCAATGGCCAAATATTTATGATTAATACACATTGAATGGTGAGTATCAGGTTTTCTATAACTATGAAGCTATTGGAATCATTCATGAGGCAACAATGGCAGTACCTTGAACAGTGAAGTTTAGGTGACCATGCTCATTACTAGGTGAGTGGTAGTGACTTAGTTAGCCTATGAAGGTGTGCTAACTAAGCACCAAGGCTTTACCTTATAATAACTTATATAGATAGAATTATAGAAGGGTTAAGGAATAGGTGTCCTCCTTGAAGTGTTATGGTACTTAAAGGATAATCCTTATGCTATGGTCAAATTGTCTTATATTTTTGGTAAGGGTATAGGAAAGGTGGGGGGACCACTTTTTGTGTCCTAAACTATGAGGTTTAGTAATGTGAACCCCAAAAATATAAGATGTTAGCCACTATTTTCCACTCGAGTGTCATTTGTAGCAATATTGAACTCAAATATGGTGATGCCTTGAGAATACTGAAAATAATATTAGGACCCCTTTGTGAACCTTACTTGTGAATATTTATATGTATACACACACACACACACACACACACACACATATATATATATATATATATATATATATATATATATATATATATATGTATATATATATGTATATGTATATATGTATATATATATATATGTATATATATATATAAACATATATATATATATGTATATATATATATAAACATATATATATATATATATGTATATATATATATAAACATATATATATATATATATATATATATATATATATATATATATATATATACTTTTGGGTTAGTAATGGTAGGTTGTTACAAACTTAGTGCTTAAGTGGGATTCAAATCATGCAAAACCCAAAAATCTAAATTCACTATGGTTTGGTCCATATCTAATTTTGAGAAGGAAAGAATTAAATGCATATGAGCTTTAAGATATGGATGGTTGTATTTTTTCAATTTTTGTAAACAACCAATACTTAAAGAATTATTTATAGAAGAGTGTGCCACTGCTGACACATGTAAAAAACACACAGTAGTAGTGGTGGTAGAACTTTCTAAATAAAATCAATTTGATTGGCTAAGGATTATGCCTGGTAGCCACTAGATTTTGAATTCTCAACAATGTCATTGGTTGAAAAAACTAGCAATCTTGAAAAAGGATGTGCATCACAAATTATTACATGAACTTGTAGTTCCAAGACAAAATTTAGCCATAGAAGCTAAGCACACTCAATATTTGATATTTAATTAGCAATAACCATTCACTATAGGCATTTATTGCTATATAAGCAATGACATAAAGAGAAAATATGCATTTACATATTTGTTCAAAATGAGGAAATACTATGAAATTATCAAAGTACTTTGTGCAAGTGAGGCTATAAAATTGTTTGTACCCATTGTTATAGAAGAAGTTGACTAGTGCAAAATGGCTAGAGGTAAGAGGGAAAAAATAAATAAGACTATAAAAGAGCTACAATATGACTTTGTGGACATACATGACCCAATTATCATGATAAAAACAAATTGGAAGAGATTTAAAGAAGGGTTAGAGATGAAAGATTAAATTTCAACAGTAGACTTGAGGCTACTCTATAGAATTCATTCCTATCCAAGTATATACCCAAAATTATCCATCCCCATCCTAATATTATCAAAGGAGTTGTGAAATATTATGATCTAGATATAGCAATGGTGTATAATGCACAAAAAGGAAGTTGTTCACCATCATGGAGGAGGAAATCAAAAATGCATTTACAATAGGAGCATAACCAAGTACAAGACTTAATCCCATTAGTATAGATGAGCAGAGAAGTTATTTAGATAAAGATACTTTTAAGTCATTGTTGACTAATATTATAGGCAAAATTCTAAAGGAGTTTTCCAAAAGTCCTCTTAATCGTAGGAACTTTAGAGATACCTTAAAAATAGTCTTGTCCATTTTGATTGTAATACTAGGGTTATATTCTGATAATTTTGTATATGACTACCAAATATCCCTTGTATATGTAGTCACTAATGTGCATAACTATGATGGGTCTAGTGCTAGTAACCCTATATTATTTAACTAGGCTCATTTTTAAGCTATAAATTTCACAATCAATTAATTTCCCTAAAAATGAAAGAAAGTAAGAAATTCCACTACCCATAATTTTTTTGCATGGATGTTTCTCTTCCATATACCCCTAGATTTAAATAGTATCAAGCTCACTCAAATGGACAATAATCAGCTATGCTTAGTAGTTGATTGGACTTCACTCCTTAAGGAAACATCCTCTTATCTAGACTTTAACAAAAGGTTTCTAGTACTTGCATTAGTGTCTATCTATGGTCAAATACCTCACCTCAATTTTGAAGCCATAGATAAATTAAGAGGTAAGAAGTGAGAAATAGGAGAGTGGTAATTTTTGCTATATGGCACTATAATCTGAATAATGATTTTCCTAAAATACCTTATCTATTACCATACTATGTCATAGATTGGGTATTCAACATAGAGTTTTACAAGCAAATAGATTAAGTAGATGAATATTTTGGATCCAAGGCTAAAATGGCTTACACCTATCACTACATCTTTAGTTTTGAAGACAACAATGACAATAAGGGATCATGCAAAATGTTTGGATGATAAGTTTAATGCCCTCCAATTGTTGGTTGTGCCTCACATGTGGAATTATGATCCAGAGGATAAATTCAAATTAAAATTGACATAATTGTATAATAAGCCACCAACATTTGACCATCTATCATGGTCAACAATTGAGAAATTCAAAAGCAATGATGAGGATCAGTTCATGGAAATAAATATATATGAAATGAAAGAAGTACCTCCATGAAGGATATGTTATGTGTTTAGATAGGTTTATAACCCTGTAAGGAATAAATATCAATGGATAAGCGATGGACTCATAGGTAAAATTAAGGATGATCTAGATTAGAATGACAACAAGATTATAAAATGGTGTATATCATGTTGTGAACATGATAAATAGAATAAGTCCTTCCCTAAACCTCTAATAAGTTATTTTAAAGTAAACTCAAAGTTGAATATGAAAAATAGATGAATAACCACAAGGAAAAATATATCTGGATTTGATGATATTGAGGGATTCAAAAAAAGTATCTCAAGAAGAAAATAAGAAGAAGAACACATCTCTTATCCAACTCCAACACAAGTAGATTCTCTAGTAGGCATTGAGAAATTAGAGGAGGATACAAGCTTAGAAGATATAACTCTACAAATAAAATAGATAACACAAGCCAAAAGGGTAGAGGTGCATGTTTTAGCAATTGAGGTTGTATTAGGGTCTAGTGAGGAAGAACTAGAAAGGAAGAGTAAATAAATTAAAGTATCTCAAAATGCAACATTTACAATAAAGATAATTGCTATAACTAGTTTAGTAAAGGCTAATCCCTAGGCTCAGCAAGAGAAGCCTAGTGAAAAAAAAAAGAAAAAGTAGCATCCAAGCATTGATAAAAAATGAAGCAATGAGACCAATAAAAATATAGAAGTTATAGAAAGAAATACAAAGTACTAGGACATAAATTGCACTAGTCAACACAACAGTCAAGGAGTTGGTTCTAGAAATAATAGGAACAAGTATATTTCCTTCCCCTTATTTAGTTGAAATTATTCTACCATCTCAACAACCTCCATCTAAATAACCACCTCCAAGACCTACCCATACTAATGAAGCCACTTCCTTGCTTAATATGTTGCTAAAAATAATTGCCACACCCCATGTACAAGAGGCACAAGTAGCCCAACAAATGTAAACATGCAAACTCCTATAAATACCACCACTATAACATTAAACTCTTCATTCATGAATTTATCACCTTTTAAATCTACCTTCCCTTGCTACTGAGCATCAATTGCTAGAAGTATTCTCGATGATTTAGGGCATTGAAATGAACATGTTGGTCAAGAATATTCCTTAGGTATAGAATGTTTCATCTATACACCCTAGACACGGCCAACATTAAAAGGCCAAGAGGAATAAATTCCTCCCGTGCCAATCTCCAAAGAGGGGTGGTTCCCTTACTAACTATTTTTAGCTTGCAGATTTATAAAACAAGAAAGGAAAGAAAAATTATTGAAAGGAATGGGGAAAAGGTTGTAAACCGATTGAGGAGGGATGATGAACTGATAGCAAGATAAAAAAAATTAACCTTGAACTAGAAGCATTTCATACAAAGAACAAAACAGAAACCGAAACCAAAATTCCTTGAACATGCAATTTCTAGGGATATTCCAATATTCACCCTTTATCGACAACTAAATCCAAGAATAGAATTTAAATTTTTTAATAATGAAATGAGTTTGACAGAAATAAATGATAGAAAATCTGCACATAGAAGTGGATTAGAATCAAAGCCAAGTTTTCCTTGCATTCATAGCAGAGCTCAAGTTTACAAAGCTTTCAAGCAAATTGCCCATTCTTAAAACATTGGATTTGCTAGTTTTTATAGAGGATTCCACCTCTAAAACATTAATGCTCAACTGCAATCGATTGTCATGGCAGGAAGGATTTTATTTGGTAGCACTTCAAGAGTTATGGGGTATAGAAATGTCTGACTCCATTGCTGAAAATGTCATATCTCATCAACACAGTTGGTAATATTTACTATCAACACTTCCTCAATGGCAAATATCGGATCACCCTTACACCCATTTCCATTAAACGGATGAAAGGGCACCCTATTTACTAGATTTCATTGCTAAAATAGTGTTTTGTGATGGTTTCATTGAAGGGAGAGGCACTAGGGGAGTTTCACTAAAAATAAATGTGAAAGAGTCTTTCCACCATTTTTAAGCAAAATACCAACCTAGAACTACGGGCCCCACGAGCACTGCACTTAGAAAGTAGCCACGTGGATTGCATTGATTTTGACTATGCTTCGTTGGCTGGGTGGAGTAGCAGGCTAGTGCACGACTTTGGTTAATTAGAAGATTATATATGGTATTTCACCCTTTCCTACAATAAAAAGGAGTTTCATTCCATAGTGGGCATGAAATATACTGGGTCCCACGTGAGTTTCACCTAAATGTAAGCTCAAAAAAGCTTTTTGAAGTGCCTCTTTCCTGAAATAACCTTTCTAATTAGTGGGGCCCACTACAAAATTTAGTTTAGGTTCTTATTTTTCACCCAAATCATAGCCTGAAAAGGGGTTTTGTTTTGCATATTGCTTAAAACAATCCTTTGCATCCACAAATAGGTATTTGCTAGAGTGTAGGTGAGAAATGCTTCACTTAGCATGTTAATACATGCTTTTGTTTGCTCGTGGCCTCAATGTTTTCATCCACATATCCGTCACAAGGAGTGTTGAACATAATTTTTTCATGGAAGAGTGCTTGCTATGAAGGCCTAGAAAAACCTGGCCTTCACTTTATCAGCATGATAAAACATAAAGCAAAAAGTTTAGTTGCATACTGAGCAAAAAGATCATTTTTCATTCTTTGACGTGGATGAAAATAAAATTCTAATATAAGTTCTTATAGAAGGGAAAGGGGGGCGGGAACTTTTACAATGAGCTTTGAACAAGAATAAAAAGTATTTTTTAAAACATAAAAAAAATATTTACAAGAAATAATGTGGTAGAGATACCATAATTTCTAGCAGCTCGTGGGGAATTGAGCTCACCTCAATGTGATGATCCCAAGCCTTTATCCTTCAGGATCAGAGTCATCATTGCTTTCATCTTCTTCAAAGTGCTTGCTATCGATACCTGCTTCTTCCTCCAACATTTCTCTCTCTTCTTCCTTATCTCACTACTCTTGATGGTCTCCCTCATTTGCTTTACCAACTTCACCCTAGTCACTATCATTTTTTTCTATGTGTCCTTCTTTCTCCTATTGCTAGAGATGCATCAATATCAAAGTGCACTTGTAAATATATTCATAAACTTCTTGTGCCTTGGCCCAAGCATCCAAAGGGAATGGTGGGTGGTTTTTGAGCTCCTTGACCAGATATCAAAAATTTTCAACTTTGTTTATGCTGGTGAAGGTAGCTCTTTGGCTAAGCTCCAACAAAGAGGTATCTATCCATGCATACTTTGTCATAAGGGGTATTACTTGTTTCTCTACAATGGGGTCTCCCCAACCATAAATCTCAAAGGTGTCATTGGCGAAGGTAGCCCGTATCTCCTTTAACTCCCCATAGGAAAAAAATTACCCTCATTGTTAGCGAAACCAAGAAATTCCATTTGCATGAGGGCCTAAAAATGTAGTAATGAAGTAACCCTCTCCTGCTTGAACGCATCCCATAATTTTTGAGCTTCTCTGACCAGTTTCAACTTCACAAAATAATATTGTAGAGTGACCTTTTTTTTAGCCCAAGATTGAGCCAGTGGGCTCATGGGAGTAACTTGGAGTTCTATATTCTCCAATTCATGATCTACATGGCAATATATAGCCAGTAGTGCACATATTCCTCAGTGGCTTCCACAATCAGCTTACCAAGGGTAACTACATTTTGTACCTCCCACATGAATATTAGAACTGTGACTATCTTTGAATCCCTAGCCTAGAAATCATTCAGGAAGTTGTAGTGAATCTCTTTGATGCACTTCTTGGTAAAAACAACCACTTGCATCTCTTTTTTTGTCAATTTATCCTGTAGTTCTTGAATTTGGGTATTCAAAATCTGCACCTAGCTCTCAGCCTATATGCGCGCCTTGAGGTGTTGTTTAGTTGCTTCTTTATATTTTCCCACCTCTTCCTCCAAACTGATTGCACGCTACTGCCATCTTGCAGATTCAGATTGGGTCTTCTCTATTTGGGTTCTTTCTTATGCTAGAGCTTCCTCTATTTCCACATTCTTAGCTTTGACTTCAAATAAGTGCTCCTTATACTGCTCCCCATGAAAGTAGATGGGGCCCATTTCTATCTAGATGTTGCCCATATTATCCACTATGTTGATCATCCTTAGGTCCTTGATAACTACGTGGTAAGAATAGTCTGTGGTCACCATATCACCTAGCGGCTTCTGGACATTAGGTAATTTTCACACCGTATGGACCTCCATCCTCTCTGGGTTGAATATGGCCCTTTTCTCTACCTGAGAATGAGCTAGTGCACCATTTCTTTTTTAGCCCTTTAACCAGCTTGAGGAACTTTTTTGCGTTCAACATATGCTCTTTGCAACTGGATGTTCTTGGAGGACCTCCAGCTCTATTTCTAGTGGCTATTGTATTTCAAAATATATTGCATATGGGAAAAGAGCATGTTGATGTTAGACTCTGGTAGATGGGATGGAAGCTGATAGGGTGGAAATTGTGCTTACTTTGGGAGATGCTAGGGTTTGGATAGAAGTGACTGAAGGAGTAGGACTAGGCATTGGAATATCGATAGATGTTGTCAATATGGTGGAGGTTGTTGGGGATGAAATTTAGATAGGATCAAGGATGGCAGTAGACATAGCGACGAAAGAAGAAGTGCTAGCGAAGGGTCTAGGAAATATGAATTCATTGGTAACAGATGTAAAATATTTGAATGTTAAGGAAGTAGAGGGAACAAGGGCAAAAACTAGATAATAGATAACTAGCAACAAGGATACTGGAGACAAATTAGAAGACACAGGGACGTCAAAAGGAGGTAGACTAGAAATAGGGATTTCAATGTTTTATGAAATGGGTGCTAGTCACTTAGTTGCAAGGGAAGGAGTTAGAGAAAACATACCTAAGGGTTCAAATACCACCAGAGTCGAAGAGGTAAACTACTACGTGATTGGACTCATCCTTCATTCTCCTTCATCTAAAGCTTCTATCTCAATATCGATCAACTCTATCTCTTGGTTTGGCTGCCTCTATTGCTCTAAAATATATACTTTAGGAACATACACCCCCATAGTTGGCAGTGTTGTAGAAGGGTTCATACTAGGGGGATTTGATGCACTGGTCCTAGCTTTTTTGGCAACGTGAGAAGGCGAGAGCATCATGCTAGCACTTCTCTTCAATGGGGTGCCTTGCTCCTCTAGGATAAGTTCACCTTTCACTTGGATAAGTGGATCTTCTGTAATTAGTTGGTCCCTTTATAATGTTGTATTTTTAGTTCAGCCAGGGCTTGAAGTACCCCAAGGGACAACATCGATAAAAGAAATAGGCTAGTACGTGTCAATTTTGGCATCATAAATCATTGAGAAATTTTTGTCTAACACCATTGGGTAATCAAATGATGGTTTTGCATTATGAACCCTCATGATCCACAAATTTGCAATCTTGTCATCCAACCAATCAAGTAATTTGTCTTTCATTTTTTGCAACATATCCTTGGGGGGACATACTCTGGGTTGTGCACATGGTCATACTCGACTTTCAACATGTAGAAACTGTGCCAAGGGGTAAATGCCATCATTTCCTCCACATGCCACTCCAAATTGTGTCTAGTAGGGTTATTATGCTAAGCTAAAATGTCTATAAAAGGGCAATAATGGAAGCTTTTCACATCAATAATTGGTCTAAAAATGTCTAGGGGGTCATACATCTAACGCTGGTGAATCTCGACTAGTACATAGTCATATAATGTTACTACGATGAACTGGTTTTGCCCAGTCAATATTACCTCAATATGGCCAAACTTGAATGGTACGAGACATATGTACATATTCTATTGGAAATTTGAGTTAATTTGAGGTATTTTATGTTGTCATTGATGTCACATGGATCATTGATGTCACATGGATCACATTTGGTTTTGGTGGCTATTTACAGGGTTTTTATGAAAACCAAGGCAGACAAAATAAAACGTTTTATTTAAAACCATGGTGGGCTTATGTGGAAAGAGATTTTCTAAAAAGCCAAGGTGGAACTTTGTTTCATCGAAAAATGACTCCGGTGATGAAGATATTAAAGTTTAAAGTTTAAGTTTAAATTAATGGAGGGCCGACCTATGTGCAATTAATGGAGGTCGGCATATATATATATATATATATATATATATGTGTAAAGGTTTCAATTTATTTTGGAAATGGGGCATATTATATATCGTCGGAAAGCTTATTTCGAGGGCTATTTTACTAACTTATTTAGAAGGAGAAATTAGATGTGTGTAAAGAGATATTTCTGATTTTACAAAGGGGTTCCAAAAGTGAAGTTGGCCTTGTTATTTTTCAATAGGAATAATTCTTTCATGAGGTGACAAGGTATGCAATATTGTCATTTATTTTATTTTATGGTATAAGTTGTTTTGGGAGTGAAAATTTTATGCAATATTTTGATTTATTTTATTTTATGGTACAAGTGGTTTTAGGATAGATAAGGAAGTTGTGCAATTAAAGGCCTTGGTGATGATTATTGAAAAGTGGAGTAATGTTGATTATTTTGTGATCTACTAACCCTTGTGAAGATTGGCAAAAGAATTTTATGATTGTGGCAGATTTACAAAGAGGTTTTTTTTATCTTCATAAAAGATATGGGCACATTCTCCTATTGATTGTTTATGGTGTTTGATTTCTGAAATATCATTGGAGGGAAAAGGATTGTTTGTGGTTTCCTTTTCGAAAGTGGTTGGTTGAATGCTTCAAGGTTTTCTAAATTGAGAGTTGTGTCTAAACCTTGTTTTATAAGCATAGTTGTTGAAGCCCATTGGTTGTGAAATAACTTGAGTTAGAAAATAACATGAGTATCATTGTTATGTGAGATTTGTGGTTGAGAATTATTGGAAACATTTGAGTTGGTTGATACATACTTGGACTAGGGTTGTGTGAGAAATATTTGTTCCTTGTGATGATTGGTTGAGTTGAGTTGATTGAGCCTAGTCAAGTGATGTGTGAAGTGATTGTTTGAATTCTATGAAATAAACTATTCCATCATTCTATGTTGAGTTGAGATTAAGATAAGAACATATTGAGTCTCTAACAATTATCTTTATGCTTCTATGAGTTGAGTTGAGATTGATTTGGGTTGAGAGTGAGATTAGAACATATTGAGTCTCTAAAAATTCTCTTTATTCTTCTATGAAGTTAATTTGATTTGATATTGCCATTCATTGTTGAGTTCATTTTGAGTACTACTTGAGCATGATTGATTGAGACTTTGAGAACCTTTGGGACATATTTGAGGACAATGTTGGGATAGATTTGAGGACAATGTTTGGAAAAGTTCTTGGTGAGCTTGCTAGAGCAGATTTGGGCAAGTTCTTGGTGAGCTTGCTAGAGTAGATTTGGGCAAGTTCTTGGTGAGCTTGCTAGAGTAGATTTGGACAAGTTCTATGTGAGCTTGTTATTCAGCATTTGACAAGTTCTGTGTGAGCTTGTTAAGTAGGTTCTATGTGAGCCTATTAAGCAGGTTCTGTGTGAGCCTATTGATAGATCTTTGGAGGTGACAGAGTACAGAGGACAGAGTCTCAGTGGATAGAGATCCAGCAACTAGCACAGTTGAAGATAAATTTGAGTGACTCTTCAAGTGGAGAGAGGTCCACCAGTCAGTGCAGTAGAGAGACAAAGTCTTCTATAAGATCACATATCCAGATCATAAGGGGAAAGAGTTATCCTATGGAAGAGATCCACAAACTTGATATTAGGGGATCAACATATCCTTTGGACAGAGATCCATAAATATTATAATTGGGAGTGATTCCCAAAGATATTGAGAAATTTTTAGTAAAATATTTTCTCCGTGGAGTACCTCACATTGTTGGAACACCGTTAAATCTTGTGTCTCAATTATGTGTGGTGACTTGTGCTCTTTCTTACTACTATTATTTGAGTTATTAATGCACACTGCTATATTTGGTTATTGCAATTAAGAATATTAATTAATATTGGTTTGGAAATAAAGTAAAAAGTGATCTTATACTGTTCACCCCCCTCTCAGTATAAGCTTGTGTTATTTAATTGGTATCAGATCGGGTTCCTTCAAAAAGGCTAACAGCTTGAGGGCAGATTCTACAAGAACACATATGGCTTCACAGAAAGTATTATCTTCAAATAAGACTCCATTGTTTGATGGTAATAATTATGATTTTTGGAGCATGAGGATGAAGAACTACTTGATATCACAAGGATATGAGGTATGGCAGATGGTTGAAAAAGAGTACAAGGTTGAAGGTGATCCCGAGGAAGATAAGACTACTAGGAAATTGGTTGAGATCAATGCAAGAGCAATGAATTGTATTTTGAGTGGGCTACGTGAGATAGATTTTGCAAAGGTCATGGTATGTACTTTAGCTAATGAGATGTGGACCAAGTTGAGGAATACTTATGAAGGATATTCCAAGGTAAAGTTGGAAAAACTACAAACTCATAGAAAAATATTTGAGGAATTGAAAATGGAATATTATGAAGATATTGCAAAGTTCTTACTTCAATTTGATGAGATTACTAACACTATGAGAGGCCTAGGTTTTGAGATGAAATAATAAAAAGTTACTCAAAAGGTTTTGAGATCACTTCCCATGAAATATGATGCAAAGGTTTTAGCAATAGAAGAAACAATGGATATCAACAAGTTAACAATGGAAGAATTGCAAGGTACTCTCACAACTTATGAGATGAGGGTAAGTAAGCATCAAGATCCAATAAAAGAGATTGCATTCAAGGCTTCAAAAAAAGATAAAGGGAAAGTTTTATAAATATATAGAGTTTTAGAAAATGATGATGAAGCTAACTTCATAAAAAGGAATAAGGACTCGAGTAATTTCAGAGATATAAGGAAAGTCATGTGCTACAAGTGTGATGATCTTGGTCACTATGCATACAAGCGTCCACATGATGAAATCAGTGATGATGAAAAATAGGGTCACAAAAGAAAAGAATATGGAAATCATAAGCATGACAAAGATGCCAAATTCAAGCAAAAAAGGTATGAGAAGAAGAAAAATTTTCGTAAGGCAAAGAAATCTTACTACATTGTAGAAGCAAGTGATAGCTCAGATCATAGTGATAGAGATAATTCAGATGATGAAAAGGAAGAGCATTTATTCCTAGGAATAGAAGGTGAAAGAGAAAAATATTTTTTGTGTGGTCAAGGAGATCATAGATCAGGATATTGCAATGGTTTCAGTGATAGTGAAGATGAGATGACACATCAAGGAAACAAGCATGGTCAAAGAAATCTTGAGAGTTTGTTTGCTATAGAATATTATAATGATCTTAGTGATAGTGAAGATGAAGAAGGGTTTTTCTATGGAATAAAAGAAGTAGAAGAATAACATTCACTCCAAACAGAAGAAGTTAAACAAGAGGATAATGTCTTAGTTGATCTAAAGGAAGACTTCAATGTTATCCATGAGCAACTACAAGAGGTTAAGGAGAATCTAAAATAATTGAGATGTTCCCTACATGAGAATTTTGATCCATCACATGACTCAAAAGGTCAAGATATTTGTACTAAGAAGGAAACATGTATTTCAGAGGCTATAGATATGGATGCCAAGTTGCTACTTGACACAAATGAAGAGAAAGAAGAGGAATATTCCAAAGCACCAAAGGTCCCATATTTCAGGTTTGGGGAATCACACTCAAAAGTAAAGGAAGTTCTAAAATATGAAAGCAAAGAAGAACCTAATATTTGTGAGGAAAGTTCCAAAGTTCCTATGGCTCCAAATGTTTATTTTTTTTCTTGTTTTGATATTTGTGAATCAATATCAAAGGGAAAATAAATTCTTGAAGAAAAAGGCAAGGAAGAAACTAAGGAAGAGGTTTTAGATGCTACAAAGAAGGTTCAAGAATGCAATGCACAAGTTGAAGATGATCATAAGGATAATGGTCAAGAAAGGTATGAGAAAAAAAGGCATGAACAAAAGGCTTTTCAAGGATATTGTTTTCTTGTAATGGATTTGGACATAGGGATATACATTGCAGGATCCATGGATCAAAGAAGTTTGATTTTTCTAGAAGAAACTTCAAAGGAAGAAGGTATGGTTTTCAGGGACATTGCTTCTCATGTAACAGGATTGGTCATAATTATTTTTAGTGAAAAGGAAATTAGTAACATGGTTTTGGTTTTAGAGCTACACATTTCAGAAGTCATGGTCATAATGGTCATGAAAATAGAGCTTCACAATACAAGGTTCAGGAAAGGAATGAATATGGAAATTACTTCAAGAAAGAATTCAGGACATGGGCACCAACCAAAGGCTACAATATCAAATGTTTTAATTGCAATAACTTTGGGCATATTGCAAAATGGTGTAGGACTCAATTCCAAACAGGTTCAAGGCAAGAAGGTCAAACAGGTTCTAGACAAGAAGATCAAGTAATTCATCAAGATAAGGATATCATAAAAACATAAAAGGAAGTTGATAGATGAAAGAAACAAAGTGATATGGGAGTAAAAGTACTCCCACCCCAAAATTAATCACCTAAAAAGATAAAATGGTGAGGGGGCTAAGCTTAAGAGTCATATATTGTAGCCCCATAGGTGTCCCTTTTGCCATTGATGTCAAAGGGGGAGAGATTTGAGTTAGGGGGAGCAGCCTCCATAGAGAATATTCAGTCAGGGGGAGCATCTTTGATTCTCAAAGATGGTTTTTGTAGTGATTGTGGTGTTTTCATTAGAGGTATTACCATAAATGACAAAGAGGGAGATTGTTGGAAATTTGAGTTAATTTGAGGCATTTTATGTTGTCATTGATGTCACATGGATCACATTTGGTTTTGGTGGCTATTTACAGGATTTTTATGAAAACCAAGGCAGGCAAAATAAAAGGTTTTATTTAAAACCATGGTGGGCTTATGTGGAAAGGGATTTTCTTAAAATCCAAGGTGGAACTTTGTTTCATAAAAAAAGGACCTCTGGTGATGAAGTTATTAAAGTTTAAGTTTAAGTTTAAATTAATGGAGGGCCGACCTATGTGCAATTAATGTAGGGTGGCATATATATGTAAAGGTTTCAATTTATTTTGGAAATGAGGCATATTATATATCGTCGGAAAGCTTATTTCGATGTCTATTTGACTAACTTATTTAGAAGGAGAAATAAGGTGTGTGTAAATAGATATTTCTTATTTTTCAAATGGGTTCCAAAAGTGAAGTTTGCCTTGTTCTTTTTCAAGAGGATTAATTCTTTCATGAGGTGGCAAGGTATGCAATATGATAATTTATTTTATTTTATGGTATAAGTTGTTTTGGGAGGTAAAAGGTTATGCAATGTTTTAATTTATTTTATTTTATGGTACAAGTGGTTTTAGGAGATATAAGGAAGTTGTGCAATTAAAGGCCTTGGTGATGATTATTGAAAAGTGGAGTAATGTTGATTATTTTGTGATCTACTAACCCTTGTGAAGATTGGAAAAATAATTTTGTGATTGTGGAAGATTTACAAAGAGGTTTTTTCATCTTCATAAAAGGTATGGGCACATTCTCCTATTGATTTTTTATGGTGGTTGATTTTTGAAATATCATTGAAGGGAAAAGGATTGTTTGTGGTTTCCTTTTCGAAAGTGGTTGGTTGAATGTTTCAAGGTTTTTTGAATTGAGATTTGTGTCTAAACCTTATTTGATAAGCATATTTTTTTAAGCCCATTGGTTGTAAAAGAACTTGAGTTAGAAAAGAACATGAGTATCATTGTTATGTGAGATTTGTGGTTGAGCATTGTTGGAAACATTTGAGTTGGTTGATACATACTTGGACTAGGGTTGTGTGAGAAATATTTTTTCCAAGGTGGAACTTTGTTTCATAAAAAAAGGACCTCTGCTGATGAAGATATTAAAGTTTAAGTTTAAGTTTAAATTAATGGAGGGCCGACCTATGTGCAATTAATGTAGGGTGGCATATATATGTAAAGGTTTCAATTTATTTTGGAAATGGGGCATATTATATATCGTCGGAAAGCTTATTTCGATGTCTATTTGACTAACTTATTTAGAAGGAGAAATAAGGTGTGTGTAAAGAGATATTTCTTATTTTTCAAATGGGTTCCAAAAGTGAAGTTTGCCTTGTTCTTTTTCAAGAGGATTAATTATTTCATGAGGTGGCAAGGTATGCAATATGATCATTTATTTTATTTTATGGTATAAGTTGTTTTGGGAGGGAAAAGGTTATGCAATGCTTTAATTTATTTTATTTTATGGTACAATTTGTTTTAGGAGATATCAGGAAGTTGTGCAATTAAAGGCCTTGGTGATGATTATTGAAAAGTGGAGTAATGTTGATTATTTTGTGATCTACTAACCCTTGTGAAGATTGGAAAAATAATTTTGTGATTGTGGAAGATTTACAAAGAGGTTTTTTCATCTTCATAAAAGGTATGGGCACATTCTCCTATTGATTGTTTATGGTGGTTGATTTCTGAAATATCATTGAAGGGAAAAGGATTATTTGTGGTTTCCTTTTCGAAAGTGGTTGGTTGAATGTTTCAAGGTTTTTTGAATTGAGAGTTGTGTCTAAACCTTATTTGATAAGCATATTTTTTTAAGCCCATTGGTTGTAAAAAAACTTGAGTTAGGAAAGAACATGAGTATCATTGTTATGTGAGATTTGTGGTTGAGCATTGTTGGAAACATTTGAGTTGGTTGATACATACTTGGACTAGGGTTGTGTGAGAAAAAATTTTTCCTTGTGATGATTGGTTGATTTGAGTTGATTGAGCCTAGTCGAATGATGTGTGAAGTGATTTTTCAAGTTCTATGAAATAAAGTATTCCATCATTCTATGTTGATTTGAGATTAAGATAAGAACATATTGAGTCTCTAACAATTCTCTTTATGCTTCTATGAGTTGAGTTGAGATTGATTTAGGTTGAGAGTGAGATTAGAACATATTGAGCCTCTAAAAATTCTCTTTATGCTTCTATGAAGTTAATTTGAGTTGAGATTGCCATTCATTGTTGAGTTCATTTTGAGTACTACTTGAGCATGATTGATTGAGCCTTTGAGAAGGCCTTTGGGATAGATTTGAGGAGAGTGTTGGGATAGATTTGAGTATAGTGTTTGGACAAGTTCTTGGTGAGCTTGCTAGAGCAGATTTGGGCAAGTTCTTGGTGAGCTTGCTAGAACAGACTTGGGAAAGTTATTGGTGAGCTTGCTAGAGTAGATTTGGACAAGTTCTATGTGATCTTGTTATTTAGAATTTGACAAGTTATGTGTGAGCTTGTTAAGCAGGTTCTGTGTGAGCCTATTGAGCAGGTTTTGTGTGAGCCTATTGATAGAGCTTTGGAGGTGACAAAGTATAGAGGATAGAGTCTCAGTGGATAGAGATCCAGTAGCTAACATAGTTAAAGATAGATCTAAGTGAGTCTTCAAGTGGAGAGAGGTCCACCAATCAATGCAATAGAGAGACAAATTCTTCTAGAAGATCACATAGCCAGAGCAAAATGGGAAAGAGTTCTCCTGTGGAAGAGATACATGAACTTAATATTAGGGGATCAACATCTCCTTTGGACATAGATCCATAAACATTGTAATTGGGAGTGATTACCAAAGAGATTGATTGAGAAAGTTTTAGTAAAATATTTTCTCCGTGGAGTACCTCACATTGGGGGAACCACATTAAATATTGTGTCTCAATTATGTGTGGTGACTTGTGCTCTTGCTTACTACTGCTATCTGAGTTATTAATGCACACTTCTATATTTGGTTATTACAATTATGGACATTAATTGATATTGATTTGGAAAGAAATTAAAAAGTGGTCTTATACTATTCACCCCCTCCCTCTTAATATAAGCTTGTGTTCTTCATATTCCTTCTTCCATGCCCATATGTATCATTGATGAATTTGTATTTCCTAGTGACCTCCAAGGTGAAGAGGTACTCCATAGTGTAGTAAGGTAGGAGAAAATATTTTCCAGTAAAACCATACATCCGAATAACCAGGCCCTGTGTAAGTTGAAATACATCACCCTTCACTTTCTCCACTACTTCGTTTCTCATCTCCTTCTGTACTCGGGCATAGACACTGTAAATTAGCTCAAGTACAAGTATCAAAAACATTATGTTGAAGGTATAATAAGACTCTCTTTTTGAAAAAATTGATTCCATTGGTAGATCGATAGCACTTCGTCCTTCTCGTTCATTAGATTCTTGGTGATGAAAGTGAAACGATATCACATATGGTAGAAAAGTACCAAGCAAGAAAATAGCAGTATATAAAAGATATATCCTTGCTACTCTACACATATCTTAGCTACAAGTGGATTTATCACACCACCCATTCTACCCAATCAAAGAAAATGGGCTGCATTTTTGGTCTCATAGCAGCAGGGGAATAAAATTTACCATGTGAAATGAATTTTTTGAGAGAAATCTATCACTTGTATATCATCGCATCTATGGAAATACCCATAACCCACACCAATATGGAGTACAGATCAGGGTACTTAAACTCTCTCAAGGGTCTAGATATTTCAGGCAACTCCCCAAATGTTGGCTTTTCCAATAATATTTCCTCCATAAACCACCGCATCAGTGCTATAGACTTGTATCTCTCATTTTGCTCTATTATGTTTGTTTTTCTGATAGTGAAGTTAGTTAGAGGTTGCTCACCACATGCAAAGGCATATCTGACACTATTTATAGAAATATGAAATAGGATATCCCCCTTGGCATTTTTTACTATTCTTGTATGAGGGTCATAAAATTGAGCAATTTCGTACACCAATTTTGGACATGTATGTACTGGCATGCACAAGTACTATTACAGGTGAGAAAAATAGGCTACAATCCACTTAATTTGAGAAAAAACCTTTTTAAGCATGGTATAAATATTTTGATGCAGCATCTCTATGTCTTTGTTTGTGAGCACGCAATCTCTTATTTTGTTGAGCCCATCATTGTGTGGTGCCAGTACCACTTGCCTTTTCTATGATTTTTTCTTCTAGCTCTTTGGTCCCTCACCTTGCTTTTCTATGGTTGGTTTTCCATGAGTATTTACCTTCCTATATTTGGTGTTCTTCTTACCCATTTTTAGATGTCCTTTTCTTTTTAATTAACAAAATAACTTAGATGCTTATTCGGAGATAGAACAAAAACCTCCTTAGCACCTAGCACAAGTGCTTTACTAGCAATTTAGTCGATGCTCTTTGCACTCACAATTTCTATGTAGCAACCAAGTCCTTTAAAAAATTTACGTATGTCATTTCCAGTGCGGAAAAAACTTCTTATAGTAGGGTAACAATATCTACCACCTTAATTAATAGTGGGAGAAATAAATGCATGTGGAGATTGTACATGATATTGGAGACCTCATATATGATCTTATGGGTGGTGGATCACTTTCCTTTAATGATGGATTTTGGCATACACCATAATATTCCTTGTAACTCATGCCCTACCACTTTATGCTTTTCAAGGTCCATGTTCTTACTCCAACGACCCTTCTCAGGCTGTGTATTTGATTTCTTTCCTGGGGATGTGCATTCAGAGTATTGCAAGAGTGAAACCTTCTTGCACTCGCTTGGGTTACCTAAAATCCCTTTTCACTTGATTAAAACACCGAAACACTTTCCTCTTTTAAAAGCATTATTCGATGCTTTTCTCTATGCTTTAAGAGAGAGACTTATGCCTAGAAAATCAATTGTGCTTATGTGGCACATGTAAGGCACATTTATCTAGAGTGCAATCTTCTATATTGGGTGCTTCACCTAAAAGAAAGTAGATGGAAATAAGTTTCTTCACCCTTTAGATTGATTTTCACCTTAAAATAAAGTAAACCCTTCTTTTCGCTAATGCAAGTTCCAAAAAATGGCCTTCCTTAATTTAAAATGTTCGAAAAAGTTGATAGTTTTTTTAATTTCCATACACAAACATCTCATTGGGGCGAGCGAGCTTCAAACCTTCTTTTTCACCACATGGAATTTCTAACCCGTGGGCCTAATTTCATCATCTATATAAAATGGCAACTAGCCTCACTTGCAAGATGCCTAAAAAATCAAGCTCAGCAAAAAAAAACACGTAAGCTCTTCTTAACTAGTAGAGGCACCCGTAATAGTCTTCCTTTGAAAATAAAAATTCCTTTTAGCTCCTTGCCACATGGCATTTGCATGAAAAAACAACTAGAAGGAAGTTTTTTTTTACCTCCCCTTGCATCTTACATAAAAATGGTGGTGAAAGCACTTTTCACTCAAAAAAGTGCCCGAAATGGCCCTTGACCAATCTCTAACTTCAAAATTTAATTTAAATGCTTAAAATACTAGCTTACGAAAAAGCAGCCTTTTAATGAAAGCACTCCTTCCTTATCTCGTTGACATGTGGTGCTCAATACAAGAGTTGTCTTTTTTGAACATTTGCATGGGTGAAAGAGTGCACACTTGACTTTGACCATGAGGGCTTTCACTAAAAATGTGAGTGTAACTTAATTTCAAAATATTTGGGGGGCAAAAATATCTTGGTGACCCTACCTTAGCTGTAACTTTCACCTCTTAAGACATCAAAGCATAGATTCACTACCATGTAGGAGCGAAACCACATTCATTCAATTTTGAAATGTTAAAACGACATGGCACCATTTATCTGCTGAACTGCTTTTCCAGGTGATGCAATTAGACCAGTGAATGCAAGCCCCTTTCACTCAAGAGGAGATTAAAAAAGCTTCTTGCTAGTTTTAGCACCAAAACTACCCTTTCTTATTTCTCTCATGCTATAAAATATGCAAACTTAAAAAAAACCACTAACTTAAACTCTTCTGCTATGTTTCCTTGCCAACTCAACTTCGTACCTTGGTAGGGAGCTTGGCCAAAACTGCATAGCTGAGAGTGCAAAGGGAAGGGAAGTGAAGAGACTTATTCTAGGGAGGAAAGATATATACACACATATATACAAGGGAATCAAATATGTACACAATTGAGGAACCTTTTCTACTACTTATCACTGGTAGTATGCCTTCAAATGAAGGCCATTGACTGATATAGGGAGAGTGAAACCATTCAAATCTTGTAGAATTAAATATTTTACCTGATTAACATCGAAGATATAAAATGGGCCCTCCTAGAATACATCAAATGTTTCATGATTCTCTGGTTTAGATTTTCTCTCGTTAAATTTCAACACCAAGTCACCAACTTGGAAAGTTTGGTCGAAGGTCCTTTTTCTGAACCAATTTTTCATGGTCTTCGCATGCTTGACAAAATCTTCATAATATTTTTCTCTTTCTTCTTCTAATTGTAGTAATTGAGCTAATATGGCAATCATGGGATCAAAATTCTCATTTTCATCACCAAGCAACCAGAACTATTGTAATGCAGACAACTCAATATGCATAGGAAGAACTGCCTCCTTCCCATACACCAAAGAATATGATGATGTCTTGATCGATTTTTTAATTGAAATGCAATTGGCCCATAGGGCTTGATCAAGAAGTAGGTGTCAGCTCCACTTTTTACCTTCCAATATTTTCTTCAAGATCCTCAGTAAGTTCTTGTTTGTGGATTCTGCTAAACCATTGTCCTGCGGGTAATAGTTATATGAATTTTTTAAGTATATTCCATACTTACTTGCAAATTCATAGATTCTAGCACTGGTGAAGGGAGTTTCATTATCTATGATAATTTCATATGGTATTCTGAAGTGAGTTATCAATCCCTCCAAGGGCGCAATAACCACCTCCTGGTTAGCTTGCTTTGTTGGCACTGATTTCGCCCACCAGGAAAAATAGTTTGTAGTTATTATAATATACTTGTACGCTATGGAAGAATTAGGATCTATTACCCCAATGAAATATAGGCCCCACTATTGGAATGGAGATTTGAATTGAATTGGATGTAAGGGCAAAGAAGCATTTTTTCTCTGGTCGATGTATCTCTGGCACTTATCGCACTTCTAGCTGACTTTGAAGGTATCAAAAAATATGGTGGGCCAATAATATCTCACTTTAATAATTTTTAAGGCCATAGGCCTTCCTATTAAATTTCCTCCTAACATTATAGAATGGAATTCATCGAGGATCCTCTACTTCTATATCCCCATAACACACCTCAAGAGAATCCCATATATATTCCTATGAAACAAACCATCTGGCAACAATACGTACCTGCATGCTTGAAGCCTGAACCTTCTACTCTATGAAGCATTGAGGTGAGAAGGGCATATTCTGGTATTAAATTAAATAACAAGATCCTTTGTCAAATCCTTTCCATATACATACCGATTAGCAAGGCTGCTTTCTAGCACTGAGTATTCCCACTAGTATGCTATCACTTCGGAGGTGATGCTCCTGGCAAGTTCTTGGTACAATGCTCGACTGTGGAACAACTTGGTGGGTCTGACTTCAATGTCAAATTATTGGATCTTAGAGATCCAACCAGATCTTTTGTCTCCCATTTCTCCTTGAATGATAAAATTTTTGACATCTAGATGCAAAACATACACTATTGTCCTGCTTTGGGAAACAAAATATCTAAACTTTTTTAGTGATCTCATAACTGCATGGACTTGTCTTTCAATTAAATTGTAATTCTCCTCGTTCGAATAAATTACTTGGCTGAGAAATGCTATTGGAAACTCATCTTTGTATTCACCTTTCTACATGAGGACTTTCGCATAGCTCTCTAGTTCACCAACTATGTAAAGGATGAAATCCTTGGAGTAATCTGGGTTTACCAAAATTGGAGCTTGGATGATTTGTGCCTTGATTTCCTCAAATGCTTGCTTCCTCTTCTCTTTCCATATGAATTTGGCATCCTTTTTTAGGAGTTCAGTCATTGGCTTGACTACTTGGGTGAATTTAGATACAAACTTTCTAACAAAAGTGATCTATCTGAAAAAGGATTATAGGCCTTTCTTATTTTCTAGTAGTGGAAGCTTGAGAAGAGCTTCAGCTCTGTCAGGATCAATGGCTAGCCCTTTTTTTTAAAATCACATGGCCCAAAATTTTACCCTCTTTCACTACAAAGATATATTTCTTCAGGTTAATAGATATCTTGAACTCTCAAAATTTTCCAAACACCTACCGTAGATGCAAGCCATGCTCCTCTCTCTTATGTGAGAAGATGGTCATGTCATCCAAGTAAATCATAATGACACAGTTCAATAGCTCACTGAATGCCAGATCCATGGCTCTCTAGAATGTGGCTCCAACATTTGAGATACCAAATGGCATCCACTGATAGGCAAACATACCCCATTTAGTGGTGAGCACCATTTTGTATTGGTCTTCATCTTTCACCCAAATCTGGTTATATCCAAAGAAACCATCAAGGAGAGAAAATTGATGTGCCCCTACCACTACATGAAGAATCTGATCGATTTGAGGTAGCGGGTAATGGTCTTTTAGTCATGCTTGGTTCAATTTTAGAAAGTCAATGCACAAGCGAATGTCTCCATTTTTATTTTGTATAGGGACAAAATTGGCCACCCAATAATAATGCTTAATTGGATAAATTATTTTTTCTTTGAGCATCTTCAAGAGTTCGGCCTTCACTAGTGCCTCGATATTTGGGTTGATAGGCCTCTATTTCTTTTGGAATGATTTGACTCCTTGTAGCTTTATTGTGTGTTGAATGATGATTTTGTCATATCCCTTCAGGTCTTGGTAACACAAAGCAATGATATATGGATATTCCTTGTACAGAGCCCTAATTTGATCAATCTCTTTGAGGGTGCAATCATCTTGACCTTGATAACCTTCTCGAGTTCTAGCTCCAAGTTTTTATAATGTCTCTCATCTACTTTGATCTTATGGGTAATTGACCTATAATTTTGATTGAATAGACTTTCAAGTGTTATCAACCCCTTTGGGATGTGATTATTTTTCAGCTGAATCAATCCCTCATGCTTTTTTTGCATCCAAGGTTCTCTTCTCGATGGTGCTAGCTTTGTTGATCTAGGAAAGTGATAATATGCTCATCGTTACCAAAAAATTTCCAGTGGATATTCTTTTCAGGTAATAAAGGCCTATAAAATAACCTCACCATTTTAGGTTTTTGTATCATAATATTAGCTAGAGAAAATTTTATGTCAATGGATGCCAAGAGGTTGGCATGCTTGTTTCGCTCCCACAAAATTGACTGGATGTTTAGTGCTTTGAAGTACTCTAACAAGTCCCACACTTTTTTATGATAGGATTTCAGGTAATGCTATTTCAAAACACATTGGTTAGTGATTTGATTACAGATTAGCTTTGAATCTTTGTATATCTGTAACTATTTGATTCCTAACTTCTCAGCCTTCCTTAGACCTAGGCACATGGCTTCATATTCAACTACATTATTAGTGTAGCTCCAAGTAATTATATAAGAATATGTGCTCTACTTTCCTAAAGGAGATATAAGGACAACCCCTAATCTGAAACCACTCTTACATCATACACCATTAAATAAAAGCCTCCACAGTTGATAGGAAATAGGGTCTTCATCACTTGGTACTTCAGCATTTTCGAGACTGGTGATCGAGTATCACCCTATTTCTATTTTGATCATGGAATTGAAATCCTACATGGACAAGTTATCTTATATGTGAAGGTCATCCAGAGCTTCCCCCATCAGGTCTACTTCTTCTACTTCCTCAACTTTTTCAATTATATTAACAAAGTCCACTTGCTTCTCTACATCTTTGATTATTTCAATATGAAAGGTAGAGGTTTTTCATTAAAAACCTTAATCATTTTCCCTTTGAAAGGAATTTCTAGATGTGAATAATCTAGGGACAAATAGCCCCCTAGTTTGGTGGTGAATTCTCTTGATATGCACATACTGAAGTATGGCTCTAGATCCACCACTATAACTTCTTGTATTATGGTGATTTGTGATATCTTATGCAACACGATAAAAATATCCTTGATTACCCATACTATCTTCATCTAAGTCTCATCCAATTAGAGCACTCTAGGACCACTCATGTACTCCATACCCATAATCTTACAAATAGCCTTGGGCATTACAGTAGTTGTGGTATGAGATTCGATCATGCAATTATGCATAACCCATCCCTCCATCTTGAGGGATAGATAAAATGGTGGTGGCCTATTCTTCCCAATGGCCAAGGTAGTCAATGTTTGATACAAGATAGTATGGGTTGGATTTTCCTTTTCTTTAGTATACTTTAGTGATTATTGTAATAAATCTACTTGTCTAGGTAGCTGAAACACATCGAAGAGGCTTACCTTAGCTAGATTTTTCTTTAGTTATTCAATGATACTATAAGCCCCTATACCAAACTCACCTCCCTCCTTCATAGTTTTATATCCGGTTTAGCACATGTTATGTTGCTTCTACCCTCTGATGCTCAGTCAATGAGAGGTACCTAAGCCTTTCTTTTTTTTGATCTCTTGTCTCGGTCTGAGGCTGGGAGGTTGAAGCCTGTGGTTGAGGAATTCTCCCTCTAGATTTTGAAGGTAATATATCCTTCAATAAGATGGGTCCCTTCGATATTGACATTTGGGTAGGCTCTTTTATTGGTGATAGTGTCTTATCGCTTGGCATATTGGAACTAACAAGTACTTTTAACGGTTATATTTGGACCGGATCAACATCAATGGGTTTTTTACCTACTCTCATAAGAATGACAACTTGTTCAATAGGTGGGATCATATATTTGTGATCCATATCTCTAATCATGTTCACTTGTCCACCAGGTACATTGTCTGCTATGGTCTACACATAGTTCAAATGTACCATGTAGGTCTCCTTGATGTGCGAGTCATTGTAGGTAGAACACCAATAAGCTCTATTCGATAGACCAAATTATTCATTATTTAACATAGTTGTATTTATTTTGGAAGCTCTACTAGTGAAAGCAACTTGTTCTCTGGTAATCGAGGGACAAGGGAAAAATATCCTTGTCTAGAAACCCTGATTAGATTACCTACTTTTAAGGATGGTGATCTCATTCACCATTGCCCTCATCGATCATCATATATTCTACAATTCTTTGACCTAGTCTGAATTTGTAATTGTTAGAGGCACGAGCAATGGTAATGGTTCCAATGGTGCAGGTAATGCTTAATTGGATAAATGATTTTTGCTTTGAGCATCTTCAAGAGTTCAGCCTTCACTAGTGCCTCGATATTTGGGTTGATAGGCCTCTATTTCTTTTGGAATGGTTTGAATCCTTCTTATAGATCTATTGTGTGTTGAATTATGCTTTTGTTATATCCCTATAGGTCTTGGTAACACCAAGAAATGATATCTGGATATTCCTTATACAGAGCCTTGATTTGATGAAGGTGTAATCAGCTTCGACCTTGATAACCTTCCTGGGTTCTAGCTCCAAGTTTTTTATAATGTCTCTCATCTACTTTGATCTTATGAGTAATCGACCTATAATTTTTATTGAATATACTCTCATGTATTATCAACCCATTTGGGATGTGATTTTTTTTTAGCTAAATCAACCCCTCATGCTCTTTCACATCCAGGGTTCTCTTCTCGATGGTGCTGGCTTCGTTGATCAGGAAAGTGATAATCTGCTCATCGTTACCAAAAACTTTCCAATGGATATTCTTGTTAGGTACTAAATACCTATAAACTAACCTCACCATTTTATGTTTTTGTATCATATTATTAGCTAGAGAAAATTTGATTCCAATGGATGCCAAGAGGTTGGAATGCTTTTTTTGCTCCCACAAAATTGATTGGATATTTAGTGCTATGAAGGACTCTAACAAGTCCCACACTTTGTTATGATAGGCTTTTAGGTAATGCTATTTCAAAATACATTGGTTAGTGATTTTATTGTAGATTAGCTCTGAATATTTGTAGATATGTAACTATTTTATTCCTAACTTCTCAGCCTTCCTCAGACCTAGGCATAGGGATTCATATTCAACTACATTATTAGTGTAGCTCAAAGTAATTCGATAAGAATAGGTGCTCTAATTTCCTGAAGGAGAGATAAGGATAACCCCTGCTCCAAAACCACTTTACATCATGCACCATCAAATAAAATCTTCCACAGTTGATCGAAAATAGGGTCTTCATCACTTGGTACATCAATCTTTTCAAGCCTAGTGATCGAGTATCATCCCATTCTTGTTTCAATCATAGCATTGAAATCCTACATGGATAAGTTATCTTATATGCGAAGCTCATCCAGAGCTTCTCCCATCAAGTCTACTTCTTCTACTTCCTCAAATTTCTCAATCAGATTAACTGTGTCCACTTGCTTCTTTGCATCTTGGATTCTTTCAATATGAAAGGAAGAGGGTTTTTCATTAAAAAGCTTAAACCTTTTCCCTTTGAAGGAAATTTCTATATGTGAATAATCTAGGGACAAATAGCCCCCTAGTTTGATGGTGAATTCCCTTGATAGGAACATACCGAAGTATGGATCTAGATCCACCACCATAACTTCTTGTATTATGGTGATTTGTGACATATTATGCAACATGATAAATATATCCTTAATCACCCCTACTATCTTCATCAGAGTCTCATCCAATTAGAGCACTCCAAGACTACTCGTGCACTCCATACCCATAATCTTGAAAACAACCTTGGGCATTACAGTAGTTGTGGTGCCAGAGTCGATCATGCAATTACGCATAACCCATCCCTCCATATTGAGGGACAAATAAAATGGTGGTGCCCTATTCTTCTTGATGGCCAAGGTAGTCAATTTTTGAGATAAGATAGTATGGGCTGGATTTTCCTTGTCTTTAGTAGACTTTAGTGATTCTTGTAATAGATCTACTTGTTCGGGTAGATGAAACACATCGAAGAGGCTTACCTTAGCTAGATTTTTCTTTAGTTATTCAATGATACTATAGGCCCCTATACCATAATCACCTCCTTCATTCATAGTTTTTTATTTGGTTCAATACTATTGTTTTGCTTCTACCCTTTGACGCTTAGTCAATGAGAGGTACCTAAGCCTTTCTTTTACCTGATCTCTTGTCTCAATCTGAGACTGGGAGGTTGAATCTTGTGGTTGAGGAATTCTCCCTCTAGATTTTGAAGGTAAGAGATCCTTCAAAAAGATGGGTCCCTTTGGCCTTGACATTTGGGTAGGCTCTTTTACTAGTGATAGCATCTTCTCACTTGGAATCTAAGAACTAACAAGTAATTTTAATGGTTGCATTTGGATCGGATCAACTTCAATGGGTTTTTTACATACTCTCATAAGAATGACAACTTGTTCAATAGGGGGGATCATAAATTTTTGATCCATATCTCTAATCATGTTCACTTGTCCACCAGGTACATTGTCTTCTAGGGTCTACACATAGTTCAAATGTAGCATGCAGGTCTCCTTGACGTGCGGGTAATTGTAGGCAGAACACCAATAAGCTCTATCCGATAGACCAAATTCTTCATTATTTAACACAGTTGTATTTCTTTTGGAAGCTCTACTAGTGAAATAATCTTATTATTTGGTAATCGAGGGAGGATGGGAAAATATCCTTGTCTAGAAACCCTGATCAGATTACCTACTTTTAAGGATGGTGATCTCATTCACCATTTCCCTCATCGATGATCATATATCCTACAATTCTTTGACCTAGTCCACATTTGTAATTGTCGAAGGCATGGACAATGGTAATGGTTCCAATGGTACAGGTAATACTTAATTGGATAAATTATTTTTGCTTTGAGCATCTTCAAGATTTTAGCCTTCACTAGTGCCTCGATCTTTGGGTTGATAGGACTCTATTTCTTTTGGAATGGTTTAACTCCTTCTTGTAGCTCTATTGTGTGTTGAATGACGCTTTTTTCATATCCCTTCAGGTATTGGTAACACCAAGCAATGATATCTGGATTTTCCTTATACAGAGCCCTGATTTGATCAAGCTCTTCAAGGGTGCAATCGGCTTCGACCTTGATAACCTTCCCGAGTTCTAGCTCCAATTTTTTATAATGTCTCTCATCTACTTTGATCTTATGGGTAATCGACCTATAATTTTTATTTAATAGACTTTCAAGTGTTATCAACCCCATTGGGATGTGATTATTTTTCAGCTGAATCAATCCCTCATGCTCTTTCTCATCCAAGGTTCTCTTCTTGATGGTGTTGGCTTTGTTTATCAGGAAAGTGATAATCTGCTCATCATTATCAAAAACTTTCCAATGGATATTCTTGTTAGGTACTAAAGGCCTATAAACTAACCTCACCATTTTAGGTTTTTGTATCATAATATTAGCTAGAGAAAATTTGATGCCAAGGGATGCCAAGAGGTTGGCATGCTTGTTCCACTCCCACAAAATTGATTGGATGTTTAGTGCTATGAAAGACTCTAACAAGTCCCACACTTTGTTATGATAGGCTTTCAAGTAATGCTATTTCAAAACACATTGGTTAGTGATTTTATTGCATATTAGCTCTAAATATTTGTAGATTTGTAACTATTTGATTCCTAACTTCTCAACCTTCCTCCTTTTAAGGTTTTTTATTAAAAACTTTAATAATTTTCCCTTTGAAGGGAATTTCTAGATGTGAATAATCTAGGGATAAATATCCCCCTAGTTTGGCGATGAATTCCCTTGATAGGCACATACTGAGGTATGGCTCTAGATCCACCACCATAACTTCTTGTGTTATGGTTATTTGTGACATATTATGCAACACGATCAAAATATCCTTGATCACCCCTAATATCTTCATCAGAGTCTCATCCAATTAGAGCACTCCATGACTACTTGTGTACTCCATACCCATAATCTTGCAAATAGCCTTGGGCATTATAGTAGTTTTGGTGCGAGAGTCAATCATAAAATTATGCATAACCCATTCCTCCATATTGAGGGACAAATAAAATGGTGGTGGTATATTCTTCCTGATTTCCAAGGTAGTCAATATCTGAGACAAGACAGTATGGGATGGCTTTTCCTTGTCTTTAGTAGACTTTAGTGATTCTTGTAATAGATCTACTTATGTGGGTAGTTGAAACGCATCGAAGAATCTTACCTTAGCTAGATTTTTCTTTAGTTATTCAATGATACTATAGGCCCCTATACCAGACTCACCTCCCTCCTTCATAGTTTTATATCTGGTTCAATATTGTTGTGTTGCTTCTACCCTCTAACGCTTAGTTAATGAGAGGTACCTAAGCCTTTATTTTTCTTGATATCTTGTCTCGATCTAAGGTTGGGAGGTTGAAGCCTATGGTTGAGGAATTATCCCTCTAGATTTTGAAGGTAAGAGATCCTTCAATAAGATGGGTCCCTTTGGCCTTGACATTTGGGTAGGCTTTTTTACTGGTGATAGTGTCTTCTCGCTTGGCATATTGGAACTAACAAGTACTTTTAACGGTTGCATTTGGATCGGATCAACTTCAATGGGTTTTTTACCTACTCTCATAAGAATGAAAACTTGTTCAATAGGGGGGATCATAAATTTGTGATCCATCTCTCTAATCATGTTCACTTGTCCACCAAGTATATTGTCTGCTAGGATCTACACATAGTTCAAATGTACCATGCTGGTCTCCTTGATGTGCGGGTCATTGTAGGTAGAACACCAATAAACTCTATCCGATAGACCAAATTCTTCATTATTTAACACAATTGTATTTCTTTTGGAAGCTAAACTAGCGAAAGTAGCTTGTTCTCTAGTAATCAATGGAGGAGGGGCAAATATCCTTGTCTAGAAACCTTGATCATATTACCTACTTTTAAGGATGGTGATCTCATTCACCATTGCCCTCATCGATGATCTTATATCCTACAATTCTTTGACCTGGTCCTAATTTGTAATTGTCGAAGGCATGTGCAATGGTAATGGTGCCAATGGTGTAGGTAATGTTGGATATGGGATAGGATCTATAAGTTGGGGGATATCAGGTACGGGTAACTATGGGATGGGTACCATTTGGTTCTGAGAAGAACAAAAACTCCATGATGTAATAGGGTACATTGGGGGAGTAGGCAATGACTAATAGGATGCACTAGGATATAGATTCTAAGCTAAATCTAGAAAAATTGGCATAGTCATTTTTGGAGGTAACTTACTGATAGTAACTAAATCAACCTCGATCTTCTATGCCTAAGCGTACAAGGCTATAAATATGTTGAAATTAGCATATCAGATGCTCATGCCAATGTTCGAATGTAAAGCTCTTAGGTAATAGAATGTTGCTTGCTCCAGGGTGGGTCGAATGCTATCAGTATTTCTCTACCAAGTTTAGGAAAACCTAACATTAAAATTAGCTATCTTCTCCTATGGGTGTCATTAAATAGTGGTGAACTGATGTAATAATGAAAAGGGTTCTTCTTGCTCATTAAAACCTTTTATCAATTGCTTGGTCAACTGGTCCCACATGGTGATGGTAACAGGTGGTAAGGATCAATACCTGTAGAGGATTTTACCTCTAAGTAAGAGTACTAACAATCTCACCATAACATATTTATCTGTGATGTTGTGAATAGTGGCCAGAGAAGCCACATATTGAACATGCTCATAAGTTTTCTTCCCAGTACCATCATATGTGGGCAAAGCCTTTAGCACTATAGTTGGGATATGGTTCTTAGCCTGCAGGTTCAGTGGTCTTTAATGATTCTAGGCCAAAAACTGCCTGGGTGGATTTTGTGCCATCTAGACTGTAGTGCTTTGTTGAGGAGGAAAGCTAGCTACGATGCTGAAGGACTTAGAGTTTGTGAAAGTATACCGACTACTTGTGAGGATATCCCGACTAATAAAATAGTTGAGGGAACTACTCTAGGATGTTCTCCCAAAGCATCGATGTTAAGCTCAAAGAATTCAACTGTATCTTCTAGATTCCTAGCATTCAATATTGTGATCATGATGGGGAGGTATTTTAACCAACTTCAATATTCGAAGGCTTCTAGGTTTAGTTGAGTCACCATACATTCTAATTTAACCAAAAAAATATAGACATCAAGCCTTAATACTTTTGGAGATGGAACGTTTGCGTCCCACCGGGTATGCCAAACATTGTTGGTCAAGAATCTACCTTAGGTATAGAATTTTTCATCTATGTGCCCTAGACCTGACCAATATTGAAAGGCCAAAATAAAGAAATACCCCCTGTGTCAATCTCCAGAGAGTTATGGTTCTATTACTAACTATTTTTAGCTTACATATTTAGAGAACAAGAAAGGAATAAAAAATGATTGAAAGAAATGGATAAAATGTTGTAAACCAATTGAGGAGGGGTGATGAATTGATAGGAAGATTGAAAATTTTTAACCTCAAACCAGCAGCATTTCACACAAAGAACACAATAGAAACCAAAACCAAAATTTCTTAAACATGTAGTTTTCAGGGATATTCCAATATTCACCCTTTATAGGCATTTAAATCCAAGAATAGAATTTAAATTTTTTGATAATGAAATGATTTTGACATAAATAAATGATAAAATATCTACACATAGAATTGGATTAGAATTAGAGCCAGGTTTTCCTTGCATTCATAGCAGAGCTCAAGTTTACAAAGATTTCAAGCAAATTTCCCATTCTTAAAACATTGGATTTGCTAGTTTTTATAGAGGATTCCACCTCTAAAACATTAATATTCAATTGCAATCCATTATTGTGGTAGGAAGTATTCAATTTGGAAACACTTCAAGAGTTATGGGGTATGGAAACATCTGACTGTAGACACTAAAATCATGTCAATCTGATTAGGTGACCAAAAGCAATGGCTAAGTTGACATCATATGGCCCCCTTGGGTAGACCTCAAAGGTTACATAGTGGTCCTAACCACTCTTGGAAGGATCTACCCCACTTTTGGGAAGTTTTGGTCCATATAGGCACCATCGTCCCACCCAGGGATGAGGGCTAATCACCACCGTCCCACCTAGGGACAGTCACATGCCACCATGCCTGGGTGGGACGACCAGGGTCTTTGACCTAGAAAAAGTCAAAATTGGGGCAAATGGCACCTAGAAACTATAATTTACCCTACCTATTCGATCATGCAGACTTGAGGGTGCAAAATCCTTATGAAATGCTATAGAATAGAGGCAAAAAATGGATATTCTCTTCCCCTTCCAATGCATGCTAAACTTTGGACAAGTGGCGCCTCTTACCTTGCATGTCTTTGCATGCCTATTTTCCCATGAGCATATTTTGGCTATAAAGTGGATCCATTTTCCACCCAAAATATAGAGAGGAGTTTTGAGACATAGCAACAAAGTGCTACCAATATTTCCCCTCACCATTTTGTGCCTTTTTCCCTTATAATCTCCACCTAGCAAAGCATGTTATCGAGTGATTCAAGAGGTGCAAATTTATTTTCATAACCAAACCAATTGAGTGAATTTCATCCCCAAATTCAATGATAACACCATTAATAGAGTATTTGACCAATTCACAGAGGAATTAGTGGTAGAAAATCAACAGAACTAGTGGTCATCTACCCCAGGACGGTCCCTAGTCTGTGATAGTTACCACCATCCCTACAAGGTAAGGTCATATATTGAGGTATTATTTTTCTACTTTTTATAAATATGCATATTCTAGGATAGTCTAAAAACCTACTATTCAAATTTCATGCAATTTGGAGCTATATTGAGTGAGTTATTACATTTTTAGTATTTTGTAGGTCTACTTGGCCCATCTGAAGGTGCACATGAATATGTGATCAATTTTGCTAATCTATTCACATGGGTTCTCTTTAAATATTATTTTATATATTATTTCCAAGTTTGGTTTTATTTGGAGATGTTTAGGACCAAAAATCACTTATTTTGGGTTTTGTAGGCTTAGGAAGCGCACTACGAATGCGACACAAATTTGGATGCAATTTCTATTATGTTTTCAATTATATATTTCCAAAATCATATTTTATGCATGTATCTGAAATTTGGAATCATTTGGAGTTGTTTTATATGGTCGCATTGCATATTTACACTTTCTAGCCTTTCATTGCATGTATTGTTGTTGCATGTTTCACAATCCGCACTTGCTATTGACAAAATTTGGTTTCCTTGTGTGTAGGTGCAGGTTCAGAAGCATAGGATCATAATATCAAAGAACAAAGTAGCAGCATCATAGGCCCACCCACTTCAATCATGGGTACGAGGAAGAACATTGGAAGGGCACCTAAGTTATTGAAAGGATTTGATCCTTGGACACCATTTTGTAACATGTGTATCAATCTAGAGCCCTAAAGGGGATATTTATGTAGCCATGGTTTGATATGTCAAATTAAATAAATAATAACTCCATTTCATGCATTTTATTTATCTTATCATTCTTACTTGAATGCTCCTTGTGTAATTCTTATTCAACACTAGTGATAGATGCATCTTGTTTAGCATTTTTTTCCATGTTGGACATTTTGAGAAGATGAAGTTGTCATTGATGTCAAGGATAAATTGTCATTGATCTCAAAAGGTCAAAAGGAATAATGCAAAAGTGTGGTGACAAAAGAGCTTCATAATGTTTATTTTTAAATATTATGTGAAGCACAAAATAAAAGGTTTTATTAAAACCATGGTTGGGAAAATCAAAAATATTTTCTAAAACCTAAGGAGGATTTTATTTTAAAAAATCCCAAAGGAGATTTAAATATTTAATTTATAATATTTAAATTCTTTTGAATTTAAATAATTATAAATAAATATTTTTAGAAGGTAAATTTGGAAGCGCCAACGCAACATTGTTTCCCCGACAAATTTCCTCTTTGTTGATGTGTGTGACAAGGAAGGCATATGGTATAAATACCATATCCATTCCTAAGTTTTGGCATCCATTTTTAATTGCATCCACCTTAAGTGAAAATATCTTGTAATTTTTAAAATGTGTGCCTCCCAAATAGCATAGTGTGTTTCCATCGACATCGAAGGAAGAGCCAAGGGCTCTTAAGGGTTTGAAGGAGTCAAAGCACATGTTGTGCTTTGAGGCTCCAAGTGGAGCATGTGGCTCACATAGCGTGGAAGCCATGGCCAAGGCATTGTGGGAGTATTGCACCAATTTTTTATCCCCACGGATTGCAAAAAGTGGTAACATTAATTTTTGGAAATTATTTTAATTTGCTTTGCTAAGGTTTAAGGAGGGATAAGGTGGAAGTTAGTTTGTGTGTTGAGGAAATATTTTTTTGATATATGAAGGGTTAATTGTTGCTAAAGTTAAATTTTTTTACCTTAGAAAAGTGAGAGATTGACTTATTGCAATATTTTATAAAGTGATTTATTTAATTAATGCAATATTAAGTAAGGAGTCATAAGTAGAGTTTGGATTATTTTTTTGAGATATTTTATGAAAAGGGTTATGATGAAATTGAAGTGTTAAGATGTTCTTTTGATGAGTTAAAGTTTTGGAAGAAGTATTTTGATTGAAGATCTGTGGTGTTGGATATTATTTTAATAAGGAGAAATAAGGTGTAATTAAGTTTGATTAATTTTCATAATTAAGGATTATTTTGTGAAGAGGTTAGTGTGATATTTTATCATCTAACTATTGAAATTGGCAAAAGAGAAAATTATGATTGAGACAAGTTTTCTAAGGTCACTTCTACATCAAATAAAAGGTATGGGCATATTATTCTTTGGTTGAAATGATTGATTGAGGTTTTCTAAAAACAATATTGGAGTGAAAAGGACTTTGTTAAGTTTTCCTTGTTGAGTGTGTTTTGAATTAATGCTTCAAGGTTTTATGGAATAGAGGATAAGGAAAGTAACCTTGTTTGATAAGAATTGTTGTTGAAGTGATTGGTTGAGTGAAGAAATTGAACTAGGGTTTGTAAAGATCATGAGTATCATTATTATGTGAAGATTTTTTTATAAGCATTGTTGTTGAAGTGATTGGTTGAGTGAAGAAATTGAACTAGGGTTTACAAATATCATGAGTATCATTGGTATGTGATATTGGTTTATAAGCATTGTTGGAATATTTGAGTGAATTTCATAAGTTTGGACTAGGGTTTGTCAGCAAGGGTTAATTTGTTGAGTGAGTGATTGAGTAGAGTTGGTTGAGCCTAGTCAAGTGGATGTGTTTATGTGATAGTTCAATTTTTGTGAAACAAATTGTTCTATATTCTAAATTGATTTGAGAAAGATATTGAGTGTTGATGAATGTGAAACATATTGAGTCTCTAAAAATTATCTATATGTTTTTGTAATAAAAGAGATATTGAAAGTGATTGAGATTTTGTGAGTGTGAAGCATATTGAGTCTCTAACAATTCTCTATATGTTTCCATGGTAGAAAGAGAAATTGAAATTAATTGAGTATTGTGGTGAATGTGAAGCATATTGAGTCTCTAACAATTATCTTTATGTTTCTATGAGATTGGACAAGTTCTAGTGAGGACTTATTGAGCAGATTTGAGGTAAGTATTTGAGAAGACTTGTGGACAGAGTTGTGTGAGCTTTTGTGGAAGCTTACAATACAGAGTTTAAGGACTTAAATAGTTGAGAAGATTGGACAAGTTCTAGTGAGGACTTGTTGAGCAGATTGGACAAGTTCTAGAGAGGACTTGTGGATAGATTAGTGTGAGCTTTTGTGGAAGCTTACAAGGTATATTTTAGACAAGTCTTTGAGAAGACTTGTGAGCAGAGTTGATTGATTGATTTTTTTAAAACTTGAGTTAATATTTGGGGCAGATCTAGCAATGTTGATTTGTGATTGGACCAATATTTGTGTTAAGGCTTGAGCACAGATATTGAGGACAGATTTGTGCTAGACTGAAGTACTGTGTTTAGTACGGATTAGAGAATAGATATTGAGGAAAAATTTGTGCTAGATCAAAGGATAGTGTTTAGTACATATCAAAGGATAGAGATTGAGGATATATTTGTGCTAGACCGAAGGACTATGTTTAGTGCAAATTTAAGGATAGATTTTGGTGCCGATTTGAGGATAGGTTTGTGTCAGACCAGATATAGAGATTGAGCATATTTGTGCTAGACTAAAGGACTATGTTTAGTACATATTTGAGGTAGATCTGAGAGCAATCTTTGCAGGTTATAAAGTATAGAGTATGATAGTCTCTAGTGGATAGAGATCCATTAGCTAGGGTAGTGAGAACAATTGTATTTAGTGGATATATATCCACTAGCCAGAGAAATTGGGGCAACAGTTCTTCTTAAAGATCACTAGCCAGATCTAAGGAGAAAGGAGTTCTCCTATGGAGAGAGATCCATGAAATTAATTAGGGGATTTGTGTCTCCTTTGGATAGAGGTCCATAAATATTGTAATAGGGAAAGGATTCCCAAGAGATTGATTGAGAAAAATTTAGTGAAATATTTTCTTCGTGGAGTAGCCCACATTGGGTGAACCACGTTAAATTGGTGTCTCTATTATGTGTGGTGATTTATACATTGCTTTTATTACTATTGTTTATATTGCTATATTTACATTGCATAATATTGATTGGGAAAGAAAAGTAAAAAGTGGTCTTATACTTTTCACCCCCCTCTCAGTATAAGCTTGTGTTCTTCATCCCATACTTCACTGAATCTATTTTCAAAAATATCACATCTCATCAACACTATTGGTAAGATTTACTATAAGCACCACCTCAATTGCAAATATCAGATCACCCTTACACCCACTACCATTAAACGGATGAAAGCGCACCCTCTTTACTGTATTACATTGTTAAAATAGTGCTTTGGGGTGGTTTCACTGAAGGGAGAGGTAACAGGGAAGTTTCGCTCAAAATATATGTGAAAGACAGTCTCACCACCCTTTTTGATAAAAATTCCAACCTAGAACTACAAGCTCCATGAGTGCTATGCTTAGAAAGTAGCCACATGGATTGCATTGATTTTGACTATGCTTCGTTGGTTGGGTGGCGTGGTGGGCCAGTGCATGACTTTGATTAATTAGAATATTATATATGGCATTTCACCCTTTCCTGCAATGAAAAGGAGTTTTGTTCCATAGTGTAAACGAAAGATATTGGGCCCTACGTGAGTTTTTCCTAAACGTAAGCTCAAAAAGGCTTTTTAGAGTCCCTCTTTCCTGAAAAAACCCTTCTCATTAGTGGGGCCTGCTACAAAATTTAGTTTAGGTGCTTCTCTTTCACCCAACTCATAGCCTAAAAAGGGGTTTCGCTCGTCATATTTCCTAAAATGATCCTTTGCGGCCACAAATGGGGCTTTACTGGAGTGTGGGTGTGAAATTCCTCAGTGCATTAATGCATGCTTTTTTTTGCTCGCAGTCTCAACGTTTTCATCCACGTGCCCATCACAAGGAGTGTTGAACATAATTTTTTCATGGAAGAGCACATGTTGTGAAGGCCTAGAAAAACTTGGCCTTCACTTTATCAACATGATAAAACATAAACTAGAAAATTTACTTCCATACCGAACGAAAAAGATCATTTTTCATTCTTTACATTGTATGAAAAGAAAATTTAAATAGAATTTCTTACATAGGGGAAATGGGAGGGGGAATATTTACAATGAGCTTCGAATAAGAATAAAAAGCATTTTTATAACTTAAACAAAATTTTTACAAGAAAAAATGTGACAGAGATGCCAACAAAACACTCAAAGATGGGTAGAGCAACAAGAACCATAGGATAAAATAGAGCTAGCAACCACCCAAACATATGATGGATTAGATCCAATTGCTAGATAATGGGTCAAGATAGTTGCATATCCAAAGGTAAAAAATCCAATTGTAGAGATTATAATTAAGGACTATCATATAAAGGTGCAAAAATATAATATCTCAAAAATCCCTAAAATTGATACACTCTGAGCTCTATGCACTGAAACAAATACTCTATTATTACAAAGCGGTTAACCAGTTAGATGTGAAAATTATGACTACATAAAGGAATATCAAAGCTCTAGACTAGAGGTTGAGCAAAGAAAATGTTGAGAAGGATAGTCTCAAGAATGATATTCTAGAGCTGAAGCAAAAAATAGAAAAATCTCCCACTAAGAAACGTCTATGATAGAGTGATGAAAAAATCTAGATATTGCAAGAGTAATTGTAGCAAGAAATTAGTAGAACACATGCACAAGAGAAAGCATTACAATAAGTGAAGTAAAAAATCCAAACCCAATAAGATATTTGGTAGTGATACAAACAAAATTGGAAAAGGAAAGAGAGAAGCCTTAGAGCCATGTAATATCTGAGGATATGTTGAAGCAATTTAGAGGCCAATACTGGATCAAGATCAAAAGTTTTTCAATAAGATTTTTTCCTTAGTAATAAGGATAGAAAAAATTATAAAATTGATCTAGGATGCCAAGGAAGATTTTAGTAGAGGTAAATAATATGAACAAAGTGCAATGGGCAAAAATTGCATGGCATATGTTGAAGAATAAAAGAGAATACCTCCAATTGGCCAAACACTCATAAAGATGCCTAGGAGAGTCTAATTTTTGCATAAATCAGATCATATCTAGGAGTTAGCTAATTATAGGTGGGGAAATAATCAATTCCCTCAAGGCAAGCACTAATAAGGTAATTTTTGTAGTCTAGAAAGTCATAAATCTTGGCTTTCTAGTATTTTGGGATGTAAAAGGGAAATTATATAATAAGGATCACCTGAACCAACTTTTGGACTAGCAATTAAATAATCAAAGTGAGATTGATGCACTACCTGAACCTCTAACTATAGATAAAATTATTATATTATTTCGTAGGCTATCTAATTTGTTGTCAAATATTGAAGAGCTAGCACAAAAATATATGGACCCTTCCAATAATCATTATTTTTAGTTGTAAAAGTTCCTCCATAAATTTAGAGTAATACATGTTCCTTATAAAATAACATGGGATAAAATGTATAGGATATTTTAGTTGTGAGGAGCACTTGCAAACCAAGCAACCAATCAATATGGATAAATATTTGGAGTAGCTTTGGAAGGGCAAGAAAAATCAGCGGTATAGTTGAGACTTCAAAAATGGGAAGCATTTGAAAGGTTGGTCCTTGTGCAAGCAATTTCGTTTTATTTAATTTTGACTCCATGGCCCAAGTGGATAAGGCTAGATGGATTTTATGCTTCTACAAGCAAAATCCTCTCTACAATGTGCCAATAATGTGGGTAAAACTCTTCATCCACATCCATATTTAGAGAGGGAAATGAATTTTGTTAATATAATATGTTGCTATTTTTGCTAAGAGAGGTTGTCGAACACCTGAGATAATTGTTGGATCAAAAGAAGATAAAAAATATAACCACAATGTAGAATTTTGCTACGTGTAGAAAGTTGCCAAAAATTTTGAAGTGATGATGTCAGCTTCAACCATGAAAATATTTGGCACCCAACATTTGAAGGTAAGATAATCTGAACCAAAATTTTGGCTAAGAAAGCTTATCAAACTTTTAAGATATTGATGTTAGTAAGGGGACAATAAAAATTTAATGTTTGACATTAAAACAGAAGGCAAAGGAAGGAAGCATGTTAGATGGATAATGATGATAACTTTAGTAGAGCAATATAAAAAATCTAGCATGGAAGAAAACACACATGTGCTACAACATCTTGTTGAACCTACAATCCACTCTTAGAGAAATAATGATAGGGTAACTAATTATATTTGTAAATCTATATATACTTGAATATAAGTTATTCTAGTGGTCGATCGTTTAGCATTTACAATTGCATAGCTATATGATTGAGGCTATATACCTTTTGAATGAAGATTGGATTATTGTCTAGCCTCTTGCTCAATTATTTGTAAAACATGTATGTATGTCTCACTGAGTCATTAAGCATTTCTTTTCAAGCTATGAATGGATAATTTTGTTATATTTATTATGATTTTTGAATTTCTCCCTAGATTTATTGTTCTAGTTCTGGAATGACTTAATAATTCTTAGATTTTATTATGATTAATTATTTTGTAATAAAAATAAGTTGGTTTCTTAGGCAGTCTAGTTTAAATTTAGATTGCAAGACTCTCATGCACTATGTCTCTTGATGTTGCTAAATTTGTACCACTTTCAACTTAGCTTCTAACCTTTTGCATTCCTTACTTTAGTTTGCAACCCCATATTAGTTAGATTATTTTGGACCAAGGAGTTGACCTTCTTCAGATGTTGACTTAGATACCTTTTTTTCTAGGGCATCCAATCTTGGCCAGGGCCTTGAGGGTGCAACTCATCCAATTAGATGGATTTTAGACCAAGAATGCTCATCAAGTATGATTGGAGAAAATCATTTCAAAATGTGAGCATATATATGAAAGAAAATAGATAGTGAGAAATTTAACCAACTAATTGATCTTCTTCTTGGTGAAATTCAATTTTTAAAGACAAGTGGTTGAGTGATATTTTATCCCTTAATGAAAATGATATCAAACAGCTTATTGTTAAAAATAATTTGAAGAAGAAAAAGAATATACATAATAAAAAATAAAATAATTTTATTTTATAAAAAATAAACTATATATAATTCAACTAACCTTATAACAAATATAACTTATTATATATATTAATAATTTACTTTAAATATACTAATAATAATTTTATGATATCTACAACTAAGACCATAACAATTACAAAAATTAAATAAGGGTAAAATTGAAAAATAAATGATTTAAAGAACTTTTCTACCTAAACATACCCTACTAAAACATATTATGATCAACCGTATGAGGGAGGATTCTATAATATACTTTTATAATTGGTATTTGGAGCTATGTTTTCATCTAGGAGTTTGAAAACACATTATCAAATTAATCATGAGACAAGAAATTTCATGCTTCCAACATTTTATCCTGAGCCACGATAAATGGATGTGACAATTCAAGATTTTGTTTTCTTACATATACTTTTTTTTGTTTTGTTTTTTGATTACATAGGAGAGTTGGTTACAACCACTATTTTTAGTAACTAGCCAGTGCAAGGTTCAAACCATAGGGACTGCTCCCAAAAAACCTATATATCTCGTTCTTGTTGACCCAATGTGATATGGGGACCACCAATCGCTCAGGGTGTGCATGGTCATCGTTAATTTGGCATGCACTCAGAGGATTCAGAGAATATGACTACCTTTGCAAAGGGTTGGCTTCCCCCCAAGGTTTGAAACTATGTCTCTTCTTGGTAAGTGCCTAGCCACACCTACACTTACCAATCTACCTAGCCCTTGGGGTATTTTCTTACATATACTACAAAGAATCTATTTCTCATCCTCAATCAACACATAGAATAATAATAACAAAAAAATGATCTTGAGCCACCATGGATAAGCATAACTATGGTGAAATTATAAGAAATTCAAGAAGACATTTATAGCTTTCAGTTATATTTATTCTCTTCCTAGAAAGAAGAAAACCATGTGAATCATTGTTGCAATGCATACATTCAGGATTGGCTTCTACTTCTTCCACAATCTCTATCAAATTTAAACTCTTATTAACATATTTTCTACCCACAAGGATAGCCAAATCCCACCAATGTCAAAGGACAATTATGGCAATAACTAAAACACGTTGATGTTGGTATGTCATTTTTCCACTTGAGTATCCAAATATGCTTCATTGGCTTAATGCTTCTATTACTGTATTTTAAAAATTTGAATGATGGTTCCACTTGTTCCTTGATGTTGATGAACCACTCTGAAAACCAGTATCACTATGATTTATTTTCCAAAAACTGTCATACTTGATGCTCTTTTCATTCCATGTAGAATCATAATATTGTTTCCTTGAGCCATGCCTTCGAGATTATTGTTGTTCATGGTGGTGTGGATGGTGATATGGTGCAAACTTAACATTGATGTTCTACCTTTGACTTCTCAACATTTGGCTCCATTGTTTTAAATTCTTCTACACAATTTTATTTCATGTTCCTTTTTTTTGGTGTGTCCTTGTACCCTTCTATCAAAGCTTCCTTGTACTCTACTACTATTATTTCCATGGGTTCAATTGCTACTACTTATTCCATGGAATTTGTTGCTATTACTGCTTTCTTGGATTCTATTTCAAGTTCTTCAATTTGTTTCTCTAAAACCACTTATTTTTTTTCCTTGGATCCTTACTCCTTAAGCTAAGAAATATCCTATAATTTTATCTTCTTTTTCTTGTACCATAACTTCATAAACTTCCTTTGCACATTAATGTTAATAATACCCAAAGAATCCAACCAAGGATAATCTAGCACAATATCCACATCATCCATCTCAATAGCATAAAAATAAAAATGTAAAACATATTTATCCATGGTGGTCTTCAAATATTCAAAAAATTGAACATTCTCACCCTCACGTTGTATGTCATGTATTTTTGTTGCTAGATCCTGCAACTTCTTAGCCAAAGCAATATTAATAAAATTATATTTGTTTCTAGGTTTAATGGAAATAATAATATTTTCCTTCTAAATGCATCCATGAACCTACAAAATAGACCTTTTAGATTCAAACAAATCCCTTTGCCCACTTTTTAACTTATTTTCTACCAAATGTGTGGTTTCTTCTATCTGCACACTGACATATTTTTTATCTTCTACCACTTCTTTGAAATTTTCTAGCTCTCTTTTTATTTCCTTTTTTTATTTTTGAAATAATTTTATTTCTTCTTCATATCCCTTGATGGTGACCTTAAATTTAGCTCTATTTATATGGGTCCTATTGACTAAAGAATGCTTTCTCTATTGTTTCCCAAGTTAGTTCATAATTATGGGTGCTATGAAATCTATGAAACCAAGAAAGAGCTTCTCCTCCAAGAAAACAAGGAAGCATACATTTCCAAAGAGGATAATGATGATACAAGGATTTAAAAATTTTCCACCAATCCCTAACATCAATATCATCTTCTCCAAAAAAATTGTATCTTCATAAGTTCACACTATAACACAAACTAGGGTTTCATGAAAATATATATCATACCCAATGCAAACTAGGGTTTTAAAAATATATATCTCCCCACTTATTTGAAGATAAAATTCCACATAAACAATTAAATCTATAATTTTTATTCAAAACAAAATAAACTACAACTAATTTGCTTACCCCAACCAACAAATTTTGTCTTCCAAAAAAATTACGATTTGAAAATTTGTCACTGCCCTTGTTCTATATGGTTGAATTTAAAATATCATATCTCCTCCAATACTTATTAAATTCCTTCATATGACCACTCATTTTAAATCTCTTCAAATTCCATACAAACTGGTCCAAGAACCGTTTAAATCGGATAAACATTCGTAGAGATATGGCTCCTAAAATATGAGATGTTTTTCTAGGAAAAATCTACCCTAATTCTGTAATTCCACAAATAAGAAATATCCACTTTGACAGATTTGTTGCTCTGATACCACTTGGTATAGAACTTTATTCTTATTAACATAAAATCAAATCATTCATCCATAAATAATTAATCACAATAACAATCCACAATTGAGGCAGAGATAGATAATACCTTTAGGGTAGGAAAACACCAATAATACTCCTTAAGAAAGGAATAACTTCATAATATCTCCCAATATGAGAGTGCCACTTACGGAGGGTAAAGTCCCATAAGCCACTTTGTGGGAAAATACCATTACATATGATTCATCTCCATGATGATTACAATGACAAATATCTCTTCTTTATATATCCATCTTCTAATTCTACTTTGGGGAGCCTACTACTAATATAATATTATAATACAATCAACCTTGAGTTATGTGTGGCCTATGCCAACCCTTATACAATATAATAAAATATCTCCAAATATCTTTTCCTAGGTACCCTAACACACATAATAGAAATAACAAAGGCACAAATTCACAAATATTTATTTTATACTATATAATTCAAAAGTGAACTGTTGCAACAACTTTATAATAAGCAAAAGCTTTCTTAACCAGAATTTTTTTATGAGAATATTTCTTTCACCTTTACAAATATTTGTTTTGATGTTGCACTTACTTCATATAGGATATTACTATGATGTTGATTACGATGAGGCTTTGCAACTGTGTTCTTCTTCTACTTCTTACACTTGCTGCTTTAACCTCTTACTTACCTCTAAATGAAAGCATGCCCAACATTCATATATAGTTGAGGATGGAGGAAAAAACTCAGCTAACACAAACAAGTGTCACTTTAATACTCGAACAACTAAAACTACCAAGAGTAAATGCAAGTGCTCCAAAATCTGGTAATGGATTTTATAATTCCAAAAAAATAAGATGTGAAACCTAGATTAATTTCCAACATCCTCCCCTTAAGCTAGATTTCATAAAATATTTGACACCTAATATTTCCTTCAGGCATTTAAAATCTCCCTCTTTCAAAGGTTTATGAAAATGATTGCAACCTGATCCTTAGACCTACAAAAAAACAATTCAATTTCATTATTTTTCACCATCTCTATAACGAAATGATATTGGATATCTATGTGCTTTCTCTTTCCATGAAACATAGGATCCTTGGATGGTGTTATGACAAAGTTATTATCATAAAATAGTGTAGTTGACCCTTCTTGTTAATTATTCAACTCACCTAATATTCTTTTCAACCAAACTGCTTGACATGTGGCTAAAGTGATGGTAACATACTCTACTTCAACACTAGACAATACAATAAAAGGTTATTTCTTGGATGACCATGATATTGCACCTAATCCAAGATGGAATGTGTATCCAGAAGTGCTCTTCCTATTATCAATTTTTCCATCCCAATAACTATTTGTCTAGCGAACAAGCTCAAGTTGATATATTCTTGAATAAAATATCCCATGGTCTCTGGTCCCATTAACATTTTGTAGTATCCTTTTGCCTGCCTACAAGTGAGTGTTCTTTGGTCCCTCCATGAATATGTTGATTAAAATCATTGTAAAAATTAGGTCAGGTCTAGTTTTTGTCAAACACATGAGGCTTCCAACTAATATTTTATAGGATGTTGGATCAACATTGTTGTTGCAATCATGTTTGCTCAATTTTAGACCTGTTACAATTGGTGTGCTAACTAGTTTACTATTTTACATTTTTAACCTCTTAAAGATATCTCTTGCATACTTGAATTCAAATATGAACATGCCATCTGTATATTGGGTTACTTTAATTCCAAGAAATTATTTCATTATGCCCAAATCTATCCTTTCAAATGCATGCTTAATTGCACCTCTAAACTGATCAAACAACAGCTTGTTGTTGCCAATATAAATTATATCATCTACATACAAGTAGACTATTATCATCTCTCCACTTGCATTAGTCTTAATGTAGCGTGTGTATTCATATGGGCACTTGATGAAGTCTTTCTTTTGAAAATATGAATCAATGTGGCTATACCAAGCCCTGGGTTCTTGGTTTAATTCATACAAGGATTTCTTTAGCTTATATACCTTGTATTCTTGTCCTTCTAGCTCATAGTTGGGTGGTTGGTCTATGTAGACCTCTTCTTATAGCACTCCATTCAAAAAATTTGACTTGATATCCATATAGGTTTTCAATGATAGTATCATCCTCATTGTGTCAAGCCTAGCTACAGGTGCAAACACTTCATGATAGTCAATGTCTATTTTTTTTTAAACCATTTTGTAACTAGCCTTGCTTTATGCCTTTCAACATCATCTTGAGCATTGAAATTTGTCTTATACACCCATTTTACTCCAATGGTTTTCTTTCCTACTAGAAGATCCATCAACTGCCAAGTTTGATTTTTCTCTATGGCTTGTATTTCATCATCCATGGCTTTCATTCATTTGTTGTTCTTAATTGTTTCTTAAAATGAAATAGGATCACATTTAGAAAATAAATCAAAATTATAATGTTCTTAATATTCTATTTTATTTCCTATTACCTTATATATCTCTTGCAAGTTCCTTGTATTTGTTGGTGTTCTCATGTTGGTTATCATTCTTGCAAGTGGTGGTGATATTGATGAGGAAGAAGGGTTGCTTCTCGCATTGGTACTATTTCTTAAAGCTAAAGGCTACTCTACGTTATATCCATGTAAGTATTCTGAATCAATACTTGTTATCCCCTTCTAACCAATCTTGGAATCCCAATTTTGATCTTCAACTTCCATCAACTTCACATATCTGCTTATGATCAACTTATTTGTAATAATTTTATACAATCTATAGGTCTTTGACTCTTCACTATATCCAATGAAGATGCCTTTTTTTGCCTTATCATCCAACTTTCTTCTCTTCTCATCTAGAATGTGTGCATATGCTATGCATCCAAAGAATATTAAGTGAGAAATAGTTGGTTTGTTGTTGCTCCATGCTTCTTGTGGAATTACATCATTCACACTCCATGTGGGACACTTGTTCAATAGATAAAGTGCATATGCTATAGCATATACTTAGAGTTTTTTTGGCAATCCTTTTTCCTTTAGCATGTTTCTTTTCATATGCATTATTATCCTATTTGTTCTTTCTGCTACACCATTATATTGTGGTGTGTATTTGGATTTGAAATACCTTCTTATCTGTTAAATTATCTATTAAATTTAGCAATTATTTTTTGTTGGCAAATGAGCTAGTTTGCATAGGCCCACATATTTCTAAATACACCAACTCCAAAGGCTATGAAGCTCTCCATGAATTTCCTATAGGGAATGCATCCCTATGTTGCTTTCCTCCAATAAAACCTTCACATGCTTGATTTTGTTGCTCTATAAGATGCAATCCCCTCACCATATACTTTTTGTGCAAAAAATTTAGGACACTAAAACTTAAATGATCAAATATAAGATGCCATAACTATGTAGAATTCTTTATAATTGCACTAAATAAAAGCAATATTTCACTTTGAATTTTTAGAGGAAACATGTTTTTCTTTGTATTGGCTACATTTTCTATGAGCCTATATTATTTATCTCTAATAATGCAAGCTCCATTTCTAAAATACATAGTGTGCCTCTTTTCAATAAGTTACCCAATGTTCAGTAGATCATGTTTTAGCCTAAGCACATAATACACATTAGGGATGTATTTTGTTTCTCCTTTTTTTGTGTATATTATAATCCTCCCTTTACCCATGGTAGGTACCTTGCTATTGTTTCCCATATTCACTTCAAATTTAATGATTTCATCTATCTATGAGAACATTTTTTTGTTTCTAGATATGTGGTTACTGCAACCATTATCAAGATACCATACATTATTTTGACTCTCTTCATCAACATTATAGGTTAACATCATAGACCCACATGCATATTTATTTTCTACATTCTCATTCTCATTGGTATAGTGGACTTGTTGCTTATTTTCCTTAGCCATCTTATTTCTACACTCATAGTTGTAATGGCTAAATTTCTTATAGTAATAACATTGAATTTTAGATTTATCATACCTTTTATTTGAACCTTTTTGTTGATTTTTTTTGTTGCCTATTCCTCTTTCTTGATGGAAATTACAACTGGTTTCTCCTTTGTTAGAGTATTTTTATTTTCCTCCTCTTTCATGGCTTCTCCCACCTCTATATTTGTTGTCCTATCCTCTTATTCCTTGAGAACTTGAGGATACTTATTAGGATTCCTCCCTTATACTATTATATCTGAATGAGATTGGTGCCTTAAATGCCTACTCCAATGAGGATTGTACTATCCATTTCAGACTCTACTCATGCATTTGCATAGAACCCATTAACACATACACTAAAATAGTTGTTAAATCCCTTTATTCTTCAATATAAATCACTAATGAGTCAATAGAAATCATTAACACTTTGGACTTTTGCACACAAGATGAATATTACTACAATTAATGCCTCTATGGCTAGGGTGCCCCCTCGAGTTTCAGAAGAAAAAATTCCTTAAGAACTTTAGAAAGGCAAAGAAATAAAAGTGAAACACATAAGTATGAATAACAAAGCAAGCAAACAAAATAGTAGAGCAATGATCATTGGGTACATCATGAATCTAAAGAAGCTGGTATGAAATGCATGGATGAATAGAAGAAATGGAAAGAAAGAAAAAGGGAAGAGGAGATAATAAGGAGAATAAGAAGAACAAGAAAAGAAGAACATCTCACAATAAGGTCAACAATAGAAAGTGAGAGAATCTTATCAAGAACCTTGAATTAAGGGTATTATACCCAAAAGGATGGTCCATATGTGGAGTGAAAACCTTCTATGGGTGTAGTACTTGCTAGTATGTACAAATGGACCAAAATATGGTGCATAACCTACTTTGGGTGATTGCTCAAATGATCAAATAATGGAGCGTAACCTGCTCTGGATGATTGCTCACTAGTTACTACTATGGGGCGATTACTCACTAGGATGTATGCCAAGACCTACTAAAATGGCCAAGGAGCTTATCCTATAATGGGGTGTTGAGCCCGCTGAGTCAAAATAAGTGTAACCCTATAGGGGTAATATGTTATTTCTGACGTGAATGATGTATTAGCAAGTACTACCTGATACGGGTGTGTAAGAATATATATTGACCAAATTATATGAGCAGAGTACAATGTGATTATGTGCATGTGCTAGAAGAAATAAGAGGAAGAAAACGAAGAGCAAAGAATAGTGTGTGTGTTCTCCTAGATTGAATTTTTAGCTAAGAAAATGTGCAAACAAAGAAGAGAAGAATTCATATCCTTATTTGAAAAAATAATACAAAGGGGAAATAAGAATCATGCAAAGTACAAGAACATACCAAAAATATTGTATTCCTTGACTTTGGGGAGAAATGATAAGCATTGTAAAAATTTCAAACTCAAGGGATGCAAGAAGAAGAGAGAAGAGAAGAAAAGAGAAAATGAAGATGAGAAGAGAAGAACGGATGAAAATGCATGGGCCCTAGGTTGGGGCTTTTCTAGGTATCAAATCCCTAGTGAGAGTGTAATGCATGTGAACTATGACCTAACTAGGTGTTATCACTTGCCATTGTCATGAATCCTCAAAAATCTATATGAACAAGCAGTCATGAACAAGTAACCATGCAATTATGGCAAGTAGAAGTGCAAGAAAATAGAATGTCAGGCAACCATGCAAAGTATGACAGACAGTCATGCAGTATGAGCAATAAAATATGTATGGTGGAATAAAAATGTAAATGCATACCTAAATAATGATTGATTTTACTTTATTTTATGTTTTATTAAACAAGAAATCAGAACGATAGTCGACACATTCTAATTGTGTCTCCTATGTTAACAAAAGGAACAGGCATACAAGGGGCTACTTCATCAAAGAAAAATTTAGAATTTGAGCCATCTCGATGATTATAATCATAGAGAGGCTCCTTCATAGCTCTTTCTTTGGAAGCTATAACATGATATTATATATATTCTTGAACAAAACCATCTTTCTTAACATAGGGAGGAGCAATCCCTAACTTTGCAAGATCTCTATGAGAAGCAAAATACTTACCATTAGAACACACATAATTTATCATATTACAAAATAATATATTAGAGGGATAAGGGAGATCCTCATCCTCATTACTCTACTCTAAAACTTGATGATATGTATCCAGAAGAGGTTCTTGAAGAAACTGATTGTCTTGATCATATGAAACTTTGATTAGAGGTTCCTCACTCACTTTTAAATTGTTGAATTGATTAGATATTTGAGAAGATTAACTTGGAGAAACAAATTATGAAACTAAAGGATAAATATTGATACCAAACTAAACTTGTTCAACCATCAAAAAATATTCGAATGGATGAGGGTTTCCTGGAATGGTGATAACTTGATCCTTAAATTCAAACTTCAAACACTGATGAAAAGTAGAAGGGATGACCTTCATCACATGGATACAAGGATATCTTAGAAGTAGATTAAAAGATGTATGGCAAGGTACCACATATAACAATGTATCTAAGATCTTGGATCCAACTTTAAAGGGGATAGATATAATACCATAAGCTTCTTGGGACTCGTTGTTGAATGTTTTCATGATTGCATTGGATTTAGTTAAATATTCCTCTTTTAATCCAAACTTTTGGATAAATTAATATGTGCATAAATTGAGGGAATAACCATTATCAATCATAACCCTCTTGATAAAAGTATCCCTAATAAATGATGTAAAGAGAAGAATCTCCTTGCATGTTTGAGGAAGAAATATAGTCATCTAAGAATGTGAGATGATGTGTCCTAAGAGAACTTACAACATAATCCATATCCTAGGGGAAATATCTAGAGGGATAGTTTGTTGTTTTAGAATAATTACCAAGGCTTCTCCATGAGTAGGAGAATTTTACAAAATTTCTAAGAGAGAAATATTTGCTGAAAAACTCATCTCCTATTGAGATCGTTGGATCTATCGATTTTGCACCTGTTGTTCTAAAGTAGTTGTTATCATACCAATCATATGGTTATCATAATTATGTGGTACATTTTTATAAGATACTTGGTTGGCTACCTATTTTCCTTACTTAGGTACATTCTGGTTGGTAGTGGACTTTTATTAAATATTTAAAGATTGATAATTTCTTACATCAAGACATCCTGCATCAATTAAATATTGAAACACATGTTTTAACTTCTTACAAGAATTTGTTCAATGTCCATCTACTCTATGATATGCACAATTTTTTCCTACATTATACCAATTAGTTGTGGTATTTGGTTACCTTATGGGAGGCAATTCAATCACATTGGCTTCCAAATTTTGCTTTAGGACTTCTTCCATAGGTATGCCAAGTCTTGTGAAATTTCTTTGTGGAGGTTTTTGAAGAACCATATTTTGTAGGTTGTTAACAATATTATTAATAGGCCTACTATCCATTACACCATCATATACCACATCCTTATTCTTATACTATGACTTTATGGTTTTATCTTCTTTCACTTTGAGTTGTCCTCTTCTGATAAGAGCTTGTTCCACTTTCCTTGCTAACTCAATTGCTTGATCAAAATATGTGATAATAGTAGTTTCTAATACATAATATAATTGTTCTTGAAAATTTCCAATAAATATCTCAAGCATGTCTCGAGGAGGTAAAGTATATCTTAAGCATCCAACTAGACTTATCCAATGGGCCAAGAATTCTGAGAAACTTTCCTCTTTACCTTGCTTTAAATCATAAACATCCTTTATGGTCACATTCTTCTCAACATAAGCACTAAAATGTTGAACAAATAATTATGTTGTTTCTTCAAAATTCTTCAAGGAATAATTAGGTAACTAATAGTACCAATCTAATGCCATACCACCAAGACTCTTAGGAAATGTTTTTTGTAACAACATGTCATCATTTATGAGATCATAGTAAGCTTTTATAAATATTTTTAGATGCTCAATCGGATCTTCTATTCCCTTATATATAGGTAAACTAAGCATGGTAAAATACGTAGGATAAGGTATTGCGGTAACAATAGGGTCTAGTATTTGATTGCACATTTCTTTATAGTTGTAAGTGAAACTAGAAGGCTGAATCATCTCCAATTTTGAATCCAATTGTTTTACCATATTTGCTAAACTTTTCACCTCTTGATTATTGTTGTGCAATACCCCTAGATTCTCTAAGGTAGGGGTATAAGTAGGTTGTTGAATGGGTACTATTGGTGCAAAATCTGCCTTTGGTTACGTTTGCACCCAAGACTTTGCCAACATTGAATGATCGGGTTTAAAATAGAGATTACCCAGTTCAATCTCCAGAGAAGGTTGGTTCCTTGCTTTGTTATAGGAAAAGGGGAAAGAGTAAAGTGCATAAAGAAAGGGAAATATAGCTATTGCTAGGAACGTCAAATGGTACAAGTTAGACAACAACAAGGAAATACACAATTTTTGTAGATAAGCATTCTTAAACCCCTCAAATAATAACTAATTCTCTGGTGCAGACTTAAAACAACCATTAATCAACTAGAATTATCAAATTTAGAATCTGTAGAACTTGTAATGTAAAAATTTAGAATTAGAATTAGAGCGATTAACATTCAACATAGTTTATATAGAATTTGAATATTCATACATACATGATAAAACACCAGTGAGCCAGAAGCCAAAATGAAGAGTATATTATTGCTTTCAAGAATCTGTATACATTGCCTTGTAAACATCCAAGAGTCGACCCTTAGTTAGAGTCGCTCATCCTATATATACATCTTCTAATAACAAAAAAACTAAAACTTGTTACAACAATATGCCCGTTGGCTCATTCTGGTAAGTTAATGATTTAAGAAGCATGGAGTAGTGGGGTCTTCAACAGCAAATAGTTGAGATCTTCTTGTTATAGCACATCTGCATCCATCTTCTTGGAGACATCATGGCCCAACTATCCTCCACTTCTTCATTTTTGACTTTGTTCTAGCCCTCGGCCATTGAAAACCTGATCGAGTCATGAAATCATGACTATTTTCTACCTTGTGCTCTTTTCGGGCCTTGACTAGTGAAAACCTGACTGATCATGAAATCATGACTATTTTCTACCTTGTGCTCCTTTTGGGCCCTCGGCTAATGAAAACAAGATCGATCATGAGATCATGACTTTTTCTACCCTTAGCCTCTTCTTGGCTCTTGGTCTATGAAAACAATATCGATCATGAGATCATGACTATTTTCTACCTTTTGGCTCTTCTTGGCTCTTGTCCACTGAAAACAAGATCGATCATGAGATCATGACTTTTTTACCCTTAGCCTCTTCTTGGCTCTTGATCCATGAAAACAAGATCGATCATGATATCATGACTTTTTTCTCCCTTAGCCTCTTCTTGGCTCTCGGTCCATGAAAACAAGATCGATCATGATATCACTATTTTTTCCATACTTAGAAAAATTTAGAGAAGAAATCTCCTCTCTTCCCTTGGTGTAGTCATTTTGACCTACATTATTGGTACCTCCTGGGGAATTCTGCTAGTTGAATGTTAGAATCCAAAGCCTTTATCCATTGGGGAATAGAGTAAAAAGAACAAAAGAAAGAAAGGGGAGAGATACAGAGCAAAATTGTGTTTCTTCTTCAATGCAGCTACTCGTCAAGGGTGTCTTCTTTAGTCGATTTCCCTACTTCTATTGCTTCCTGACTACTTATTGAGGCCTTTTTGGCCTTCTTATGTTTTTCTATCTTCTGAACAACTTCATTATAAGCAGCACAGGCTTTATTCCAAGTCTCTTCATCTAGGTTAGAAGTCTCCATGAATGTTAGATATAAATATTCTAACTCTTCGACCTTGTCATAGGATAAAACTTTAGACTTCATGTACAACTCATGCAGGTAGGAGTTGATCTAGGTAAGATCTTGAGCCATGCTAAATATTTGATCTTCTTGGATTGGCTCTTCCCAACTATCTATTTTTGATTCATCTTCTATAAAATCTTTCCAGGAAGCTTTAAGCCCATCTTCTTCTAAGATATTTGAATTTTCATCCTAAAAGCTTGGCAGACCACAATTCTCTACTATACTCAAATGTTTCAAAATCCCCTTAGCTTCTACTTTGAGTTCTTGAATTATCTTAGCACTTTCTATCACAAGTTTGTGCCTTTTGAAGAAACTCTTAGCAGCTATTTTTGCTTGGGACCATGTTTCATTTTGGGCTTTGTGACTAACCTTTCCCTGCATGCTTTCTACCAGAACTTGTATCTTTGTTGCTGTAGATAGTCTTGCTTGCAAGAAGGTGATAGATGTAGTGAACTCATCTTCCACCCGACTTAATGTCTCCTTGATCTTGGCTAGGTATAACAATGTAGGCCTTGCTTTCAAGCCTATCTTTTGGATATCATTGAACATCTCCTTTCTTGACTGCTTTGGCTTTCTCTTTTGACAACCCACTAGTTTTGCCTGAGCCTTCTTGGATTTGCCTTTGTAGGTCTTCCACCTGTTTATTCAACACTTGAATTTTTTCAGCGACCTTCTTCGCTTCTTCCTTATATGGTGCTACTTCATTGAATATTTCTTCCCACTTCTTTGCCTCATTCTTCAGAGCCTTTTCAATAGTTTTTTGCTCACTCAAGGCCACCTCCAAATGTTTCCTTACCTCTTCAGCTCTGAGGTATTTCTCTTTGTAATATTCAACATTTAAGTATATGGTCCCCATGTGAGCTTGGGCCTTTCCCCATTCATCTTCCATAGGTAGCTGAGTAATGTCTTCAATGATTATCTCAGCTTGGTAATCTTCTAGAGTCATTTCTCCTTCTAGCTTCTATACTAAGGGCATCATCTTCATTGTTGAACATTGCATATTGATGGGATCCAGAGCTATTCCCTCTTTGGTATGGGCTATGTTCTTGGAAACTTGGGCATAGTGAGACTTCCACCAGTCTGAGGCATTCTGGTTAGCTTTCTTCATCTTTTTTAGCTTGGAGATGGTGGGGTGACTTTCAGAGGAGGAAGCGAGGATGGATTGGAAGTTAGGGAAATTGACAACATGAGGGAAAGGAATGGTGACTATTGTGGCATCCACATTTGATGGTCCTATGAGTGGATTTGTGGGAGCAGTTGAGGATGCTTTTGGGTTGGATTGGGTTGATGGTTTAGGTGATGGTGGTGATGGTGGAGGTTGTTGATTGGAGGGAGAGGAAACATCATCTTCATCTGTAGAATGGGAAGGGGGTTTCTTTGGGATTGAGAAGAGGATGAAGTAAGATTGATAGGAATCATACCTAATAGTTCTTATAGATTTATACCTTCAGTACTTGGTGGCTCCTTAGTAGGGATGATCCTTTGATAGGAGTTGTTTTCTTGGGGTTGATTCTTGATAGGGATCTCTTTTAGCTAATTTGTTTAGCTCTTGGGTGCTAACATCATGTTGTTTAGGGGGATGTTCTACATTTCCTTCTATATTCTCTATGTTCTTTTATTTTCTTGTAATTTCTTCCCCTATTTTAGAGTCTACATGTGCTTCTTCCTACCTACTCTTCTTTTGCTTCCCTACTACTACCGATTTTGATCTCCTTTTCTTGGAGGTGAGAAGGTGATCATCATCAGACTCTGTATCGTATGTAGAGGGGGAATGAATTTACGAGTCACTTTCTTTGGAATTTTTGTTTTCTCAATAGCAATTCCCTTTCCTTTACCTTGGCTGGTTTACCCTTTTTTAGTGGTAGGTAGAATCTTGATGCCATTGATACCTGGTGGAACCTTGTCCGCAAGAGTCTCGAACCATGTAGCTTGAAACTTGTCATATCGAGTGGAGAATTCATGATCAACTTTTAGTCCCCACTTAGAGCTCATTTCAGTTTGCACCCTCATCATCCACCAGGCCATAATTTTTGTTGATGTCCAATCATCTCCCTTCTTGGACATTCTCTTTATAACCTTATCTTCTAACACATGGTTTGGATTATATTTGGGGTTCCAATCTATCACATGTTCATAGAAATCATGCCATGGGGCCAATGATTGCATCTGCTCTACATGCCATTCTAGCACTTCATCTTCTTCATTATTCTTACCCTATTTGTCAATTTCTCTTTTAGATAGATGAAATTTTTTGAAGGAAGTTTTGTTGAGAGAAGCCTACCTTTGTACAAACCTATCAAGGGGATCATATTTCCATCTCTATGGTAATTCTACTAACTTCAGGTTCTTCAGGGCTCGAGTGATTCACTCATGGTCCCCTTTCTTAGATACAATGACCCCTTCAAATTGGAAAGGCATAAGGCATGTACTAATCTTACCAATCCCTATGTCAAACTTGCTATTGATGTATTCGGTCTACCTTACATACTCCAGGGCAAACAATCATTCAGTGACATAGTACGGGAGTAAGAAAGGTTTCCCCATGAAACCATATAGTCTGATGACCACTCCCTATGTTAAAATGAACCAATCCCCTTCTTCTGCATGAGGGTGTTGTAAAGTATCCCATACTTTCTGGGGAAGTCTATGTACTTCACCATACATAATTTGCAAAGTAGGGCCTAGGAATTCCATGTTGAAATAGTAGTATGATTCGGTCTTTGAAAGCATCATTGTCCATTCATATATAGGTAAAATATTTCCTTCCTTATCTTTATGAATTGTAGGAATGAAAGGAAGTTTTTTTGATTGAAAGAAGAAGAAAATCCATACCAGATAAGAAGAAAACCTAAAAGCCTCCTGAGAACCCTTCTGTATTCTGGACAAGCCTTCATGTATTTGTTGAGATAGGTATGCTGGCCAATCAAAGAAAATTGGCATAGTGCTCTTATCTATGATGGTAGCATCATAGAACTTAGGGTTTGAAATACATTGCGCTACTACAATCTTCCACCCATACACTTGTGCATCTGACTCTAATCCTACCACCATAGCTAACATGGAGAATAATTCTTTACTTTTGAATTTTGATAAAGGAATGGGTGTTTCTGGTAGAGCTCCTTCGGTAGGGGGTTCTGACAAGTGTGATTGTAGAAACAACTTAATATTAAGGGTGGGGGTATAATACTTGGCCTATGCACAACTGGGTCAAATGGTATGGGATTTACAATGGGCTTTCTATTTGTATTGAAGACACACTTGATTGTATCGGGATCTAGGGTAAAAATGACTTCACCCCTAGAATTCCTAACTATCCTATGCTTTATGTCATAAAACATTACCATGGCTCTGATTAGCTTAGGGTAGGGGTGGATAGGAGTGCATATATACCATGAAAGTAAAGAGTGGAAAGAAAAAGTACTTGGAGTCGATGGGGTGATGCCTTTTGCTACTCTAGCTTCCACAACTTTTCGAATCTTCTCTAGATTTTTCTAGGTGATGATTGTATCTGTTATGTAGGCATCTGGGTCTATAAAACCACCTTTCTTTCCTCCTACCTTACGCATTTTTGTAGTAGCTAAAGAAGATCCTACCATGGTTGCTTGTTGTGGTTTCATCATGTAAAAACTTTGGAAGTGCTTTGAGAAAAAATAAAAATTTTAGAGAGAATTCAAGGAATACCTTTTGTAGGGGAAATTTTTGAGAAAGTAGAGATGTGAGGAAAAGGGCTTCCATGATGTAAATAAATGTGCATGCATGCATTAAGGTGCCATGCAGTAATTATGGTTGGTGGTGCATGTTCTACGAATAATTTTGAATGTTGTTGGGTGTCTTGTTTCATGTGCCACCTTCTTGAAACCAACCGCTATGCATCACCATCTCCTTTGGACCAATAACTTCATGTCACCTTTTGTCAGACCAATAACTTTGCACGGTGGTACTTTGAATAGAGCATGTTTAAAATTTCAAAAACTGGCTTTCCTACCAAAAGCGAAGTGTCATTATTTGAATTTGACCATTGAATGCCAAAATGTCATGAAATCATGACCATTTTTAACTTAAGTGCCATTATGAAATGTACATGAAATCATGACCATTTTCTTGAAGTGGCCTCTAAATGCCAAAATGTCATGAAATTGTGACCATTTTTCTTGAAGTGTGACTTAGTAAAAATAGCATATTTACATATAATACAAGTGGGGGGAGGAATTTTATCTTACTTGAAGTACAACTTTAGGTGGAAGCCATTGATAGGGATAGGTTGTACTTGACCCTGTTCATTTTTTAGTTGGAAGGAATTTTGTTGTTTTTCTTCAATTATCTCAAAAGGTCCTTCCTAGAAAGCATCAAATTTTTTATGGTTCCTAGGTTTTGCTTTTTTCTCGTTCCACCTTAGAACCAAGTCTCCTACTTTAAAATTTCTGAGAGTAGCCCTTTTATCAAACCATTTCTTTGTGTCTCCCATGTGTTTCTGATAATGGTTGTAAGCTTGTTCTTTCTATTCTTCTAGTTGTAGGAGTTGTATCAACCTATTCTCCATCGGTTCTGCTTCTTCCATGCTAGTTTGATTGAGTAATTTTAAAGCAGGTATTTCTATGTGTATCGGGAGGACAACTTCCTTACCATAGACTAATGAGTAAGGAGATGTGTTGATGGATTTCTTGATTGTAATCCTGTCAGCCCATAATGCCTGGTTTATCAAAGAGTGCCAACTCCTCTTATTGTCTTTCAGAGTTTGCTTTAGAATCCTGAGTAGGTTCTTATTTGTTGATTCAGCTAAGCCATTTCCTTGGGGATAGTAATTTGAAGAAGTCTTCAAATAGATCCCATATTTACTAGCAAAATCAATCATTTTAGCACCTATGAAAGATGTGCCATTGTCTGTGACCAATGCATCAGGGATACCGAACCTCGTTATTAAGCTTTCAATGAATTCTATCACAACTTCTTGATCAACTTTCTTAGTAGGCACTACTTCAGCCCACTTAGTGAAGTAATCAGTGGTGGTCAAAATATATTTGTGCCTAGCATATGAGTTAGGTTCTATTACCCCGATGAAATCCAAGCCCCATTGTTGGAAGGGTTCTTCAACCTGAATAGGTTTTAAAGGCATTGAAGCATTTCTATTCCTCCCAATGTATCTCTGGCATTCTTCATAATTTCTAGTTATTTTGAATGCATCTAAGAAAATATATGGCCAATAGCAATCGATTCTGATTATTTTCAAAGTTGTAGTCCTTCTTGAGTAATGTCCACTTGATGGACCTCCATGAAACTCCTCCAAAATATTCTACTTTTGATCATATTTTATGCATCAAAGTAATACACCATCTAAATTTTTCTGTACAGTCCTTCAGGTAGTAAGGTATACTTCAAATCTTGGATCTTGTATCTTCTTCTCTATGAAGCATTTAAACCTACTGGACATTTTCTAGTCTAAAAATATCTGATCAAGTCATCAACCTAATCTATGTTTTGAGGTTGATCATCTTCTAGAATTGGTTCTTGCACTTGGCAAGCTACATACTCTATTGAGGCTTGTTTGGTGAGTTCTTGACATAATGCTCTACCTCTCACTAGCTTGGTCGGGTGAATCTCGACATCGTATTCTTGTATCTTTGATACCCAACTAGCTCTTTTCTCACCAAGCTCTCCCTGTATGATGAAGTTTCTGACATCAGGGTGAACTACATATACAATAGTCCTACTCTATGAAAGGAAATGCCTAAACTTTTTCAATGATTTCATGATTGCATAAACTTGCTTTTTGATGAAGTTGTATTTTTCCTCGTGTTCCTGCATGGTCTGACTTAGAAAGGCTATGGGCCTTTCTTCATTGTCTATCCCTTTCTGAGTAAGGATTGTAGTGTAACTCTCTTGTTCTCCTACAACATACAGGATGAAACCTCTGGAGTAATCTGGATTCACTAGGATAGGTGCTTGGGCTATCTGTTCCTTTATACTTTTGAAAGCTTTCTTTCACAAGTCTATCCATTTGAATTCAACATCTTTCTTTAATAGCTCAGTCATGGGCTTGACAATTTATGCAAATTCTGCTATGAACTTGCATACAAAGTTGATCTGCCCAAAGAAGGATTGTAGGCCCTTCTTGTTTGGAGGTAAAGGGAGTTCCAACAATGCTTTCACTCTGTTAGGGTCTATAGCCAGTCTAACTTTAGAAATGACATGTCCAAGTAAAATCCCTTCTTCAACAACAAATATGGACTTCTTCGGATTCAAAGAGATACCAAACTCTCTACATTTCTCAAAAACTCTTCTGAGGTGTTCAACATGATCTTCTTTGTGATGAGAGAACACTGTCATATCATCTAAGTATATTACTATGATCTTATTGATGAGTTCTCCAAAAGCCACATCCATTGCCCTTTGAAAGGTTGCTCCAGCATTGGATAATCCAAAAGGTATCCTCTGGTAAGTGAATGTTCCCCACTTGGTAGTGAATGCGGTTTTGTATTGGTCTTCATATTTGACCCACACCTGGTTGTACCTATAAAACCCATCCAATAATGAGAATCTCTCTACTCCTGCCATAGTATGTAGAGTCTAGTCGATTTGTGGAAGAGGGTAATGATCCTTCAATGAAGCTTTATTGAGATTTTGGAAGTCTACACATAACCTAATGTCTCCATTCTTCTTCCTAATTAGAACTAGGTTAGCTACCCATGTAGAATGTTTGATAGGGTAGACAATCTTGGCTTCGAGTAGCTTCAATAGTTCTTGCTTCATTAGAGCTTCAATTTTTGGGTTCACCAACCTTTGTTTCTTTCAGAAGGGTTTTGCACCTTCTTCAAGTTCAATGGTATGTTGTATGGTCTCTTTGGAGTAGACTTTAAGATCACCATAAGTCCAAGCTATGATATCAAGGAATTCTTTGCACAATCTTTGAATCTGATTCCCCTTTCACGGTTGACCTATCATTGTTATCGAATAGGCTTTCAAGAGTAATCAGTCCTTTTGGGATGTGATTATTTTTCAATTGGATCATACCTTCATCTTCTTCATCTTTCTGCACTCTATCACTTGAACAGTTCATTTCATGGATCAGGAAATCTACTATCTATTGATCACTCTCAAATACCTACCAAAATGTGTCTTTGTCTGGCATAGAAGGTCTATATATAAGTCTTACCATCTTAGATTTTTGAATGACATTGCTTATGGGGTAGAAATTTGCACCTACTGATGCCAATAGGTCAACATGGGTATTCTTTTCTCTAGGGATTGCTTTGATGTTTAGAGCTTCAAAAGCTTCGATCAGATCCCATACTTTATTTCTGTAAGCTTTGAGATAGTGTTGCTTACTAACACATTTTTCTATGACTTGGTTGACAATCAGTTCTGAATCTCCATAAATTTGCAGTTGCCTGATTCCAAGTCTCTCAGCTTTCTTAAGGCCTAGGCAAAGAGCCTCATATTCAGCTGCATTGTTAGTGCAGCTCCAAGTTAGTCGATAGGAGAAAACCTTTTCCTCACCTATTGGAGAGATTAAGACTATGTCTCTAGCTCCATTCTTGCATCTAGCACCATCAAAGAAAAGTTTCCATATTTGGTTGGCAGATGGGTCTACCTCGTGCGAAGGGGTGGGATTACTTTTCTCAGGTTTCATGATTGAATAGCTTCCAAGGTCTGTTTCAATCATGGCATTGAAGTCTTGGAGGGAGAATTGATCTTCTTCTTGTAGTACATTCAGGGCTTCTTCCATTAAGTTTAAATCTTCCATCTCTTCAGTCATTATGTTCACTGTAGTTGCCTATTTTCCTTCCTCTTCAATTTTTTTGATGTGGAAGGTAGATGGTTTTTCATTGAATATCTTCACTCTTTTCCCTTTGAATGGGATTTCTAAGTGTGAGTAATCCATAGACAGGTATCCTCCTATCTTGGCTGTGAATTCTCTGGATAGACACATACCAAAATAAGGTTCTAAATCCACTACAACGACCTCTTGTATAACTGTAAGTTGAGGCATTCTATGTAGAACTATGGGAATATCTTTTATCACCCCCACGGTTTTGATCGAAGTCCCATCTAACTACAAAACACCTAGGCTGCTTCTGGTGTATTCCATCCCCATGATGTCACACACAACTTTGGGTATTATAGTAGTTGCAGCCCCTGAGTCTATCATACAGTTATGTACCACCCATCCTTCCATCTGAAGAGATAAATAGAAGGGAGGAGGTCTATTTTTTCTCATAGTAGACATCAAACTGGCTTGTGCAGAATTCAACTGAGTGGGAGTCTTACTCTTATTTTTCATAGACCTCAGGGATTCTTGTAATAAGTCGATTTGTCCTAGAAATTGCAAGGCATCATACATAGTTGCTTTAGAAGGAGTCTTTTTCATTTCTTCTACTATGTTGAAAGGGAGAGGATCGACACTTTTCTCTTTTTCTTTTGCAAAAGTGTCGTACTTGTTTCTATACCCCTGAGTGGCATCTATCCTTTGATGCTTGGTCAATGAGGGATATCTCAACTTATCTCTTGCCTGTTCCTGTGTCTCAACTTCTTTCTGTAGGGGGCTTCTTTGCGTATCTCCACTTCTTTCTGACCTGAGATTTGGGGAACCTTCTCATAGGGGACTCTTCTCTCAACCTGGTTTCTCATAGGTGAAGGTACTTTTAAGGGATTAAGCTCCTAGGGATCTACCTATAGGGGCTTCTTTCCTGATCTGGTCAAAATGACCACTTGCTCTATCGAAGGCATCATGAGATTGTGATTTTCCTCCCTAATCATGTTTACCTACCCTTTAAGAGTCTTTTCTGCTCTTTCAATGACTATCTTCTGGACATAGTGTTGATGGATCATACATGAGTTTTCACCATGTGGATCATTACATGTAGAACACTAGAAGTCTGATTCTATTGAGGATTTGGTAGGTTCAAAATCTTCATTAGCGTAAACCACATTTGATCTCTCCTAATTTCTATCGCTTGTGGAAGCTTGGTCTCTCGTTACTTGTGGAAATCTCCTTGGCTAGAAACTTCTCTCTACTTCTCTTCTTTCCATTGAGGTCATCTTATTAGTCAGAGTTTTCATGGTTGATTGTAGATCTTGTAAAGTTGCAAGTTGAGGATCAGGAGTTGGTGAAACTACTGATATAGGAAGTGCAGGAATGATAGGTAACATTGGAGGAGCAAGGGGTGCCTGTATCACTAGGATAGTAGGCTGCCCGATCCATTTGGGGAGATATATATTAGAAGTAGAAGCAAGACTTGGAAAAGTAGTATTAGATGCTTGTGATAGATCTAGGAAGATAGGCATTATCATATTTGGAGGGAACCTCCCAATAGCAATGAGATATTTCTCAACTTTCTGAGCTTCTTGGAAAATTTTTGGGAAGGTAAACACTTGAGACTATCTGATAACCATGCTTATATCTAAATTAAAATCTCTTAGGTAATAATACATTGCTTGCTCATGTGTCGATCTCAATCCATCAGGCACCCTCTTCCAAGTATGATTGAATTAGATATTGAAATCAACTATTTCTTCTTGAGGATGCTTCTGAATAATGGTGAACTGATTGAGCAAAGAAAAGGGATCAACCTATTCATTGAACTCTTCTACCAATTTACTGATAAGTTGAGCCTAGGTGGCTATGGTCTGATTAGGAAGAGCTCTATACCAATAGAGCATTTTCCCTTTTAAGGAGATGACTAACAACCTTATCATCACATCTTCCTCTATGATGTTGTGTATCGGTGCCAATGCGGCTACATCTTGGCAGTGTTCATAAGCTATTTTTCCTGTGCCATCATACTGAGGTAGTGCTTTCAAAGCCATTGTAGGGATCTGATGTTGAGCTACCAGATTTAAGGGACCTGAATGATTCCATGTAGGATAGGGCAGATTTGGTTGATTTACAGCCATTATAGTATCGATTGATATCATAGTAGTGTGAGCAGCTGTGTTTAATAATCCACTAGTAGCAGTACTAGGGAGAGCTATAGGGGAAGGATTTGTAGATCTTGTAGTGATGGTAGAAGAAGAAGTTGATCGAGCAATGAGTACAAGATTGGCTCTAAGGCTACCAAGGTGTAATTCAAAGAACTCGATGGGTTCTTCAGAGTTTTTTGCTTTAGATCTGGTTTTCATATATCTTGGTATTCAACCAGAAAATAGATAAGGTTTTTCTTGGGTTTTATTTCTTGAATGGAGTCACCAGGTGATTTATAAAAAATGCATAGGACAAAGATAACCACCAAAACTTTGGTCTATATAGATAGTGGGATTGTGTCCCACTAGGTGTGCCAAAAATTGTTGGTGCAAAATCTACCTTTGGTTACGTTTGCACCCAAGACTTTGCCAACATTGAATGATCAGGTTTAAAATAGAGATTACCCAATTCAATCTCCAGAGAAGGTTGGTTCCTTGCTTTGTTATAGGAAAAGGGGATAGAGTAAAGTGCATAAAGAAAGGGAAATATAGCTATTTCTAGAAACGTCAAATGGTACAGGTTAGACAACAACAAGGAAATACATAGTTTTTGTAGATAAGCATTCTTAAAACCCTCAAATAACAACTAATTCTCTGGTGCAGACTTAAAACAACCATTAATCAACTAGAATTATCAAATTTAGAATCTGTAGAACTTGTAATGCAAAAATTCAGAATTAGAATTAGAGCGATTAACATTCAACACAATTTATATAGAATTTAAATATTCATACATACATGATAAAACACCAGTGAGCCAGAAGCCAAAATGAAGAGTATATTATTGCTTTCAAGAATCTATATACATAGCCTTGTAAACGTCCAAGAGTTGACCCTTAGTTAGAGTCACTCATCCTATATATATACATATTCTAATAATAAAAAAACTAAAACTTGTTACAATAATATGCCACTTGGCTCATTCTGGTAAGTCAACGATTTAAGAAGCATGGAGTAGTGGGGTCTTCAATAGCAAATAGTTGAGATCTTCTTGTTATCACATATCTGCATCCATCTTCTTGGAGACGTCATGGCCCAACTATCTTCCACTTCTTCATCTATGGCTTCGTTCTGGCCCTCGATCAGTAAAAACTTGATCGATCATGAAATCATAACTATTTTCTACCTTGTGCTCTTTTTGGGTCCTCGACCAATGAAAACCTGATCGATCATGAAATCATGACTATTTTCTACCTTGTGCTCTTTTTGGGCCCTCGACCAATGAAAACTTGACCGATCGTGAGATCATGACTTTTTTTCACCCTTAGCCTCTTCTTGGCTCTTGGTCCACGAAAACAAGACCGATCATGAGATCATGACTTTTTTCCACCCTTAGCCTCTTCTTGGCTCTCGATCTATGAAAACAAGATCGGTCATGAGATCATGACTTTTTTCTGCCCTTAGCCTCTTCTTGGCTCTCGATCTATGAAAACAAGACCGATCGTGAGATCGTGACTTTTTTATGCCCTTAGCCTCTTCTTGGCTCTCGAAATTAAAAAAACAAGACCGATCGTGAGATCATGAATTTTTTCAATCTTAGCCTCTTCTTGGCTCTCGGTCCGCAAAAACAAGACCGATCGTGAGATCGTGACTATTTTCCATACTTAGCAAAATTTAGAGAATAAATCTCCTCTCTTCCCTTGGTGTAGTCATTTTGACCTATAGGTACTTGGTACATGTTGGAAGCATTGATACTATTATGATATGTGATACCTTACTAGAGAGGATAACTAAAAATTAGTGGAATAGAAGCATGAATATTGAGATTAGTAGATTGAGGAGGAAATTGAAAATAATCTTGAGTGACACTACTGGTTGGAGGAACTTGTAGATTCCTTCCAACATTGGTGGTTATAGTAGTGGCACAAGTTGGTTTTTGGGTAATATTACCATGATTCAAATATTTAGTCAAGGAGTTATCATGAACCTACCTAGGAGAGACTATTGGAGGAGGAGGAGTCTCACCTCTTTTGAGTTGAGCTTCCCACTCCATAGCCTTAAGCAAATCTGCCTTATGATGTTTCATGAAACCCCAAACATGATCAAATGATTCAAAAATATAGTGACCATTAGGGTCTTCAAGGGGATCAAGACTATTATCAACCTTTTCTTCTTCAATATTATGATTTTCTCTATCAATTTGATCATTCTATAGAAAAATCTCATCAAACCTTAGAGGCCTTCGCTCACGCCCAATGATGGAAGCCAGTAGGAGAAGGAGAAAAGGACTAGGATCAAAAGGAAGGAACTAAGACCAATGAAAACAAGCAAAAGATATTATTTTTTTAATATTTTTTATCTAAGCACATAAAATTAATGATCTTTATTTAAATTTTAAAATAAAAATGAGATGTTCACGTCGGGTTCACCAAATATGTATAGGGGGAAAATTGCCCTATCACATACGATTCTCAAGGTTGGATTCGCAAGAGAGAAAGCCTTGAGGTGAACCATGGTGGCTACATTGTTATCTACACTCAGGTGTGAAATATGGGGGAATGATTCACTAAGAATAGTTTAAGGACTCGCTCCAAGTCCTCTGGTTTTCAAGAATGTTTGATGTATTTGATTCAAGACAATCATCTATGTATGGCCTTTCTAGATTTATGTTATGAAAGATAAAGGACAATGCAAAAATAAAGTGTGTAAGAAAACAAGAACCAAACCTAGAATGGTTCTTCCTTTGAATGCTTTCTAACCCTAAGGTTTCAAGATAGAAAACCTTCAAGCAAGGGCTCAAGAGAGAATGCACACACAATATTAACCCTAAGTGCACACTATATGCTATTTATCTTTCAAATGCCTAGAAATCAATTAAATATATTTCTTTTAAATAAGATCTATGATTTGTAATAGAAATAACAAACACCCAACAAATATCCTAAATACTAAATTAGGGCACTTATCTTATCTGATGGTTGATCCTTGCTTTTATCCTTTTGTTTAGTGATATCAACAATTCCTATTCCTACAAGATAACTTGGCAAACACTTGAAAAATATGATTACCATTAGGAGGCCTACTTATGCCACTGTATAATAATACTTGGAGATGCAAAAATCAAGCCCCCTAGGTCCTTTTAGCTAACCTTTAAAATATAGGTGAAAGTTGACCTTTGGAATATGAACAAGCATAACAGAATATAGCATAACAAAATAGTAAAATAGAGTACATAATGCCTAATATGGCCTAAATGCAGTCTATAACATATATCTAGGGTTTGAGAGTAGCAACTTTCCTCCAAACGTGGTCTATGCAAAATTAGGCCCTATAAGGAGCAATCGTGATTTTGCAGACTACCAAAATTGTGCTCCAAAATCATTGGGCATGATTTCATAGAAGCAAGGAGAAAACTCAAAAAATGTGAATTGATAGATGTGTAATCAAAACCTAACTAATATGCAAAATACAAAAGAGCAAAAACAACCTAGTGGTAGCAAAGAAGCAAGCAAAAGGGATGGAGACCTCCAAGTAGTATATTCCTCCTTAGGGATTCAACACTTGTCCACCAAGAGTAGCAACACAATCCAATGTAGTAGAAAACAAAGCTTCAATAGATAACACTTCATACTTGTGAGTTAGCTTGCTTTCATAAGAATAAGAAGAGCTCAAGAAATATAACTTGATTAATAAAATTATTGTGTTGGAAATAAACTTGCTTGATTAAACTTGATTGATGAGAAAATGAATATTTCAAACCCTCATTATATAGTGGATTTGAAAGAGGAATGGGCAGGAAAAACTAAGAAAATTTGACCTCAAAAGAAATCAACTTTGAAAATTAGGGTTTCCTTAAGAGAAAACCCTAAAATGCAAAATCATGCCCCATAAAGGCCGATCGTGATTTCACAATGCAAAATCACGCCCCATAAAAGTGGACTACAATTTCACAACTACTAGACCCCCATGAGGTTTTAATGGATTTTGGAGGATCAAACAAAGTCAAAATGGGTCATATCATATACCTTTGGAAATATATTTTCGAGACTGATCCAATGGCATAGGATTTAGGAAGAATGGAGAATATTTGGTAGGGAAAAATTGTCTCAAATATGACCCAACTATTTCTAGGAGAAAACAAGGGATCTAAGAAAAATTGCTCACCTTAGAGGGTCAATTTTCCATGTCTACATATGGTATAGGGGATTTCTAGATAATTTACTAATTGATAGGATATCAATAATTGAAACCTTCATGCATAGGTTTGGAAGAATAGGAAATGGATATTTCATTCTATTTCAATTAAATATCATACAAATGGACCCTCAAGAAAATATCCATGATTTCAAGGCTAGATTCTTATGAACTTAAAATTTAGATTCACATAACATGAGGCTAAATTAGGAATAGGTATTACTATACTATATAAAATATTTATAATCTAATTTATCACTAATGACTTATAATTCTAACCACTATACATGATTTCTAGCATGTAAAGAAGCAACAAGAGGTCCACATATCCTCAATAGGATAGGGAATATACTCCCTACCCCACCAATGGCCTACACAACCCAAATTTTCCAAAACACCCCTATGCCTAGTACAATGCACAATTTCTTCTATATTATGATATCTCAATTAAATTCCTCCTTTCATCCTTCTCAATCACCATACATCATTACTCATCCAATCTAGAATACTTCATCCATAGTAGCTTTTTAGCCCCAACTTCTAGCCCTTTCAACTTTATTCAATCTGAGTAGTAACCCAGCAATAAATTTGTAATGAATCCAATACTAGAGGTAATCAAGACCCTATTAAATTAGAACAATGCTAAAAAATAAGGTAGCAACCACATAATTGGCAGTAATGAAAGACTCCATATTTGAAAAAATATTAGGTTCCTTGTCAAGGATTTAACTAGAAAATGAACCAAGCTCATAATCATATGGTCAACATAAATGCAAAGTAGAACCTATATGGTGCCTCCCTTGCAACTATAGTCATGATTCCACTAAATTCATGAGTTCCATTAGGTATTCCTAGATTGTATAGTACACTCAATAATATGAGGTCCAACAAGTCATCACCAATAGCTAAGTTACCCACATATTAAATATCGTTATGTATCAATAACCTTTTATTGCATAATTAGTTCCTACTTTGCCTAATCCTAATAATGCAATATTGGATAATTCCATCACCATGGAAATATATTAAGAAACTCCTTTTAAGTATGATGTCATATCTTATAAACAATAGGGTGTAGAAACCAAGAAAAAGAGGAAAATGTCTATAGAGTAATTAGTTGATAAGTAAGACAATGCTGATAGGGATATGATCATCCTTAGAAGGGGAAGTCCTTGTTTACATTTAAAGTAAAAAGGACCCAGAATAGCTCAATAAGAGAAAAAAATGATAAATAAAACATAGGAGTGAAGTCTATAAAACACCTCAAAAGGAGGTCTAAGAGACACCAAATGACAAATTCCAAAATATTGACAAAGGGAAAGAATCGACAATGAGGAGTAAAGGTAGGAAAATGACCAACAAACCAACTAAAATAGATGGTAATAAGGAAAAATATGTGTTTCAAAGAGAGGTTTAAAGGATATTGAAGTACCCCTCTTTCACACATGAAGGGTGAAAAATGACTTCTAGGTAGCCCACAAGTTTTTCTGAAAAAAGAGAGATCCCATTTACCAAATTTAATATCGTAGAAGTGAAGAATATGCTAGTGAAATTTAGTATCCTAGAAGCCTTAGATCTACTTGAACAATGAGAGTGTTCTATAATATTACATTATTTGATAAATTAGGATGTGCAGAATATGTACATATGTCATGTAAGTAGAAAACTAAGAGTTTTATACACAAGTGGAAATATAAGAATCAAAAAATCATATGGAAATCAAAAGTCAAGAATTTGAAGAGTTATTTTGTAAATTTATATTATGGAGAAAAAGCTCCATTAAATTTATATAAAAACAGTGAAAAGCTCAAGATTGTATATTTTTTTCATGAATAATTATGTATGTTCATTTTTCAATATTTCTATGAGATTTGTATGCATGTGTATTATTTTGTAATCTTTATATAAATTTTATATGATTATTTATATTGGGACCAATGAGATATTATGGTAGTAAGGCCTAAAAGTCGATAGTGGTATTATAGCTACCACTTAACTCTATCTATTTTTTCTAGAGTTATTTTAAAAGCCACAATCATTTAACTCTATCCATTCTTGATAGAGTTAATTTAGAGTTTGTCTACTTTGAAAGAAATGAAGACTTGGACTCTACTTTTATAAAATTTTGATTGAACATATATTAAGGGGACAAAGATTTAGTCACCTTGATTTGGATTCTAGGATATTTCCACTTGGTTGAAGAAAAACCAATGAAGACTAGGACTTAGATAATTTTATAGATTAATAGTCAACTTAGAAGAAAGTTAGAAATTTGGGGACACTCAGAATCACCCTAATATAGATTTTAAATTCTCTAGATAAGAAGAGTAGAATCACTATTGAAGATTGCAAGAAAGCCAACTTAGGAAAAATTGGTCATTCGAGGACATTCATAGTCACCTTAACATTGATATTGGGTTCTCTAGAAAATAGGAGAATCATATTTTGTTCTTAGGTGCAACCTAATATATTTAATAAGATTTCAAACATTTAAAGATAGAGAAGCATTCAAGCTTCTTGGGTACAAAGATAAGTAGCAGTATATAGAGATAAGAGTTGTACTAAGAAGTATAGAGAAGAAGCCTATAAAGATAGACATATTAAGGAGTTTTTGCTATTCAAAATACTAGAAACTTAAGGCTAACTAAATAAATATCACTCTTGGCCTTGACTTATTTGAAGAGTTTTTCAAAAATGTCTTATTTTATAGTAAGCAGAGAATAGTGTTAAGCAAGCAAAGAACTTTGAGGTATGTTTTGTGGAATCATTATTCACACAAAGAGGGAGTTGCTAGGACTCAAGTGGCCAAGTAGAGGAGGAGTGGCCTAAGTGGCCAACATAAGAATACAAAGCATAAATAGCCTCGTAAAGAAGACAAGTCCCTATCAACCAGCATAGAAGTAGAATCCCAAGAGGTCAATATAGAATAAAAGGCTAGCCAAACAGCCAGCATAGCATAAGAAGCAAAGTGGCCAAACTAGCATAGAAGATAAGGCTGAAGTAGCCAACAAAAGTAATAGAGAATGAAATACTACTAGAGAACTATCAAAAGTGATAGATAAACCATCAAAGCATTAATAGTCGAGCAAATATTAACGTACTTCCAGAGCACTATCACAGAAAGACTAGATAGAGTTCTACCAGCCAAGGTAGATATGAGGTCATTTGAGTGCCATTTTGTACTAGCACTAAAGTGATAAAAGCACCTAGATCGGAGTGTTACATCTAATTTTAGATGAAGGAACCAGATATTTGTTTCCATAGATGAAGAAATCATTTAATTGTCACCTAAGATGTCTCCACTAAAGAAGGAGAAGCCTAAGCACTATGCTTATGATTTTTAAAATGTTGACCAAGTCAAAACAAAGGAAAAATATTGAATATTGCTTAGATAAGCAAGTAACAATAGAAGAATACCATTATTCATATGAGCAAATGATAGAGGAGAGCACTTAGAATATTGGTAACTTTAAATGCTTGACCTGACACATCAAGACTTGCATGCACAATTTAGCAATAGCAAAAATCATGTGAATATTGGATAGGTAATATCTTAATAATTACTCTTATGTGCCATTCACCTTTTTGGAGGGAAAATAATGTTGAGTTAATTTGAAAATATATTAAGGATTTATAAGGTTTTTTTATGTTTTTTTATTATTTGAAATTTAAAATATGCTTATAAGGTATGGAGTGATAAGGAATGTTTTTTAAGTTTAGAAGTTTAAAATATTATTAAATATTTGATTAATTATTTGAAATTTTTGAAGACCTAGAGAATTAAGATTTGAATATTTAAGCTTTAAAAAATTTCAAATTTTAGAAAATATAATATTATTGAAATTTGAAATTTTACAAATTTAATTCAATAGGGATTGAAAAGAATTTCTACATCAAATGACTAGAAAAATTATAATTTTCAATTTTTTATTTGAGTTATTATTTAAACTTTGGATATATAAGGATTTCAAACCCAAAGGAACTTACCATGGATTATTGGTATATTGATTTCGGAGCAAGTAGGCATATGACTGGAAATAAACAATGGTTTGATTTTTTTTAAGAAAAATATGAAAAATCAAATTAGATGTCTTAATTGATCTATCAAATGGAAAAGGAATAATTAGAAATGTACTTGGATCAACTGTAAATCTTCTTTTAGTATCAAAATTGATGGATCAAAACCTAGCAATTGAATTCAAAACTATTACAGACAACAAATATATCTTATTACCAAACAAGGAAGAGTTATAGCTTTTAGATCTTATAAAAATAATTTGTTTACTTTAGATACATTTTCAAATATCAATCTATCAGCAAGGATTTTAGAAATAAGAGAAGTGTGACATTAAAGACTATAACACATAAGTGCATCTTCATTAAATGAGATGACTAAACATAAAATGGTCAAAGGTTTACCTAAAATTTCATGGGAATCTACAGTCTATCTAGAATGTATAGAATGGAAATAGCATAGATACATTTTTAACTCAGTTAGCATAGAACTTAAGAACCATTGGAATTAATATATAGATTTATGTGGTCCAATAAATGTTACTAGTATCGGAGGACAAATATTTTCAACTATTTGTTGATGATTATTCCAAAAAAATGTGGGTATATTTTTTGAATTTCAAATATGAAGCATTTAGTTGTTTCAACAATTCAAACTACTAGTAGAAAAAGAAACAGGAAAATCAATCAAGAATATTCATTCAAATAGAGGAGATGAATTTTTGTCAAAAAAATTAACATATTTTTAGAAACCAATGGCATAAAAATATAACTTGCCATAGAATATCCATGATGGAAAAATGGTATTATGGAAATAATAAATAGATCAATTATGGAAATGGTTCGTTGTATGCTAAAATAAGCCCATCTTGATTGTCAATATTAGGAAGAAGCGGTTAAAATAGCTATATACTTATAGAACATATCACCTACAAGGATACTAAAAAATATTACTCCTAAAGAAGTATGGTTAGGATAAAATCCATCAATAGAATAGTTAAGAATATTTGGATGTAATGCATACATGCATATCCCAAAGCAAAGAAGAACTAAACTAGATGAAAAATTTATGCGGAATATTTCTTGGTTATGAAGATGATTCAATAGGTTATAGAAAAATTGACCCGACAAAAAAAAAGTCTACATAAGCAAAGATGTGGTATTTGATGAAGGAAACAAAATTTTTATTAAAGAATTTTTTTTTACATGAAGACTCATCAATTGAAGACTCAGAATTAGACATATATGATGAACAAATTGAGAACCTAGAGATTGCTATAATACTTCAAAGTAAAAAACAATATGTCTTAGAGATACACTTAAGGATTAAAAACTAGAATAAATGTCAGATCTTACTACTATAAGACCTCAAAATAGTAGTTTAACAAGAATGAATAGAGATTTGATAAGTTCTATAGTAGAACCTACAACTACTCTAAATACTTTCAATCATCTAAAATAGTAGTCATGGAATCAAAATATGCAACATTAATGAAAAATAAAACATGGAAGTTGGTTGGATTACCTCAAGGAAAGATAATAGTAGGATGTAAATGGATCTACAAGATAAAATATAAAGAAAATGGTTCACTAGACAAATGCAAAACTCGATTTGGAAAGGTTCTTTAGTTGTGCAGTGTCCAAGTGGTCGTTTGAAAAGGTGTTGAGAATTTGGCTAGCTTCTAGAGGTGGTATGAGATGAATTTGTTTGAGCCTACAATCCTACAGCTTGATGATATTATGGAGGATATCTTAAGCTCTCATAGATTTCTCCCATTTTTACGTAAGTTTAGGGATAGTGATCCTGACCTGTCCATGGAATTTACCAAGTCCTAGGACAATGGTAGGGTGACCCTTAGAGATGTTTCTTTTAAATTCATCATTAATTTACTTATATAAGTTATTGAATTGATCAACAATGGTGACATAATACATCAAGATAAGCATTCAATGGTTTCTAAGCTTAGTCATTTCAAGGATAGAGGAAAATACCTAGCCAAGGAAAATAGTGGTATCATAAGGATCTTCTCACTCCTTGGAATAGAGTACTCATTCCTATAATGCAATACTTTACCATCAACAATCCTAATTCTCCCCTTTGAAGTTTTCACCTGGATTTCCCTAATAACTTAAGGATTTCAAGGTGATTAATATTCTAGAGTATCTATGTTGATCTATGGAGATCTCTATTACCAACATTACAAAAGGGAAGTCTTTGCATCTGAAGCATCAGGGGTTGCACATGATTATTTACAAGCATATGATTTATCTTCAAGCTCAAGGACTTGCACTATCCATTACAGGTACACCTGAATATCACCCCTCTACCTCAATGCTCAAATAGGGGTCTCCTCAGGAGGATGACCCAAGTGACTTTGAAGTGGAGTTTAAAACTACCACTTTAGGAAAAGTGGATAAGAAGAAACACATCTTTGATGCTTTTGAGACCACGCCCTCCCTATGCTGGAATTCCACCAAAAGAAAATCCTTTGGATACAAGTGCAAGAGTGTTATCATCTTATACTAGGACAATTCCATCTTTGGAATATCTCCTTTGAACTGTAAGAAGAAAAAACAATAGGTTGCTCCTGGTCGTGTTCTTCTCCTCAAAGACACCCTCTCCCCTGGTGGAACTACTATTCAATCGTATTTTACTTATGATTTTTATTTGATGTCCAACCTCGATGATCTTGTCAACCTAGTGTCAACTCTACTCCTTCATATTGGTAAGGCTATTGACAGAATTAGGAACCAAAATGTGGTGGTTTAGGCTTCAGATTCTATTTAGAATATCAAAAGTGTTGAGCAAGACCATCCTGCTACTTCTAATTGATCCGGTTGCAAGATCATCTTGCATCTTGTGTCTCCATTTTTTTCTATCTTTGGGATTATGGTCTTCCATCTCCTGGGGTTCCTTTTGATATTTTATTGTTCCATTATATTGAGGAATTCCCGTAGTTGGCTTCCTCCTTTTGTATCTTTGCTTGTAAAAGGTTTGGAAATCCTTTCAAAACCCCCTTTTATCAATAAAAAAATATAAAACTCGATTAGTTGCAAAAGGATATACTCAAATAGAAGGAATTGATTATCAAGAAACTTTTGCACCAACAATAAAAATTACTACTATTCAAACAATTTATACTTTAGCATCCCATATTGAATGGAAACTTCATCAAATAAATGTAAAAATTTCATTTTTTAATGGTGATCTCAAAGAAGAAGTATATATATCACAACCAAAAGGTTTTGTTATCAAGTATAGGAACAAAAGGTTTACAAGCTAAACAAATATTTATATGGTCTAAAGAAAGCACCAGAAGCATGGTATATAAATATTACTAATCTTTTTATATAGCATAATTTTAAAATAATTTTATAATATCCAAATATTTATATAAAAAAGGTTGTATGTTACAGAATAATACTTATAGTATATGTTGATGATATAGTAATCACAAGAAGTTAAAAAAATTTGATAGATGAAGTTGAGAGAGATATAGAAAAGGATTTTGAAATGATAAATTTGGGACTCCTTCATAATTTTCTTAGTTTATAAATTTATCAAAATGAAAACAACATCACAATAACACAAAAAAAGTATATAAACTCATTACTTGAAAAATACAATATGAAAAATTGTAAGCCCAAAGATACTCCTATGGAGCAAGGATTGCAATTGTCTATATATGATGAGACACCTCTAGCCTCAACAACTCTTTAATTGGTAGTCTTCTATACTTGACAAATACCAGACCAGATATAGTCGTTGTTGTATATTATCTTTCAATATTTATGCAAGAACCTAGAGAAATTCATTTAAAAGTGATAAAAAATAATAATATAATATATTAGATAGACTACAAAATATGGACTAACATATAAAAATGATGATGAAAAATTATGTCTATAGGGTTATTCAAATTATGATTATCCTGGATCTATAGATGATAGAAAATTTACATTAGAATATATTTTCTTTGTTTTGGATCTATTTCCTGATACAACAAAAAAAAATATGTAGTAGCACTTTCATCTACAAAATTAGAATATCGTGCAACAAAAGATGTAGTCTGTGAAGCACTTTGGTTATAATACATACTATCATATATGGGAATTTGAACTCCTACAATAATAAATTATGATAATCAAGGAGTACTTAATCTAATAAAAAATTCAATTATTCATGAAAGAACAAAACACATTGAAGCTCAATGTCATTTTATCAAGGATCATGTTCAAAATCATCATATTTAGTTTAAACATATTCCTACTAAATATCAGACTGTAGATAATTTTATGAAAGCACTTGGTTGAAACTAATTTTAGATATTTTAGAATCATCTATGTACATCAAAAGAAGTTCACATCAAATAATGTAATATAGGTGGGTGTTAGATAATATTACTGTATTTGATAAATTAGGATGTGTAGGATATGTATTATATCATGTAAGTAGAAGATTAAGAGTTTTATACACAAGTGGCAAGATAAGAATCCAAAGGTCATATGGAAAGAAAAAGTCAAGAATTTGAAGATTTATTTTGTAAAGCTATATTATGGAGACAAAGCTCCATAAAATGTATCTAAAAAGAGTGAAAAGCTCAAAACTGTATATTTGTTTCATGAATAATATTGTAAGTTTATTTTTCAATATTTCTATGAGATTTGTTTGCATGTGTATTATTTTGTAATCCTTATATAAATTTTGTACACTTATTTATACTAGGACCTATGATTTATTGTGGTAGTAAGGCTTACAATCCAATATAGATATCTACTCTAAGAGGCTCTAAAAGAACAAGAACAAATTTATATCAAAAGTAAACAACTAGAGTCATCTTCAACCCAAGTAGTCAAGCAACAACATTTGATTATTGAATAGCCATTATATATCAAAGCTAGTGATTTTGATGTGCAAAATGCTCCAAAATCTAGTTACCTAAAGTTACCTCTATTCTATATAATACTCAATATGAAGAATTACATCCTCGAGAGTTATATTATTAATTCAAAAGCAATGGTCATAATAATACCTAAGGTTGTGTGTGAATATATGGACCTTCCTTATACCAAGACAACTAGAAACCCAATATAGATGGATGGAACTAGTGTCAATACAATAGGTGTTCTCAAAGATATGGTCATGACCATAGCCTGATAACCAAAATTTATGGTATTTCAAGAGGTGATGGTCATAGACTTGTCATTTGTAATAAACCTCTCTTCTCATTCCATATATCTTTCAATAATATATCAAAATATTCAACATGCATCCACAAAAAAATTAATTGCATAATAAATTGTTCAAAAAATAGAGATTGATTATACCCTTGAGGTAGAGTAGCACCATACAATGTTCCTTCTGGAAGGAATCCACTCCACAAGATATCTAGCTCCACAATCCAAGACTTCTTCAATAATACATCATAGATTCCTTTCACAATGGGGGTACATCTCTCTTTATACAAGAGTGTGATAGTTCACCTTACATGAGTTACAATATCACACATGTGGAGGTTCACCTTCCATGAGTTACAAAGTGCATAATTATATGACAATATTCCTTGTGGTTACATATGACAATACTCCTCCAATGGTTACAAATATGATTCTATGACTGTTGGCAATTTTGGGTTTGAGATCCTAGCTTCTTGTCTATGAGTTGTCATTGATGTCAAAAGGAACTGGCATTAATGTCAAGAGGATTTATTGGCTTCAAAGGTTGAAGATTCCAAAGAATATTTTCTAGAAGATTTCGGAGAGATTCCATGTGGCAGATGAAAAGGTTTTTATCAAAACCATGGCAGGTTTAAGGGTTTTTATTAAAACCAGGTGGATGCATTAAGGGTTTTTCTCAAAACCACTCTCGACTTAATGCAAAGGCTGGAGACACTTATTAATTAAATAACTTAATTAATAAAACCTTTTTAAGGTTTTTTAATTAATTATTTATTTGATTTAGTGATTAAATTATTTTAATAATTTAATGGGTTCTCCACCTAAGGTCTAAGGTCTAAAAGACCTTTGATTATTTTTTAAATAATCAAAAGGGTTTCATAAACCCTAAAGTTGTTTCGAAGGCGCCAAAATAATATTAATTCGAAAAGTTTGAATTATCCTCCCACCGACGTCGTGCATAGCATGGAAGTTTGGCTATATAAGCCATAACCTATAGTCCAAAGCAAAGGTGTGAAAGAAATTCGAATTGCGCAAAGGTTGGGAAGTAAAAGCTACGGCTATCATTTTTTTGCCACGTTTATCCGCCGCCAAAGGGTTAAGGAGAAGGAGACTCTTGCTAGCCTTCAAGCTAGCGCCGTTGGCCTAGTGGCAATGACTGTTCTACGAAGGCGCTTGAAGGGAGGTCAAGCGTTCGACTCCCGCCGTGGAGTGTGAGAAGAGTTTTTGCGCTCCGATTTTTTCGGAGGCACTGTTGACCCGCGATTTTTGGAAGCATTTTTTTTGGTAAGGTTTTTTAAATAAAATCTGCATTTTGTTAAAGAAGAAGTGGTTGGGCAGATTTATTTAAAATTATTTTTAAGGTTAAATGCTTCTTTGGAGATATAAGGTTGATAGTGTGTGGTTGAGATTTTTGGCTTGATTGTTGAGTGAGATTTGCTTAGAAGCTATTATTCCTTGAGCATGGTTTAATTAATTTGGAGAAATAAGGTGTAAAAGGATATATTGTTTGTATGCTTTATATTTTTGGTAGTTGACTTCTAAGGATTGGAGTCATAAGGTGTTTTATGGAATAAATATTTTTGTGGTTACTTTTATGATCTAACCCTAACTTGGTGGCAAAGTTGAGGGTGGTGTTGGTAACAGGTTGAAGAACTATTCTCTTCTTCCTCAAACAAAGGTATGGGCAACTTCTTCCATGTATATTGTTGATGGTGTATTTTCTGAAATTGAGTTTGGAGTGAAAAGGTTGTCTACTAGGTATTCTTGTTGGTGTAAATCCCATTTTCTGGATATTGAAGATTGTTTATGCATTAAAATCATTGATGAGTTTTTTGGGTGAATGCATAATTCTGGTTGAGGAAGAGGAAGCATTTTTGCACTAGGGTTTATGTTAGTAAGTCTTGCTACTTGCTTTGAGTTGGTGAAACCCTTAGTTGGCTGTTTTGAGATTGATGGTTGAGTTGCTTCCATAGAGGTTGTTTTGATCAAGTTAATGCTTTACTTGATACATGATTTGGGCTTACTCCATTGAGATTGATTTGAGCAAGTTATTCTTTGCATTGGTGATTTATGTTGGTGGTTGTTTTGTTCAAATATCTTTGGAGGGAAAAGGATGTCTACTAGTTTCCTTTTCATGTAGTGATTGGTTGAATGCTTCAAGGTTAATGTTGAGTTGAATGATGTTGGTTAAACCTTGTCTATAAGCATTGTTGTTAAAGCCCTAATTGGTTGAGAAAAGATATTGGTTGTGGAAAGAACATGAGTATCATTGTTATATGAGATATTGCATGGTTGGCAATTGTTGGGTTGTGTTTCATGTTCTTGAGAAAAGCATACTACATCTATCTTATTCTTTTGAGATTGAGATTGAGTTGAGATTGAGATTGGGAGTTAAGTATAGAACATATTGAGTCTCTAACAATTCTCTTTATGTTTCTATGAGATTTGAGATTGAGATTGGGAGTTAAGTATAGAACATATTGAGTCTCTAACAATTCTCTTTATGCTTCTATGAGGTTGATGAATCACATTGGGTCTCTAACAATTCTCTTTGTGGGTTCATGCTAAGCAAGTTTTTCTTGATGAACTTGTGAGCTGATTTGGACAGGTTCTAGTGAAGACTTGTGAGCTGATTTGGACAGGTTCTAGTGAGGACTTGTGAGCTGATTTGGACAGGTTCTAGTGAGGACTTGTGAGCTGATTTGGACAGGTTCTAGTGAGGACTTGTGAGCTGATTTGGACAGGTTCTAGTGAGGACTTGTGAGCTGATTTGGACAAGTTCTAGGGAGGACTTGTGAGCTGATTTGGACAGGTCCTAGCAGAGGACTTGAGGATAGAGTTGAAGTGGTTCTTTGAGAAGAACCTGAGGACAGTTTTGACAAGTCTTTGAGAAGGCTTGTGTGCAGCAGAGATTGATTTGTTCAAGCTTTATGAGTTGAGCTTGGGACAGATCTGACAGAGTGAGGAAGACTTGTGCTGGACCGACTGACTATGTTTAGTATAGGTTGATGAGTTGCTATGGAGGTGATCAGTGAGGACAGAGGTCTCTTGAGGCTGAGCATTGAGGATAGGAGGTCTTCTGTGGAAAGGAGTTCCACGTGCTAGCGGAATAAGAGGCAGGTGATCTTCTGAAGTATCATTTCCAGAGTTGAGGGGAAGGATTCTCCTTTGGGCAGGAGGCTCATAAATTCATGAGGAGGGGAAGGATTCTCCTTTGGGTAGGAGGCTCATAAATTCATGAGGAGGGGAAGGATTCTCCTTTGGGCAGAGGCTCATAAATACTTGAGTAGGGGAAGGTTTCTCCTTTGGGCTGAGGCTCATAAACATTGTAATTGGGAAGGATTCCCAAAGAACTTTGAGAAAGCTTTTTAGAGAAAATTTTTGTGGATGTAGCCCATGTTGGGTGAACCACGTTAAAATTGGTGTCTCATTGTGTGTTGCTTTATGCATTGCTTTGATATTGCTATTGGTTCATTGCTTTGCGAAGTTGAAGTTAAATAGAGAAAGTAAAAAGAGGTCTTATACTGTTCACCCCCCCTCTCAGTATAAGCTTGTGTTCTTCAATTGGTATCAGAGCGGGTTCCTTCAAAAAGTTTAACAGCTTGAAGGAAAATATTGTAAAGAACACAATGGAATCTACAAGTGGTAATGCAGCACCTATTCTTGATGGGGCAGATTTTGGGCTTTGGAGTGCTAGGATGAAGGTTCATCTTATGGCTCTTGGAAATGAAGTTTGGGAAGTGATTGAGGATGAGTATACCATTCCTAAGCATGGTCCTTCTACTAAGGAAGAGAGGCTCCTACATCATAGCAATTCAAAGGCAATGAATGCAATCTTGAAGGGTTTACAGAAGGCAGATCTTACCAAGGTGATTCACTGCAAGACAGCTAGTGAAATGTGGAAACAGTTGAAGGTGGTTCATACAGGTGATGCAAATGTCTGAAAGGCCAAGTTGAGACACTTCAAAGGTATGTTTGAACAACTCAAGATGAATGATGAAGAAAATATTAGTGACTATATGCTTCGTATGGATGAGATTGTTAACTCTATGAAGGAACTAGGTCTTGAGCTTGCTGAAAATGATATTTGTGATAAGATTTTGAGGTCTCTTCCAAATAGATTTAGTGAAAATATTTTTGCTATTGAGGAAGCTAAGGATTTGGATAAGTTGAAAAAGGATGAGCTTCATAGTATACTTGCAGCATTTGAGTTGAGAACTCAAGTGAAGGTTGATGTTAAGAAGGAGGCAGCTTTCAAGGCTACCAAGAAATCCAAGGGTAAAGAGCTTCAAGATAGTGATGAGTCTTCTAGTGATGAAGAGGCATATTACAGCAAGAAGGGCAAGTTCTCAAGAAAGCACAAAGGTATGAAATATGTCAAGTGTTTCAATTGTGGAAAGTTTGGTCATTATGCTACTAACTGTACTGCTGCCAAGGATGAAAGTGATGAAGATAAACAGGATTATAAGAGCAAGGATTCTGAAAGGCACAGGCATCAAAGGAAGAATAAAGATGAGCAAAGCAATCAAGGAAAGAGGTACTCTCACAAACACAAGAAAAGTTTCTACCTAGACAAGGCAAGTAAGTGTTCTAGTAGTGATAGTGAAAGTTCTTCAAGTGATGTTGGAAATGAGATGTTGTTCCTAACAGAAAAAGAAGAAGAAAAGAAACATAGATTTGTCCTTATGAAATGTTTTAGATGTGGAAATTTTGGACATCTTGAGGATGATTGCACAAATGATGGATTGATTTCTAGTTATACTATGTATGAGGATGCTTCGAAAAATTGTGAGGAAGATCTTTGTATGGCTTTAGAAAAGGGTAGCACCTCTAGTGATAAGAAATCTAAAAAAGTCATTGATGTTTCAAAAGGCAAACAAATAGAGGAAGTTATAGAGGATGGTGAAGTAGATCTTGAAGCTGAACTTGTTAGTGCTCTTAGTGCTTTGAAAAAGGAAAGAAAGAAGAATGCTAGACTCAATGATAAATTGGATGAATGTTGTATTGAGAGAGATGAGCTTATAGAAAGTCTTGACTTCTCTATAGCTAAGACACAGAAACTTAAGGATAAGTTAGAGTCTAAGGTTCTTGAGTGTAGAGAGTTGGAACAGAAAGTGGCTTCCTTGAAAGAGGAAACTAAAGGGTACAAGGATAAGCTTTACAGGTTTGAAGATAGCACCAAAAAGGTAAATTCAATCATCAAAGATCAAAGAAGGACAACAGATAAAACATATCTTGGTTTTGGTAAGAAACACATGGAACAGGTTGGGGAATCTAGTAAGAGATTCTGAAAGTGTAATGTCCCCACCTTAGCCAACACATCGGGTGCAGTGTGACTTGCCTATCCATGCGGTTCCGTAGGCATAGTCAGCAGGTTAGGAACCATCTGGTGACTTGGAGGAGTGGATTTACTATTTTTAGTAAATTCAGTTATTGAATTATGGCCGAGCGGACAGTGGTATCATGATCTTTGCCGATTTGGGTGTCCAGTGATATGCTCAGTTTTGAGTTTGGGGTCCGTTTGGCTCTTTAAGTGGGGGACTTACTATTTTTAGTAAGTCGGCATGTTGGTGATATGGGAAACGGAAGCTACAGTTAATTAGTTTGGCGAAATGGGTATCCGTTTCTATATTTTATTTGAGGTCTTGATCTTGGGAAGGCAATTATTTTTGATACCCGCAAGCTAAATATGTTATATTTAAATGTTATTTAAGTTTAATGTTTAAATATATATATATATAGAGGGGTCATTTAATGAAATAGGGGGGTATAAGGTGTGATGGAAAAAAATAAATAAATAAATACAAGAAAGGTTTTTTTAATTTAATAAAGTACTTCTTTCCCACTAGAAGGGGGTCGATCACCTCATGAGAGGGAAAAGTAAGTTGTGGTTTGTTATTAATCCCACATTGAGCAAGAATTGGGACGTGGGAGTTGTGAGCTAGTTTATATTGCTCATTTGAGAGCTACTGGAGGGGGATGAGCATTTACTATTTTTTTTTGTATGAGAGTTCTTGCTGTGAGCAGGAGTTCGAAGCTTCAGCTTGTTGGTGACGTAGCCCACCCTCAAGGACAGTGTTGTTGTGGTTGAAAGACACCATCACAATGCTTGGATTTTTAGTTTACAGGTGAAGAAGACATTGAAGGCAGTTTTCTAATAAATGTGTGAAGTTATCTCAGATCATATGCAGAGTTATTATCAAGTTTCCAGCTTCAATCTCTATTGGGCATTTTCCCCAGCTGGCCGAACAATTTTGGAAGGGTTTTGGTGAGTTCGAGCTGCATATCACAAGAAAGACATTGGCATTGCTTACCAGCAGTTTTGCAGACTGTAATGAGGGTTCTAAGTCAGTTTTGAGAAGCATTTTAAGAGCAGCAAATAACCTACAGGGCAGCCGTGCCTCTGCAACATTGGGTCGTACATTTGCAGCCCCACGTGGGTGTTTGGGTCCATTTCTCATCGATTGCATTGGAGATACTTAGTGGAATTTGTTAAGCAGCAAAAAGGGGTATTTGTAACTATTTTCCAATCAATGGAGAAGTCAGTATTTTATAAGTTATGAGCAAAACATGTTTTTTCGTAGCTGATGCAAATTTCCAGTTTAATATCAGACCAGAGATTTTTATGGGTAAACTTATCTTTCTACATTTTCCTTCATTGGGTTTATGTATTATGATAAAAAGAAGTTTGTGTCAAAATTTCATTGTATTTGGTTAAGTAGTTTGAAAGTTACGATAGTATTCATTTCCAGCTGTGTGTTATCATTCTCAAAAGAAAAAAAAAACATATATTGAAAAAACTACAAAAAAAAATTACAAAATACCAAGCATTACCAAAAACAAAGCAGAGTATCAGTTCTCTCAGATTGGGGTTAGTCACTACAGTGGTATCAGAGCACAGCTCTTCTTGCCAACCTGTTGGGTTGAATGAGTGGACACCACTACTACACCAGAAGGAACAGGGGTCTTGCTGAACAGGGAAATCCCCAGCCCGAGAGTGAGGAAGAGATGGGTGAGGAAAGAGGTAACAGGCAGCCCATTGACCCAGACAGGGAAATGTTTCAGATGTTTATGCAAGGACAACAACAAATACAGCAGACCATGGCTCAACTCCTTGGGATTATGACACAACAGATGAACTTAAACCAGCAGAACAATAACGAAAATGGGAACAACCGAGAAAATGGAAATGGTGATGGCTCCGTGAACAACGTAAGAGGGGTTAACCAGGCACAGAGGGACAGAACACAGAGTAACAGGCCCTTGATGCCCACATTCATTCCCAGAGCAGCGCCACAGGAGGATCCGAAACCCACAGTACAGGAGATGCAGGCGGCATTTACTGATGAATGGAACCAAGCTAGTGAGGAGTTTCGTGCCGGTATGTCTTTCAGGGACTACATTGATATGAGAATGAGACAACAATCCATGTGGAGAGGCAGGAGAAACAATGACAGGGGGCAGGATCTACAGAGGAAAGTGGGAAAACTTACCATTCCCAACTTTGATGGTTCAGGGAAAACAACAGCACGTGCATGGGTCCAGAAAATGGACACCTATCTTCAGTTGAACAGAATGGCAGAGGATGAAGCCATCAAATATGCTGCTTTACATTTGGATGGGATTGCACACGAATGGTGGCACCACGGATTGGTGACCCTTGGACATGATCAAATCACAACATATGCTGAGTTCACTAACAGGTTGATTGATCATTTTGATAAGAGGGATGCTGAGCTAGACTTCAAAGATTTGGCACAACTTAGACAGTCCGGTTCAGTTGACAGTTACATTGCAGATTTCCAGAAGATTTTCGTTCATGTGACTGATGTTTCAGAAAGGAGATTGATAGTTCTTTTTGTTGATGGGTTGGCAGATCCATTGAGAGGGCTAGTTAAAGCTTTTGATCCCCCTTCACTACACGAGGCTATCAAGAAAGCTCGTGACATGGAGACTACTGCCTCAAGGGGCAAGTTTCAGCACAAAGGAGGGGATTATAAGAAATTTAAGGATAAGAAACCTTTTTTCAAAGGAGGGGATCAGCAAAGAGAAAATTTTAAGAGGGAGAACAGCAATAGTACAAACGAATTGAGAAAGAAAAACCTTTGTTTCAGGTGCAAGGAACCATGGAACCCCACTCACAAATGTGGTGAGAAGGCAAAAATGAAGCAAATGGAGCACTATTCTAGTGGGGATTCAGATTATGAGGACGCTGATCAGCTAAGAGCAAGTGATAGCAGCAGCTCTGAAAATGAGGAAGAGATTCATATAGAACTAGAAAATGAAGGACCAGCAGCCCAACTATACAGTTTTCAGAGAGTAGCATCTTTTAAGGTGCGGGGTGTTCTTAATGGACAACGCATAACAACTCTCATAGATACAGGGGCTACACATAATTTTATTGATGAGAGTCTTGCAGTGAAGAGAGGACTTCCTTTTGAAACTTTCGATGGTTTTCGAGTGATGGTAGCCAGTGGGACTACAATCAGTTGCACAAAGAGGATTCCTAGATTACGGATGAGGTTGGGAGAGTATGAGCTGCAGGATGACTTCTACTATGTGAACATCGGTGATACTGATGTTGTTCTAGGGATGCATTGGATGAGCTCTTTGGGGGAGTTCAGTATGAACCTAAAAATTTTGGAGATGAAGTTCGAAGTAGGGGGCAAGAAGATTGTACTCAGAGGAGTTTCTGATGGCAGCCTCAGAACAGTTTCCTTCAGGAGGATGGAGAGATTTTTCAGGCATGATCAAATAGAATGGGCCGCGGAATGTATGTTATTGCCTACTACAAATGAGCAGCAAGGGAAAGAACACCATCCTGACATTCGTATTCTTTTGGACAAACACCATAAGGTGTTTGAAGATATACCTCCTGGTATACCACCCGACAGAGGGGCCGAGCACATTATAGAGCTAGAGGAGGGGACCAAACCGGTCATCACTACACCATATAGGCACCCCAAGAGATTGAAAGATGAGATCGAGAAAACCATAAAGGAGCTCTTGGCGATGGGTCACATAAGACCAAGCAAAAGTCCTTTTGCATCTTCAGTGGTCTTGGTAAAGAAGAAAGATGGGACCATGAGGATGTGTGTTGATTACAGGGCCCTAAACAAGAAAACTATAAAGAATAAATACCCAATTCCCAGGATCGACGAGTTGATCGATGAGCTGCATGGAGCACGATTTTTCACGAAGATTGATCTTCGTTCTGGATACCATCAGATCAGGATGAGGAAAAGTGATGTGGAGAAGACGACATTTCGATGCCATTATGGTCACTTCGAGTATTTAGTGATGCCTTTTGGGCTATCTAATGCTCCTGCCACTTTTCAGTCTCTTATGAACAGGGTGTTCAGAAGTCAACTACGTAGATATGTCCTTGTGTTCTTTGATGATATTTTGATTTACAGCAGGACTTGGGAGAAGCACCTACAACACATTGATGAGATTCTGGGAATCCTTGAGCGTGAGTCATTATACGCAAAGGAAACCAAATGCGACTTTGGCATGACAGAGTTGACATATTTGGGACATATAATCAGCGCAGGAGAGGTTCGCATGGATCCGAAAAAGGTTAAGGCAATCATGGAGTGGCCTACCCCCACAAACCTATCTCAGCTTAAGGGATTTTTTGGTCTATGTGGGTTTTACCGTAGGTTTGTTAAGGGTTTTTCGCAAGTAGCAGCACCGCTTACAGACCTAACGAAGAAAGGGGCGTTTGTCTGGTCAGATGCAGCACAGGGGTGTTTTGACAGGTTTAAACAGTTGGTATGTTCTAGTCCTGTTTTGGCCATTCCAGATTTCAGTAGACCATTTGAGCTCGAATGTGATGCTTCAGGAGAAGGCATTGGGGCAGTTTTGATGCAGGATAAACACCCCATAGTTTTTGAGAGTAGAAAATTGAGGGGGGCAGAGAGAACTTATCCCATTTATGACAAGGAGATGCTAGCTATCATGCATGCCCTTGTTAAATTTCGTCAGTACTTGGCAGGAAGCAAATTCATTGTAAAAACAGATCACAACAGCTTGAAGTATTTTATGAACCAGAAAGATCTTAATGAAAGACAGCAAAAATGGGTGAGCAAACTTCAAGCGTTTGACTTTGATATAGTGTATGTGAAAGGGAAGAAAAATATAGTAGCTGACGCTCTGTCTAGAAGACCACATCTGTGTTCAGTGGGTATTATTTCTGAGGATTGGAAAGAGTTGATTCAGGCAGATTATGCCAAGGATGAGTGGGCAACTAATATCATTGGGGGATCTATACAGGATGACAGGTACACAGTTGTAAATGGGCTGATTATGTACAAAAATAGGGTCTATCTGGTACCTAATTCTCAGTTTAGGGGAACAGTGTTGCGAGCTCTACATGACTCACCGTTAGTAGGGCACCCGGGGTTTTTTAAAACTTACAGACAGGTGAGGGAGCGATTCACATGGAAAGGACTCAAAGATGATGTTCTCAAACATGTAAAGGAATGTGGGGTATGCCAGCAGAATAAGGATGAACACACTAGCCCGGCAGGACTCCTACAACCATTGCCCATTCCAGACAGGAAATGGGAAAGCATATCTATGGACTTCATAACTGGGTTACCTACAGTCCAGGGGAGAGATTGCATTTATGTGGTGGTAGATAGGTTGACTAAGTTTGCACATTTCTATGCCATTGCATCTACTTACTCAGCAGTTCAGGTGGCCGAATTGTTTTTTCGAGAGGTGTTCAGGTTACATGGCTTGCCAAAATTCATTGTCAGTGACAGGGATAGCCGCTTCATGAGCCATTTCTGGCAGGAATTGTTCAGACTAAGCGGGACTCAACTTACTCCGAGCACTAGCTATCACCCACAGACTGACGGACAGACGGAAATTGTCAACAAGTGGGTCGAGGGCTACTTGCGTAACTACATTTCTGTGCAGCAGAAGGCTTGGATCAAGTGGTTGCATTTGTGCGAATACTGTTACAACACCACTCACCACATGTCTATCAGGATGACCCCCTTTATGGCTTTGTATGGGTATGATGCAACCGCGTTTATCGATTTACTTATTCAGGATTGCAGGGTACCCAAAGCACAGGAGATGCTACAGGACAGCCAGGATATTTTGAGGATTTTGAAGGATAACATACAACAAGCACAAAACCAACAGAAACAGTATGCTGATAAGCATAGAACAGAGCGCAGTTTTGCAGTTGGTGATTTGGTATACTTACGTTTGCAGCCTTATAGGCAGTCCACTCTCAAGAAGAGTGGGAAGGAGAAGCTGAAGCCTCATTTTTATGGGCCTTTCAGGATCACCAAGAAGATAGGAGAGGTAGCTTATGAACTTGAGTTGCCTGCAGACAGCAGAGTACACAATGTGTTTCATGTGTCTCGCCTCAAGAAGGCGATTGGACAGAATGTTACTCCTTCTGTTGAGCTTCCTCCACTTGATGATGAGGGGCGGCTTATTTTGACTCCCGAAGCTATTCTGGATACCAGGGAGAGAAGACTGAGGAGCAGGATTATTACAGAATATCTAGTTAAGTGGCAAGGGTTGCCCGTGGAGGATGCAACTTGGGAAGATGAGCACATTTTACAGCATCCAACACTCCAATTGCTTGAGGACAAGCAATTTTGGGGAGGGAGGACTGTAATGTCCCCACCTTAGCCAACACATCGGGTGCAGTGTGACTTGCCTATCCATGCGGTTCCGTAGGCATAGTCAGCAGGTTAGGAACCATCTGGTGACTTGGAGGAGTGGATTTACTATTTTTAGTAAATTCAGTTATTGAATTATGGCCGAGCGGACAGTGGTATCATGATCTTTGCCGATTTGGGTGTCCAGTGATATGCTCAGTTTTGAGTTTGGGGTCCGTTTGGCTCTTTAAGTGGGGGACTTACTATTTTTAGTAAGTCGGCATGTTGGTGATATGGGAAACGGAAGCTACAGTTAATTAGTTTGGCGAAATGGGTATCCGTTTCTATATTTTATTTGAGGTCTTGATCTTGGGAAGGCAATTATTTTTGATACCCGCAAGCTAAATATGTTATATTTAAATGTTATTTAAGTTTAATGTTTAAATATATATATATATAGAGGGGTCATTTAATGAAATAGGGGGGTATAAGGTGTGATGGAAAAAAATAAATAAATAAATACAAGAAAGGTTTTTTTAATTTAATAAAGTACTTCTTTCCCACTAGAAGGGGGTCGATCACCTCATGAGAGGGAAAAGTAAGTTGTGGTTTGTTATTAATCCCACATTGAGCAAGAATTGGGACGTGGGAGTTGTGAGCTAGTTTATATTGCTCATTTGAGAGCTGTTGGAGGGGGATGAGCATTTACTATTTTTTTTTGTATGAGAGTTCTTGCTGTGAGCAGGAGTTCGAAGCTTCAGCTTGTTGGTGACGTAGCCCACCCTCAAGGACAGTGTTGTTGTGGTTGAAAGACACCATCACAATGCTTGGATTTTTAGTTTACAGGTGAAGAAGACATTGAAGGCAGTTTTCTAATAAATGTGTGAAGTTATCTCAGATCATATGCAGAGTTATTATCAAGTTTCCAGCTTCAATCTCTATTGGGCATTTTCCCCAACTGGCCGAACAATTTTGGAAGGGTTTTGGTGAGTTCGAGCTGCATATCACAAGAAAGACATTGGCATTGCTTACCAGCAGTTTTGCAGACTGTAATGAGGGTTCTAAGTCAGTTTTGAGAAGCATTTTAAGAGCAGCAAATAACCTACAGGGCAGCCGTGCCTCTGCAACATTGGGTCGTACATTTGCAGCCCCACGTGGGTGTTTGGGTCCATTTCTCATCGATTGCACTGGAGATACTTAGTGGAATTTGTTAAGCAGCAAAAAGGGGTATTTGTAACTATTTTCCAATCAATGGAGAAGTCAGTATTTTATAAGTTATGAGCAAAACATGTTTTTTCGTAGCTGATGCAAATTTCCAGTTTAATATCAGACCAGAGATTTTTACGGGTAAACTTATCTTTCTACATTTTCCTTCATTGGGTTTATGTATTATGATAAAAAGAAGTTTGTGTCAAAATTTCATTGTATTTGGTTAAGTAGTTTGAAAGTTACGATAGTATTCATTTCCAGCTGTGTGTTATCATTCTCAAAAGAAAAAAAAACATATATTGAAAAAACTACAAAAAAATTACAAAATACCAAGCATTACCAAAAACAAAGTAGAGTATCAGTTCTCTCAGATTGGGGTTAGTCACTATAGAAAGGAAGAGAGTTATGATGAGGAAAGTACTTCAGAAAAAGAGTCCTTGAGTGATAGATGGACAGAATCAAAAAATAGGAATTAGAAAAAGGGGAGAAAGTTTACAGGACCTAAGAGGTCAAATCAAGGATAGTTTAATGGCAGATGTTTTGCTTGTCACAATTTTGGTCACATGGCTTCACATTGCATGACTCAAGTGAGGAAGTTAAATGACAGATTCAGAGGTGGTAATTTCTTTCAAGGGTATTGCTACTCTTGTAAACAGTTTGGGCACAAGGATGTTTATTGCAAGGCTAATAACAGGAATAGGGTTGGTCAGAACAGATGAATTCAAAGATTAGGTATGCCTCAAAGAAATAAAATTGTTAGTTGTTATAAGTGCAACAATGAAGGTCACATAGCTAGACAGTGTAGAGCTAAAATTCCAAGGTACAAGAACAGGAACATGGGTATGAACAGGCACAAGAATCAAGACATGGAAAATAATAGGAATGATAATAAGAACATCAACAGTGACATGAACAGGAACAAGAATATGGACAAGGAGAACAAGAGAATACATGGCAAGGTAGCTATAGACACTGATGAAGATTAGTGCCTAATGGGAGTTTTACTCCCACCTCGGAATTAATCACCTCAACAGGAGGTGGGGGAGGGACTAAGCTAAGAGGCTCATTCTTAGTCCCAAGCCCCAAAGGTGATCCTTTGCCATTGATGACAAAGGGGGAGAGATATGAGTAAGGGGGAGAGCCTCAAGTCAGGGGGAGATGATTTCTATACAGCAGTTTTGAGTTTCAGTGTTGTTGAGAAGCATGGTTTACCATCAATGACAAAGGGGGAGATTGTTGACAATTTTGGGTTTGAGATCCTAGCCTCTTGTTTATGAGTTGTCATTGATGTCAAAAGGAACTGGCATTAATGTTAAGAGGATTTATTGGCTTCAAAGGTTGAAGATTCCAAAGAATATTTTCTATAAGATTCTGGAGAGATTCCATGTGGCAGATGAAAAGGTTTTTATCAAAACCATGGCAGGTTTAAGGGTTTTTATTAAAACCAGGTGGATGCATTAAGGTTTTTTCTCAAAACCACTCTCAGCTTAATGCAAATGCTGGAGACACTTATTAATTAAATAACTTAATTAATAAAACCTTGTTAAGGTTTTTTAATTAATTATTTATTTGATTTAGTGATTAAATTATTTTAAATAATTTAATGGGTTCTCCACCTAAGGTCTAAGGTCTAAAAGACCTTTGATTATTTTTTAAATAATCAAAAGGGTTTCATAAACCCTAAAGTTTTTTCAAAGGCGCAAAAATAATATTAATTCGAAAATTTTGAATTATCCTCCCACCGATGTCGTGCATGGCATGGAAGTTTGGCTATATAATCCATAACCTATAGTCCAAAGCAAAGGTGTCAAAGAAATTGGAATTGCACAAAGGTTGGGAAGTAAAAGCTACGGCTATCATTTTTTCGCCACGTTTATCCACCACCAAAGTGTTAAGGAGAAGGAAGCTCTTGCTAGCCTTCAAGCTAGCGTCATTGGCCTAGTGGCAATGACTGTTCTGTGAAGGCGCTTGAAGGGAGGTCAAGCGTTCGACTCCCACCATGGAGTGTGAGAAGAGTTTTTGTGCTCCGATTTTTTTTCGGAGGCACTGTTGACCCGCGATTTTTTGAAGCATTTTTTTGTAAGGTTTTTTAAATAAAATCTGCATTTTGTTAAATAAGTGGTTGGGCAGATTTATTTAAAATTATTTTTAAGGTTAAATGCTTCTTTGGAGATATAAGGTTGATAGTGTGTGGTTGAGATTTTTGGCTTGATTTTTGAGTGATATTTGCTTAGAATCTATTATTCCTTGAGCATGGTTTAATTAATTTGGAGAAATAAGGTGTAAAAGGATATATTGTTTGTATGCTTTATATTTTTGGTAGTTGACTTCTAAGGATTGGATTCATAAGGTGTTTTATGGAATAAATATTTTTGTGGTTACTTTTATTATCTAACCCTAACTTGGTGGCATAGTTGACGGTGGTGTTGGTAACAGGTTGAAGAACTATTCTCTTCTTCCTCAAAAAAAGGTATGGGCAACTTCTTCCATGTATATTGTTGATGGTGTATTTTCTGAAATTGAGTTTGGAGTGAAAATGTTGTCTACTAGGTATTCTTGTTGGTGTAAATCCCATTTTCTGGATATTGAAGATTGTTTATGCATTAAAATCATTGATGAGTTTTTTGGGTGAATGCATAATTCTGGTTGAGGAAGAGGAAGCATTTTTGCACTAGGGTTTATGTTAGTAATTCTTGCTACTTGCTTTGAGTTGGTGAAACCCTTAGTTGGCTGTTTTGAGATTGATGGTTGAGTTGCTTCCATAGAGGTTGTTTTTATCAAGTTAATGTTTTACTTGATACATGATTTGGGCTTACTCCATTGAGATTGATTTGAGCAAGTTATTCTTTGCATTGGTGATTTATGTTGGTGGCTGTTTTGTTCAAATATCTTTGGAGGGAAAAGGATGTCTACTAGTTCCCTTTTCATGTAGTGATTGGTTGAATGCTTCAAGGTTAATGTTGAGTTGAATGATGTTGGTTAAACCTTGTCTATAAGCATTGTTTTTAAAGCCCTAATTGGTTGAGAAAAGATATTGGTTGTGGAAATAACATGAGTATCATTGTTATATGAGATATTGCATGGTTGGCAATTGTTGGGTTGTGTTTCATGTTCTTGAGAAAAGCATACTACATCTATCTTATTCTTTTGAGATTGATATTGAGTTGAAATTGAGATTGGGAGTTAAGTATAGAACATATTGAGTCTCTAACAATTCTCTTTATGTTTCTATGAGATTTGAGATTGATATTGGGAGTTAAGTATAGAACATATTGAGTCTCTAACAATTCTCTTTATGCTTTTATGAGGTTGATGAATCACATTGGGTCTCTAACAATTCTCTTTGTGGGTTCATGCTAAGCAAGTTTTTCTTGATGAACTTGTGAGTTGATTTGGATAGGTTCTAGTGAAGACTTGTGAGCTGATTTGGATAGGTTCTAGTGAGGACTTGTGAGCTTATTTGGACAGGTTCTAGTAAGGACTTGTGATCTGATTTGGACAGGTTCTAGTGAGGACTTGTGAGCTAATTTGGACAGGTTCTAGTGAGGACTTGTGAGCTGATTTGGACAAGTTCTAGGGAGGACTTATGAGCTGATTTGGACAGGTCCTAGTAGAGGACTTGAGGACAGAGTTGAAGTGGTTCTTTGAGAAGAACCTGAGGACAGTTTTTGACAAGTCTTTGAGAATGCTTGTGTGCAGCGAGAGATTGATTTGTTCAAGCTTTATGAGTTGAGCTTGGGACAAATCTAACAGAGTGAGGAAGACTTGTGTTGGACCGACTGACTGTGTTTAGTACAGGTTGATGAGTTGTTGTGGAGGTGATTAGTGAGGACAGAGGTCTCTTAAGGCTGAGCATTGAGGATAGGAGGTCTTCTATGGAAAGGAGTTCCACATGCTAGCGGAATAAGAGACAGGTGATCTTCTGAAGTATCATTTCCAGAGCTAAGGGGAAGGATTCTCCTTTGGGCAGGAGGCTCATAAATTTTTGAGGAGGGGAAGGATTCTCCTTTGGGCAGGAGGCTCATAAATTTGTGAAGAGGGGAAGGATTCTCCTTTGGGTAGAGGCTCATAAATACTTGAGTAGGGGAAGGTTTCTCCTTTGGGCTGAGGCTTATAAACATTGTAATTGGGAAGGATTCCCAAAGAACTTTGAGAAAGCTTTTTAGAGAAAATTTTTGTGGATGTAACCCATGTTGGGTGAACCACGTTAAAATTGGTGTCTCATTATGTGTTTCTTTATGCATTACTTTGATATTGCTATTGGTTCATTTCTTTGCGAAGTTGAAGTTAAATATAGAAAGTAAAAAGAGGTCTTATACTGTTCACCCCCCCCCTCTCAGTATAAGCTTGTGTTCTTCAATGACATACCTATTTCTATTTTGACATGTGGCCTTCCTTAATAATTAATTTATGGCTCATACCATTATACAATACAATATTAAATTATTCAATATTAAATACCTATCTTGGTACCTAACATCATCGTACTTCAGGATATTGTTTTCTAGGGAATGAACACAAACGTTGTTTGGGAATTGTTATCTAGCAATATATTATACACACATGAAGGTGCCTAAGGATGAAAAAGTATCAAAATTGAGAATGAACTACCCTGTAATTATCTCTTATATAAACTAAAATATGATGATGTAATAAAGTAGATTGAACTCCTAGAATACATTAAATATCATGGGTGTCAGGAAGACAACCTAAAGGTAGAAATGATAATTGGTGTGCTAAAAAATGATAGGGATATCGAATATGAGCATGAATAAATAGAATTGGGAACCTATCTAATAATATAGTCTCCCCCAAAATGCCCTCCCTAATGAGTCATGGATCTAAAAAACATGGATGATATACTTTGAAAAATCTAAAAATAGGAATAGGATAGGCATTAGAGTACAATTCATCAACCCTCAAGAGGCACAAGTCCATTAGACCTGTAGACAACAATTTAATTGCAAAAAAAATGTATATGAGTATGAATCCCTCTATACTAGTTTTCAAAAGATATAAAATATGGGAATAAAGGATCTAAGAGTATATGGTGAGTCTAAGTTAATAGTAAATTAGATCAATTCCCAATGTGATACCAAGAATAAGCACCTAAAATCCTACAAAAATCAATTCTAAGATCTAATTGAGAGCTTTGAATCCTATGAAATCACAATAATAACTAGATAACTAAACACAAAAGCAAACAAACTAGTAGGTATTTAAACCACTTCAATCCTGCAAATGACATGTGGGATAAACCAAATGATCTAGAAGTTATCTTGGAACCAATAATTCCAAATAATTAAGACTACTAGCAAGTCTTTAGTAATTATGAGTAGATAATAGAGTTCCTAATTAGGGAGGCCCACTATACTGAAGAAAATAATTAATATGAAGATGACATAAAATATGGAATCATACAGTTGAAGTCAAATTAGTTTCCTAAGGGTTTGATCATGCTAGAAAACTTTTTTAATCCAAATTATAGTTCAAGGAAAAGTAGACTCAAGGTGAAGTATTCTACATATCACCCCATTGAGGTAGCAAAAGGGAAACTTTTGCTACTTAAAAATCATTATACTTAGGAAGAATATGATCTTTCCAAAGATTTTTTTTTTGATAATTATGTGTTTGTATTTATAGCGGGTTTTAACAAGGATCCCAAAACCTGATTACATAAGCAATGGGCCTAGGGCATCAATCCCTTGAAACTGAACACCAAAATAGAAATCCCGCCCAGCGGTAACAGTAAGCATGAAACAATCCCTCTCGGCGGGAAACAAACAAATAAGAAAAAAAGTAGTTTTGGAGATCCCGCTCAGCGGGGAGTAGCCAAAAACCACCATCGAGAAGATCCCGCCCAGAAGGAAGCAAAGAAAAATCGTTACAATAAAATCTCGCCTCGCGGGAAGCAGTCAAAACCACCACAAACAGTCCCGCCTAGCGGGAAGCAACAGGGAAATCCCGCCATCAAGGAAACCAGCAGAAAAGAAAGGATCCTGCCTTGCGGGAAAATCAACGGATTTGGCGGATCCCACCCTATGGAGAAACCATCCCGCCCACCGAGAAAACATTTAGTTCAGTGAGATTCATTCTGTAGGAAGCCGACAGCCAGCACAGAGAGGATCCAGTCCATCAGGAAGTGACCAAAGAGTTGCACCACAAGGAACCCGCCCCGAGAAAATAGAAGAGGATCCCAACAGCAGGGACCAAGAATCCCGTCCAAGCACAGAGCCTATCGAGGATTCACAAGAAAAAGGGGGAAGCTGTACAAACCCTAAACCGTCACCTCCACCGCACTGAGAAACGCAGGGGACCAGATCCACGCGAATCACCTGCAAAAAACCCTAGGGGGAAGCCTGAGGGAAAAAGGGAAGGGATCCCCAACCAAACAGGGATCCCCGGGAAGCACCGATCCGAAAAACAACCAAGGAAACCCTAGCCGACCGGGGAGGGGCGCAGATAGTGGAGAAGGATCTCCCCCCAGGAGATCATCTGCAAACAACCACTCCCCGGGAGGGATGACCTAGGTTGAGCCAGGGACTGGGCAGAAACCAGGAGCCATGGGAGGGGGAGCAGGGGAGGGACCAGAGCCCTCCCCTCTCAACCCTAACAGGGTGAGGTCTCGTACAAGCTTCAATGATATTTCCAAAGATATTTATGGTAAATACATAGATATAATTAATTGGTCATATAAAGATCTAAATTTTTATGATTGTGATGTGATAGAGCACATCATCAAATTGGATCAACATTCCAAAACTTTTTATTAAAAACAAAGACCATTCAATCCTAAAGTTTGTAGCATATTCTTGGTCAAGTATTCTATATAGTTTACCAACCTTGTCTTAATGCATAAAAAGAATGGGGATATCAAATTATACATGATTTCAATAAATTGAACAAATTATTATTATAAGAGTATTATCCATTGCACACCATTGATCAAAAATTGTAGAAGGTGGATGGTTCATAGATGTTATCACTTCCATCTGGTTTCTTTGGACACAATCTATTGGCTTTTAAATCTTACTATATTAAAATATCACAAGTCCCAATATAAATAATCCATAATATTATAGGTCAAAATATCAATAATCAAGAGTAGAATTATATATATGAGCAATCAAATATATATCCAAGCCAATATAATAATGAAATAACATTCACTTATAATATCAAATATGAATGTAAAAGGCCAAAAACATTCATGTACATGCATGAAGAATACTTACAATATGAATTATTGTGTGAAAATATACAAACTTGATATTTTCTCTTTTTCAGATACATTTCATGGAGCTTTGTCTCCATAGTATAGTTATACAGGATAACTCTTCAAATTCTTGACTATTTGTCCATATGACCTTTGGCTTCTTATCTGGCCACTTGTATACAAGACTCTCAATTTCTATAATACCTAATTACATGACACATGTGCATATCCTACACATCTTGATCTATAAAATATTATAATATTCTATAATACAATCAGATCTGGATCAAGGATAAAGATCAACAAAATATGGCTTTCACCACAAAATGGAGTACTTTTTCCTATTAATAATTTATTTAGGTCTATTGAATATTAGTAAAAACTTCTAGAGTGCAATGAATATGACTTTCTCAAGGATTGTGGGAAAGATCATTCTAATATACCTAGACAATTTGATATATTTTTTCAAAAATAGAAGCAAGCATATGGAGAATTTAGAGTTAGTATTTCAAAGGTGCAAGAAATTTGGTATCTCTCTAAATGCTAAGAAGTCTATCTTCATGGTTTAGGAAGGAAATTATTAGGTCATATAGTATCCAAAGAAATCCTTGCCATAAATTCTAATAGAATTAAAGTTATTCAATACCTATCATTACCTTCATCAATTAAGGAGGTTATATCATCCTTAGGGTAGATTCAACCTATAGATAAATTCATTACAAATTTTACACAAATTATTAGACCTATAAGAAATATAATTAAGAAATATGCCTCATTATATTTTACCAAATAAGAAGATAAATCCTTCCAAGAGATAAAGTATGTCATCACCAAATCCCTTGTCTTGATCAACCCTAACTTCTTAAAGGAATTTAGGTTGTATATATTTTAATAAGAAGAAATAATCATAGTTTTAATTCAAAAGAAAGACCAATATTAAGAACACCACATCTCTTTCATGATTCAATCCATTCATATCTATGAAGAGAGATATACCTTAATCAAAAAATAGGTATTTTCCATCATGAATGATCTAAATAAGTTTAGATACTACATCTCATAAATTAAGACTACTATATTCATAGTACACCCCAATTTTTAGTCAATTATATTACATGGTGAATTGAGAGAGAAGAGGATCAAATAAATCAATAAGATACAAAAATTCAACATTGAAATCAAGTCTACTAAACAAATCATGGTCAAGGCCTTGTGTGAAAGACTAGCAAGAGTAGTATCTAAAGAACAAATCACTCTAAATGAAGAAATAGATAATGACTAGTGTACTATATGGATAAGTGATATGTGCAAGTATATGGCTACAATATGGGTCCTTTAAAGGTTATCTACCAAATAAAGGGTCAAGTTTAAATAGAAATAAACCATCTACAAATGACTAGATAACATCTTGTTTAGAAAATGCTACGGTGAAATTCTACTCTAATGCATAGATAAATATAGACAAGGATCCCTAATCAAGTAGTATTACAATAGAGGAGGACACTTATCCATGTCTACCACATCTCATAAAATATTGGGGACTAGATACCATTGACCCACCTTGTTTATTGACTATTATCAATGGAATAAATATTGTGAATCTTGATATTTATTCCAAGGAAAGAAGAATATAGCTTTGATGCCATTAAAACTAGTTGTTATAACTAAACTATTTCAATAGTGGAGCCTCATAAACTAATTATCAAGCATTGGACATATATGGATCCTCACTACCACCAATTACTTTACCAAATGGGTTGAAGCAGTTCTAGCCAAAGTATCCAATCAGGATCCTATGGTGTAACTCCTCAAAGATAACATTACTAGGTTTGGAACTCCTACTACCATAATGATTGATAATTCTATTTATTTCAAGGGATCTAAGGTGATGAAATTTTCCCTTTAAAATAGATTCCTACTCAAAATATCATCCAATTAATATCCTCATAGGAAAAAATAGGTTAAATAAACCAACAAGAACATCATTAGGATCTTGAAGAGAACCACTTTAGAATCACATAAGGACTAGCACATGAAGCTATGTAAATAATTATGGGTAAACAATATGATACCAAAAGCATATATAATATCATCCCCCTACAAGTTGGTATAAAACAAGGAGGTTATGCTTTTGATTAATCTTGTGTTCCCTTCCCTTTAAATGTCATAGCAACTTGAACTAGAAGACATCAACATTGGTCCCCTATAAGCAAGACAAAATGCATTAATAACCCTAGATGAGGAGAGACAAAAGATCTTTAAGGGAATTACATAGTGATAAAATGCCATGAAAAAGTGGTTTAAAAAATGATTTATGGAAGTGGAATGTAAAGGAGACGTTATTCTCAAATGGGATGAAGATCATGGAAATCCAAGTTCTCATCAAATGATTCTTTTTGAGCTGACCCTATCAGATCATCAAAATTGTATGCCCAAATACCTATAGACTCACCTCCATGAAAGGAGTTATGTTGCCTATTCCATAAATGGGTAGCACCTTTGCCTAGTATAACAAATAATCTTGGCCAAAATACTTCAAGATCTTGTAATAGTTAGATGATGATTTTTTCACAATGATGGAAGTTATAAGGAACATGCTAAAGGCAAGTGAAGACTCTATCATATGAATATCCTGCAATCCCAAAATATAAAGGGACTAATATTATAGGAATTCAAGTGCCTATTGGAAAATCTTCTTAATCCCCTATCTAAATAATCCTAATATTATATCAAACTTGTCATGACCCTCCCTAGCTGACTTTATGGCACAAAGAAACAATGTATTAACCTATGGTGTGGTGATACCTAGTTTGAACAATTGAACCAACTATATGATGTTTAGTTGATTTAGAAGGGCATGTTATCGCTAACATATTGCCAAGTGTGCAGGATCAGGTACACTCATAGGTGGAGAAGGTAGAAGCATCCACCAGAAATGAGGGTACCTAAGATCAGGGGAAATGATGATTAAGGTACTCGGAGGTAACATGGATAGATACCTTCATATAGGCATGCATTGTCGAAAGGGATAATCATCGATGACTGATCGCCTTGAGCCTTAGTTGATAGCCTAGTAGCTATCATAAAATCTCTGGCTAAGATAGGTGATTGGGTTGATGGAAAGATTCCCTCTTTGTTGTTTTATAAATTTTTTTGCTCTCTATTGCATCATGGTTTGAGTAGCATAATGTTGGAACTTCTATAGGAAAACAACTGCAAAATGTATGTGGATGCATAAAGCAAACTGTCTTGTTGAAGTAAAGAAAGAGCATCATTTTTATGAAGAAAAGCAAATTAAATTTATATGCTAAATGAAGATTCATTTAAAAGAATTAATGAAGTTTTGATTAAATAATGATTGATTTAATTAAGCTCATTAGTAAACTTCATTTTATTTAGTGAATGAGAGTTCTTTTAAATTAATTAAAGGTGTTCATTTTAATGATAATGGAGAAGTCATTAAAAGACTCTTAATTAATTGAAATAAACAAAAAAATATCCATTTAAGAAATAGATGTCTTTTATTTTAAAGAAAGAGCAATTATGAAATTGTTTAAATAAAAGAAGTATATTTTAATGGTGATAAATATCACATAAATGATATTTGTTTAAAAGGGTACCATTCTTCTTTTAAAAAAAGGATAATATAAAATATATAAATATCCCATTCCCCTATAGAGTGTAAGCTACGAAAATAATCTAGGGTGGCTACTAAGTTTCCAAATATGGAAATTATAGGAAGAAGGATTCCTTGCCAGAGGAAGGGATGAAGCATTGAAGGAAGAGGGGGCTCGAGGAAGGGCTCAAGGTCCGAGAAAGGATGACGATGGGCCACCTGGAGGAAGAAAGCACGTAAGGTGCTAGAGAGGAAAAGGGAATGAAAGGAAAAAGAGGATGATAGGAGGATGAAGGAAGGGAGCAAGGAGACCAGGGACCAGGAAAAGGAGAGGAACGCACCACAAGCAAGGGAGAGGCAGTCGAGATGCCACCAAATTCCATTCTGTAGGAGTATTAAGGTTGGAGTGTTTTAGACTTTAACCTATTTTTTTTACATGCGTTGGTATGGTGAAAATGTAGTTCGAAGCCTGGTTATACTCCTTGTAGCGTGAGAAGCCATTGGTAAGGATTGAAACCACCTGCATCTATGTTTTGAGAGTATTTATTTTTGTTTATTTTTTTTTTAAAAATGAGTTTTGAAGAGTGGAGTCTAAGAGCTATGTGTTTTAAAGATCTGGTTAAAGTTTTTAATAGCATGAGTCTAAGAGCCTATGAGTGGTTGAAGACATCATGAGTTTAAAAGCCCTGTTAGTGCTTTGAGAGCATTGTGAGTTCAAGAGCATTGGGTGTGTCTAGAGAGCATTGTGGGAATTTGAGTGCACTATGTGCCTAAGACTTCCACATCCAAAGAGAGAGGGAGCACCCTATTTAGAAATGTCTATAGTGGGAAAGCCATCATGGTTCCAAGAGGGAGTGTTGCGCTTGGGAGCACCACCTGTAGGGAGAACACCCCATGGGTTTAAGAAAGGGTTGCGTCTAGAAAAATCTACTTAGAAAAACCATCTACATATGTGGGGAACTCTGATGCTACGTGAGCTCGGTCCCTTTGGGGATAGTTAGTGGTGATAGAGGTGAAATCCTAGCACCTATTTTACTCTGTGTTACCTTGTTGAACTCTTGGCTTGGTAGTCCCTTAATCACTCTATAGAGGTTGTTCAGTATTTTCCATGAAGGGCGTTAGCCTTTGGTTATAAATATTGTATTAGAAAGGTTTGTTGTGTAACTTTAATTAAATAGAGACCTTAGATTTATGTAAAATACAATGAAGGATTTTAATTAAACCATAACCTTGGATTTATATGAAACATAATGAAGGATTTTAATTAAATAGAGAACCTTTGATTTATGTTGATTATATTAGGGATTTTAATTAAAAAGGAAACCTTTGATTAATGTTAATTATATTAGGAGTTTTTAATTAAAAGGGAACCTTTGATTTATGTTGATTATATTAGGGTTTTTAATTAAAAAGGAAACCTTTGATTAATGTTAATTATCTTAGGGTTTTTAATTAAAAAGGGAACCTTTGATTTATGTTGATTATCTTAGGGTTTTTAATTAAAAATGGGACCTTTGATTTATGTTGATTATATTAGGGTTTTTAATTAAAAAGGAACCTTTGATTAATGTTGATTATATTAGGGTTTTTAATTAAAAGGAACCTTTGATTTATGTTGATTATCTTAGGGTTTTTAATTAAAAAGGAACTTTGATTTATGTTGAATATCTTAGGGTTTTTAATTAAAAAGGGAGATTTGATTAATGTTGAATTATTTAAGGTTTTTATTAAAAAGGGAACTTTGATTAATGTTAATTATCTTAGGGTTTTTAATTAAAAGGATTTGATCTAATGTTGATTATCTTAGGGGATTTTAATTGAAAAGGATATAGATTTATTCTTTGAATTAAATTTATGGGGGGGGGGGAAGAAAAGGGGGGGGGGAAATAAGAGGGTAGGGGGGGGGAGAAAAAGAAGGGTTATAAATTATGCATTAGATGGTTGGAAACTTAATTGAATTTTGTATAGTTGCAATTTGGTAAAGTAAATGAATAGATGCATTTAAAGGTATGCCTATCCTGAACCATGAGTACCCTGATCCCCTACTACCCTCAAATAATCAATGGGAAGCAAGGAGAAGCAAGGATTTCAATGGAAGCAAAGTATAGGTAATTGTATTTTATGTTGCTTTACTTATGCTCAAATAGACTAGAATTGTGGGGAGATATCCCCAATGCAGTTATTGTAATATTCTTTAAAGTAAGAAGGATTTACCATGCAAATTCTAATGCAATAATTGTTTATTGGTTTAGAGAAGGTACTTTTACTTTATTTTTGTATTTGGTTGTGCTATGTAGTTGATTCTCTTTTAGTGTTAATCCTTATTTATTTTTTGGATGCTTAGTGATTACTCCTTGGTGTTGTAGTATCTAGTTGTATTATTGTTTGGTTTCTTGATGATAGAAATCTAAGAGTAGAGTTCTAGGGTGAACTCAGAGGTGACCTAAGGGAATTGAGAACCCCTTAGGGTGAACATAGGTGACCTAAGGGAATTGAGAACCCCTTAGGGTGAACATAGGAGACCTAAGGGAATTGAGACCCCCTTAGGGAGATAAAGGACTAAGTTGTGGAGAGACTACATCTGAGTTAAGATAGCTCATCGTGGAGATGAGATAGATAGCTTAACTCATAATACTCATAGCATACCTACACATAATGATTTGTGTATGGTATGGAGATGCATGTATACCTTCGATGGATTGAGGGTGATAAGTCTAGCTCATCAAGAATGATGGGATAGATGGGCTTATTTGTAGTAACACATGATACGCCTACACAGACGGACTTGTGTTAGGGTACTTCATGAGATGTAGCTTTCAGGAAAACTTAGGGGATTGAAACTTTAGGCAAATAGTAGTTTGGTTAGGGGTCCATGAAGGGTTCATGTACCTCTCTCCATAGTAAAAAAAAACTTTTTCTATTTTTGTATTTTTCTTGTTTGTGTGTTTTTGGGTCATTACATTTGGTATCAGAGCTCTAGGTATGAGGGTATAGAGCTTCTATGTGTGCTAAAGGGAAATTATATGTATCCAATGAAGGCTTGCTTAAGGTAAAGGCTAAATCTGGGATGATCTAGGATACCCTATTTTCTAGGATCTAACAGGAATTAACCCCAAGGGAGCATGGATGTTAGGATACCTTAGTATGGGCTTTGGTATCAGTGACACATCCTAGCCTGGGATATTACCCTAGTTAGATTGTTAATGCATATAGCAAGAAGAACTTTGTATTATGGCTTGAATTAGAGATACAACTTAAGATGAAACTATAATCTAATCTTCTTTCTTGGATGGAATCAGGTTAAGATGCCACCTAAGACTAGAAGAGGGAGGCCTACACCTAGACAAACTTGACAAAGTGATGTCGAAGAAGAAAACCAGGATGGGGAACCAACAAACCCCAATAGGGAGGTAGAAGACCTCACCGCTATGGTCATTGCTATGCAGGATCAGATAAGACAATTGCTAGAAATAGCTACGAACCAGAATTCACAAGTTCAAGGTTCAGATATTGGTCTAGATAGTGGACTAACTGTAGAACAAGTACAAGCCAGAGCCTTAGTAGAAAAGGAAATAGCTAGGGACATGAAAAACATCAGTATCTCTAAGTTTTATGGAGAGGGCGATGGGGACATAGCGAAAGCTTGGCTGAGAGAAGCAGAGGTTCACTTTATGGTAAAAGGCTACTCATCAGGAACCCAAACACTTTGGGCTATGATTAACCTAGAAGGGGCTCTCTGGAATGGTGGGAGACCCACTATGAGGAAACTAAGATTGAACCCATTGACACCCCATGGGAAGAATTTATAAACATATTTAAGAAGAGATTCCTAATAGAGCATTTCTATGCCTTGAAGTTTGAAGAATTTGCTAGTCTAAGACAAGGAACCAACATAGTAGAGGTGTACTATAAGAAGCTGGTAAGATTGTTTAAATATGTACCTATTTATAATGAGAAAATGTGGGTTCATAAGTTTACTCTAGGATTGGAGTCTAGGTTGAAGCATGATGTAGACATGCAGGAACCTAAAACATTGCAAAAGGCATACGACTTAGCAAAGAAAGTAGAGTCACACTTCTGTTATAAATATGACACTCTACCCGAGCAAGCTCGGTAGGAGCTAAAGAAGAGGAATAGTAATGGGTTTGTAAAGTGGGAGGCTGAGCAAGAGCGAAAAGCTAAGAACCCCAAAATCTTGAGAAGAAACCTTATGGAAATCAGAAGAAGTTCAAGAAGAAATTTTGTAAGAAGGATAACAAACCCAATAACATGAAACCTCAACCATAGAAGTCGCAAGCTCCAACTCCAGCAGTTAAAAGTGGGAATGAGAAACCTAAAAAATAGCAAGGACCCAAGGAAGGGTGCTACAATTTTTGGGGACCTCATTACTATAATCAGTGTCCATATCGAGCAGGGACTAGCATAACTAATGCAAAAGGGAAGGAACTAAACATCAGATTTATGCCACAATCGGGAAGCAGAAGCTAGAGGGACAAGCCACCCCATTACTTGTGAAAGGTAAGGTTTTCAATAAGCAAGTAAACATTTTGATAGATAGTGGAGCCATTGATAGTTTTATTTCATCTAGTCTAGCAAGGACTATGTCGAAAAGGCCTAGATATTTGGCTCAAGGGTGGAAGGTTGAGTACGGTTCTGGGTAGACTTACTCGGTGAACCAATGTTATCCTATGGTAGAAATCACTCTATCTAGTGGGACTATGAAAGGTTGTTTATATGTAGCTCCCTTACACGCCTTTGATGTGATCCTAGGGATGGATTGGCTACAGGCTCATAAAGCCTTGGTCAATTTTCAAGACCGATGGATTGAGTATTTAGAAGAAGGTGAAAGGAGACTAAGAGTTCATAGCGAGCAAGGGGCGTTTGAACCATAGATGTTGTCCGCTATGCAATTGAAAAAGGCCCTAAAGAGAGGAGGAATAGTGTATGTAGTAAAACTTAATGAAGTGGAAGACTATGAGAAAGGAGAAATACTAAGACAACATCTGATCTTATAGGATTTTTAGGATGTATTTCTAGAGGACTTACCTGGGCTACCTCCTGTATGAGAATTTGACTTCACAATTGAACTCATGATGGGAGTCGAGCCTATTCATAGATCCTCATATAGGATGAATCCTATTGAAATGCAAGAACTGAAGGTTCAATTGCAAGGATTGTTGGAAAAGGGTTTGATAAAACCAAGTGTGTCACCATGGGGTGCATTGGTATTGTTCATGAAAAATAAGGATGGTTCGTTAAGATTGTGTATTGATTACAGGATGCTAAATAAAGCTACAATCAAGAATCGGTATCCTTTACCTAGGATTGAAGATTTATTTGATCAATTAAAAGATGCCAAGGTGTTTACTAAGATTGATTTGAGGTCAAGGTATCACCAATTAAGGATTCATGAGGAAGACACTCACAAGATGACATTTAAGACTAGGTATGGGCATTATGAGTTTACGGTTCTACCCTTTGGATTGACTAATGCCCCAACTACTTTCATGAACTTAATGAACAATGTGTTCAGAAGACACTTGGACCAGTTTGTCTTGGTATTCCTAGATGATATCCTTATATACTCTCGAGATAGAGAAGAGCATGATAAGCATCTTAGGATCATGTTAGAATTGTTAAGGAAGAATCAACTTTATGGAAATCTAGCTAAGAGTGAATTCTATGTTCTAGAGGTACGATATCTTGGACACATCATATCAACAAAGGGGATTGTTGTGGATCTAGAGAAGATAGAGGCTATTCTAAATTGGCCACCCCCTACTAATGTGATTGAAGTGTAAAGTTTCATGGGATTAATGGGCTACTATAGATGTTATATAAAGGACTACTCCAAGATTGTTGGACCCATAACTAACCTTCAGAAGAAGGGAAAGGAATTCAAGTGGTCAAAAAAGTGTGAGGCTACCTTTGCACTACTAAAGCATAAGCTTACTATGACACCAATACTAAAGGTTCTCGATCCCTAGGGGGACTTTTTAGTGTGCACTGATGCATCAATAGATGGGTTGGGTGGGGTACTCTCACAAGAGGATTCAGTAGTGGCATATACTTCAAGGAAGCTCAAAAAGCATGAAGTTAATTATGCTACACATGATTTAGAGCTAGCTGTAGTGGTGCATGCTTTAAAGGTTTGGTGCCACTACTTGGTGGGAAGACCCTTTGAATTAAAAACCGACCATCAAAGTCTATGATACATATTCACTCAACCAATACTCAATGCGAGACAAAGAAGATGGGTGGAATTTCTCATTGAGTATGATTTTGAGATTGAGTACATAAAAGGAAAAGAGAATAAAGTAGTTGATGCTTTGAGTAGGAGAAAATATATAGCAGCCATAACTAGAATTCACATGGACCTGATGGATCGAGTAAGATAGGAGCAATCTCAGGATGAGTATTGCCAAGGAATTCGAGTTAAGATGAATAGAGATCCTAAAGGAAATAAGGAATTTAGTGTGAAATATGACTTTCTATGTTATAAGGGAAGGGTCATCATACCAAATATGGGTGATTTAAGGAACTTGATAATGCAAGAAGCCCATAGATCTCCTTATTCTGCTCATCCGAGAGGAGCCAAAATGTGGGAAAACATGAAGAGAACCTTATTTTGGGTAGGAATGAAGAAGGACATCATGGATTTTGTTGCTCGATGCCTCGAATGTCAGAAAGTTAAGGCAGAACGCCAACATCCCATAGGAAAACTATATCTGCATGATATACCTATGCAAAAATGGTAGGTTATATCCATGGATTTTATAGTGGGTTTACCCAAGACTCGGTACCAACATGATGCCATATTTGTAGTGGTCAAAAAATTGACTAAGGTTACCCATTTCATACCGAGAAATACCAAGGATGATGCTCAGGTGGTGGCTAGCAGATTCATCAAAGAGGTATTCTGATTGCATGGATTTCTTGAGGTAATTATCTCAGATAGAGACTCCAAATTCACTTCTGAATTTTAGAAATCCCTTCATAGTGCAGTTGGTACTAAATTGAATATGAGTTCAGCATACCACCCTAAAATAGATGGCCAAACAGAGTGGGTAAACCAAGTTTTGGAAGACATGCTCCACATGTACTGCATGGATCACAAGTCTCATTGGGAAGATTGTCTACCTTTGGTAGAGTTTGCCTACAATAATGGACATCACTCCTCGCTAGGAATGGCACCTTTCGATGCCTTGTATGGGTGAAAGTGTAGAACACCATTGTCTTGGGATAACCTAGAGGACCGAGTTGTGATTGGTCCAAAAATGGTCAGGGTGATGGAAGATCAGCTAAAGGAAATTAGGCAAAGGCTTAAAGAAGTTATGGATAGGCAGAAGAGTTATGCAGATCTAAAAAGGACTCCAAGAGAGTATTCTATTGGAGATAAGGTGTTCTTAAGGGTAAAGCCAAATAAGAGTGCTATCAAATCCATGAAGTTGGATCCACATTTTGTGGGACCCTTTGAGATCATAGAAAATATCAGTCTAGTTGCATACCGACTTGCATTACCACCTAATCTATCCAAAATCCATGACACCTTCCACATATCCTTGCTTAGGAAATATGTTGCTGACCCTGAACATGTGTGGGATGTTTCTAATTTGTATATGGTAAATCCGGAGGCCATTGAAGTACTATCGATGAAGATTCTTGAGTTTCATTCCAAGTCTCTATGGAATCGGACTCTCGAATAGTGTAAGGTCCAGTGGGACCAGTTCTCTGAGAAAAATACCACTTGGGAGAAAGTGGAGGTTATGCAAAAATATTTTCCCTTTCTGTTTGAAACTTTATGATGTAATAACTTTTACTTTCTGTTAAAAACAAAGGAAAACTAGAAACACCGAGGATGATGTTTAATTCTAGTGGGGGAGGATGTCATGACCCTCCCTAGCTGACTTTATGGCACAAAGAAACAATGTATTAACCTATGGTGTGGTGATACCTAGTTTGAACAATTGAACCAACTATATGATGTTTAGTTGATTTAGAAGGGCATGTTATCGCTAACATATTGCCAAGTGTGCAGGATCAGGTACACTCATAGGTGGAGAAGGTAGAAGCATCCACCAGAAATGAGGGTACCTAAGATCAGGGGAAATGATGATTAAGGTACTCGGAGGTAACATGGATAGATACCTTCATATAGGTATGCATTTTCGAAAGGGATAATCATCGATGACTGATCACCTTGAGCCTTAGTTGATAGCCTAGTAGCTATCGTAAAATCTCTGGCTAAGATAGGTGATTGGGTTGATGGAAAGATTCCCTCTTTGTTGTTTTATAAATTTGTTTGCTCTCTACTGCATCATGGTTTGAGTAGCATAATGTTGGAACTTCTATAGGAAAACAACTGCAAAATGTATGTGGATGCATAAAGCAAACTGTCTTGTTGAAGTAAAGATAGAGCATCATTTTTATGAAGAAAAGCAAATTAAATTTATATGCTAAATGAAGATTCATTTAAAATAATTAATGAAGTTTTGATTAAATAATGATTGATTTAATTAAGCTCATTAGTAAACTTCATTTTATTTAGTGAATGAGAGTTATTTTAAATTAATTAAAGGTGTTCATTTTAATGATAATGGAGAAGTCATTAAAAGACTTTAATTAATTGAAATAAACAAAAAAAAATCCATTTAAGAAATAGATGTCTTTTATTTTAAAGAAAGAGCAATTATGAAATTGTTTAAATAAAAGAAGTATATTTTAATGGTGATAAATATCACATAAATGATATTTGTTTAAAAGGGTACCATTCTTCTTTAAAAAAAAAGGATAATATAAAATATATAAATATCCCATTCCCCTGTAGAGTGTAAGCTATGAAAATAATCTAGGGTGGCTACTAAGTTTCCAAATATGGAAATTATAGGAAGAAGGATTCCTTACCACTAGAGGAAGGGATGAAGCATTGAAGGAAGAGGGGGCTCGAGGAAGGGCTCAAGGTCCGAGAAAGGATGGTGGATGGGCCACCTGGAGGAAGAAAGCATGTAAGGTGCTAGAGAGGAAAAGGGAAATGAAAGAAAAAAGAGGATGATGGGAGGATGAAGGAAGGGAGCAGGGCACAGACCAGGGACTAGGGAAAAGAGAGGAATGCACCACAAGCAAGGGAGAGGCAGTCGAGATGCCACCAAATTCCATTCCATAGGAGTATTAAGGTTGGAGTGTTTTAGACTTTAACCTATTTTCTTTTACATGCATTGGTATGGTGAAAACGTAGTTCGAAGCCTGGTTATACTCCCTGTAGCATGAGAAGCCATTGGTAAGGATTGAAACCACCTACGTCTATGTTTTGAGAGCACTATAATGTGTGTTTAAAGGGCATTGTGCTTGGGTGAAAAGCACTGTGAGTGTCTTGAAAATGTTATGTTGTTTTTAAGGGAGAGCTTAGTGTTTTTAAAGAGCTTTTAGGTGTTTTAAATTAGATGGAGTGTTGTTAAGATTGGTTAAAGTTTTTAATAGCGTGCCATGAGTCTAAGAGCCTATGAGTGGTTGAAGATACCATGAGTTTAAAAGCCCTGTTAGTGCTTTGAGAGCACTGTGAGTTCAAGAGCGTTGGGTGTGTCTAGAGAGCATTGTGGGAATTTGAGCGCATTGTGTGCCTAAGACTTCCACATCCAAAGAGAGAGGAAACACCCTATTTAGAAACATCTACTATAGTGGGAAATTCATGGTTCCAAGAGGGAGTGTTGCGCTTGGGAGCACCACCTATAGGGAGAACACCCCCATGGGTTTAAGAAAGGGTTGCATCTAGAAAACTCTACTTAGCAAAACCATCTACATATGTGGGGAACTTTAATGCTACGTGAGCTCGGTCCCTTTGGGGATAGTTAGTGGTGATAGAGGTGAAATCCTAGCACCTATTTTACTTTGTGTTACCTTGTTGAACTCTCGGCTTGGTAGTCCCTTAATCGCTCTGCAGAGGTTGTTCAGTATTCACCATGAAGGGCGTTAGCCTTTGGTTATAAATCTTGTATTAGAAAGGTTCACTGTGTAACTTTAATTAAATAGAGACCTTAGATTTATGTAAAATACAATGGAGGGTTTTAATTAAACTAGAACCTTGGATTTATATGGAACATAATGAAGGATTTTAATTAAACTAGAACCTTTGATTTATGTTGATTATCTTAGGGTTTTTAATTAAAAAGAAACCTTTGATTAATGTTGATTATCTTAGGAGTTTTAATTAAAAAGAAACCTTTGATTTATGTTGATTATATTAGGGTTTTTAATTAAAAAGAAACCTTTGATTAATGTTGATTATATTAGGATTTTTAATTAAAAGGGAACCTTTGATTTATGTTGATTATCTTAGGGTTTTTAATTAAAAAGGAACCTTTGATTAATGTTGATTATCTTAGGGTTTTTAATTAAAAAGAGAACCTTTGATTAATGTTGATTATCTTAGGGTTTTTAATTAAAAAGGAACCTTTGATTAATGTTGATTATATTAGGAGTTTTTAATTAAAAAGGAACCTTTGATTAATGTTGATTATCTTAGGGTTTTTAATTAAAAAGGAACCTTTGATTAATGTTGATTATCTTAGGGGATTTTAATTAAAAAGGATGTAGATTTATTCTTTGAATTAAAGTTATGGGGCTTTGATTTAGGGAATGAATGAATGATTGTTTAAAGGTTAAAGGTATGTGACTTTAATGCTTTAAAATAGTAATTGATTTGATTGGAATTTGTGAATTAAAAAGGATGTAGATTTATTCTTTGAATTGAAGTTATGGGGCTTTGATTTAGGGAATGAAAAGAAAATGATTGTTTTAGAGGTTAAAGGTATGGGACTTTAATGCTTTAAGACATGAATGGATTTGATTAAAGTTAGACCTTGATCTAAGTAGTACATGTTGGATGACTCTCTAAAGGAACTTGAGAGGTGAAGATAAAAGTAAAGGGACTTTTATAATATCCATTATGCATTAGATGGTTGGAAACTTAATTGAATTTTGTATAGTTGCAATTTGGCAAAGTAAATGAATAGATGCATTTAAAGGTATGCCTATCCTGAACCATGAGTACCCTGATCCCCTACTACCCTCAAAGAATCAATGGGAAGCAAGGAGAAGCCAGGAGTTCATTGGAAGCAAAGTATAGGTAATTGTATTTTATGTTGCTTTACTTATGCTCAAATAGACTAGAATTGTGGGGAGATATCCCCAATGCAGTTATTGTAATATTCTTTAAAGTAAGAAGGATTTACCATGCAAATTCTAATGCAATAATTATTTATTGGTTTAGAGAAGGTACTTTTACTTTATTTTTGTATTGTTGGACATTTTGAGTCCTCAAGTCAAAGTTGTCATTGATGTCAAGAAAGGAAGTCGTCATTAATATCCAAAAATTTGTCAAGAAACAAGTTATCAAAGTTGTCATTGATATTCAGGAAGAAGCTTCTAATAAAGTCAAAGGTCAAGAGGAAAATTGCAAAGGTTAAAGGCAAAGGGCTCCATAATATTTTTAAATATTATGTGGAAGCATAAGTTAAATGGTTTTCATAAAAACCCAAGAAAGTTTATTTGAAAAGCTAAAGGGAGATTTAATATTTATTTGATAAATTATTTAAATTCAAAATGAATTTAAATTTTATAAATAAATATTATTTATACCAAGGTGCAAAGTGAAATATGGTTTAAATAAAACCATAGGGTTTAAAGAATTAATTTATAAAATTTAAATTCAAAATAATTTAAATATTTTATAAATTAATAAAGCTCCAAAGGTAATTCGAGCGTCGACGTCCAAAAATCGTTGAGGGTAAATCAAGCGTCGACGTCATGCATGGAGGAAGAAATTTGGTATATAAGCTATGCCTTAAAGGCATTTGAGATTATCCTTTTGCTCGATAATCGAAGCGTGCAATAGTGTTTTGAATTGATAAGGAAGAAAGAGCAGCAAACATTTTTGTTTAAGCACCAACGAATAACGTCAAGGGGACTTGCACCAAAATACCAAGCGCCAATGAGGCAAGTGGCCTAGTGGCAAAGAGGACAGCGTTAGGGTGTTGGGTGCAAGGAGGTCTATGTTCGAAACTTGGTAGCAACATTTTTGTTTGTGGTAGTTGCATTGGTGTTGAGCGCCAAGGAAGGTGCACATTTTGTGCAAGGCGAGCGAGGAAGGTTTTGAGCACGTGGTGCTCATTTATCCCCAAGCAAGCACCTAGCTTGCATGACATTGGGAGCCATGGCTAGGGCATCGGTTGAGGTTGCGTTGTGTGTTCGATTCCCCTCCAATGCAAGGTAATAAATTTTGATTTTAATTTTTGTATGATGCCTAAAGTTTGGAGTTAAAAGGGTGCATGAAAGGTTTATTAGTTGGAAATGATTTTTGATTAGTTGGAGGAATAAGGTGTTAAGTTTTATTTTAATAAAGTGTTTTGGCATATTGATTTATTGAAATATTAAAAGGATAAAGGGAGCTTCTTGTCTTAGGTTGTTTTTGAAAAGAAGAGTGCATTGAATATTAGTGGGAGATTATAAGGTGTAAGTGGTAATTTACTTTTTGTAAATGTTGATGAATGTTTTATTAAATATGGAGTGATAAGGTGTATGTATGTTTTAATGTTTGCATTGTAATTTGAGGAAATTAATCACCTTATAATTTCTTTGAGCTTGGCAAGAAGTGTTTGAGATTTTGGCAGATTTAGAAGATTCCTTCATCATCAAGAAAAAGGTATGTGCACATTTTCCAAAGTTAAAATTGATTGGTTGGTTTTCTAGAAAATAAGTTTGGAGTGAAAAGGACTTGATTAGGGTTTCCTTTTTGAGAGTGTTTGAGTTAATGCATCAAGGTTTTCTGGAATAAAGAGTTGTGATTAGAACCTTGTTTAATAAGCATTGTTGTTGAAGCCATTGGTTGTGTGAAGAACTTGAACTAGGGTTTGAAAAGAACATGAATATCATTGTTATGTGAGATTAGTTGTTGAGCATTGTTGGAAATATTTTGAGTTGGTGGTTATATGCTTGGACTAGGGTTTGTGAGCAAGGGGTGTTTCATTAAGTGATTGGTTGAGTAGAGTTGGTTGAGCCTAGTCAAGTGGATGTGTGAAGTGATTGTTCAAGTTCCATAAAACAAACTATTCTATATTTTGAATTGAGTTGAGAAAGTGATTGAGCATTGAGTGGAATTTGAAGCATATTGAGTCTCTAACAATTCTCCTTATGTTTCTAAGAGAGTGATTGAAAGTAATTGAGCATTTTGAGGTAAGTCTTTGAGGATACTTTTGGATAAGTTTGTGTGGACTTGTTGAGCATATTTGAGCAAGTTCTATGTGGACTTGTTGAGCATATTTGAGCAAGTTATGTGTGGACTTGTTGAGCATATTTGAGCAAGTTCTATGTGGACTTGTTGAGCATATTTGAGCAAGTTATGTGTGGACTTGTTGAGCATATTTGAGCAAGTTCTATGTGGACTTGTTGAGCATATTTGAGCAAGTTCTATGTGGACTTGTTGAGAAAATTTGAGCAAGTTATGTGTGGACTTGTTGAGAATATTTGAGCAAGTTATGTGTGGACTTGTTGAGTATATTTGTGCTAGACCGAAGGACTGTGTTTAGTGTAGATTTGAGATAGAGCTTTGGAGGTGATAGAGTAGAGAGGATAGTAGTCTCTAGTGGATAGAGATCCATCAGCCATGGTAGTGAGGATAGGTCTTCTGAGTGGGGATAAGAGTCTTCAGTGGAGAGAGATCCACAAGCCAGTGTAGTGGAGGTAGTAGTCTTCTAGAGGATCACCAATCTAGAGTAGAGGAGAAGGAGTTCTCCTATGGATAGAGATCCATGAACTTGATTTAGGGGATCAACATCTCCTTTGGACAGAGGTCCATAAACATTGTAATAGGGAAAGGATTCCCAAGAGATTGATCGAGAAAATTTTAGTGAAATATTTTCTCCATGGAGTAGCCCACATTGGGTGAACCACGTAAATTGTGGTGTCTCTATTGTGTGTGGTGTTTTGTACATTGCTTTGATTACTACTGCTGATATTGCTATCTATACATTGCATAATATTGATTGGGAAAGAAAAGTAAAAAGTGGTCTTATACTGTTCACCCCCCCTCTCAGTATAAGCTTGTGTTCTTCAATTGGTATCAGAGCGGGTTCCTTCAGAAGAGTTTAACAGCTTGAAGGAAAAGCTAACAAGAACACAATGGATCCTAAGGAGGTGTCCTCAAATAATTCAGCACCAGTATTTGATGGAAGTGACTATATGTATTGGAGTATGATGATGAAGATCTACCTGATGGCACTTGGCAATGAAATTTGGGAAGCAGTGGAATTTGGATACGATCCCTTAGTCAATCCTCCTATAGATAAGGAAGGTAAGCTTCTACAACACTATAATTCAAAAGCAATGAATGCACTTGTGAGAGGTTTGCATAGAACAGAGTCTATGAAAGTTATGCATTGTCAAACTACAAAAGAAATGTGGGATAAATTGCAAAATATATATGAAGGAGATAAAAGTGTCAAGAAAGCAAAGATGTGAAATCTCAAAGGACAACTTGAAGCATTAAGAATGAATGATGAGGAAAATATTAGTGCTTATCTACTTCGAATTGATGAGGTTGTAAATGGTATGCAAGGACTTGGAATGAATATTGATGAATCTAATGTTTGTGATAAAGTATTAAGATCTCTTCCAAAAATATTTAGTGAACAGGTTTCTACTATAGAAGTGTCAATGGATGGTGATACTTTGACAAGAGATAAGTTTCTTGGTATGCTCACAATATTTGAGATAAGAACAAAATATCCTATTCCCAAGAAGGAAGCAACATTCAAAGCAATCAATAAGACAAATGGTAAGAAGTCAGAATCAAGCAATGAGTCATCCAGTGATGAAGAAGCTAACTATGGTAGAAGAGATAAGGACTATAGAAGATCCAGAGATCTAAGATCTGTTAAGTGTTTCAATTGTGGAAAGTATGGATATTTTGCAATAGATTGTCAAGAACCCAAGAACAACAATGGTGAAGAAAAATAGGATCACAGAAATAGGGAATCAGAAAGATACAGGCACCAGAAGAAAAGCAAGGATGGACAAAGCAGACAAGGAAAGAAGTTCTTTCAAAGGCAAAAGAGAAGCTACTATGCGGATAAGGCAAGTAAGTACTCAAGTGATAGTGATGCTAGTTTTTTAGACAATGATAGAGATGAAGTCCTATTTATGATTGAAGAGAAAGAACCAGTTAAGAAAAGGACTCCAATCATTCTCAAGTGTTTTAGATGTGGTAACTTTGGACATCTTGAAGATAGTTGTACAAAGGATGGTTATAGTTTTAGTGATGATGAATATGAAGATACACTTGAAGGACCAGATGAAAATATTCTAATGGCATTGGAAGATAAAGAAGGTGATTTCATAGAAGACAAGACAAAAGAAAATGAAGATGCGGACAAAGGTAAACAAATAGAGGAATATTCAGAAAAGGATGGATATGATCTCAAGGGAGAACTTATCTATGCCCTTGAAATAGTAAAGAAGGTAAGAAAGCAAAACTCTAAACTTGAAATTCAATTCCAAGAATGTGATGAAGAGAGAAGTTTGCTTATAGAGGATTTAGAAAAATCAAAGGCTAAGGCAAAAAGGTTCAAGGATAAGTTAGAAGCAAAGATCTTAGAATGTGAGAAGTTAGCACAAGAAGTGGCACTACTAAGAGAAGATTTGGAGGACTCCAAGATCAAGATGAAAGGGTTCAAAAATAGCTCAAAGAACTTGGATAAGTTCATCAAGACACAAAAGACTACATCAAACAAAATAGGCCTTGGTTTTGAACAAGCTCAAAAGAAACAAGAAGGAGAATCATCCTCAAGTTTTGGAGGAGAAGAAACTTCAGATGAAGATACTTCAGAAGAAGATAATGTAAAATAAAGTGAGACATCTAAGGATGAGTTAGACAATAGAGAGTTCAACAAAGATAGGAACAATGCACAAAGAAGATACAGATGGAACAACAATCAGAACAGGTCAAGAGAGACTAAGAGACCTATGAGGTCAAGACAAGGAAACTTCAATGGAAGATGTTTTTCATGTCATAGGTTTGGGCACATGGCTTCACAGTGTAGGACATGGGAAAGATAGGAATATGGGAACAAATAACTTTTTCATGGGTATTGCTACTCATGTAATCAGTTTGGTCACAAGGCAATGAATTGTAGGGTTCATGATAGAAGAGGATATGGCTTCACTAGGAGAAATCCTAAGACATTTGCACCTCCAAGGAATAATAACATTAAGTGTTATAAGTGCAACAATGATGGTCACACAACAAAGTGGTGTAGAGCAGACATTCCAAAAATAGGTATGAATATGAACATGAATAGGAATAGGAACATGGATATGAACAGGAATAGGAACATGGATATGAACAGGAACAGGAACATGAATATGAATAGGAACAGGAACATGGATATGAATAGGAATGGAACAAGAATAGGAACATGGATATGAATAGGAATAGGAACAAGGATATGAATAGAAACATGAATAGGAACATGGACATGGAAAGAAATAGTCAAAGGAATCAGAAGGATCAGATAAGAAGGAAAGAGGATAAAGGTAAAGAACAGTGCTTTCTAGGAGTAGAAATACTCCCACCCCAGAATTAACCACCTCAAGAGGAGGTGGGGGAGGGGCTAAGCTAAGAGGCTCATTCTTAGCCCCGAGCCCCAAAGGTGACCCTTTGCCATTGATGTCAAAGGGGGAGAGATTTGAGTAAGGGAGAGAGATTTGGTATTTGAAGAGAGCATTGAGCCAGGGGGAGCAACGTCCTAGGGGGAGAAGAGAAAAAGTCAAGTTTTCGGTAAAAATAATTTGGGTTGCCATCAATGACAAAGGGGGAGATTGTTGGACATTTTGAGTCCTCAAGTCAAAGTTGTCATTGATGTCAAGAAAGGAAGTCATCATTAATATCCAGAAATTTGTCAAGAAACAAGTTATCAAAGTTGTCATTGATATTCAGGAAGAAGCTTCTAATAAAGTCAAAGGTCAAGAGGAAAAATGCAAAGGTTAAAGGCAAAGGGCTCCATAATATTTTTAAATATTATGTGGAAGCATAAGTTAAATGGTTTTCATAAAAACCCAAGAAAGTTTATTTGAAAAGCTAAAGGGAGATTTAATATTTATTTGATAAATTATTTAAATTCAAAATGAATTTAAATTTTATAAATAAATATTATTTATACCAAGGTGCAAAGTGAAATATGGTTTAAATAAAACCATAGGGTTTAAAGAATTAATTTATAAAATTTAAATTCAAAAGAATTTAAATATAATTTAAATATTTTATAAATTAATAAAGCTCCAAAGGTAATTCGAGCGTCGACGTCCAAAAATCATTGAGGGTAAATCAAGCGTCGATGTCATGCATGGAGGAAGAAATTTGGTATATAAGCTATGCCTTAAAGGCATTTGAAATTATCCTTTTTCTCGATAATCAAAGCGTGCAATAGTGTTTTGAATTCGTAAGGAAGAAAGAGTAGCAAATATTTTTGTTTAAGCACCAATGAATAACGTCAAGGGGACTTGCACCAAAAGACCAAGCGCCAATGAGGCAAGTGGCCTAGTGGCAAAGAGGACAGCGTTAGGGTGTTGGGTGCAAGGAGGTCTATGTTCGAAACTTGGTAGCAATATTTTGTTTGTGGTAGTTGCATTGGTGTTGAGCGCCAAGGAAGGCACATGTTTTGCGCAAGGCGAGCGGGGAAGGTTTTGAGCACGTGGTGCTCGTTTATCCCCAAGCAAGCGCCTAGCTTGCATGGCATTGGGAGTCATGGCTAGGGCACCGGTTGAGGTTGCATGGTGTGTGTTCGATTCCCCTCCAAGGCAAGGTAATTAATTTTGAAGTTTAATTTTTGTATGATGCCTAAAGTTTGGAGTTAAAAGGGTGCATGAAAGGTTTATTAGTTGGAAATGATTTTTGATTAGTTGGAGGAATAAGGTGTTAAGTTTTATTTTAATAAAGTGTTTTGGCATATTGATTTATTGAAATATTAAAAGGATAAAGGGAGCTTCTTGTCTTAGGTTGTTTTTGAAAAGAAGAGTGCATTGAATATTAGTGGGAGATTATAAGGTGTAAGTGGTAATTTACTTTTTGTAAATGTTGATGAATGTTTTATTAAATATGGAGTGATAAGGTGTATGTATGTTTTAATGTTTGCATTGTAATTTGAGGAAATTAATCACCTTATAATTTCTTTGAGCTTGGCAAGAAGTGTTTGAGATTTTGGCAGATTTAGAAGATTCCTTCATCATCAAGAAAAAGGTATGTGCACATTTTCCAAAGTTAAAATTGATTGGTTGGTTTTCTAGAAAATAAGTTTGGAGTGAAAAGGACTTGATTAGGGTTTCCTTTTGAGAGTGTTTGAGTTAATGCATCAAGGTTTTCTAGAATAAAGATTTGTGATTAGAACCTTGTTTAATAAGCATTGTTGTTGAAGCCATTGGTTGTGTGGAGTTTTGGGTTTTAGTTGTTGTTGAGGGGTTGTAGAAAAGAACTTGAACTAGGGTTTGAAAAGAACATGAATATCATTGTTATGTGAGATTAGTTGTTGAGCATTGTTGGAAATATTTTGAGTTGGTGGTTATATGCTTGGACTAGGGTTTGTGAGAAAGGGTTGTTTCATTAAGTGATTGGTTGAGTAGAGTTGGTTGAGCCTAGTCAAGTGGATGTGTGAAGTGATTGTTCAAGTTCCATAAAATAAATTATTCTATATTTTGATTTGAGTTGAGAAAGTGATTGAGAATTGAGTTGAATTGGAAGCATATTGAGTCTCTAACAATTCTCCTTATGTTTCTAAGAGAGTGATTGAAAGTAGTCTTTAAGAAGACTTGTGGATAGTTTTGGGTAAGCTTTTGTAGAAGCTTACAATGAGATTGGACAAATTCTATGTGGACTTGTTGAGCATATTTGAGCAAGTTCTGTGTGGACTTGTTGAGCAGATTTGAGCAAGTTCTATGTGGACTTGTTGAGCATATTTGAGCAAGTTCTGTGTGGACTTGTTGAGAATATTTGAGCAAGTTCTATGTGGACTTGTTGAGCATATTTGAGCAAGTTCTGTGTGGACTTGTTGAGAAGATTTGAGCAAGTTCTGTGTGGACTTGTTGAACATATTTGTGCTAGATCGAAGGACTGTGTTTAGTGTAGATTTGAGATAGAGCTTTGGAGGTGATAGAGTAGAGAGGATAGTAGTCTCTAGTGGATAGAGATCCATCAGCTAGGGTAGTGAGGATAGGTCTTCTGAGTGGGGACAAGAGTCTTCAGTGGAGAGAGATCCACAAGCCAGTGTAGTGGAGGCAGTAGTCTTCTAGAGGATCACCAGCTAGAGCAGAGGAGAAGGAGTTCTCCTATGGATAGAGATCCATGAACTTGATTTAGGGGATCAACATCTCCTTTGGACAGAGGTCCATAAACATTGTAATAGGGAAAGGATTCCCAAGAGATTGATCGAGAAAATTTTAGTGAAATATTTTCTCCGTGGAGTAGCCCACATTGGGTGAACCACGTAAATTGTGGTGTCTCTATTGTGTGTGGTGTTTTGTACATTACTTTGATTACTATTGCTGATATTGCTATCTATACATTGCATAATATTGATTGGGAAAGAAAAGTAAAAAGTGGTCTTATACTGTTCACCCCCCTCTCAGTATAAGCTTGTGTTCTTCATGTATTTGGTTGTGCTATGTAGTTGATTCTATTTTAGTGTTAATCCTTATTTATTTTTTAGATGCTTAGGTATTACTCCTTGGTGTTGTAGTAACTAGTTGTATTTTTGTTTGGTTTCTTGATAATAGAAATCAAAAAGTAGAGTTCTAATGTGAACTCAGAGGTGACCTAAGGGAATTGAGAACCCCTTAGTGTGAACATAGGTGACCTAAGGGAATTGAGAATCCCTTAGGGTGAACATAGGATACCTAAGGGAATTTAGAACCCCTTAGGGAGATAAAGGACTAAGTTTTGGAGAGACTACATATGAGTTAAGATAGCTCATCATGGAAACAGGATAGATATCTTAACTCGCAATACTCATAGAAAACCTACACATAATTATTTGTGTATGGTATGGATATGTGTGTATACCTTTGATGGATTGAGGGTGATAAGTCTAGCTCATCAAGAATGATGGGATAGATGGGCTTATTTTTAGTAACACATGATACGCCTACACATATGGACTTGTGTTAGGGTACTTCATGAGATGTAGCTTTCAGGAAAACTTAGGAGATTGAAACTTTAGGCAAATAGTATTTTGGTTAGGGGTCCATGAAATTTTCTTGTACCTCTCTCCATAGTAAAAAAAAAACACTTTTTCTATTTTTGTATTTTTTTGTTTGTGTGTTTTTGGGTCGTTACAAAACTTTAGTATCCCACTAGATCTAGATTATTTCGAGGATGACATACAGATAATATTTTTAGGGATCACTATTATCCTTACCTATACCTCTTACTTGATCTAGTTGATTTTATACCAAAATAAAATTAGATTCTCTACCCTCCAACTATATTTTATAGGTAAGGATAGGAATCTCCTGAGTATTGTGAAGTACACTGATGTACCCTACAAAAGAGAAGATACGACTACATACCACTTTTACAATGAATTGTTAGAAGTAATTATGGATAAATTCAATGGAAAAGCATGAAGACTAAGTTATGAGATGCATAAGATAATGATAAAAGATAAAAGGTCATATGGATACTTATACTTTGGGAGGGACAGGTCTTTTATTTGTCTTTACAACTTTTCATCCATTCTCTTTGAGTTGCCTACATGGATACTAGACTACATATTCAATCTTGAGTATATCAATCAACTCGACTACATGGACTTGAAACATTTTAAAGGGAAAATAAGACCACCTTCTACCTACTAAAGCAAAGAATCATGAATATTATCCTCAATATGCATGGGTATAACATTATAATCCAGGAAAATTTGAAAGAAATAGGTCTTGAGCAACTACGAGACCTATGGTCCTATGACTTTAAAGAAGCCTTTAATAAGACCTTCAAAGAAAAGAAGTTGGAAACTTTATTTGCCCATGAAAAAAGGTACAATATTCAACAATAAGCCAACCTAGATGAGGATATGGTCCTCACCACTCTAGAAAGTAACAAGGACCATGGATGAGATCCAGAGTTGGTTTGATTATCCTCTAAAGTGGTATCCCTTCTATCCAAAATCAAATATAGTTTTGATCCAGATATCAAATTGATTCACCAAATGCTAGGGGCTCTTATAAATATGGGGTACCTGGATAAAAAAAAATTAGTGTGGCATAGGATGAGGTTGTTGAGGAATATTACATTATTTGGTACATGCTAATGTACCCCTATGTTACCTTTATGGTACAAATATTAATATATAATAGATTAGTATTGAGTCTATAGTTTAGATGTGTGATTTATATTTTCCCTTTTATATAAGTGTCAATGTGTAATAAATATATAAGTATCTTATAAGAGTGCAATGTGCAAAAAATTCACAAGTTTCATGTAAGTTAGAGTGCAAGTGTGATTAATATAATGTGCACAAGTTTCTTGTATATAAGTATGAAAATATGTAAAGTTAGAATATGCAATATACAAAGTAGAGTAAAATACAGAGATAAGAAAACCAGAAACATCAGGCTAACTAAAGCAATATCAATCTTGGTCTTGACTTATTTGGATTTTTGAAAAGAAATATTAGTCTACAACAAGTAGAGAATAGTGCTAAGCAAGTGGAGAATAGCACTATCAGAGTGTTGTCTATAATCATAAATATATCAAGCAAGGAGCATTAAGCACATAAAGTAACTATTTTGTGGAGCTATCATCCACATAGAGACCCAAGAGGCCAAGTATAGAAGAATAGGCCCAAGAGGTAAATATAGAAGAAAATTCCCAATAGGCCAATATAGAAGAAGAGGCCCAAGAGACCATGATAGAAGAAAATTCCAATAAATAAGCCAACATAAGAGGAATAACCACATTCAAGTGTTCAACATACAAGAGGTAAACCAACCGTCTACTTAGCCTACATAGAATACAAGTAATAAACATTATAGAAAATTAAAGCAATCAGCTAAGGATACAACATAGTAGATAAGAGTATTACTAGAACCAGTGACACATAAATGGTATTCAACATCAAGAGCATATTATCCAATAGTGAGTGCATAATAAAGGATGTGAATGCCATCAAGCATTAGAGTCTACACTATCCATTATTTTGAAATACCTAAATATTTGTCATTTAATGATATATGGATGAGTAAAAAATTTAAGAGTAACAACAGAGAAGTCTATGATAGCAAAATGCAAAGAAGTATAAGAGAGCACAGTCGTGCTTCATAGCAAAAATATTTAGATATTCACAAAGAATTCTAAGGATCATAGACCTACTTCATAGTAGAGAAATATAAGGAGCATAGGTATGCTTCACAATAGATAAGTCTAACGGAGCATAGGCAAGATTCATAGCAAAAGGTATCCAAGAACTTAAACATGGAATAGCACCAGCAAACACTTCACCATAGCAAACGCTTCACTATAGTTAATGCTTAAAATGTTTTATTCAATGGATATAACCTTAGGCATAAATATAACTACCAAGTATCAAGTCATAATCTAAAGAAGAGAGTGTCAAACCTTGCAAATTGAAATACCTTCTATTTTGAGCACTATGCTCAGGTCTAAGTGTAGAAATAGGAGAGATATAAGGTAATGACTATTCAAAGTGTTTCATAAAGAAGGTTACATTGATCTAACTTTCACTTTTTTATTACTTGGAGGGAGCAACAGATATTTTAATTTGAAACTTTATTAATTTTTATGTAAGTAGATATAAGGCTTTGTACATTATTAAATTTTTTCTCAATTCATTTATTTTAGAAGTTATTTTGAAAAAAAAAATTAAGTTTTTTAAAGTTATGGAGTGATAAGGATTTCAACTAGGATTTAAATATTTGAAATTAGTTTTTTGAAGGTTTGAATACTTAAATTATTTTGAGTGTTTTAGGAGAGTAAAGATTTATTTTTAATTTGAAGTTTTATAAAGATTTGAAAACTTTTGAATTTTAGAAATTTGAAACTTTATAATTTTGCAAATTTAACTTTGTAGGGAGTTAATAGGATTTCTACATAAAAATTTTAGAAAACTTTAAAATTTACAAATTTCATATTTGAGTATTTATTAATTTTGGAGATATAAAACAAGATGGATAAATGGCAAAGAGGAACATCACAATATAGGAGAAATTATCAAAGTGCAAGACCATACTATATGAGAGGAAAAGTTCAAAAATAAAATTTGTATCAAAAACACTCTTTTGAATACAAATGGAAACATCATAAAATAATTCTTCAAAATACTTATTAAAGAGTGAGATAATATCACTTGAATCTCATAAAAAAGTTCAAAGAGAAAAAAATGTTTGGTATATAGATTCATGCGCTAGTCATCATATGACTAGAAACTTACATTGGTTTGAATCCTTAGAATTCAGGGATAATATCTCACTAAAAATTATAGATGATAAGATGTATCAAGTTCAAGGAACTGGTAGAGTAATACCTAGCATGTAATTTTCAGATTTTATACTAGAAAATATTTTATATATTCCTAGACTATCAACTAATCTTATCTCAATTGCTCAATTGGTTGAAAAATAAAAAATAGTTGAATTCAAATATACAAATGAACATAGCAAATGCATTATCATGAATTAAACCAAAATTGAACCTACTTGGTCAATAAAGAATGTAATATTTACCCTAGATACAATGTGATTCTCTCAAAAAATTACTAAACATTTACCTGAAGATGAAAATAATGATAAGATACTTTTTTAGAAAGAAACGAAATAAGGAATTGGATCCGACATAGTCCAAGGTTATCCTAAAAAAATGAACAATGAATGAACCCAAGATTCAAGAGGACAAAGAATATTTTAGAAAATCATAGGTTCATGAACAATGCAAGGTCACATAAATATTGAATACAAAGATAAAGACCAAAATTGAAGACCAAAGTCTTCAATAACCAAATGATATAATGCATATGGGGTATTGAGGAATATTATATTATTTGGTACATGCTAATGTACCCCCATTGTACCTTTATGGTAAAAATATAAATATATAATATATTAGGGTTGAGTATATAGTTTAGATGTGTGATTTATATTTCCTCTTTTATGTAAGTTTCAATGTACAAGAAATGCACAAGTGTCATGTAAGAGTGCAATATAGAAGAGTAAGATTCATGTAGAAGTGTGCAAGTGCATTGTATTAGGAGTGCATGTAGAAGAGTAAGATTCATGTAGAAGTGTACAAGTTTCATAGAGTCAAGTATGCATGTAAGAAGAAAGTAAAGAGTCTAGTATGCAAGTGGTAAAATGTAAGCCAAAGGTCATGGGACTTGTCATATGGAGAGCAATAGTCAAGTAATTGAAGATTCACTCTACTATGACTATATTATGGATACAATACTCCATGAAAAGATATAGAAATGCTCCATGAAAAGATAATATGAAGATATTATGGAGATAATACTCCATGGAGTATGCTTTCTTATTCCTCTGTCATTTGGAAAAATAGATATTTGATAAGGTTGTTGTGGATTTTATTTTATTTTATAAAATATATATCAAAAATATATTTATGCTTTTCTTACTACTTATGGTTCCTTCCATTCAAGCATCAAAATTACTGCCTTTGTTTCTAACTCTGAGGTGACTCTCTTGGACATGGTGTTTTTCAAGGGGCCTAATTTTTCTTAGACTGGAGTTCTCTACACTAAATTATTTCAAAAATCGATGAATGCTTACCAATATATCCCTGCTTCCTCCCATCATCCTGTTCACCAAAAGAAGGCCTTCATATTAAGTGAACTCAATAGGTTCTTGGTTAGATAAAGTTCTAGGGAAGGATTTATTTTTGTTAAAAATATTTTTTTAATAGAATTAGATCAAGGGGATATCAAATTAACTTTATCCTTCCTTTATTTGAGAAAGTAAAATTTGATGGTAGGCCCTCATTGTTGGCTAGAGTTTTGGAGTGAGCAACATGCAGACATGGTTTCAAAATAAAAATTGTTCCACTTCTTTTGAAATTTAAAAATTGTAGCTTTATCAGAGACCTCCACATTAGCACAAATATTATCTCTCTAATTTTTGAAATATGGAGAAAATATAGGGATCTCAAACACATTTCTCGTGGTATTATTTTTTGGATGAATCAGAAACCTCTCAAATATTATACGTGTAAAAACAAAATTGTTTAAGGGAATCTCTTTCCCACCTTGTACTTTCACATTTTTAATGCACTTTTGTTTTTATTTGGGTGGGTATTTTTATTAGGGTTTTATTCTAGGCTTCAATTATTTTTACCATATTAGTCTATAACTATGGCTTGTATTAAATGCTTGGGTATTATTTTATCCCACATGCATTACTTTTTGGCTCACCCCCTAGAGTTAGGTTTTTTAATGAGGGTTTGTACCTCTTCAAATCTCGTACTTTGCTAATGAGACCTGTAGGTCGAAACACATTCAAAATTTTGATGTTGTATTACTTCTTTTTATCAGAATAAAATTCAATCTCATGTCTTTTGTTCCTTTCTTAACTCATATTTTTTGTAAAATTTAATATTTTTCCTTTTGTTTTCGGCCATGCTTTTTTTGTTGGTATTATGCTCTTCACTTATGTGTAACATGATTTGGTGAACTAAAAAGCCTCTAGCACTAGTAGTATGCTCTTCACTTGAGTGTAAGCGATGTGGCGGATCAAAAACTAGTTTGCATTTTTTTTAGTATTGTTATGTCATGTTTCATTTTTACTTAAGAATTAAATCAATAGAAGGGGTTTGGATTGAAGTTCAGAGTCAAATTAGAAAAGAGGCAAAGTCATTTTATCATAATATTCTAGGTTTAGAGGAGACCAAAGTTCTTAATAATAAACTTCTTTAAGATGTTCCTTCAATTATTATGAATGAAGATAATAGGAAACTGATGGAGCATATTTCTCTAGAAGAAGTTCATTTAGTTATATTCTATTTTAATAAGGATAAATCCCCAGATCCAAAAGGTCTCTCTGTAGTTTTTTACCAAAATAATTAGGATATAGTGAAGCATTCTTTATTGGTGGTAGTGGAATAGTATGTTAGCTTTTGATGTTAAATGCAATGGGAGATAGCAATCACAAGATGCAGAAATAATAATACGAAAGAAAGTAAATTTACGAGATGATGAAAATATACTATAAATAAAAATGATGAAAATGAATACAATGTAGTTGTGGAGGAAATGAACACTCCATGAATAATGCTATTGGACTACATTGCACCCATCTCCGATATGGGCAACTTTATCTATGCCCTATGATGCACTCTCTATGACACCATGCTATATGTGTTTTCTATATCTATGACTATGACAATAAGGCCATTATATAGAAAAATAGGTTCCTTGTCCAACACTCTATCTATCTGTGCAAGAGACAACTTGCACATTGGCACTTGTGCATTTATTACATTACATGAAGAACTAAGTAACTTCCCCCTAAAGTAATCTAATGTCCTAAGTATGAATATTGGTAGATACATTTACATGACCCAAATAATTTAATATGATCTATTTCTAACACCTCCTTGTATTACAATATTTGGGTATTGAAGACTTTTAGTCTTCAATGTGGATCTTCCTCCAACGAATTATCTTGAACTTCAGATTCTTCTTCTCTGTTTTTTGTAACCTATTCAAGTAAGTAGTTAGTGTCTTCATAACTTGTCATCCTTGTTGAAAGAGCTTTGACTTCATAATAATTTGTGGATCCTTCCAGTTCTTCGATTCCTTCTATCCTCTGAGATAGATGTCCTTTTTTATTTCTTCTGTGATACTCCAATTGGGAATAATTGGTTGGATGCTAAAATGTTACCGATGAGGATTTTGATATTATCATGGTTGAGATTGATTTCTATTGTTTATATGATTTCCTCGATTCTAATTTTGGGATTGAATCTGCAATAGTTGGTACTGTGACCTTTTTTCCTACATATTCGACAATACTTGTTGTACCATGGTTTTCATCCTTTTGATGATGATGAGGCAATATTTTCCTATGGATTATCTTTAGATGACAATGCAGTGTTAGTCATTTCATCTTTGATTGTATTTTACACCTCATATTCTTGTAAAATAATTATTAGGTCATCAAAAGAAGTATCTTTACTCAAAAATTGTAAAGATGTTACCAAATTCTTGTAGCTTTCTGAAAGTGCTCTCATGTTTACTTGAGTAAGAAGTTCATCCTTAACTGTTTCTCCCAAGGTTAATAGTTTTCTTTTAATAGCTGCTATCTTTCTTAGAAACAGTTGTATGTCTTCTCCACTATTCATTTTTAATGAGTGAAGTTGATTCTGAAGATGTAGAATGGTTGTCTTATTCTTCCCTTCAAATATTTTCTCTAGGCTTGTCCATGCATCTGAGGATGATTTTTTTGAACTGATATAGGGTTGTATCTCATTAATGATAGGAAAGGTTATTATCATTAGAGCTTTTGAATCATTTTCCTCAAACTTTGGAATTTCAGTATCACCTAAGGCAGGTCTTTGTGAGTTTCCTTTAACAATGTCCCAATTTTTTTTATAGACAAGGATTGCTCTCACTTTATTCTTCCAAGAGAAATAATTAGGACCTTTGAGTAATTGAGATTATGCAAGGAATAATTTGTTTGATGTCATTTTCCTAATATAAATTCTTATGTCTTCCTAGGGATATAATATAATTCTTTTGAAAAGATTATTCAATTTTTGGTTTATTTGTAAGGCTTTTTAAATATCAAATATCAACTTTTATCTATCCCTTATTGCTCCTATTGAACTAAGCACTTTTTATAAATATGTAGAGGTTTTAATGTTGGATTTGTTTTGTCCCTTTTTTATGTATTTGAGGTAAGTATATATATATATATATATATATATACAAGTTTCCAACCTTAGCTTAAAGATTTTAATAAACTCTTTTTAAATATCCCTTATGTTTTAATTTAAGTGTATCTAATTTCCAATAAGTTAATTTGTAGTAACCCTTATAACTCCCAAATGTTGGAAAATTAGATCACAATAATATTTTTAAATATTTTAAATAAATTCTAGTAGATGTCCTTATTGATCCTATGTTAATATTGCAAATATTTTATTGAAAAGATATATTATTTACCTTTTTGAATATTGCTTTCAATGTAGTTGAATTCTTTTAATTTCAACCTTATAACTCCTAAGTAAAAGAAAGCATATTATGGTGGAATAAAGCTTACCTTATATCATTCAATATTCGATGTTGTATTTGTTGTACATGCACTATAATATGGACGTTGATTCTATGGCTTTTCTTTCAATGATTTTCTTAGAACATTGGTGGTAAATATATGTTCCAAATGTGACCCTTCCATCAATGATTTTCTTCGAACCTTGGTGGCAAATATACGTTCCAAATTTGGCCCTTTTTTTAATAATTTGCTTAGAACTTTTATACATTCCAAATGTGGCTCTTCCATCAATGATATGCTTGGAACCTTAGATATTCCAAATGTATTATCGTTTACATCTGTTCTTGACATTCCTTCTTTAGATCATTGAAGGATCTTCCATGTCTTGCTTCCATGCTACCGTTGTGCCTTGTGATTGCAAACTCTGAATATAAATTGTCTCCTTTTGCTCTCTCTTTGCTGCATTTAATAGCAATCAATGATGAATGAGTGGCACCTACATTTCTTGAGAGTGCTACCACTTCTTGTAAAAATGTTGCACCGAACATTACTCCTTTGTAACATATATGAGCTTGCTTCAAGCGCTTGTAACTCCTCAATGTTGGTCTCTTGAGCATTAGAAATATGTCAAGAATTATGGAATATTATGTTAAGTGGCATATGTACTTCATGCATGCAACTTTTGATGTAATGCCTTCAAGAAGGAGATTGTAACTCCTTTGTTATTCTTCTCCTTAGTTTACTATGCCTTCTTGGGTAGCAAGCAACATGTTTTCTCTGCAAGCAATTCTTGAGCCATCTTGGAGCTTCAAATGAGGATGGGATAGCTCTTTTGATTTCCTCTATTGATATTATTCCCAACGTAGTATCTATCCTTCTCTTTGTACTATGCCTTCAATGTGCTCCCTGTTCACATTGATAGAAGTGAAGTTTGATGCACTTGTTTGTTGGATGTGCTCTATCCTCTTTTTTTACATAAATAGCTTCTTCTTGTCCTTGCAAATGTCGATGATGAACTTTCTATGATTTACGTAAATTATTTTGATAGACTTCCTTTGGCTTACATAAATAAACTTGGTATGCTTGTTGTCATTTACATAAAATCTTCCTTTGTCTTGCAGGTTCGTTCCTGGAGAGAATGCCTTTTCGTTGTTGGAGAACGCTCGATCCTTTGACCCTTCTTTTGGTTGCCTTTTTCATGTATCTATTGTGCCTAGTGTGGTACCTTTAAATATGTTTCTTTTCCTAACGTTTTATGTATTGTATAAGTGCAATACCATGTAACCTTTACATGTATATAGAACCTTTTTATTGCACCTTTTCTTGCACTCTTTTGTAGGCATAGTTTTTTTTTTGTAGCATATTAGTGAGTGCAAAATGAGGGTTTCGAGGATGTCTCTTTGTCTAGACTCCTTACCCTTTTTGCTTAGATGATTGATGGTGAATCCAAGCCTTGTAAAAAATTAAGATTTCTTTTAGTTGCACTAATCCCTGAGTTCCTTGGATTTGAAATTCACTAAATATCAATCTTTGAAGCTTCTTTTGGTTAGTTTCCTTTTGCATGTACTAACCAATTTTGGTGGCTTCTATTGGCCACTTAGAGTTGCAGGTTTTATGCTTTCAAGAGTGTCTTTAGAAACTTGATACAAACTAGATTTTGTAGCCTTTTTCAAAGTACAAAAACTAATTTCTTTTGATAGTAATAATAGTGCAAATTAATCTTAACAAATTTCACTTTTCAATGCACTAACAAATTACACTTTATCACTCAAATTTACTCTAAAAAATCAATGCACTCAATCAATTTATTGCAACTAATCAAGAATAATCTAGAATGAATCTTCAAGACTTATTCTGCAATTTTGTTATAAGCAAAGGTAGTAGGAGCTAGTCTTCTTTTACCTTCCAAAGCATATGATAGGTAGTTGATAGATAGTTGAAATTCTAAATCTAATCAACTCCTAAAGTGCAAATGAACCTAAAAGGAACCCTTCTATTTTTGCATTTTTTGAAGACTTTAATTCAATTCTCCTATTTGTAACTTCAATTCAAATTAAGGTGCTTAAACAAATCTAAGTAATCCAAATAATGAATCTACTTGCACCAATAGTTGCATGCTTTTTTTTTAAAGCTTTTTTGTTTCTTATGTAGAGGATGTAGATCTTGGTCTCTAGGATCACTAATTTGATGCTTTGTGTAGGATGTTGTAGCTCTTTCTAGGGTGCCTTGAACAACTTTGTCTTCACCAAAATATGATCTCGAACTTTCTTTCATGAGCCTAGGATTTTTGGTGGCTTGTTCTCCTCTTGTAGTCTCCTTTTGCTATATATTTGAAGAGATATTTGTTTATGAAGCGATGCCTTTTGTTGTGAGAGGTAATCTTCAAATCTCTTGGATTTGGTAGGTTTCTTCTATCTAGATATTTCTTTAATATTCTTGTCAAATTCTGACATCAAACAGGATGTTATTCTCAAGATTCTTACTGTCTTGAGGTCTTCACTAGATTCTTCTTCTGGTACTTTGCACTCCTTGCTAAATTATTCTCCTCTTGGACTTATTTTTGGATGACGATAATTATCCCAAGTACCTCAATATCAGGGGCTTCTCCTTGGTACTAGATTTCTCCAATGATTTCTTTAGTAAGTCTCTCCAAGACTTTTACTGGATGTTGATTGAGACCTCTCCAAGGTATTTGATCTCACAGCCACATCTGGTCTTCCTTGACACCTTTTCTTCAACCTTCTGCTCTTAGAAGTGTTGGTGGTGAGATCTTCCTCAGGATCTTTGCTTCTACTACTTTTGGATTTGAGTAGGACTCTCTTATTTCTTCTTCTTCTAAGACTGTAAGTTTTTATCTTGATCTCTTTACCTATAGGTGCTGGATTCATTTTAAAAAATATACTCTTCCTATCTTTCTTATAAGAATTTTTTCTAACTCACTAAATCTCCTTTCCCTGCAACAAAGTATTAGTACTAAAATTTTAATCTTCTTCTGAATTAGATACTCTCTTATGGAGTCTTATTTAGGATCAAGGATACTATAGCCTAATTTTAGTATCAAGGCTTCCATGGCATTTTTCAAGATCAAGGATTTTGTGGCCTTTTCTTTAATATCAAGGCTTCTATGGTATTTCTCGGGATCAAGACTTATGTGGTCTTTTTCTTCTAAATTTAGGCTTCTATGGTCTTTTCTTCTTGATCAAGGCTTCTATAGCCTTTTTCTTCTATATCAAGGCTCCTATAGCCTTTTCTTCTTGTGTGAAGTTTTTAATTTAGTAATGGATATCTCCTATGTCCTAACTTCACCACAACTCTTTTCTATAAGTCTTCTTCTGCAGTATCATTTTCTTGGACAATAAATAAACCTCTGTACTATGAAGATACACTGACCTTCAGGAAATGAAGTTAAATTTTCCTAGCTTACTATTGTAGGAGGAATCCCAATATTCTAAGAATTAGAATTTTTCAAGAAAAGGAAACTATGGTTAAGAACACAAGCTTACGCTAAGGGGGGGGTGAATAGTATAACACCCACTTTTTACTTTCTTTCCAAAACAATATCAATTAGTATCCCTAATTGCAATAACCAAATATAGCAGTGTGCATTAATGACATAGATAGCAATAGTAAGCAAGTGCACAAATCACCACACACAATTGAGACACAATATTTACTGTGGTTCCCTTAATGTGGGGTATTCCATAATATAATATCCTTATAATATTTCACAAAGAAATAGGGATCCTTATCCCAATACAAATGATTACTTTCATTTGCTTAAAGCTATGCTATCCTAATCTACTTAGGTGGGCTCCACTAATTTGCTCAGCTAGGCTATCCATTGATCTGCTCAGCTAGGCTATCCATTGTTCTACTCATCTAGGCTATCCACTGATCTACTCAGTTGGCAATCCACTGATCTACTCAAAAATTATCTGCTCATGTGGGCTCTTCACTGATCTGCTCAGCTAGGCAACTGGTGTTAGTATATTTTTATGTTTTTTTTCTATCTCTTTCATTGCTCACAAATCTACCTCAATGCCTTCTCATAAGGCTCAAACAATCCTGCTCAAATGTTGTCCCAAATTTGTACTCAAGGCCTTCACAAAAAGGCTCAAAAAATCTTACTCAAATGTTGTACCAAATCTGTCCATAAATCTATCCCAAAAGCCTTCTCAAAGGCTCACTCAATCATGCACAAAATCTGACTCAAATTTATCCAAAAATTCTATCCCAAAATCCTTCTCAAAGGCTCAATCAATCATGCTCAAGTAGCACTCAAATATCATCCATAAATCAATGAAGGCAAGGCTCAATGATGAACTCAACAATGAATGGCAATGTACTCTTCAATGGATGACAACAATGATCCACAATGATCTCAAAAATGTATGACAAATACTCTCTCAAATGAATGATAACAATGCTCAACAATGAACTCTCAAATATATGGAAAATGAGCTCTCTCAAATGGATGATAACAATGCTCAACAATGTATGACAAATACTCTCTCAAATGGATGATAATAATGCTCAACAATGAACTCTCAACCATGTATGACAAATACTCTCTCAAATGGATGATAACAATGCTCAACAATGAACTCTCAAATATATAGCAAATTAGCTCTCTAATGAAAACCTATCCAAGCAATAACAATGAGTACTTCAACCAACCAAGGACAATCTCCAGAAGTGATAGCAATAGGTTCTCAATAATACCTTCCTCATGCAATTTCAATAAGCTCTCAAGAAACAAGCATAACTCCCTAAAGAAAAAGAGCTCTCAAATAGCCAACAATGATCTCTTCAAATAATAATGCCCGAATCCAACACACCTTCAGATAAGGGAACCAGGCGGCGGATCTAATGGCAAATATTGCAGTTTCTGTTGGGGAGATGCAAATTTGGAAGGATAACTTCCCTCAAGAACTATTGGTGTTGGCTGCTAGAGAAGAGCTAAGATCAAACCTGTTAGAGCATCAGGAGATCAGAGGGGCTGATGAGTAATCTGACAGATGGAATTAGGCAGAAAAGGCATCCCATTTTTTGGGGCCTGGGAGGTGACAAGTTTACAGTATAGCAACCTAGTGTTAGTAAGTGCTAGGTGTTGTTTGGTTTTTGTTTTATCCTGAATAGTCAAGCGACAAGTATAGGACTGTGGACTCTAAGTATGGCTTAATGTGAGTCTTAGAAATATCCATTTTGTATTTTGATTATACGGGCTTGATGCTAGAACCAGCCCATTTTGACTTTGTAAAAGGTTTGTGGACCTTATAACCACCTCTACCTTATACCAAAAAAAATGATCTCTTCAAATAAAATACAAATGTATCCACAAGTGACTAGTAAATTATCTCCTCAATGGTCTCAAATAGTGGCAATGTACTCAACAAGTAACCAAAAATAATCTCCTCAAGAAATGGCAAAAATCTCCTCAATAATGGCAATACTCTCAATGAACTCCACTAAAGCAATAATGAACTCAAGCATCAATTTTATCCACAAAATTGATTTTCTAATCAATCCACTTCTTCTTAATAGCCAAGGCACATAATCAAGCAATTTTTTTTCAACTTCAAACCCTAACTCATATGCATGTCTTCTAACTCAAGGTGGCAATTAACTAGGTCTCAAGTTCCTAGTTTAATTTCATAATTAAATCATGTACTAGAACACATAACAAACTCAACACTTTTCAATATTATGACTCCCTAATTTTTATTAATACATACAACAAGCACCTATGCTTTTATTTTTAATTCCACACCTTATAACTCCACATAAAACAATCACAAATATTTAACTTCAAACCTTATAACTCCCTAAGCACATACAACAATCATTTATTTTTACTAAATACCTTATAACTCCCTAGTTATAATAGAAATGATTTTCAATGCACCAAAAATTTGGCAATATCAAATATTACCATGCGCTAGAGATAAATACCTTTTTACAAAATGCCTTTGCCAAAATTAATGTGCCTTCACCATCTTTGAAATCGTTAATGCCTTGCCAAAAATAATACACCTTCACACCTTTGCGAAATTCGAACTTTGTTCCTCTCACTTAGCGCTGTGAAGCGCTTACCACGTGGGCGTCATCCCACATTGGGATTTAATCCCAAACACCCAACTTTGCCTGCACTCAAATCTAAAAACTCAAATTGCCTTCCTTAGCAAAACACTTTGCCCCTAGCGGGATTCAAACAACGAACCTGCCTTGTGCAAAGTTTGTGTGCTACCAATTGTGCTATAGGCTCCTATGTGACATCACTTTCCCGCGCTGTCTCCTTGACCTTGCTCTCAAACGAAAATTATTTTTCTTTATTTCTTCGCTGCTCCCCTTTCGACGATTCTCACTCATGCGTAATTATTCCCAATATCTTATAAAAAAAAGGTTTTACCTTTTATTTATATGCACCTCCATGCCTTCGAATGACATCGGCGGATTTTATTAATCTCCCCAACCATTGCACATCGGCGAATAATAAAATTTAACTTTAGACCTTATAATTATTAAATAAGAATTTAATAATTCACCTCTTAATTTTGAATTGGGATATCTCCTTCATTCTTTTGAATTTTGCCATGAAACTTTTTGCACCTAGGTTTTATTTGAAAAAACATTTTCATCCATAATTATTTAAAGAAGTCTTAGCATAGTGGTTTTAATGAAAAACCCTTTCCAATGGTTTTAATAAAAATCCTTTCCATTGGTTTAAATAAAAACCTTTACCATTGATTTTAATAAAAACCCTTTCCATTGGATTTAATAAAAACCTTTAGCATTGGTTTTAATAAAAACCATTAATATAATATTTAAAAATTAAATATTATATGCCTCTTATGCCACAAAACCTTGTATACATCCATGCTCTCCAAAATATCATAAATTATTATTTATGAAGTGCTTTTGCCACCAAAACTCAATGTGATCCATGTGACATCAATGATCCATGTGACATCAATGACAACACAAAATAACTCAAATTGCCAACAATATCCCCCTTTGTCATTGATGGAAACACCTCTAATGCAAATCACCACAATCACTATAAAAACCATCTCTGAGAATCAAAGGTGCTCCCCCTGACTCAATACTCTCTATGGAGGTTGCTTCCCCTATCTCAATCCTCTCTTTGGAGGCTGCTCCCCCTAACTCAATGCTCTCCCCCTTACTCAAATCTCTCCCCCTTTGACATCAATGGAAAAAGGGACACCTATGGGGCTAAAATATATGACTCTTAAGCTTAGCCCCCCCACCATATTCTCTCTTGAGGTGATTAATTTTGGGGTGGGAGTACATTTACTCCCATCTTACATTTTTCCTTTCCTTTGTCAAATTCCTTCAACATCTTTCTAGTATCCTTTTCTTGATGAGTTACTTGATCTTCTTGTCTTTAACTTATTTGTAATTGATTCCTACACCATTTTGCAAAATGTCCAAAATTATTTCAATTAAAACACTTGATATTGTAGCCTTTGGATGATACCCATATCCTGAATTCTTTCTTGAAATAATTTCCATATCCATTCCTTTCCTGAACCTTGTATTGTGAAGTTCTGTTTTCATAATCATTATGACCATGACTTTTGAATTGTGTAGCTCTAAAAAAAAAACCATGTTGCTCATTTTCTTTGCCCTAATAAGCTCTATGGCCAATATCATTGCATAAGAAGCAATGTCCTTGAAAACCATACCTTCTTCCTTTGAAGTTCTTTCTAGCAAAATCAAACTTCTTTCATTAATAGACCCTACAGTGTATAGCCTTGTGTCCAAATCTATTACAATAAAAATAATGTCCTTGAAAAGCCCTTTGTTCATGCCTTGGATCCTCATATATTTCTTGACCATTATCCTTGTGATCATATTTGACTTGTGCATTGTATCCTTGATCCTTCTTTGTAGTATCTAAATCCTCTTCCTTAATTTCTTCCTTGCTTTCCTTTTCAAGAATTTCTTTTCCTCTTGAAATTGATTCACCTATCTCAAAACAAGATCCAAACTGGATTTTTGGATCCATAGGAACTTTGGAACTTTCTTCATGAATCTTATGTGCTTCCTTACTTTCATATTTTAGAACTTCCTTTCCTTTTGAGTGTGACTTTTCTTGGAAATAAGATACAGCCTTAAAATATGTTTCCACTCCTTTTTGAACCTTTTCATCTAATGTGTCATGTCTTGCTGTTATTACCCTTAGTTCTTCATTCATCCTTTACTCTATCCTTTTTGCATCTTGAAGCTCATATCTTAGATCATCGATTGTCTAAAGTTGTTCTTCTCTGATTTTGACATATGTTCGAATCTTATTTTCAAGATTCCTGATTTCTTCTTTTAGCCTTTTGACTTCTGATTTTTGTTTTCTTGGCTCATCCTCTTCTTTTTCTATTACCAAAAATGAGACTTCTTCATATTCACTATCACTAATATCATTATCATCTTTTATAGCAAACAAACTCTCATGATTTCTTTGATCATGTTTGTTTCCTTGATGTGTCATCTCATCTTCACTATCACTGAAGCCATTGCAATATCTTGATCTGTGATCTCTTTGACCACACACAAAGCATTGTTCTCTTTCACCTTCTATTCCTAGGAATAGATGTTCTTCTTTTTCATCATCTGACTTGTCTCTATCGTTGTGATCTAAGCTATCATTTGCTTCTTCAATGTAGAAAGTTTTCTTTATCTTATGAAAACTTTTCTTCTTCTCATACTTTCTTTGCTTGTACCTATCATCTTTGTCATGCTTATGCTTTCCATATTATTTTCTTCTATGACCCTATTTTTCATCATCATTGTTTTCTTTATGTGAACACTTGTTTGTATAGTGACCATAATCACCACACTTGTAGAAATTGACTTTCTTCATATCTCTGTAATTTCTTAAGTCCTTTTTTCTTTTAATGAAGTTAGCTTTCTCATAATTATTTGAATCTCTATATTTCTCTGCAACTTTCCATTTATTTTTATCTAAATCCTTGAATGTAATTTCTTTCATTGAAACCTGATGCTTACTTATCCTCATCTCATAAACTGTGAGAGTTCCTTGTAGTTCTTCCATTGTTAGCTTGTTGATATCCATTGTTTCTTCTATTGATAAAACCTTTGCATCATACTTCATGGGAAGTGATCTCAAAAACTTTTGAGTAACATCTGATTCTTTCATCTCAAATCCTAGATCTCTCATGGTGTTAGCAATCTCATCAACTCAAAGTAAAAACTTTGCAATATCTTCAGAATCTTCCATTTTCAATTCCTCGAATATTTTTCTATGAGTTTATAGTTTTGCCAACTTTACCTTGGAATCTCCTTCATAGGTATTCTACAACTTGGTCCACATTTCATTAGTTGAATTACATACCATGACTTTTGTAAAATTTGTCTCACGTAGCCCACTCAAAATGCAATTCATTACCTTTGCATTGATCTCAACCAATTTCCTGATAGTCTTATCTATCTCAAGATCACCTTCAACCTTATACTCTTTTGCAACCATCTATCATACCTCATATCCTTGTGATATCAAGTAGTTCTTCATGCTCATGCTCTAAAAAGCATAATTATTACCATCAAACAGTGGAGCCTTACTTGTAGACGATCCATTCTGTGAAGCCATTTATGTTCTTGTAGAATCTACCCTCAAGTTGTTAGCCTTTTCGAAGGAACCCGCTCTGATACCAATTGGAGAACACAAGATTATACTGAGATGGGGGTGAATAGTATAGCGTCCACTTTTTACTTTCTTTCCAAACCAATATCAATTAGTGTCCTTAATTGCAATAACCAAATATAGTAGTGTGCATTAATGACATAGATAGAAATAGTAAGAAATTGCACAAATCACTACACACAATTGAGACACAAGATTTAACGTGGTTCCCCAATGTGGGGTATTCCACAAGATAATCTCCTTATAATATTTCACAAAGAAATAGGAATCCTTATCCCAATACAAATAATTACTTTGATCTGCTCAAAGCTAGGCTATGTTGATCTACTCAGGTGGGCTCCACTAATCTACTCAGCTAGGCTATCCACTAATCTACTCAGCTAGGCTATCCACTGATTTGCTCAGCTAGGCTATCCACTTATCTACTCAGCTAGGCAATCCACTGATCTGCTCAGCTAAGCAATTTTGACCTGCTCAGGTGGGCTCTTCACTGATCTACTCAGCTAGGCAACTGGTATTGGTATGTTTTTTTATTTCTATTCTATCTCTTTAATTGCTCACAAATCTACCTCAATGCCTTCTCATAAGGCTCAAACAATCCTGCTCAAATGTTGTCCCAAATCTGTACTCAAGGCCTTCACAAAAAGGCTCAAACAATCCTTCTCAAATGCTATCCCAAATCTATCCACAAATCTATCCCAAAAGCCTTCTCAAAGGCTCACTCAATCATACATAAAAGCTACCTCAAATCTATCCAGAAATTATATCCCAAAAGCCTTCTCAAAGGCTCAATCAATCATGCTCAAGTAGCACTCAAATCTCATCCACAAATCAATGAATGCAAGGCTCAATGATGAACTCAACAATGAATGGCAATGTACTCTTCAAAGAATGACAAAAATGATCCACAATATTCTCAAAAATGTATGACAAATACTCTCTCAAATGAATGATAACAATGCTCAACAATAAAAAAAAAACAAAAAAAAAATGGTAGATTTTGGAGGCAGTAAGTTGTGATGGATGGAGCAGCAAGGAGGAGGAGCGGGAGGTCTAGGGGCAATAAACCCTAGGTGTGGGGCTTCGGAGGGTAGATCATCAGACGCGATAGGTGGGGGCTCTAGTTAGATAGCAGGCCCCCGAGCAGAGGATGTGGACAAGGAAGTTCTATTGGAGTCGGTCCAAGGGCGTTGGGCGGATGCGGTTGAAGATTTCTCTGAGGGGGACCAGGACTCTATGCGTTAGGATCAAAGGAAGACCCAGGAAGGAGACAAAGAGAAACCTAGCAACTGGAGACCTTCATATCTTAATGCTCTTCATGGTAAGCAAAAATTATCCGACTCTTGTTTTAATATAAAATATGTCAATGGTAGGTTGCACATCCCGAATACCTTAGCTCAGCATGTGGCTATGGAGGGCAGAACATCTCTGGTGGCAAAATTTATGGGGGTGAGGCCGGACTTGGATGTCATAAGGAGATGGGCCATCCAAAAATGGTAGCCAAGGGCCGGTATGATGATTAAGGCTTTACCCAAGAGTTTTCTTTTGGTGACATTTCAATGTGAACAGGACATGGAAAGGACTCTCCAAGGAGGTCCTTCATTTTTTGGGAAAAAGGGCTTGTATCTGAAGCGTTGGTCCCCTGATTTCAACCCCCAGACTCAGGTGTAGGATTTGGCTCCTATTTGGGTTAAGATGTCGGGATTACCTCTGCTTTTTTGGAATGAACAAATCTTGGCTGGGATAGCTACAGAGATTGGAGAACTAATAGCTATTGATCCTACAACCTTAAGCAAAACAAGACTCCTTTTTTCTCGCATGTGTGTGTTGGTGAACCTGAGTAAAGAGCTCCCAAAATCCATTATATTGTCATCTATGTTTGGCCTTCATACTCAGGTCTTTGAATATGAAAATATGTCTTTTAAGTGCAGTGTTTGCGGGAAGGTAGGGCACCAGGGTATCCACTACATTTCCAAGAACCATCCCCCACTCCAAAATACTGCTCCTCAAACCTAGAATAATATCCCTCCCTCACATATCTCCATTCCTACCCAACATGGGCCTCAAGGACGTGGAGCTCAAAATCTGAATATCAGAGACCATGTTTGCCCTTTTGTAAGCAAGATGCAATGTTATAACCCTCCTCCCAAAAATACCTATGCCTCGAAACCCTCTCACAGGGGAGCTGGTCCCTTTGATGGGAACCCTCAAGCTCAACCTGCTCCTAAGATGATACAGCAATCCTTAGAGCCAAATCACAAAGGAAATAACCCTATAGATCAATGCCCTGGGGCAAGTAAGTTTGATTGGGTAATACGGGAGGCCTATGGAGGCTCGGTGGAAGTGGTCCCATGTACTACAGAGGAATTTATGGGAAGAAATTCCAAGGAGATCAACATCCTAGTGGAGAACAGTTTTGATGCATTAAATCATCTAAAGGGAGATCAGATGGATAGCCAACAAGTGGAATATGAGGTAGAGGAGACTCGAGAGAAGGATTTAGAGGAGAAAAATCAGAGGAAGGAGCAAGAAACTAATTATACAGGCAAGGATACTTAGGAGGAAGAGGTGAACCACCAAGATCAGTGTAACCCCAAACCAGGGAAAAAAGAATCTACTAATCAAGAAGCTAAGAGCATGAAATCTTCTCCACTGTCAGAAAGACCAGTTAACCTGGAAAGCCAGATTGTTACCCCAAAGACCAAGACTAACCTATCCAAGATGGTTACTAGAAGCCAAGTGAATCCCAAGGAACCCCAGCCTAGAGCGGATGTATGGGGATATGGTTCGGTAGGAAGAGGGAAACCTATCAATGTTGCCTTAAGGTAGAAAGAAGCAGAGCTAGGAGTGGCTGATGGCAATCAAGTAGTATTGCTCTTTGGGGCGAAGGCTCGAGGATCCAAAGACCATAAATGAAGATTCTTTCATGGAATATTCGTGGGAGTAATCCTACAAAAATAAGAGCTTTGTATGCTCTTAGACAAGAACACAAACCGGATATGATTTTACTGCAAGAAACTAAAATGGAGGGAGTAGAGTTATTCCTTTTAAGAATAGGACTTAGCGAGAAGTCGAAGTAGTAGGCCAAGAGGCCACTGGAACAGCAGGAGGGTTGCTTGGTTATGTGGAACAAGAATGTGATTGATAGTAGAGTGATTCTGATGTCTAGTTGGTTTATTTGTCTCTTATGTGTGGATAAAACCACGCAAGAAGAGTGGATCTTAATGAATGTATATGCTCCAGTTAGATAGGGACTGAGAAGGGTTCTTTGGAGTCAGCTAGCTGAATTGAGGGAGACGATCCCCAACTACCCTTGGATTGTGGTGGGGGATTTCAATTGCTACCTTAATTCTGTAGATAAATCGGGGGGCTCTCAAAGAATAACTGTTGATATCTACGAGTTTAGAGATTTTTTTGAGCAACATGAGATGATGGATGTGGACCTGCGTAGATTCTCCTATACATGGTATAACAAAAGATTGAAGGAAAACCAAATTCAAATAAGATTAGATAGGTTTCTTCTTTCTCAAGAATGCCTGGAGAGGTTTGGGGACTCTTCATTAACGACACTCCCAAGAATCGGGTCTGATCACAACCCAATTCTGTGGTAAATAGGGGAGGACTCTAAGAAAAGATACATCAGACCCTTTCGATTCAAACTTATGTGGTTCCAACATCAGGATCTCAAGGATCTGGTTGCCCAATGGTGGTACAAAAAGTATAATGGTTTGAAACTGGCCCAAGTGGCATGTAAAATAAGGAATGTGAAGGCTAACATTAGAGAGTGGAACAAAACTTCCTTTGGAAATATTTTTGTTAAAAAGGTAGAACTAAAAGATAAGATCAATGAAATACAGGAGAAGCTGAAGTCAGAGCAGCTTACAGAGGATCTGAGAAACCAGGAGAGGGATCTGTTAGCCGAATACCACACAATGCCAGGATTTGAAGAAACCTTTTGGAGGCAGAAATCTAGACTGTGTTGGTTAAATGAGGGTGACAGAAATACAAAGTTCTTCCATGTCTCTACTCTTCACCACAGGAGTACTAAAAAAATTAAGGATATCAAGATTGCCGATGGGTCTATAACCAAATATATGGAAGACATAAGGAGGGAAGTGGTTGAGTACTTTAAATCGTTGCTAGAAGATGTAAATTCGACTATTGAAGAAGAGGACTCTCTGTTGGCAACCATTCCACCCCTCGTAACTGAGAATCTTAATGGATTCTTACTTAGTCCTTTCACAAAGGAGGAAATCAAGAAGGTGGTTTTTGACATGGATGGTAATAGCTCCCCAGGACCGGATGGCTTCCCTACAACTTTCTTCCAGAATTTTTGGGATATCCTAGGCAATGATGTAGTGGAAGCTATAACTGAGGCTCAAAAGGACATGGAAATACCAGAAGGAGTTAATGCTACATTTTTAGTCCTCATCCCTAAACTAGAGGTAGCAATGGAATTTTCCAGTTTTCACCCTATCAGTTTATGTAACACTCTAATGAAGATTCTCACAAAAACAATCGCCAATAGGCTAAAGGTTATCCTTCCTTTCATCATTGATATGAACCAAGGAGGCTTTGTAAAAGGGCGACAAATACTGGATGGTATCATCACAATTCATGAGGTTATTCATTCAATGGTGGCTAGTAAGGAAGCAGGTATGTTACTAAAGCTTGATATGAATAAAGCCTACGATCGAGTTTCATGGCAGTTCCTCACCAAGCTTTTGGGTAAGTTTGGTTTCTGTCCCTAGTGGATTAAGTTGATTTTTAGTTGTATCTCTACTACAATATTTTCTATCATGGTGAATGGGTCACCCTCAAGTTACTTTAAGAGTGAAAGGGGGTTGCGACAAGGAGATCCTTCATCTCCATACTTGTTTATTATTTTAGCGGAAGCATTGGGTAGGAAAATTTCAGCAGTGGTGGCAGATGGTCATTTGGAAGGTTTCAAACCAGCCTCAACAATAGAGCCAGTGTCTCACCAGCAGTTTGTGGATGATACAATCATTGTTTCCAAAGCCTCGATGCCTCAGGCTAGGAAACTAAAGAGAATTCTAACCAAGTATGAGACAGAAGTTGGACAGTACATAAACTATAATAAGAGTAGCATCTATTTCTTTAACATGCCTGGTGGGAGGGAGGAAATAATAGCTAACATCTTCGGTTGTGGAAAGTAGCTTCTACCAGCAACTTATCTAGGCATGCCTATGTTCGAAGGAAGAATGAAGGCTACATTGTGGAACTCAGTCATTGACAGGATCTCCAAAAAGTTAGCAGGGTGGAAGGGCAGCCTTCTTAGCTCCGTAGGAAAAGCCTTATTAGTTCAAACTACTTTATAGAGCATTCCAATTTACTGCATGTCTCTATTTATAATGCCTGCAAAGGTCCGAGCTACATTAGAGCAAATTCAACGCAACTTCTTGTGGTCGGGTTCAGAGGAGAGAAAGAGAATTTCGTTGGTAGCATGGAATCAGGTGTGTGCAAGCAAGGATCAGGGGGGCCTAGGGCTAAAGAGAATGAAAGAAATGAATCAAGCTCTGATTGGCAAACAGGTATGGATATTTATCAATAATGATCAATTGGGATGGGTAAAACTTCTTAAGGAAAAATATATTAGAAATAATTAGGACTTCCTGAAAGCTGATAATCTCCCTAGAGGATCCTATTTCTGGAATTGTTTGCTCAAATGTCGGGAGGTAGTCGGGAAAGGCATCGGATGGAGAATTGGTAATGGAAGACAAGTGGACTTTTGGCAAGACCCGTGGTTGGAAGAGGCCCCTCTGAAAGATAACTTAGACCTTCAGGTCCTCCAACATAAACTTTCGAAGGAAATGGGAGGAAAAGTAGGGGATTTTATTGTCGTAGCACAGAAACTTCCTCTTGGAAGAAAATCACGATTCATAATCTGTCAGAGCAAGATAAGGTGGCCCTAACCAAACTCAATGATGCTTTAAGGGTGTTCCCGATCATTCCTGTGGAAGGAAGAGACAAGGCGATTTGGGGCAAAACTACAAGTGGGATCTATTCATTAAAAATTGCCTATAAGTTAATCCACTCAGGATACAATGGCTAGACTCCGAATTATATTATTTGGTTAAATAATTTAACCCCAAAAATAGCTTTCTTCTTTTGGTTGGCAGTTCAAAATAAGATTCTGACAATAGATAATCTGCAAAGGAGAGGTTTCCAATTCATCAATCGATGTATCTTGTGTGAGAAAGCGTTAGAATCTGTAAGTCATATATTTCTAACTTGTGAATTTTCTTGTATAGTCTTCCAAATGATCCTGTCCAAATTTCATATAGATTGGGTCTGTCCAAATAGCATGTCTGACTTCTGCATACAGTGGGCTTCCCCCTTCCGGGCGAAACTTTTGACTTGGCTCTAGAAGCTCAGCTTACCCCATTTTTTATGGGGGATATGGAATGAGAGAAATAAGAGAGTATTTAAAGGATGTAATAAAGATCCCAGGTTATGTGGTAATAAACTAATCAGAGCTTTGAAAGAAAATGGAAAACTTTCTTCTTAAAAAATGAGACCATGTCTCTAAGTGAAAGGAGGATTTTGCGAAACTGGGGAGAGGAACTTCTAGACCTAGACATTACAACCAACCCACGGGATGGTGTCAAGTGGATACCCCCAACACAAAAGTGGGTTAAGTTTAATTTTTACGGGGCAGCTAAAGGAAATTCGGGGGCTACAGGAGCAGGAGGAGTTCTGAGAAATGAGGAAGGAAAAGTGGTCCTTGCCTTTGCAGAGCCTTTGGGAACTCAAACAAATCATTTTGTAGAAGCTCGAGCCTGCATGTAGGCAATGAGAATTTCCAGAATTGAGGGTTATAAGGAAGTTATCTTTGAAGGGGATTCGCTTAATATAATCAAGGCAATTAAGGAGGATAAAGACCCCAGCTGGACCATCTTGGAGCTTATCCTAGAAGCAAAGATTCATAAATCTCATTTGGTTAATTCCCGAATCCAACACACCTTCAGAGAAGGGAACCAGGTGGCGGATCTAATGCCAAATATTCTAGTTTCTGTTGGGGAGATGCAAATTTGGAAGTTTAACTTCCCTCAAGAACTATTGGTGTTGGCTTCTAGAGAAGATCTAAGATCAAACCTGTTAGAGCATCAGGAGATCAGAGGGGTTGATGATGAGTAATCCGATAGATGGAATTAGGTAGAAAAGGCATCCCATTTGCTAGGGCCTGGGAGGTGACAAGTGTACAGTACAGCAACCTAGTGGTATTAGTAAGTGCTAGGTGTTGTTTGGTTTTTGTTTTATCCTAAATAGTCAAGCGACAAGTATAGGACTGTTGACTCTAAGTATGGCTTAATGTGGGTCTTAGAAAGATCCATTTTGTATTTTTATTATACGGTCTTGAAGCTAGAACCAGCCCATTTTGACTTTGTAAAAGTTTTGTGGACCTTATAACCACCTCTACCTTATACCAAAAAAACAATGCTCAACAATGAACTCTCAAATATATGGAAAATGAGCTCTCTCAAATGGATGATAACAATGCTCAACAATGTATGACAAATACTCTCTCAAATGGATGATAACAATGCTCAACAATGAACTCTCAACCATGTATGAAAAATACTCTCTCAAATGGATGATAACAATGCTCAACAATGAACTCTCAAATATATAGCAAATTAGCTCTCTAATGAAAACCTATCCAAGCAATAACAATGAGGACTTCAACCAACCAAGGACAATCTCCAGAAGTGATAGCAATAGGTTCTCAATAATACCTTCCTCATGCAATGTCAATAAGCTCTCAAGAAACAAGCACAACTCCCTCAAGAAAAAGAGCTCTCAAATAGCCAACAATGATCTCTTCAAATAAAATACAAATGTATCCACAAGTGACTAGAAAATTATCTCCTTAATGGTCTCAAATAGTGGCAATGTACTCAACAATTAACCAACAATAATCTCCTCAAGCAATGGCAAAAATCTCCTCAATAATGGCAATACTCTCAATGAACTCCACTAAAGCAATAATGAACTCAAGCATCAATTTTATCCATAAAATTGATTTTCTAATCAATCCACTTCTTCTTAATAGCCAAGGCACATAATCAAGCAATTTGTCTTCAACTTCAAACCTAACTCATATGCATGTCTTCTAACTCAAGGTGGCAATTAACTAGGTCTCAAGTTCCTAGTTTAATTTCATAATTAAATCATGCACTAGAACACATAACAAATTCAAAACTTTTCAACCTTATGACTCCCTAATTTTTATTAATACATACAGCAAGCACCTATGCTTTTATTTTTAATTCCACACCTTATAACTCCACATACAACAATCACAAATATTTAACTTCAAATCTTATAACTCCCTAAGCACATACAACAATCATTTATTTTTTACTAAATACCTTATAACTCCCTAGTTATAATAGAAATGATTTTCAATGCACCAAAAATTTGGCAATATCAAATATTACCATGCACTAGAGATAAATACCTTTTTACAAAATGCCTTTGCCAAAATTAATGTGCCTTCACCATCTTTGAAATCGTTAATGCCTTGCCAAAAATAATACACCTTCACACCTTTGCGAAAGTCAAACTTTGTTCCTCTCACTTAGCGCTGTGAAGCGCTTACCACGTGGGCGTCAGCCCACGTTGGGATTTAATCCCAAACACCCAACTTTGCTTGCACTCAAATATGAAAACTCAAATTGCCTTCCTTAGTGAAACACTTTGCCCCTAGCGGGATTCGAACAACAAACCTACCTTGTGCAAAGTTTGTGTGCTACCAACTGTGCTATAGGATCCTGTGTGACGTCACTTTCCCACACTGTAAACTTGACCTTGCTCTCAAACAAAAATTATTTTTCTTTATTTCTTCGATGCTCCCCTTTCAACGATTCTCACTCATGTGCAATTATTCCCAATCTCTTATAAACAATTTTTTTACCTTTTATTTATATGCACCTCCATGTCTTTGAATGACGTCGATGGATTTTATTAATCTCCCCAACCATTGCACATCGGCGAATAATAAAATTTAACTTTAGACCTTAGAATTATTAAATAATAATTTAATAATTCACCTCTTAACTTTGAATTGGGATATCTCCTTCATTCTTTTGAATTTTGCCATGAAACGTTTTGCACCTAGGTTTTATTTGAAAAAAAAAATTATCCATCATTATTTGGAGAATTCTTAGCATAGTGGTTTTAATGAAAACCCCTTTCCAATGGTTTTAATAAAAACCCTTTTCATTGGTTTAAATAAAAACATTTACCATTGGTTTTAATAAAAAACTTTGCCATTGGTTTTAATAAAAACCTTTACCATTGGTTTTAATAAAAACCATTAATATAATATTTAAAAATTAAATATTATATGCCTCTTGTGCCACAAAACCCTGTATACATCTATGCTCTCCAAAATATCATAAATGATTATTTATGGAGTGCTTTTGCCACCAAAACTCAATGTGATCCATGTGACATCAATGACAACACAAAACAACTCAAATTGCCAACATATGGGTCAATAGTTGTAGACACTAAAATTCAGCACCCACAAAACCGCATTTGCCATCACACCTCAGAGTCCTGCATGATAAATTATATACCTAAGTCTCAACTTAGGGATATAAAATCCTGCACATTATCCCAATTTTTAAATTTATTAAATCTGAAAAAACCATCCTAGGATACCATGCCTACCCACTGGACATGTGTTCTAGACACCCCATCCAACATCCATGTCACAACTAATACACCTTGTCTCCCTTGTCCCTTCACATAGGACAAGGTTTCACATCCCACTCCACTAGTAGTCACACCATCTTAGTTAAGTGAGTCACACATAGTGACTCGCTGTAAATGTCCCTCCCACCTAACAACCTAGAATTACCACTTGGCAATCCAGACTTGCCACCTTCCACTTTCTTCCAAAACCCTAAGGGACCTATAAAGGTACCCTTACCCCACCAAACAAAGGGAGCTAAATTAAGATACCGCCAGGCTACAGAAATTTACCATGACCCCCGAGCAGATCTTGATCATAGCCCTTAACAGATCCTGGAGGTCCATTTCCTAAAGCAACCTGCATTTCAACACGAACCGCCCATCCACGATTTTATAGTCAAAATAGTGAGTTTATGGTTTATAGACCGTGCATCCACGGTTCCCAGTCTGCCACCTCACACCCATAGTTTCACAAAGCCGAGAATACAAATAGTAGAGATTAGTAGAAAGGATTTTTTTAGTGAGGTTTTAGAGTATTATATGCTTATGTGATTTATATGGCATGATTACCAACTTAGAGTCTATTTATATGTGGCACTGATTTCATTTCTTCATCTGCAGGTGCTACTAACTCAAGGTTGTTGAAGTTGGAGTGGTCCCTTGATGGATACCAAAGCCCACTCACCTTGGATTGTAGTAGAAATGACAAAGAGCATGAATTCTTGTGAAGAGTTGGAAGGCCCCCGTTCCACTAGAACATCCATTTGTATCAATACAGAGAGAGAATTGTAACACTACCACCAAACACATTTGGGGCAACTCAAAAATTCTTTTGTAACGATTGTATCAATATATCAATAAAGAAAGCAATTTTGGCAATTCTCATTTCTCTGTGTTACATTCATTTCATTGCTCGATTCTTTTTTATTACAATATTTAATAAATTCCAGATATCCTGACTTCACTAGTTGATTTGTCAATCTAGTGGATTGAATGTTGATTCCTAGTCTTCGCGATTTTTCCTACAACTCTGTGGAAAGACTCTAGCCAAAAATAATTTTAGTATTTTTAAAATTGAGATTTCTTTCAGTCCTCACTTGTGGCTCTCCTTGTTTCTACCACCTAGACTCTTCTGAGATTTTTTTATAGTGATTGGTCCAAAGGTGCATTAGGTTGACAAAAAAACTTAGGCTCATTGATAATGGTGGCTTTCCTATGGCTATATCTATCATAGCTCTGATTACCACTGTTAGCTTTTGATGTTATATGAAATAGGAGATAGCAATCACAAGATACAAAAATAATAATATGAAATAAAGTAAATCTATGAGATGATTGAAAATATACTATAAATAGAAATTACGGAAATGAATACAATGTAACTGTGGAAGAAATAAACACTCCATGAATAATGCTACTGGACTACATTGCACTAATCTCTAATATGGGTGACTTTATCTATGCCCTATGATGCACTCTCTATGACACTATGCTATATTTATTTCTCTATGTCTATAACTATGACAGTAAGGCCATTATATAGGAAGATAGCTTCCTTGGCCAACACTCTATCTAGCTATACAAGGGACAACTTGCACATGTACAGCTTGCACATTGATACTTGTGCATTTATTACATTGCATGAAGAAACTACCTTTCCCCTAAAGTAATCTAGTGTTCTAGGTATGTATCTTGGTAGATACATTTACATGATCCAAATAATGTAAGATGGTCTATTTCTAACACAGTCTAGGGTAAAACAATACATACCTTATAAAATAAATGCAACTTATCTTGCCCTAATTCCAAAAAAGGATGTTAAATTATTTGATTCTTTTATACCTGTTAGAAGTTGTCATTGATGTCAAAGGCATGATGGTGTGCTTGGGCAAAGTAATCAAGGCAAACATACTTTGAGTAGAGCTTGGATGAATTATTCAAGGTAAATATATTTTCTTCAAGGGTGATGTAATATCAAAGGTTGAAATATTTAAATTAAATATTTAAATATTTCCAAGTGTGCAATGGGCTAAGGTTGAAATATTATTATTGAGGTGGAAAATATTTACCCTTGCCTAAGGTTGAAATATTATTATTGAGGTGGAAAATATTTACCCTTGCCTAAGGTTGAAATATTATTATTGAGGAGGAAAATATTTACCCATGCCTAAGGTTGAAATATTATTATGAGTGCATATATGAGCCAACATCTTGAGCGCCAAAGCAAGTGGTGAAAAGATGTGTATAAATACAAAGCCAAAAACATTTCAAACATCAATCTTTTCGATCATGTATGTCTTCAATATCTAGAATAGTGGGTGATAAGTTACAGTGATGAAAGGAAAGGAGAATGTTAGGATCCTCCATCCTAACATTATTAGTTAGTATTATTAATATTTTAATTATTATATTATTAACTCATAAAGTGAACCATCACATCTCTTCATAACGTGAACCATCATGTCTCTTCCTAACGTGAACCATCACATCTCTTCACCAATGTAGCTTTAGGGTAGATATATATATTAGGTTGGCCATTCACATAAATCATCCATGAATAAGAATATATATTTGATCAATTGATCCATTGGAAGGGTTCTCCTCCAATTAAAGGTGATTCTATCCAAAAGGTGATTCTATTAGTTTAGATCCAATTCCAATTATCGTTGATAGATCCACTAGGAACTTGGGTTCCTACCATTTGGTATCAGAGCATCGATTCTAGACACAAGTGGGGAAGTTTGTTTAAAGATATCTCGAAATAAATCCTACAAGTAATGAATAAATGGCAAGATGATTTTGAAATAAAAATAGCAACAAAAAAGTAGAGTTAACCCTAAAAAATGATGATCTTGCAAATAAAATTATTACAAAGGAGGATTTTTGCCAATGGAAGGACCCAATTACAAAACCACTTATATGGGAATCAGAAAATACGTACACCACCCAAAAACTTACCCAAATCTTACCCATTAAACATATTAACCTCGCAGAAATGAAGGCACAACGAGAAAAGGGCCTTTGTTTTCATTGTGATGAGAAATTTATTTGCAATCATCAATGTATTACACTTGCACTATATATTTCGAATGCAACTATTCCTTGTAGTTCTCCCAACGATGAAAATGCAATTGAGATGGGCGTAGTGATGGATACACTTGAATATAACACTAAATTAGGTAATGATGAGGAAGGTAAGGAATATTAGGAAGCCATGAAATATAAGAAAGAGGAATAAGATGTAGAAAACAAGGACAATGAGCAAGAAATACCCCAAGCACCTGATCACAACGAGGAAGGCAATATAGTCGATATGCCAAAAGTGATCAATGCATCAAGAAAGGATGAGGTAGACATTCTTGAAGTGACCCATTATGGCTAAACATGCACTCTACAAGAACTACACTCAATTTCCTCTCCAATAGTGAGTTATCACCGCAGGGTCAAACCTATTCAAAAACAAGGCAGAAAGGTGACTGCACACTCCTCCATTCCCTCTCCCAGGGAACAATAGGAGAATGTAGAAGTTTTACCACCTCTTTTTAAGCATCCTTCTGAAGTGTTTGAGGAACCCCAAGGGTTGCCCTCCCATCATCATCACGATTCTCCTAAGGAAGATTCTACTATTGTTCTTGGCAACCCCCCACTAACACTTTGACCTTCAAGATATCCCTGCCTTCGAAAAAGTGACATTAAAATAGTACAAGAACTTGCAAAAAATATTCTTGGAAAACAAAATATAAAGCTCCTCACTTTGAGCTTTGAGGACAAAGCTCTTTTTAATGAGGGTGGCATTTTAGGATCCTCCATCCCACCATTATTAGTTAGTATTATTAATCATTTAATTATTATAGTATTAACTCATAAAGTGAACCATCACATCTCTTCATAACGTGAACCATCACGTCTCTTCACCAACGTAGCTTTAGGGTAGATATATATATTAGGTTGGCCATTCACACAAATCATCCATGAATAAGAATATATATTTTATCAATTGATCCATTGGAAGGGTTCTCCTCCAATGCAAAGGTGATTCTATCCAAAATGTGATTCTGATAGTTTAGATCCAATTTCAATTATCGTTGATAGATCCGCTAGGAACTCGGATTTCTACTAGAGCATGGCAAATGAAAATGAAACACGACAATAGGTAGATTGGAGCATGACCACCATTGAAGAAAATTTTTGCTATTTTTTTAGACCCAAAGGAGAGTGTGGCTTGTGATTGCATTTGAAGGGTGAACGAAAGGAAAAATATCTTTGGCATGCGTTTGAATCCGAAGTGTGAACAAACGAAGGAAATAATGGTGAATCAAGCTAGCATGAAGAATTGAAGATGAACAAAGGCATTGATAAATCAAGCCTAATGTTAGGATCCTATCCTAACATTAATTAATAATAATAATAATAATAATAATAATAATAATAATTTATCCTAAGTTTATAATAATAAAATAATATAATAATTAATTATATTAATTATTATATTATTATAATATTAGGGTTGTATATTAATAAGAATATATATTTGATCAATTTATCCATTGGAAGGGTTCTCCTCCAGTGCAAAGGTGATTCTATCCAAAAGGTGATTCTATTAGTTTAGATCCAATTCCAATTATCGTTGATAGATCCACTAGGAACTTGGGTTCCTACCATTTGGTATCAGAGCATTGATTCTGGACACAAGTGGGGAAGTTTATTTAAAGATATCTCGAAATAAATCCTACAAGTAATGAATAAATGGCAAGATGATTTTGAAACAAAAATAGCAACAAAAATAGTAGAGTTAACCCTAAAAAATGATGACCTTGCAAATAAAATTATTACAAAGGAGGATTTTTGCCAATGGAAGGACCCAATTACAAAACCACCTATATGGGAATCACAAAATATGTACACCACCCAAAAACTTACCCAAATCTTACCCATTAAACGTATTAACCCCGCAGAAATGAAGGCACGACGAGAAAAAGGCCTTTGTTTTCATTGTGATGAGAAATTTATTTGCAATCATCAATGTATTACACTTGCACTATATATTTCGGATGCAACTATTCCTTGTAGTTCTCCCAATGATAAAAATGCAATTGAGATGGACGTAGTGACGGATACACCTGAATATAACACTAAATTAGGTAATGATGAGGAAGGTAAGGAAGATGAGGAAGCCATGAAAGATAAGAAATAGGAATAAGATATAGAAAACAAGGATAATGAGCAAGAAATACCCCAAGCACCTTATCACAACGAGGAAGGCAATATAGTCAATATGCCAGAAGTGATCAATACATCAGGAAAGGATAAGGTGGACATTCCTGAAGTGACCCATTATGGCTAAACATGCACTCTACAAGAACAACACTCAATTTCCTCTCCAATAGTGAGTTATCATCGCAGGGTCAAACCTATTCAAAAACAAGGCAGAAAGGTGACTACACACTCCTCCATTCCCTCTCCCAGGGAACAATAGGAGAATGTAGAAGTTTTACCACCTCTTTTTAAGCATCCTTCTGAAGTGTTTGAGGAACCCCAAGGGTTGCCCTCCCATCGTCATCACGATTCTCCTAAGGAATATTCTACTATTGTTCTTGGCAACCCCCCACTAACACTTTGACCTTCGAAAAAGTGACATTAAAATAGTACAAGAACTTGCAAAAATTCTTCTTGGAAAACAAAATATAAAGCTCCTCACTTTGAGCTTTGAGGACAAAGCTCTTTTTAAGGAGGGTGGCATGTTAGGATCCTCCATCCTAACATTATTAGTTAGTATTATTATCATTTAATTATTATATTATTAACTCATAAAGTGAACCATCACATCTCTTCATAACGTGAACCATCACATCTCTTCACCAACGTAGTTTTAGGGTAGATATATATATATTAGGTTGGCCATTCATATAAATCATCCATGAATAAGAATATATATTTTATCAATTGATCCATTGGAAGGGTTCTCCTCCAATGCAAAGGTGATTCTATCAAAAATGTGATTTTGTTAGTTTAGATCCAATTTCAATTATCGTTGATAGATCCGCTAGGAACTTGGGTTTCTACTAGAGCATGGCAAACGAAAATGAAACACGACAATAGGTAGATTGGAGCATGACCACCATTGAAGAAGATTTTTGCTATTTTTTTTAGACCCAAAGGAGAGTGTGGCTTGTGATTGCATTTGAAGGGTGAACGAAAGGAAAAATATCTTTGGCATGTGTGTGAATACGAAGTGCGAGCAAACGAAGGAAATGATGATGAATCAAGCTAGCATGAAGAATTGAAGATGAACAAAGGCATTGATAAATCAAGCCTAATGTTAGGATCCTATCCTAACATTAATTAATAATAATAATAATATTTTATCCTAAGGTTATAATAATAAAATAATATAATAATTAATTATATTAATTATTATATTATTAAAATATTAGGGTTAGGAAGCATTGCAACATTTCACCTATAACCCTTGAGTGGGTATAAAACATTGTAAGAAATTATCATTCAAATCATCTAGGAAATATATAATATATGATTTACTAAATGATTGAAGGGACTTCCCCACAATTCAAAAGGCTATTCTCTTAACCTTATATTTATTTTTTTATTTTTTTATCAATTTATTTGTGGTAGGAACGTTTTGAATAGAGTAAATTATAAGAATAAATAAGTAACAAATGGACTCGTATGGAGTATTTAATAAAAATAAAAATGCAAGAGGAGGAGACCCAGACATGAAATCCCAAGTAGAGGAGGAGCCCATAGCCATAGAATACGTTTGTATAGAGTATTTAATAAAAATAAAAATGGAAGAGGAGGAGACCCTAGACATGGAATCTCAGGTAGAAGAGGAGCCCATAGCCAGGGAATCTCAAGTAGAGGAGGAGCCCATAGCTGGGTGGCATCCATTGCTCTCTCCAAGAAAGAAAAAAAAATGTAATTGAACAAATTGCTCCAAACCCTAAATTAATTGTTTCTTTGAATGAGCCCATAACCATAGAACGAACTTCCGGAAATACCTATTGCACTTTGGGAAGAAAATAATCCAAACCCTAAAAATACAATTTTATTTATAAAAGAAGACATGATGACTCTATCGGATGCACATTTTATTGATTTTTCACATTGTTGTTCATTCGTGGAGAGGTCTTACACTTTCAATAACACTGTGGGCCTTCAAAATTCTAGTCCTAATCTTCAATTGGCTCATCAGCTCAATCTTAAATGCCTGGAAGGAAGCATTTTTGACGGGCTTGTGGCTTTGAAGCAGATTACACCCATACCACTGGACAACAATTACTGCACTCTGACTTTTAAAAATCATGGAGTGTTGGCATCCGATCAAATCTTGCTCACAGATCCTTGGACAAGTAATGATGTGAAATACTGGAACAAAATTTCAACTTCCTCAAAGCAGGCGCCCTCCGCCTTGGCCTCCCCCTTGGTTTATTACTCGTGTGACCTGCTCCAGTTGATAAACTTGTTGATGTTGAAAAACGATCAGGCCAGCACAGGTGAAATTCGAGCAAATGAAGACTAGCCCTGGGCGTACGACTACATTACATAATCATGTTATCCATATTGTAGAAAATCAGGTGCAGCATGTTAACCAATTACACGATATGGAGCCGTAATTGGAAAGAACCATTACAGAAAAAATAAAAAAAAATACACAGGTGCTCTAGGAAAGGAAACGACATCAACGAAGAAATGACATACGAAATGTACGAAGTTTGAATTATAAATTTATTTGAACGGCGAGAAATGACATATCATCTATGTGGAACACGCGAGCCTTCAAATTTGCAGCAGCAGAGATTAATAGTTTGAGAGCTATGTTTTATGTACTCCAAATTGTTTTATAGGCCCAATTAGAATAATATACACTTTTTTACCCAGTTACAAGAATAAGGTTGGGAGTTTAAGAAATTTGTGAGTTCCATTTCTTGCAATTGAATTTTGAAAACAATAATAATTTGTGAAGGGTAAAAGGAGAGAAAGAGTGGCGCGCCAGTAGAGAAGATAACGGGTCGTCATCACATCAATCCCATCGTTTCAGCTGTCAACTCATTTATCCCATGAAGAAAATGAAAATAATTTTGTTTATAAGGATACCATAGTTCAAATTAAACAGATTTATTTTTTAGAAGCAATTGCCACTTATAAAGTGGCCTCCTACCTTTTTTGACAAGCACTGGTCTCAATAGATCACCTATCTTTTCGGACAAACACTCTCACCACACATTTATTTCAATCCCTGAAGGTCACCAAATAAATATTAAATGATATCCTGAAAAGAAAGTTTCCTCCTCCTTAGCATGACTATATTTATGGATTTGAATCATTTGACTTGAACAAAAAAAAAAAAAACAATTGCATGAAAGCCAATCTACATGCAATTGTTTTTTGTTTTCTAATTCCAAATATATAGATCATAAATCCACGTACACCTTTATTTGCCTATTTAAGTCCAACTATATACAGACTATATAGCACTCAAAATTTGATTCAAGCCTTGGGCCGAAGGATTGATAGCGGCCATGGCCAAAGAAACAATTGTGGGCTTTATTTCAATTGTTTTACTGCTTTTATCATTGGGAGGAGCATTGGGAGTCAAGCAGGCAAGTAGGAAGCTGTTGATATACTTTCAAAAATCAATAATGGTGCTCGAAGATGCAGTGCTATCAATCCCATGCATTATTGGACCACAAGATTTGTTTTGTCCTTGATTTTGGTTTGTAGTATTACACAAGTGAAAATGTATGATAGGAATGTCACTATTCTGGGTATCCTGTATGATTGGATAATAGATTTTTTCTTTTTTCTCATTGGTTTTGAGGTCACCCAAGTCAAGACATATGAATATTATGATATGGGTGGTGTGTTTTTGGTTGTGTTTCATGTTGGAAACCATGAATGGCATCAGTTCATCGCTTTCAATAGGATAACATCAATATTACTGATATATACATCAGTGGTGACAACTCACTAATTATTTTCTTTTGGCTAGGAAATTGATAATAGTATCCATCATTTTAAGCTCAATGTTTAAAACCGAGCTATCTAAAAGCTGAACTATCACATTCCTTCAAAGTAGTGCAATTTCGTCACCATCGAAGGGCGGGGGACTGCAAGCCATTCAAAAGTGTGAGATGGCTGCTAGGTTACAACCACAGCTGTAGCCATGAAAATTACCATAATAGTAAATATAATATTTGTTCTAAAACATGAAATGAAATAAATTTCATACAGCAACGGAGAGTAAGATGTTAAAACTCGAGTAGTTCAACTCATCTACCGAACATAACAGTCTCCTTCATTTTCAGTATTCTTTAAATGAGCCCAGGGAATGGGTATTAACTTTACATTTTGACTGACGAATTCGAAATCCATTCCAACGTTGTATACCATTCTTTACTATTGTGAATGAAAGAGGGAAAATACCATAAAACAAAACTAGCGGTGGAACAAGTGTAAATTAATTATTTTTGATGAATGCCCTAAATAATTATGAAAACATAAAAGTTTTTTAACTATAAGAATAACGTTACCATGTATTACTGTCAAAAACCTCTAAAAATTGGAATAATATCCATTGCATAGCAATAGGATGAGAGGTGGGGTGACTGAATAGGATATGTATTTTTGAAAAAAAAAAAAAAAAATCATTGTAACTGTGGATGTTCGAACTAAATATGGTGGTGGAAGAAATTCTCAATCAGCAGCAAAAGAATTTATCTAGTATTCTCATATCCTCAGGTGACACAAGCACAATTATCATAGTGATGCAACTATGCAGAATGGATATCATTGTCATATATTTTCCGCATAGCGTCATGCAGAACGGTAAAGGAGTGTCAACTTTGAGGCATGTTAGGATCCTTAACATTAATTAATAATAATAATAATAATAATAATATATTTTATGTTAAGGTTATAATAATAAAATAATATAATAATTAATTATATTAATTATTACATTATTATAAGATTAGGGTTAGAAGCATTGCAACCTTTCACTTATAACCCTAGAGTGGGTATAAAACATTGTAAGAACTTATCATTCAAATCATCCAGAAAATATATAATATATGATTTATCAAGGATAGCAAAGCTCTAGCATTGAAGGCACTCACAGAATATTGAAGATGTTTGTTTTTCAAAGGCCTCTTTCATGTCTCATCTAGATAATATTCGTGCTTAAAAGAATAAAGTGAATATCAAGCATCCACAGATAGAAGAGTGAAGCAATGCTGCCATTGAGGTTGTCGAGTGAGAGCACATTGAGAAAAGCAAACAAGATCAGCAATGTCAAAACATCAGAGATTAAAAGAACTAAATGACATCACCATTGAGGTGGTTGTGCACCATGACAAAGCAAAATTAGGGCACATTAAGGAAGGCAAAAATATTCAAGTGATAGGAGAACTAAGTGACACCACATTGAGGTGGTTGTGTGTAATGGGCAAGCAAAATTAGGGCACATTGAGGAAGGTGAAAGGATTCAAGTGATAGAAGAACTAAGTGACACCACCATCAAGGTTATTGAGTGTTTTGGCTACGCAAAAATAGAGGTAATATTTTAAATGAGTTAAAAGGTATAAAGTTCCATTTGCATTAATTGTTTTTCTGTCACAACTTGGATTGGAGGAGAATAGAATAAATTCATTTAATAAGACTGTATATTTCTTTTATCTTGTTTGAGTAAAGAATGACAAATATTGTGCTTCATATATAATGTATCAAATAGCACATTGGCAAAGACAAATAATGTTATTGTATAGTTGAATAAAATCATGAGGAAGGCATTGGCATTTGTGGTATCTTTCACAGTGTGAGATTGAGAGGAAGCAAGGTAACAAAATTCAAAAAAGTTCAATACATAGGTCAGTTATCTAGCGCTTGACTAGGGTTATCTTGGAATGAAATAAGCATGAGACATGTGGAAGCAATAGACTTAATGTGAAGAATATTTTACTCATTTGAAGTTTCAAATACTAGCATATCACTCTCTATATGTTCATAAGGTTAAACGAATTCTGGGAAGAAGACAAATAAGAAATGGCAGGCATTATAATATCTTAATGAGAAGATTTGGAACAGATTTAAGTAGTGTTTGTGAGTAGATTTGGGAGTAAATCTTATCAATGTTTATGAGAAAAATTGGGAGTAGATTTGAGTAGTGTTTGTGAGCATATTTGGGAGTAGAATTGAGCAGTATTTGTGATTAGTTTTTGGAGCAAAACTTGAGTATAGGAAATTGGTGTCTCTTGTGGATTGGTGCCCATGAACTTGTGATGGGATTGGTATCTCCTATGGGTTGGTACCCACACACTTGCACTAGGGGATTGGTGTAACCTATGGGTTGATGCCCACAAACTTGTGAAGGGATTGGTGTCTCATGTGGGTTGGTGCCCACGAACTTGCACTAGGGGATTGGTGTCTCCTATGGATTGGTGTCCATGAACTTGTGAGAGATAATTGGTGTCTCTTATGGATTAGTACCCATGAACTTGTAGAAGGGGATTGGTGTCTTTTGTGGATTGGTTTCCATAAACTTGTATAGGATATTGGTGTCCACAAACTTGTATAGGGGATTGGTGTCTCCTGTGGGTTGGTGCCCACAAAATTTATTGAAGAAATATATAAGCAATATTTTGTTGTGGTTTTCTCCCGAGAGGGTGTTTCCATGTAAAATATTAATCTCTCATGTGTGTGGTGATTTGTGTATTATTTCATTATTGCATTGATATTATTTGAAGTTATTGCTTTGGAAAGAAAAGAGAAAAGTTTTATATTATACTGTTCACCCGCCCCCTCTTAGTATAAGCTTGTATTCTTCAATTGGTATTAGAGTGGGTTCCTTCATGAAAGCCTATCATATTGAAGGAAGATCTTACAAGAACATGCATGGCTTGCCAAGAATATTTTTCATCAAATAGGGCTCCATTGTTTGATGGGACTAACTATGTTTTCTGGAGCATAAGGATGCAAACCTATTTGATGGCACATGGCTATGATATATAGCAATCCATTGAGGATGGATTCACACCACCTACAACTCCTCCCACATATTGATATGGTAAGAAACCATTTGAAAATAATGTTAGGGAAATGAATGCAATATTAAGAGGGTTATGTGAGTTAGATTTTATGAAATTCATGCAATGCACCTTAGCAAAAGAAATTTGGGATAAGTTATAAATAACATATGAAGGAGACGACATGGTTAAAATGGTAAAAATTCAAACCCATAGGAGGAATTTTGAAGATTTGAAGATGAAATATGAGGAATATATTGCCAAATATCTACTCTACGTTGATGAACTTGTCAACACCATTCGTGGATTTGGAAAAAATATTGAAGAATCTAAGATTGTTAAAAAAATCTTAAGGTCACTTCCCATGAGGTTTGAGGCAAAGGTCACAGTTATTGAAGAAATTAAGGATCTTAAAACATTAAGCATGGATGAGCTACACGAAATTCTCATAGCCTATGAGATGAGGACTAAAAAATATCAAACATCTAAATGGGAGGCTACATTTAAAGCTTCAAAAAAGACAAAGAATAAAGAACCAGAGTCAAGTGAATAATAAAGCAGGGGAGAAGAAGCTAACTTTGTGCGAAGAAATAAGAAGGGTCCAATAAAACACAAAGGTATGCATTCTGTGAAAAATTTTAATTGTGGTAACATTGGTCACTATGCATCTAATTACCCACAAGTTGGAAGTAGTAGTAGTGAAGAAGAAAAGGAATACAAGAAAAAGAAAGAAAGAAAATTTTATCATGAAAAGAAAAATAGGCACGATCAAAGCAAGAATGAAAAGAAGATCTTTCAAAGTCACAAGAAGAGTCTTTATGTTGAGGAAGAAAGCAGTTCTTCCAGAAGTGATGAAAGTCTCTCCGATAGTGAAAGAGAAGAAATCCTATTTTTGGCTATAGAAGAGAAATAAGATGCTCTTGTTGTCAAAAACCAATAAAAATAGAGAGATCCAAAAAATGAAGAGGAAGCCATAGTTGACATAGAAAAGGAAATTATTGTTGTTCTTGAAGAGTTGAAAAGGCTTAGAAAGAAAAACTTAATATTGAAGATTCAATTACAAGAGGATGAGGAGACAAAGGTAAAGCTTTCGCAAGATCTCACCGACTTAAAAGTAAAAATTGAAGAGGAAAAACGAATTGAAGAAGGTATGGTTGAGCAGTTAAAGGCAAAAGAGTTGGAATGTGAAAAACTGGAACATGAGGTTGTCTCTCTGAGGAAGGAAGTTGAAAAATCTAATGATAAGCTACAACAAAATATTATGCTTGAGAAAAGAATAGAAATTTTGGATGATATTATCAAAGCACAGAGATATTTAATTATAAATACTAGACTTGGTTTTGGAGAAGGTCAAAAGAAACAAAAGGATGAGTCAAGCTCAAAAGGAAGAGAGGCATAAAAGAAAATAATTAAAGAAGAGCCTAAGACCTATGTTGATGTGTTGAGAAGTGGAAGCATCAAGGAGGAATAAAACAAATCATCATCAAGGAATAAAGTCCATCACAGAAACAACAATGATAGAACCATGCGGTAATATCCTCCAAGGAAATCATACAAGTTTCAATATTTATTCCATGGTTATTGATATTCATGTCATAAATTTGATCATAAAGTTGCACATTGCAAGGTTTGTGCTAAAAATGATTTTGGTTTCACCAAGAGGAATTTCAATTCATTTGCACCTCTCATGGACTACAACATCATATGCTACAAATGTAATAATTTTGGGCATATAGCTAGATGGTGTAGAATAGTGTTCCCTGAAATTTTGAATTCAATAAAAAAGAGGATGGTCAAAATGTTCAAAATGGTATGCCCTCCAAATTTTGGAGAAATAAAATAGAAAAGGAGCATAGTAATTTGGTATTTTCACTGCTATCTCATAATTAAAGTCTCAATAAGAGCAGGTACTAAGGGGGTGTTGTCAATTGTCTTATATTTCAACCCTGAGGAGCCTTTTCCATCGATGTCAAAGGGGGATAATTTTAGTAAGGAGAAGCCACTAGTCAGGGGGAGCAGTTTGTGATTCGGTTGCAGTAAAGGACAGTTTCTTTATAGGGTTGCCATCAATGAAAAATGGGGAGATTGTTAGAAGTTGTCATTGATAACAAAGGCATGATGGTTTGCTTGGGAAAAGTAATCAAGGCAAACATACTTTGAGTAGAGCTTGGATGAATTATTCAAGTCAAATATATTCTCTTCAAGGGTGATGTAATATAAAATATTTAAATATTTAAATATTTCTGAGTGTGCAATGGGCTAAGGTTGAAAAATTATTATTGAGAAGGAAAATATTTATCCTTTCCTAAGGTTGAAATATTATTATTGAGGTGGAAATATACCCTTGCCTAAGGTTGAAAATTTATTATTGACGAGGAAAATATTTACCCATGGCTAAGGTTGAGTGCCAATGTCTTGAGTGCCAAAGCAAGTGGTGAAAATATGTGTATAAATACAAATTCAAAAACATTTCAAACATTAATCTTTTTAATCGTGTGTCTTCAATATCTTACGCAGTGGGTGAGAAGTTACAGCGGTGAAAGAGAGGGAGCATGGCAAACGAAAATGAAACATGACAATAGGTAGATTGGAGCATGAACACCATTGAAGAAGATTACTATTATTTTTGTTAGACGCAAAGGAGAGTGTGGCTTGTGATTGCATTCAAAGGGAAAATGAAAGGAAAAATATCTTTGGCATGCGTTTGAATCCGGAGTGCGAACAAACAAAGTAAATAATGGTGAATCAAGATAGCATGAAGAATTGAAGATGAACGAAGATATTGATAAATCAAGCCTAAGTAACGTAGTAGTCGGGTGGAAGATGCAAATTGAAGATGAAAAAAGGTACTGATTACTAAATCAAGATAGATGCAGCACCAATAAAGAAATAATCGTCTTCGAGTGCAAAAAATAAAGGTTTGAATGCATTTAATTTTTGGAATGACAAACACTGATTGGAATACATTGATTTGATTCGAAGGAGAAGTCAAAATTAAATCTGGTGCAATATCAAGAGTGTACAAAGTTTTGAGGAGTGAAATTCTTGTCAGAAATAGCAAAGCGCAAGCATTGAAGGCACTCACAAAACATTGAAGATGTTTGTTTTTCAAAGGCCTCTTTCATGTCTCATATAGATAACATCTATGCTCAAAATAATAAAGCAAATTTCAAGCATCTACGAATAGAAGAGTGAAACAACACTACCATTGAGGTTGTTGGTTGAGAGTGCATTAAGAAAGGCAAACAAGATCAGTAATTTCAAAATATCATAGATAGAAGAACTAAATGACATCATCATTGAGGTGGATGTACGCCATGACAAAGTAGAATTAGGGCACATTGAGAAAGGTAAAAAGATTCAAGCGATAGGAGAACTAAGTGATACCACATTGAGGTGGTTGTGTGTAATGGGCAAGCAAAATTAGGGCACATTGAGGAAGGTGAAAGGATTCAAGTGATAGAAGAACTAAGTGACACCATCATCGATGTTATTGAGTTTTTTGGCTACACAAAAATAGAGGTAATATTTCAAATGAGTTAAAAGGTATAAAGTTCCATTTGTGTTGATTGTTTTTCTGTCATAGCTTGGATTGGAGGAGAATAGAAAGAATTCGTTTAAGAAGACTGCATATTTCTTTTATCATGTTTGAGTAAATAATGACAGAGATTATGCTTCATATATAACGTATTGAATAGTGCATTGAAAAATACAAATAATGTTATTGTATAGTCTAATAAAATCATGAGGAAGGCATTGGTATTTACGATATCTTTCATAGTGTGAGATTTAGAGGAAGCAAAATCATAAAATTCAAAAAAGTTCAATACACAGGTCAGTTATCTAGCGCTTGACTAGGGTTATCTTGGAATGAAATAAGCATGAGACATGTGGAAGCAATAGACTTAATGTGAAGAATATTTTGCTCATTTGAAGTTTCAAATACTAGCATATCACTCTTTATATGTTCAGAAGGTTAAACAAATTTTGGGAAGAATATATTTTGGTTGAAGAAGGCAAATAGGAAATAGTGGGTATTGTAATATTCTGATGAGCATATTTGGAACAGATTTGAGCATTGTTTGTGAGCAGATTTGGGAATAAGTCTGAGAAATGTTTGTGAGTAGAATTGAGAGTAAATTTGAGCAATGTTTGTGAGCAAATTTGGGAGCAGAATTAAGAAGTCTTTATGATTATTTTTTGGAGAAAAACTTGAGTATAGGGGATTGGTGTCTCCTATGGGTTTGTGCCCATGAACTTGTTATGGGATTGGTGTCTCCTATGGGTTGTTCCCCATGAACTTGTGAGGGGATTTGTGTATCCTATGGGTTTGTGCCCATGAACTTGCACTAGGGTATTGGTGTCTCCTATGGATTGGTGTCCATGAAATTATGAGATGGGATTGGTGTCTCCTATGGGTTAGTGCCCATGAAATTGTAGAAGGGGATTGGTGTCTCCTATGGATTGGTGTCCATAAAATTGTATAGGTACTGGTATCTCCTATGGATTAGTGTCCACAAACTTGTAAATGGGATTGGTGTCTCCTATGGGTTGGTGCCCATGAAATTTATTGAAATATATAAGAAATATTTTGTTGTGGTTTTCTCTCGAGAGGGTGTTTCCACATAAAATATTTATCTCTCATATGTGTGGTGATTTATGCATTGTTTCATTATTGCATTGATATTATTTGAAGTTATTGCTTTGGAAAGAAAAGAGAAAAATTGTGTCTTATATTTTTCACCCCCCTCTAAGCTTGCATTCTTCAATACCCTTAAGCCTATGTAATATGATATATAATATTATCTCCAAAGTGATGGAAAATCGATTAAAACCATTGTTAGACAAAATTATTTTAGAAGAGCAAGGAGGATTTATGAAATGGAGATAAATTTTGGATGAGATCATAGTAGCTCATGAAGTTATACATTCAACAACTTCAAGAAAAAAGAAAGCAATGATCTTAAAACTTGATATGAGTAAAAGCCTATGATAGCATTAATTGGGATTTTCTTTTTCTAGTTTTAGAAAAGTTTAGATTCAGGAAGAAATTGGTTAGATGGATTAAAGCTTGTGTCTCTACAATTTTTATTTAGTGTTGGTCAATGGGTTAGTGATAAAATATTTTAAAGCCAAGAGAGGCCTTAAATAAGGAGATCTTCTATCTCCTTATTTTTTCATTATTATGGTAAAATTTTTGCGTAGGAACTTAAAGAAGGCTTACAAATATGGATTTATAAGTGGACTTAAGGTTAGTAATAACATCAATAACATCACCCATTAATAGTTTGTAGACGATACAATCCTTTTTGGAAGGGCAAGGATAAATGAGGCCATAGCTTTGAATAACTTTTTAAAAGAGTACGAAAGAGCTTCAAGGCAAAAATTTAATAGGACTAGTTCCAAAATTAACTTCCTTAACACTCTTGCTAATATCAAAGCAATAATTTACAAGTTGCTTCAAATGGAGGAGGTAAATTTACCAACAACTTATCTAGGGATGCCTTTATTTGAGGGAAGAATGAGGATAGATTTATGGAATCTAGTTATTAGTAAAGTTCAGAATAAACTTCCAACTTGGAAAGGTATATGGTTATCGTTAGTAGGAAGAGTGTAGTTAATTAATTCGGTCTTGCAAGCCATTCCAACATACTATATGTCATTGTATTTTATGCCAAAATCAGCTGAAAAAAGTTTAATCTATATTATGTGATCCTTTTTAGGGTTAGGTTTACATGATAAAAGAAAATTTCCTTTGGTGAAATAAAGCAAGTTGTGTGATGATAAAACTAGGGAAGTCTTGGTTTAAGTTTTTTTACAAATGCAAACTTATCTCTTAGGGGAAAAGCTATCTAGAGATTGTACAAAGAGAGTCAAATACTATGGGCAAGAATTCTTCTAAGTATGTTGATCCTAATGACCCAAGTTTAATATTTACAACATTTTCTTTACCAAATGGTTCTGCTCTTTGGAATGGTTTAAAAAAAAATTATTGATATTATGATTAAAGGTTTATGACGGGTGGTGGGAACTGGAGAAAAACAATCTATTTGGATGGATACTTGGTGTGATAAAAACTCACTCAGTTTAGATCCAATTTTGAAAAATTGGATGAAATTTCTTCAAGACAAATATGGTTATAGGGTTTCAAACATTTTGTAAAAGGATTAAGAAGGAATATACAAATGAAAATAATTTTTTATAAGTATACAAGACATTGATGCTAGGAGGCAATTGAGTAGAAAATTAACAACTGTGATTATTTTGATGGGAGCCAAGGATAAATTTATTTGGGAGTTGAATAGCTCAGGATAATACACAACAAGAAGTGGATATAATGTTCAACACCAACAAAATAATAATGTCACTAGAATATGGAGAGATATTTGGGATAGCCCAAGCATTCTTAAAGTCAAAATGTTTTTTTGGCTAGTAGGTCATAGAAGAATTTTATCTTGGGATAACCTTATGAAAAGGGATTTTCATAGCCCCTCTCAATGTGTTTTCTATAATAAGGAGGAGGAGAATATAGACCATCTCTTGGGACGTTCCTCGATAGTCTGGAATCTATAGCAATGGATTCTTAATATATTTGGTAAATGCATGGTGATGAATAGCAAAATTGAAGATTAGTTAAATCTATGGCAGAGCACTTATTAAAGTGAGGATTTATAGACAATATGGAATATATCAAAAGATACAATACTTTGTACTATATGGCTAGAAAGGAATAGAAAAATATTTAAAGGAAACAAAAGCAATTTAGAGGTAATGAAAAATATATTTTTAGCCATAGAGGAGTCTAAACCAACCCTATCAACTCACCCAATATATAATTTGGAAGCAGAGAGCCTTGATATATGGAGTTAATTCATTAAAGTAATTATGATGTTGGGTACAAGAGAAGAACAAGGAAGGCAATGAATATAAAGTGGAAACCACCAGATGTGGAGTGGGTTAAATTGAATTTTTATGGAGCATTTAAAGGAAATCTAGGACCAGTAGGAGGAGGAATAATTAGAAATAATAGAGGATATATTTTATCTCATTATGCTTTCAATAGTGTATTTAAGATAAATAATGAATTTGAAGCTTGGACAGCTTTAAAAGGGTTACAAATATGTAAACAAATAAAATGGAATAGAGTGTGGATGGAATTTGATTCTCTCATAGTAATAAATACAATTTTGAGGAAAGCAAAGGCTCCATGGAACATACAAGATATAATTGTGGAAATTCAAGATCTTGCTAAAAAGTTTGAAGAAATCAAGTTTACACATATAAGGGAAGGAAACAAATGTGTAGATAAGCTAGCCAATAGAGGTATTTTGATTGAGGATCGTGAAGTTAAATTCTTCTTTTCATGGTTATAGGAAGTAAAGATTTTAGTTGACGCTAACAAAAAATGTTGATTGCATGAATCAATTAATGATTAAGATTTACTTTAATTATTTTCATTGGTAATATCTAATTTATTTTGTAACAATAATGTGTTTTCATTTAGACTACTTATTATAATTTGTGTGGTTGCAATTGTGTTTTAGAAAGGAAACTAGCCATCCAAATTTGGTAAAGCATACTATGATAGTGTGATGTTTGGGAAATATTACTCTACTAAGATGCAAGGCATAGATAGTAGAGGTGAAGTTTTAGCATTGTGAAGGCTGATATAGAAAATATCAAGAAAGATGTTAAATTTTGGATTAATTGTATTGATACAAAAATTTGAAAACATTTAGAAAATGAAAATCAAGAATTCAGATATTTTATGTAAAATGATGTAGGTTTCTAATTATAGAACCTCAATTGAGATGAGAAGTGTATCTATTTGTAAACTCTCAAGCTTTAAAGAAAATAGATGTAATTTATCAAGGGTGGGGAACCCGAGTACAACCCCTTATTATCCAAAGAAAAAAGTAAGCTATAGCAATTTGGTATCTAATTGTAAAAGGAAGATATAGAAAAGTGAATAAAGCTTGTATACATATTTTGAGCAATTAATATTGTAAGTTTTCTTCATGCATGTTCATGAATTATTTTGGTCATTTTACATTCATATTTGATATTATAAGTGAATGTTATTTCATTATTATATTGGCCTAGATATACATATTAGATTGCTCATATATAATTCTGCTCTTCATTGTTGATATTTTAACCTTTAACACTGTGGAAAATATATTGAGGGGCCTATGATATTTTGTGATAGTAAGGCTTAAAAGCCAACAGAGGAACAACATTAGTACAATAACAAACCCATAAAATATGGTACATTTGATGCTTAGTTCTCTACCATTTGGGATAGAATGCACCCCAAGGGAATAAAAAGGGTGAAGACATTTACAAAGAAAACAATGGTAATAGGCACCTTGGTCACATAGAAGCAGAAGCCTAGGAAATAAGTTATATCAACAATCAACATCTTAGTTGCACCTTCCACTCTAGTAGTAGTCATTATAGCAGTTCAAAAAATGGTGATCAAAGGTTGAAAAGGGTGTGAAAGGTATGGATCCATATCTTGCGAGGTGGCTAGAGCAACTAAATAGAGGTAAATATAGTAGGATACCTAGGTGGAAGAAGGGGAAATTCATCACTAGCCAGTCTGGTGGCCACTACTACATTCACTTTCCCTCCTACATATTCATCATCTACCATATCAAATTCTCACTCTACTACTTTTTCTTTTGCTTTCACTTCTCTATCTCTTCCCACTTCCTCTTCTTCTCCTATCACCACTCCTCTTTCATTATTCTACCACACTTCTTCCATCCTCCACCAGTGTAGCCCATGCATCTCCTAGGTGTTAATTTCCCCATGCATCACTAAGAGGCACTATACCTCCATCATAATTTTCATAGTAGGGACTACCTTCATCATAATTGTCACAATAGAAACTGCCTCCATCACCTCTTTTCAATCTTAACTTGTCCAAATTCTTACTTCTCATCCCATAGTTATATAGACCATGAAATATATTTTGGCCATCCTAGCTAGATTGGTATCACAACTTACTCCTCCCAGTTCCACCTTATGTATTGTTGTCATCTTTGATTTCCCCTGCCTAGGATAATCGTACCTCACATTGGAGTGACACAAAGGGTCATAGCCAAGAGCATAGGGTTTGGCTCAATTGAGAGATTTTGAGAGTTTTACAAGGTTGGATGGTTGTTAATATGTGATATTCAAGGTGCTTGCTACTCTGACAAGGGAAAAGAGATGCGATAAAATAAGTAAACTCAATAAATAAAATGAAATGGGATGATGCGTTAAGATATCCACTAGTATATTCCTGCAAAATAAACCTAAATGTTATGTGCAAGCAGTGAAAACTTCCTCTCCTCAACATAGTGAAGAGTAATCAATATCTAATAGTTATAAGCATGTATGAGTAGGCAGGTCTTGTAGAAGAGCCAAGCTAATAAGTGACTTAGTCTAAAAATAAACACAGGTCCCTCATACAGATACACTTAGCAAACCTAATATTCACGCAAAATATTACAAAAACACACACACATACGCATCCATAGGTCTACAAGCAAAGTCCAAAATATAGACAAAATATTCTATGTATATATATATATAGGTAAAATTTTACATAAATTATGCCAGAAGTAGGGGTTTGAAATTTCCCACAAGCCACTCAGGAGCCACAACTATGTTTACAAGGAGAAACTAAAATAAAACATACAAATACATGGAATTGCAAACTTGTCAATCCTTTTTAAAGCTAATACCACTACTATTTATAGATTTACAAAGGAGGAATTTCCCTCCAAAATTTACAAGTTGATTTGATTTTTTGTCTACCCAACTCCTAAGGATTCTAAACATTTAATTGAGTGGTACTTGGTTATAATTCCTATCAATATGTAGCTATCATTATTTTATAGCCCCTTATTTCACCTTTAATGATTTACCTGCCTTCATTTGACTCACAAGGCCAAAGCATTATTGGTAGATAGTCATATTTTCTTATGAACAGTGTATTATCTTTCTACTTCCTAGGGAACCATGCACTCACCTACCTCTTCCTTATTTTTGGTGCCCTCATCCATATTTGGAATTGTTCATTAGTTCAAAAAAAATAGCTTACTTTATTTGCATGATTGGGATTTTATTTAATCAGGACTTCTGCTTGGTTCCCTTCTTTGGGACTTAAAAAATTTTGACAAGTTTTATCGGGCCTTTTCATTGGATCTTTCCTTTTTATTAGTCTTCATAAAAAACTCTTGTCTGTTTTCATAGCTTTCCCATTTCTTCCCTTAATCTATTTTAAGCTCCCTCTTTTCTTTGTGCATGCTAACCTTGGATATAGGATTCTTCCATATCTACCTACTTTGTTGATAACTTAACTGATTCTTTTGTTGATGCAAATAATCTTTCACCCTAGAGTCCTTTATAATGTGGGGAAGTATATGTCTTTAAACTTTAATTTTCATAGAGTGATCACAAGGATTCATATTATTCTCCCACTTTCTAGTTTACCCTTGTCATCTTCCATCAACATATATATCCTTGTATATCTAGTGGAGAGATGATGCATGAGTTACCAAAGGTCGCTTACCCAAACTAATGCAAACTATGATGATTTTTGCTAATTTTTCTATATATGATGTTTGGGTTGATCCTCTTCCTACAATGGATTCTTTTTAGATATCACCAAAAAGGATCATCAATTTTTGTTAGGAGTGAGGTTCATCTCAAATATCATAAAAAAGGTTTTAAACTATTTTTTTAGGCCATCTTCTTATCAAGAAGTTAGCTTTCCCACATAGAAGGAGAGTTTACACTCCTACCTCTACCTGTTGGAGATATCTATTTGGTGAAACCTAACATTGAACATTTTTAGGCCAACATGGATTATGCTCCCTTGATTTCAAGTTCAAGCTCGTCATCTCCTTCTAGGTTGAAATCTATCATAGTTATAGTGATTTATCACTATATTTCTCACTATCACCACTTAATTCATACCTCTCTCCATGACAACCACTTTTACTGACCCTCCATCCCATGCAAGGAAACTTATCTTATAGGAAATGATGCCCATAGTTCCTACCTAAGGAGTTGAGTCTACAAGAAATATCCTATTACCAATATAGAACAAGGATTTGGGTCAATCCATGCTTTTAAAATTGAGGAGTCTAACATTATCAATGTGATAGATGTGTCTTTTACTATAAAAAAATATGAAAGGAGTATAAAAGACTCAGTAGAAAGACTTCTAAGGCCTCCATGATCTTTCATTCATAACTTTTTGGGAAGGGGGATAAGCTATATTTTTTCAAGGCTATAGAACCAATCCCTCCAAGATAGCATTAGCTCTTGTAGACTTAATTTTCAGAGTATTATAACTAGACTTAGAAAAACTAGATCCATGCCAAATATTTAGTTAACAAACCAGCTCATAGTAGGCATAGCCATAAGGTATAACTGACTAGCAATTAATAATGAGGTAGTTTACATCTAAAATAGAAAGTTAGAGGTAAAACTAGTAAATTTTAAGGATGAGAAGGATCAACTCCAATAGGAGAATGAAGGACTCAAAAGTAAGTCGTAGAAAAGGAACACTTGAAAATACAAATAAAAAAACTCAAGTCCTAACTTGTTGGGTCTGAACAACTCATGCAAGAGTTGTTTAAAAAGAAAAATAGATTGTTGGGGGTATTGAAAAGAAGGATGGGTAGATAAAGGAGTTGGATTCCTCAAGGCCTATATAAAAGGGATGGATTCAAATTTGACACAAGAAATCTAGATGGCTAAGGATATCTAGGACTAGATAAATGAGGAGATATAAAATACATTTAAATATTTCAAGATAGCATCCTCTATATGAGGAATCTTGGAAACTATGGAGAACGTCATAATACAAGTTGAAGAGCAAATTTTAATGAAATATGAACACTAGGAAGTCATAAAAATCCTTGCATCAAGGATGCCAACATCGGTATAGTAGCATGGGATATATTGAAATGATATGGTAAAGAATATTAGGAATATCCCATATGCCCAAAGGAACTTGCAAGCCTACAAAGAGAACTTGACATCTCTAAAGGTCTAAGTCCAATAAATAGAAAAGGAAGTTCAAGGCTTAATCTTTGTTGGATTTTCAAACATCTTCAATGATAGAAAACTTGTCCTAGATGATGATGTTGTCCATGGCATGATCAAAATAGAGAAATATCAAGTAAACAAAATAAACACCTTTAAAGTATGAAATAAGCTAGAACCTATCCATGACAAACTAAAATTGCTAACAACCAAAGGAGAACAGTTGTTAGATAATCCATTCAAAGACCTAGTAGGGGAGGCTAAATACCTTGGGATAATATAGTTACCCAACGGTGGTGAATGAAAAAATTTATTGAACCGATTGCTATCCAATATTGGCTAGAGGAGTCAAAGCACCATGAAGAGATAAATGTTATCAATTTTATAGCAAGGATACCAATTTTGTAGATTTCATGCCTATGGATAGAAGTAGGATTTGAGATTCTATAACAATCAAGTTTGGTTTCCCATGAAGTCACTATAAATGTAGTACCTTGGCATCATATTTACAAAATTTTGTGTATTTTGGTACAAGGAGCAACAAAAAAGGACTAGGTGGTAGGAAACTTCTCAAAATTCTAAATTTTGGTATTTTTTATGAAAAATTATGGTTTACTTGTAAAACCTATCAATTGGATCATAGGAGTGATTTACTCAACTTGATAACATGAGTGAACCACTCATACAACTAAGTGAATCACTTGATTATGGTTGTCATGACCCTCCCAGATGGACCTTTAAATGTGGAAAAATAATGTATTAATGAATGATGCTAATACTTGATTTTGTGCAATTAAGTAGCCTTACAATATTGATTAGATAATGAAGGATATGATACTACTAATGAATTACCAATGTATAGGATCAAGTGCACTCGTGAGTGGAATAAATTGAGTCATCCACCAGAGACGAGAGTACTTGAGGAAGGGAAAATGATGATAAGGCAACTCGAAGGTAACACGGATAGATACCTTCATATAGGCATGCATTCGGTTAGGGATAATCATCAATAGCTAACCACCTTGAGTCCCATACTGACGGCCTAGTAGCCATCATAAGTTCTAGAGGTTGAGATAGGTGATTAGATTGATGGAAAGACTCCCTCTTTGTTTGATGCACATACATGATTATATTTTACTTCAACATTATTTACCTTGATAATCGGTGAGCTATAAGTGAATGGGTTGTCTTCATAACTCCTTGTATGCCTTGGTAAATAAATGGTTGATTTATTTAAATAGCAAAAGATATTGTTTTAAATAAATGGTTGATTTATTTAAATAGTGAAAGATATTGTTTTAACTAAATGGGTGATTTATTTAAATAGCAAAAGATATTATTTTAAATAAATGGTTGATTTATTTAAATAGCGAAAGATATTATTTTAAATAAATGGTTTATTTATTTAAATAGCAAAAGATATTGTTTTAAATAAATGGTTTATTTATTTAAATAACAAAAGATATTGTTTTAAATGAATAATTGATTTATTTAAATAAGAAAAATATATTGCTTTAAATAAATGGTTGATGGGTCTGAGGTGTAGACCAATTGGTTCGTCCAAACCCCATAAGGAGGGCAGAGATCCAAGGTTCAAATCTTGGGCCTCACTGAACTAAATGCTTGTCCCTTTCCTGGTGCTTTTAATGGCGTAAAAGGTTTAAAATGATTGTGGCATGGTGGTTATAAGGGTGAACTGCACAAAATTTTGTGTGGCAACTTTCGAGTCAAACAGCACAGAATACTATGGCAGCTATAAAATCTGGATAGCCTACCCATATTTGTGGTAGCTATCGATTCCACCATGTAAATTAAAAAATAAAATAAATAAATAAATGGTTGATTATTTAAATAATCTGGTGGATGTTATTTGAAATAAGTGGTTGATTTATTTAATAACATTGGTTTATTTAAATAACCAAAGAAAAGATCGATTAAATGAATGATTGATTCATCTAAGCAACGAAGAGCCTGTCTTAAAATAAAAATATAAATATAATTCTTTAAGCTCCAAGTGTCAAGCTTTACACCATTGAATTAATGGGAAGTCATTGCATTGCCAATGATTGATTTATAAGACATAAATGTGATAATATGACCTTCTACAGAATGGGTCAGGTTACCCTTTGAAGGTCTTATTGGACCAGATATGCAAAGCCCCTTTGATGTGAGAGGAAAGCTCCTTTATGGTGATCACCTTGGGAAGAGAAAATAGCATGTCCGCCCTACCGCTTGATGGATGTGGTCAAAGAGTAATGGCAGGTAGGCAAGGACATAGACCAAGGAAGAAGAGATGCGCATAGGGAGTGGAGTGGGCAGAAGGGAGCAGAGGGACAAGGGGAGAGGATAGTCACATTTGAGAGCACAATGAGCAGAGGAAAGCACCATGATCAAGGGAGAGCATGGTAAGTGAATCTAAGAGGGAGAAGTGGATAATAGGTGTCCATTCGAACAAGCGTAGGCAAACCAACATCTACAAATGTACTAGGTTGATCTTGCAATTTAAAACATGCTTAATAATTTCCTTTTGTTGGTTCATATTACTGTCATATCACGGGCTCTTGCCTGTGCATCAACCTCCCAAAATCTTAGCAACTCATACCTTGAATATTATTCATATTTGTATCACCTTATGGTGTAGCTAGGCATGTTGGTGTTGCTATGAAAGCACTATCATTAGCTGTCATATTTGTATTACCTTGTGGTGTAGCTAGGCATTATTGTGAAAGCACTGCCATTGGATGTCATATTTGTATCACCTTATGGTGTAGCTAGGCATGTTAGTGTTTCTAGCATTGTTGTTGTTTGTTATATTTGTATCAACTTATGGTGTAGCTAGGTGTGTTGGCATTGTTGTGAAAGCACTACCGTTGGTTGTCATATTTGTATCACCTTATGGTGTAGCTAGGCATGTTGGTATTTTTGTAAAAGCATTGCCATTGGTTGTCATATTTATATCACCTTATGGTGTAGCTAGGCATGTTAGCACTGTTGTAAGAGCACTAATGTTGGCTAGTGGTATTAGCTCTATTGTTGAATGGCTATCCACATTGAATATTGTTTGTTGCCTTAACCATTGTTCCCTATATCTGAATCGTTGTTATTTGAGTAGGCATCTTAGGTGAGGGAGAACCTTTGGACAGAATGTTCGATTGGGCACCATAGGTAAATTTTTCCAACATTATTTTTAGCCAGGTTTGGGAAGTCTTCTCAAATATCGTTAACATCGTGGACGACCTGACCATGTTGCGATAGCCATTGGCATCGTGGTGATTGAGCATGCCACCTGTTCCTTGGGTTGTGGTGGGGAAAAAGTCACCTTGGTCAAACACTTTTTGTTTTTTGCTTCGCAAAGCATGTTGCATTAACCTGTCCACCCTGTGTTATGTCATTCAAAATTTCTTTATCGTTTAGAATGAGCTTCTTAATTAGTGTTTAGTTATCTAAAATTATAGATTTTAGGGTAATGAAAGTGTAGAAGATTTAATTATTGTTTCATTATCTAAAATTGTAGATTTTAGGGTAATGAAAGTGTAGAAGCTTTAAATTATTGTTTCATTATCTTAAATTGTATATTTTAGGGTAATGAAAGTGTAGAAGATTTAAATGTGATTATTGTTTATTTTGTAAATTAAGGTTATGGGACCTTACTTTATGAAATGAATTAAAGGGTTTATTTATATATTAGAGTAGTTGGCTTTAATTGGATAATAACTGTGATTATGGTTTGTTTTGTATATTAAGTGTATGGGACCTTACTTTATGAAATGAAGAAAATGGTTTATTTGAAGATTAGAGTATTTGGCTTTAATTGGATAATAAATGTGATTATGGTTTTTTTTGTAAATTAAGGGTATGGGACCTTACTTTGTGAAATGAAGAAAAGGGTTTATTTGAAGATTATATTAGTTGGCTTTAATTGGATAATAAATGTGATTATGGTTTGTTTTGTAAATTAAGGGTATGGGACCTTACTTTATGAAATGAAGAAAAAAGTTTATTTGAATATTAGAGTAGTTGGATTTAATTGGATAATAAATGTGATTATGGTTTATTTTGTAAATTAAGGGTATGGGACCTTACTTAATTAAACGAAGAAAAGTTTTTATTTGAAGATTAGAGTAGTTTGCTTTAATTGGATAATAAATGTGATTATGGTTTATTTTGTAAATTAAGGGTATGGGACCTTACTTTATAAAATGAAGAAAAGGGTTTATTTGAATATTAGAGTAGTTGGATTTAATTGGATAATAAATGTGATTATGGTTTGTTTTGTAAATTAAGGGTATGGGACCTTACTTTATGAAATGAAGAAAAAGGTTTATTTGGGAAATTAAAGTAGTTGCTTTAATTAAAAGGATGTGTGAACCCAGTTTATTTAGAAATTAAGGGTATGGGACTTTAATTGTTAAGTAAGGGTTAGTTCATTTATTGCAAGTAGGGCATATGGTCTAAGGCATGGTTGATTGACTCTCATGAGTAGATGAGAGGGGAAATGGAAAGAGTAGTTTCTATGATAATAACTATGCATTAGAAGTTGAATTGCTTGGGTTATTTGTATAGTTGCAATTTGGCAATTAAATAAGTAAGTGCATTTAGAAGCATGTCTATTCGGATACAAGAGTGTCCTGATCCCCTACTACCCTCACTTGATCTATGGAAGAGCGGGAGGACCAAAGTCATGAGATGGACCAATTCACAAGTTTGCTCTCTACCTTACATCTTGCTTAATTATGCAATAGATTAGATTGTGGGGAGATTTCCTCGATGAAATGAATGTAAGTATTGCTAAAAGTATGGGGTGTACCATACATACATATGTAATTAAATGAACATTGGGACTGTTGCACCTCATACTTCCTTATTGAATGTAATTGTATTTAAACCTTTTATTGAATGTTTATTCTTTAATCATTGCTTTATGTTTTGGTTATCCTTGCTTGTTTGATAATTCATATTTGTTAGATTTAGTATCTAGATCTTTTATTATCTTGTGTTGTTGAATTTTATTTTAAAATATATATATATTAGTAAGTTCTAGGTGAAATTAGAGGATGACCTAAGGGCTTGAGAACCCCTTAGGGATATTGGTAACTAGGTTTAGAAGATCTTACCAGAGTTAAGATAGCTTTTCAATGGACAAGATTGATAGCTTAACTCGTAGTACACATAGCATACCCACACATGACGGTTTTTATGGAATATGGATATGCGTGTATACCTTCCAATGATCGAGGGTGGTAATTCTAGCTCATCAAGGTTGATGAGATGGATGGACTTATGTGCATAACGTGAGATATGCCTACGCAGAAGGGACTTGTGTGAGGGGAATCTTGTATGGTATAGTTCTTGAGAAACTTAGGGGATGTCAAACATTAAGTTATATTAAATTTGGATAGGGATTTATGAATCCTTCTCCTTGGTCAAAAAAAAATTATTTTTGTATTTGTGTGTTTTCTTGTTTCTTGATTTTTGAGTTGTTACAATGGTGCAAAGGTGAAAATATGCATAAATATCAATAAAATATTCTAGAAGTGATATTTTTGGTATTTTGTGAAATACTAAGAATTTTTTGAGCCTTATAATCATGTTAGAGATATAATTCGATGCATGTAATATTTGGATGTGCAAAATTTTGCTCAACTCACCCCCAAATATTTACTTTTAGTAGCAGTTGTTTTTCACCCCATGTAACTCAAGGGTAAATACTTACTATAAACAAGGGCCTACGACCCTCATTTTAATCATCTTTTGGTCATAGGAATTCAAAGCTACACTCAATGAAACCCACATTATGCTTTGTAATAATGAGGTTGTAAGCAATTGGTGTTAGGTAATAGTTTCAAAATATATCATTATTATTTATTCTCCTCCATATTATGTTCCACTAAATATCGAGAGATTTCTATTTAGGTTTTCCCATTATCTCATTACTTAAACGACTTCTACAATATTCTTTCCCTATGGGACTTGTATGTTAGAATCATTATATAATTGCAAATGTATGATGAATATGTATGATATAAATAAAAAATTATTTTATGTTTTACTCTTTTACCAACATGTGGTATCAAAGCAACAAATTTTAGATGTTCTTGAGCCAGGAAGAAGACCATTAAGGCACATTGAATAAGCATTGTTTGTTTTTAGAAGCATTTTTTTTATAAAAAAAATTATTTGACAAGTGCTTCCTATATATCTCAAGAGACCAGAGATACAGAAGCAAAGATAAGCATCGTGTCACATAGGATATTGTGACATCCATGAAATATTATTTGAAATACTCTTATTTGAGTATATTTAATATTGATTGGAAAAATGAACCTGTTATGGGTCACTACAAATGTTCATACCAAAATGTATCTGATTTTTTGATTAAAAAGTTCATCCCATAACGTATTTAATTTTTCAAGTAAAACATTCATACCAAGAAGTAATATTTAATTTTATAAGAGAGCATTCATAGAACGCATATTTTTCTTTGAACTGTTTGTGTTCACACCACTAATAGAGCATAAGTTTCAATTGAAAGTGTTTTTGAGTATATCAATAAGAGCACAAGTTTTAGTGGAAATCACCTAAGCACTTATGGGTCTAAGAAAGCAAAATGCCTAAGATCCTATGAGTTTGACAAAACAATTCATCTAAGCACCTATGAGCCTAGCAAAGTGAAGCACCTAAGAGTCATTGATTTTGATAAGCAAAGTGCTTATGGACCTAAGTATATGATTGTATGTAGTCGAGTGAAAGACCAAATTATATGCTTGTACACACTTAAAATAATAAAAGCTAAGGCTCTCCCAAGTTTATTTGCCTTAAAGTATTTTTTGAAAGTATATTTTTTTACTTTTGAAAGATTGAAATATTTTTCTATAGTTGGAACTTTTAAAAAACTATAAAAATATTTATTCTATAGTTAAAACTATGTAAAACAATAGAATAAGAGTATGAAAGAAAAATCTTAAATCTTCTTTAATTGAGAGTTGAAAAATTATACATGCATTTAAATATTATAGAGGGAGTTATAAGGAAACATTAGTTGAATTTTGCATTTAAATATTAAATAGGGAGTTATAAGAAAATAATAGTTGAATCTTATTACATTTAGAGATTAAAATAGGAAGTTATAAGAAAAACAATTAAAAAATGACTACTCCTAAACTATTTCTCTCAAAGTCACAACAATTAAGAGGTCCAAACTTCATTCCATAGAAAAATAAAATGAGGACTATCCTTGTAGTAGAAAGACTATGGGATATTGTATCAAAGGATGAAATACATCCTAAAGAAATACTTGTACAAATAGATCTTGATGAAACAGATAACAAGGCAAATATAATCATTTTATTAGGCATAACAAATGAAATTTGGTCTCATATTAGTGAATTTAATACATCAAAAGAGGCTTGGAATATCCTATGCACTATTTTTAAAGGTAGAAATCAAGCAATTATTCATCATTTACAATCTCAACTATATACATTACAAATGCAAGACAATGAAATTTTAGAATATTTTCTTCAAAAGATTGTAGAATTAAAGATAAAATTAAACACCTTGGAAGAAAGAATTGATGATAATTTGTTAGTATCAATTATATTGTGTGCTTTATATGATTCATATAGTGTATTGGTAACTTCTTTTCAAATTTCTAATCATAGATTATTATTTGAAGAGCTAATAACTATCCTATAGTAACATGAGTTGGAGATTCAATTAAGATATGATTCTTCAAACAATGCTCTAATTTCTAGAAAATGATACCAAAGAAATACCAGGGCTTCAAGATCAACTACAAACTTTTTCTCAAACAAGGAAACAAGATCAATACCAATTTGTAAATTCTAATAATGCACCACTAATAAATCAAGGGTATAGATCAAATTCTCCATCACAATAAGGGTATGTAGCCTAGGAAGAACCTGAATTATATCATGATGATGAAGCAAAAATAGCATATAAGGTGCTAATGACATACACAAAGAAACAAAACAAGGATAATAACCAATATATTGATTCTATTGGAGGTATTATATTATTTTTTACCTTGAGTACTAGTGTAAATATTTGGATTAGGAAGCGTGATTATTACTTATGTCAATAGTATGTGTCATGTTATGAGGTGTTTTTATGTGTCATGTAATCAAGTGTGAACTATAAGTGAAAAGTTTTAGTGTGTAAGTGAAGAGTTATGAGTGAAAGGTGTCATGTGTGTAAGTGAAGAGTTATATGAGGTGTCTTATGTGTAAGTGAAAGTTATGAGTGAGTGTGATGTGTCAATATTAAAAGTAGAAAGTTATGTTAATTAGGAGAGGCTTGGTCATCATGTAATATGAAGAGTTATGAATCTCCTATGAGTTGAGGAGAGCAAGAGTCGAGAGTATTGGAGAGTATCATGTAAAGTTATATATTGAATATAAAGCTCTGTTCTATGTAATGAATTTGAATCAATGTATTGATAATTAGTGTTTATAAATAAATCTTTTATTGTGTGCAAGATTGGAGTTATTATTGAATGTTATTATATATGTTTGACTATAAAATTCTAAGAAATGTAGACTTGTGATATTTGGGCTCATTTGCTAATAGTGGTATCAGATCCACCTTGGTGAGGGTCACTTAGCAACAAGGAAGGATTGGTGGTCCAAGCAAAAGATCCAAGAGGAAGATTGGTGGTCTTTGGAGGAAGGAGAGAAGTTGAGAGAGATTAATATTATAAGAATATATTGGAGAATATTGGATGAAGATATTACAGAGGAAGAAAGCTAGCACCAAGATTGGTGTGAATTTAAATGAGAGACAATGAGAAGGATATTAGATAAGGATAAGTATAGAGGAAGATATTGGAAGGACGAATGAGTTGATTGGAAGAGGATATTAGATAGATAAATGAGCATATTAGAGGAAGATATTGGATGTGGAAGAACGAGCAGATTAGAGAATATTGTAGACAATGAACATAGTGAGGAAGAACGTGCAATTCAAGAGGAGAAAATTTTAACATCTAAGCTTAAGGAGAGTTACTGGTTTGAATCTAATAGGAGAGTACCTATGGAAAGATACATCTAGAGTCTATGAAGGGAGTGCTTGTGTCTAAGAGGAGAACACATATGCCTAAGGAAATTTACATCTAAAGTCTATGAAGAGAGCACCTATGTTTGAGAGGAGAGCACCTGTATCTGAGGAAATATACGTATGGAGTGTGTAAGGAGAGAACCTACACCTAAGGAGAGATACATATAAAGACAAAGAAGAGAAATGATTACTTAATTTTGATGATACGTATGATAAGAAAACTAAGATATTGCCAAGAAAAATTAACACTTAAATGTAATGCCCTAAAGCAAGAAATTATTTTGCTCTAGAACAACTATGAAAGTCAAAAGTATAATATAGTCCTAATGAGATTCCACATATCATGCATATGAATGAAGGTGAGTGACATAAGAAGATGTATACTTTTTACCTTAGTCACACATTGAATTTGATTCGAGCACACTTTTTTTATTAAGAGAATTATCATACATATCTGATTTGAATATTTTTTCAGAGATATAAGGAAAAAATTTAATTAAGGAATGGGAGGTATAAGGAAATTAAATATTTGAGATTTGGAATTGGATATTGATTAATATATTGAATATTGGTGAAATTGAAAGTTGGAGGGAGAAATTGAGAATTAGGGAGACATAAGAAGAAACTGAATTTGAAATTTGGAAATTTGGTTAAAGGAAGAAGAATTAAATTGGAAATTTGAAATTGGTTGATAAAAATTTTAAAGGAGAACTGAAATTGATTGACTGATGTTGAATAATAATTTGAATTTGAAGAAGAAGAAGATCATTTTTTGTAAGATTGAAATTGAAGAAAATTGAAAATAATTTCAACATCAAGAAAATTTTAAAAATGGCAATTGCGAAAAGAAATAATAAAACAAGCATTCAATATGTATCATCAAAAGTTAGTCAATCCATTTCTCAAAGAATGATTTAAGGTCGAAAATATGGATCAACATAATTAATGAAACATCTGCAATCCATCCAAAGAGAAACTGAAAGTATAGTTCTTTTGATACTTAAACAATGCATAAATATTTCCTTTAAACATGCCAATAACTCTAATGTATAAATATTAGTTTACAATACAAAAGCGACTTTCAATATTCTTTAAAAAAAACAACAAGAAAAATTGAAGATTCAAACAAACCTATCAAATTCCATACAAAATATGGAAAAGGAAACTATAAGTGTAAACATTGCAATAGATATGGACCCAAAGCTGAAAATTATGGGGATCTTTATCATTGTAAGACTTATGGGAGCAATAATCATTCACAAAAGAATTGTTGGTACCAGGGAAATAATGTTCAAGGAAAATTAATTATGGCTCTAGATGAACTTCTCAAATAAATCATTTCAAAAGCAACTGCAAAAATAGTCAGAATCACAACAAATGTGAGAGATAGATCAAATTCAATACCAACAACAATGTCAAAGCCAAAGTCAAAAGATGAAGATAGGACAAAGACAAGAGTCAAATATTGAAGTCAAAGACATTCTTACCAAATAATGTAATATGGGGGGTGTTAGAGGTATTACATTATTTGGTACCTCTAGGTTAGAAAATGTGTTTATTATTTATGTCAACAACATGTGTCATGTAATCAAGTGTGAGTTATGAGTGAAAGGTGTCATGTGTGTAAGTGAAGAATTATATGAGGTGTCTTGTGTGTAAGTGAGAGTTATGAGTGAATGTGATGTATCAAGATTAGAAGTAGAAGTTATGTAATTATGAGATATTATCATCATGTAAGTAGGAAGTTATGTAATTATGAGATATTATCATCATGTAAGTAGGAAGTTATGTAATTATGAGATATTATCATCATGTAAGTAGGAAGTTATGTAATTATGAGATATTATCATCATGTAAGTAGGAAGTTATGTCATTATGAGAGTTTCCCTCCAAGACCCATTTATATGAGTCAAAAATTGAATCTTGAGTGGCATAACATGATTTTCTCTTTTGGAGAATTCCATAATATTTGGGAGCATTATAAGGTTCATAGGTTCATTATCATGTACACTGATGGAATCCTTTCACTCTTTGACATCAATAACAATGATGGTTTCACAACATATTGTTGGATTATTCCACTTGGATCTCATAGTTGCAAGAGATGACCTTTTATTTTTTACCAACAAGCATAGTGAAATGCTTCATATATGGAACCCATTGACCATGTGATCTTGTCAACTCCCAGATATAACTTTGTATAGAGGATTCTCCTTTTTCTATTATATTTGAAACAGAGTAGTAGTTGTTGACTTCAAGGTTGATTCCAAGGCTGACACATCAGTTATTTGTGATTTACAATTTTATTTGTAACAAGTTACATATTTTCATACACAATTCAGTGCAGGATCATGGGATATCATATTTTCAAACAACAATATGGACCTACAACAAGTTCACAAATAATAGTGTTTACGGAAAGCATATATTGCTTTTCTAAAGAAGGGCTATCGTGTGCTTCACATGGCCTCAATGGTGTCCATAACTCTATGAGATTAACTATGCTAAACATATTTTTGGGAAGACATTAAAATCATTTTAAATTTTAAAATTTGTAATTGCAATTATTCAAATTATTATTATTTATATATCTAAATTACCATCATTTTATATTTTAAACGGATGAAAATTATAATTAAAAATTTTATTTTTTTGTTAAAACAAACACCTGCCCAAAAATACCATTTACTACATGAATAAACTACTCCTAAAGCAAGTATTAATTTAAGACAAAATTATATGTTGAAACTATTGTAGTGCCTAAATAATATAACATCAAATGAAAGTCATAGTTGTTTTATATAAGAGAAAGTGCAAGCTAAGAGGGAGTGCAATATATGAGGAAGTGTGATTTGGAAGGAAGTGTAAGCTAAGAGGGAGTGCAAGCCAAGATTTAGTCATGGAAAAAGAGTGACAGGTTCATCTAAAATACATCAATGCTTTAAACCCTTATCACAAATACATGGCATAATGTTTTTAGAAATTGTTGAAGTGAAGGAATGTTGAGAAAAATAAGAGATAGGGGTTATTGTGAGCCAAGAGGGAGTGCAAGCTAAGAGCGAGTGTGAGGTAGGAGAGAGTGCAAGTTGGGAGCGAGTGCAAGTTGAGAGGGAGTATAAGCCAAGAGGGAGTGCAAGCCAAGAGTGAGCCCCATTAGGTAGTATGGAAGGAAATTCATATTTGAAAGCCCTAATGGGAAGTTAGGATGCCCTAGTTAGAAGTATGGAGGCCCAAGTTGGAGATAAGTAGAAGAGTGAATACATGGCAAGTTTGATCTAGGTAGCAGATGTTACACCAGAAGTAAGTATCAAGGATGAGATGATTGAGCATGATATAATGATTCTTAAAAGTAGAGGGTTAATATGTAAGTTCCATAGATCATGGCTAGGGTTTTTGGAGATTCAAAATTGGATCAAGTGGAAGTGGGGATTAAATTCAAATTACTCTATGACTTTTCTTCCTAAAGGTTTTTTCCTCATCATCTTTTCTAGTTCATAAATTAGGGATAAAATAATGGTTGGTGGCCCATGGTTTAGGGGAAGAGATGCACTTTATTTAAGACCATGGAATGAAATTGTTTTTGTTGAAACAAAAACTATTAAGAAGCTTCCAGTATGGGTTAGGCTTTTTGGACTTCCATATCAACTTATAAATAAGGATGTTTTGAAGAATATTGGAAATATCCTAGGGGAATTCATCAAGGAAGGACTAACTACTAAGGAGAGAAAGCATGTTATATATACTCAAATATGTGTTGTTATGGATATTTCAAAACCTTTGCCACAATCCATTAAGATTAAATTTGAATCAAGAGAATGGGATCAACAAGTAGATTATGAAAATATCATATTTTGTTGCCATAATTTTTATGAGATTGGACACATGGCAAGAGTTTGCAAAGTGAAAAATATGAAGAAAGAGAAAAAATTCTAGCGATGAGATAAACTTCAAGATGAAGCAAGGAAATCATACAATAATATAAGCTAGATTAGATCAAGGATATTCCACTTTGAAAGAAGAGGCAAAGAAAGCCTATCTACAATATCATTTGGCAAGTTCAGAAGGAATTAAAGGTGCAAAAGAAGATGTGGAGAGAAATCCTAAAACAAAGATGACAAAAGAGGTCAAGTTTATTCCAAGTAAATCATCTTCATTTTCCTCAAGTAGTATAAAATCCTCTTCAAGTAATAAAAGTGAAAGGGATGAAGATGTTATCCCTTGCACTTTAAGGTTTCAAGAGCAACATAATAAAGAAATGAGGATGGAGGAAACCCATAACAATTTAGGTTTTTTAGGGTAGAATAAGAAGGTAATTGCTACATAAAAGCATCCTTGCACTTTAGGGTTTCTAGGGCAACATAAAGAAGATTATGCTTTTGAGGTTATTCCTTGCACTTTAGATCCTTCATAACAAGGCAAACCTAAAGATGATAAGTCTTACTATGAGCAGTGTGAGAAGATTGAAGAGATTGATGAAGATGAAAGTATTGTTGGGAATGAAAAAAAAGAGGAAAACCCAAGAAGCAAAAACAAAGAGAAAAAAAAACCTAGAGGGATATTGATATGGGAAAACAAAAGCAAATATCACAAGTGCTAACAAGAAGTGGGACTAAACCCACAAATAAAAACAAAAAATAACAATGAAAATAATATTTTGGAATATTAGGGGAATGAATAAGAACCCTAAAAAAGGTATTAAGAAATTATGAGGTTATTATAGATAAGATATTTATAGATATAGAAGTTGGGCAACAAATATTTTAGCCATTTGTGGTGTTGAATTTCATCTTAACATAATTTAAATTTTGGAAGGCATCTGATATAAAAGGAGTTGATTATGGAAACTTAGCAATTTGAGGAAGATGGAGAATATCTTTGATAGAAAGGCAAATGAAGAATATCTTTGATAGAAAGATAAAGTTGGATATGCTTTAATTAACTTGTTAGAAATGTAATGAGAGAAATGTAATGTTTTGTTTTTGTAATAAGAATGATCCTCAGAAGTCACACATAACTAAATAATACTAATTGTTATATATATATATATATATATATATATATATATATATATATATATATATATATATATATATAAACTTGTCTAAATTTTAATTTAGTATACAATTGGATTTGTTTTTTACTTGGAATTATTTTACTTATTTTAAAAAATTTGGAAGGTTTAAAAAAGTTTTACTTTTTAAACTTTTCAATAAGAATGATCCTCTACAAAAGTCACACATAACTAAATAATAATAATTGTTATATATATATATATATAAACTTGTCTAAATTTTAATTTAGTATACAATTCGATTTGTTTTTTACTTGAAATTATTTTAATTAGTTTAAAAAATTTGGAAGGTTTAAAAAAGTTTTACTTTTTAAGCTTTTCAATTTGTAAATTGTAATATTTTTTTAATTTATAATAAAGGTGTAGGAAACATCTAAAATATTATTGTATTTTTTTATTGGTTATGACAATGATGGTTATTTTAGTCTTTAATTTTTATATTCTACTTTATTATTGTTTGGTTGACTGTCTACTAAAAGAGTATGTCAACTTGAATAATATTATAAATACAAATGTTCCATTGGCATTTTACAATGAGGATTTCTCATTTTAAAGGATAGCAATTATAATGCATAGATTAAATAATAATAATAGTCTTTTTTAAAATAATAACAATATTATTCACATATGAATTAAATAGGAAAATTAGAGTAATATCATGTTTTCTAATTATTCATGTTATTATTCAATTTAAATAAATGTATCTTAAGATAAAGATAAGGTTTAATTGCTTTCAATAATATCTAGATATAAATTTTGCTTTGTTTTATGGTTTAATAAAAAATATTCTTTTCATGATTTAAGCATTCTTATATTTAATTTAATTTTTCTAATGGTTTGCCTAAGGTTTAGATTACAATGAGACAAATATAACCCACTTGTAAGATTAAACATTCAATGGGTATATACATCAAACTTATATGGTGGACGAAACTTGAACCTTAGCCTTCTTTAATGAAAAAGATAGCTAATTTTTTTTCAATGAGTTTACGGGTTTTTATGAGGGGTCCTAGTCCAGTAAAGTTTGAACCTTAGACCTCTCAAAGAGAAGTCAAAGCCCTTACTACTGCAGTAAGCTTGCAACTAAAAGATAGCTAATTTTAATATTTTCATGTTCATCCATTTATTTCAATATGTCAAATCTTCCATGTTTCAGTTGGAGTCTTAAACTATATAAGTGTTTTTCATAGCATTACTCTTTGTTTCTTTGTATATTAATAAAAGAAGCACATGTACTATATAATCATTATTAACTCTTTTTTTCTTTGTATGTATCAATAATAGAAGTTCTTATACTAGATTATTATTATTTATTCATTTATGTACAAGATGATGTTTTTATTAATTCTTTCTTGCTATAACTATTATTATGTAAAAGTATAATGATTCACAAATTCAATATTATAAGATATTTACATTGCAAAATTTGGTTTGAACCATTATGATCCATTTCTTTATATTAAATATGAAGAAGAAAGGAATTATTAAGTTGATATTATACATTGAAATTGTCATGCAATTGTTTTATTTATATGCTAAAAATGACTTTTCTATTTGAGGAACTTGGTACATCATACAACATTGGATGTTGTGATCATATCAAATATATAATAAATATAAATTGAAATTTTCATCTACATTTGAATGACAAGTTTATTGTTCTTTAGGGAATATTTAATTTCTATCTTTGAATGGTGATGAGGTTGTGATAAGAGTTATTAGATTTGTATATTCTATTATCCTTATAGTTGGAATGATCATACAACCTATAGATAAGATGCTTGTTTGTAATATATTTTAGTGGTCTTCATCTAAAATATCAGTTCTAATTCTTGTGAAATATGTGTACGAAAAATGTATTGGATACTATTGGAAAAGAAAAAGACAAAACTTGATTTAAAATTGGGCAACAAATGGTCCATTAAACATCAAAGTGCCATTACACTGGTAACAATACCCAATGCTAATGATCCATACAAATAAAGATAAAACTTGATCACAAGTACTAAGGGACATTTAGATTGATCCTTTCCTCCTTACATATTTGGAGTAGGCGGACCAAGGCACTGTCAATATCTACAACTTGCTCTTCAATTCTTTAGAGATTTATAGTGTTGTTCTTTTTCAACTCATTGCTAGCTATCATATTCTGTTTTTGATAATATTTTGGTTTATTTGTAAAACCAACAACTAGATCTAAACACCAATGAACTACTTCATGCCCATAATTTTGTTGTATCTACTACATAGTCCTCAAAAAACAACAATCTTGAAAATTGAGATTATAGTAAAGTCAAAGATTTCCAATATCAACTGACGAGTGCATAGTAAAAAAATTAATTATAGCAACTTATAAATTCAAAAAAAAAACTTGAGGACCACTTTCAATGAAAGGTTTTAGATATCATATTAGAATTGTTACCAAAATCCACCAAAGCATATTTCCAAGTAATTTCTCATGAAATATTGGACACAATCAAGTTCCAAATTATGTTAGTCGTTCTATAATTCACACATGTTTGATTATCTTGAGTCTACCACAAGTTTCACATCCAATAAAAGTGATTTCAAACTTTGAGAAGATTATTCTTTAAAACCAACTTATGATCAATTTTGTAGGTGAATAATATAGTAGAAGAATCTACTTTAGACTCTCATGTTAACATATTCAAATCTATCCAAGCTGATTTAGCCAGTTTACATCCTTATTTATCATTAATCCTTGGGGATAATGACATGAATGACTATAAATATGCCAAGCTCTAACAAAGAAGAAAATTATCCCTTATTCACTTAGCCATTTCTAGTCCTTGAAAAAGGTATAAGAGTGATTAATATTTTGATTTACAAATATTCTTTAGTCAGCTCTTAAATACTCAAGATTGGTTTCTTATGCTCGAAGTTTGAAGAAAAAAAACCAATATAACCCTCGATCCTTTCGTTTTTTATAGACAATGCCCCATAGACTAATGTCCTTAGTCTTTTTTACGAATGATTTAGATTTAAATTTGGATAAATATCATCAAGTAATCCATTAATTTTGACTAACTCATCATATCATAAGGGTTAAATAGCAAATCGTGAACCAAGATTAGCAAAGACCCATCCCAACTAAGCAATTTAGCTAGAAACTATTAGGATTACCATGTAAAAATTGAATACATACTGCAATGCAATTCCATTTCTACTTAAATGAACAAAATATAAAATGTGAACAACTTACAATTACAATACATATACTATATACACAACATATATCAAACTGCCGAGCACAACACTTTAGACTACCTAGAACAACACCCAAACTAGCTAGAACGACACTCAAACTGCCTGCAACAACATTTAGACAACTCAGCTTGCAAATAAGATGGTTTGCCCTTTTCCAAATTGCTAACATTCATTATACAACACACACTCTTCAATATATTGCACGATTTTATTGTACGGTGTTGATTGTACTGCATTTGCTATACTACAATTCATTATACTACATTTGCTATACTAAAATTCAATGTACGACATTAATTGTATTGCATTTATTGTATGGCAACTTCAACCCTGCATAACAAAACTTGAAAGGATACAACTAACATAATCTATCTACTATAGCAATCAGCAATGTCAACACATACAAGAAACATACAATAGCAATAGATGAAGGATGAATATAAGTAAATATTTCATTAACATCCGCAAGCACAATGGAATGTGTATGGCACTATCTTACATATACAATACAATGCATGTGCAAAATACCTCCTTTCTTACCATGTTAACCACACCCTTCGACTTCGACCAACAACAACACAAATGAATAAAGGATCTTATTTATACAATAAAAGAGGTAGTTTCATCCTCTACCTTCCCAACTACCCAACATATCATCATGTACAGTTGACATGCATTTATCTTACATTTACACTTCATTTCCAACTACAAGACAGACTAACAACCTATGACTCATGCATATTAATACTTGAACATTAAAAATTACCACTTCATAACTTTATTAATTATATATATCGTCAAACACTCTGTACGAACTACAAAATTACTTGAACTATAATATAACACAAAATGACTTTATTCACATGTCAATTTATCTGCCTACATACCAGACACACCTCACATGTTTTAAAAAAAAAAATTAAATGCTAAAGTAATAAGCATTTAGAATCTTGTTATAAATATGGATGGCCCCTATGCTCCATTGGTGATACGCTCATACACTCTATAATGAAAGATATTGTCCATGATCCATTGTTATATAGAACTTTATAAATCCATTTGACCATCAAACATCGTCCTTGATATCAATCATCAATTTGACTGAGGCCAATTCTACTATGAGCTAAATACGTTTAGACTATGAGAGAGCATTCATAGATAGTGAAATATCCCATGAAAATATATTAAATATTTTGACTGAGATACAATGACCAGTATGAAAAATAGAACATATGGCGGGGAAATTTTTAGAAGGATGTCCTTTAAAAAGATAATAATCTAAAATATGGTCCCATGCAGTTTTGTTTGGCTTGTAAGTTGCTTGAAAGAAAATTTCAGATCATATTTCTACTGGACAAAACAAACGTTAAGTACATGCAAAATACTTACTAACCTGCGCTTTTGAACCCTTGCTTAACATTTCTTGTGAAAAAAACACTACTAAACTTTTAAGGAAAAGATTATATTTTTTCTACATGCGATAGATTTTTATTCCATCGTATTACCCATTCAATAAAAATTAGTGCAACAATCCTTGTATGAAGCCCCACACTAATCATGATGACTAAATTTATGTTTGTGGGGTATTTTGCATGATTATATATCACACCATGCTCTACCAACACCCTCGTATAAACTACAATCATAGCATGGAAGGAGATCGTTTGAGATTTTTCTTTAGAGATGACTCGTGGCTGGCATGAATCTCGTAAATTTTGTAAATGAACTTACTAAAGCTTTCATTCCGACAATAGGTGATGAAAAGTATTATTCAGGTTCCAATGGGTGTGAAAGGCTTGAAATTCAAATTGAAATATAAATTAAACTTGGTAGGCAAAATTTGACACAACGATATCCAGGTGTTGTAGGTGAGTTGGAGAGGAGAGGGCAATCCTCCAAGGGAGGTCCCAGGTTCAAATCTCCACCCTACCAAAAAGCTGAATTGGGTACCCAAAATCCAATTGATAATGTTGGTGCGGGCAAGGGTGGGTGCGACCCCGATGACTTTGAGGGTGTAAAACCCTCTGTTCTTGGTCTCTTAGACCAAGGCTCCGCAGAAAGTTTTTCGCTTTAAAAAAAAAAAATTGACACAACGAAAGTTGGAAGATTTGTTATGTTGTCAAAAATATTACACAAAGACATCAACAATTTAAGCAGTAATAATATTTGCATATATACAATATTCACAGCAGTATAAATGAATTGCAGGCCGAGTAAGATACAGTAGAAGCCTAAATTAACAAAATAACTTCAACATCCTCAACCCAGCTATTGCACATTCTATAAGAAGCATCATGTTATATAATACAGGAGCTACATTGAAAATCGGAAGTCAACAAAAACCCTAATTAAATATTTCTATGAACTGGAAGCACTGTCTTCAAGAAACACAGTTAGCTTGAAAATTTCACCTCATGAATTGGAAGGACTACAAGAAAAACAGTTAGATTGAAAACTTCACTTCATGATAGCACATTTTAATTTTTTGAAGGGTAGACAAATTGGATCAAATACTAGAACTATCATGGCTGAAAATATGTCGAGCCTGTGAAGAAACCATGAACACTGCAGACTGATCAGTTTGATGTATAAAACTGTATCTCAATTCACAAAACAGAAACACACGTGAAAACACAGACACAATTGCATAAAGCTTTGGGCAAACAGACTAAAGACCATTAAAACCATGTATAAGCAGTCCTATCAAGACTGTATCAATTAATTTAGATACAATCCAGCCTTTAAATTACAGAGTATCAAAAACAGATAGTGCTATCAACATCAACTGTCTATCCCAGGTAAAATCACAAAAAGGACTCATACTCCAGGCAAATCAGTTTTTTATCAGAGCTAGAGATTAATACAAGGTTCCACGAGCCTGGGGGACGGGGAACGGGTTTCCGGGGGCAGTGGGGGACGGCAGGCCGATTTTAGGGGACGGTTGGGGATGGCTAGTATAATACTATAAAAATTGAAATTTTTAAAAAATTTAGAATAATCTACACATTCAAAATTTTACACCCAACAAAAATGATATTTCATATTACTAATCAATTATGTAAGTGCAGCCATTTATATTCAGATTAGTTACTAACACACAAGTGCAGCCATAATTGAGTCATTTAACATTTTCATATTCATATTAGTTATTAATTTGCAGCCATTTAATTGTTTCAAGTTCAACAACTATAACTTGAAGGTTCAGCCAAGGATATCAAGTGCAAACAATGTTCAAACAGTCATCATTTTAAGTATATCATTTTTTCAGCCACCAATGTTCAAACAAAGACTGTCATTCTTAAAAAAATTTCAGTCACTAGCTGTCACTAACTGTTTAAATTTTCAGTCACTATACCAAAAGAATTGGTATTGTTTAAATAAACCTCCTTTTAGTCTTGTAATGATGGCATTATAGCATAATTCCAAAGAACCTTACCATAGGTCCTTGGGGATTAGACCCCACAAGTGAATTAGTTTAGTGTTGGCTTTGGTGGGGAAATTTTGTAAGCCTGAAAGTTTGATTTTAAGTAAGGGGCACGAACCAAATTAGGGCTAACCTTATACAAATCAATATAAAGCAACTCTTTTCTTGCACGCCTTCATATTGGAACCCTAAGTTTTGGTGAAAGAGAGAGTGGAGGTTTGAACCATCACTGCAAACTAGCAAGAGGATGCAATGGCACTGCCTCATGGAAGCCATGCCCTAATCAAACCTCTGATTTTGCTGACTTCTTGCAAAACCCATTTGTGGATTCTGATTGAAATGAGAGGGTACATGGAATGAGATGGATTTTGTGCTGGAAATGCACCATTTTTGGTCTTATAACAGTAAACCTTCGGAGGTTGGGACACCGGCAAAAAAAAAGAGGAAGCGAGACAATGAATAGAGAAAGCTTGTGCAAATTTTGCCAAGAACATCTAGGGTTTTGTTGCAAATAGAACCAGGTACTATCCTTGGTTAAATTATTTGTTTACCATTCATGTTGGAAAAAACCTGTGTAGAAAGAGTTTTTCATGCTGCTGTGGAAATAAGTGAAGTCTTCTATTTTCACTCCTTGTTTTGTTAGGTTTAGGGTTTGATGGGGGTGAGACTCAAAATGGGTCCCACCCCTTACCTTTTTTTAAGTTAAATTTTTTTTTTTTTTCCCCCTTGGGTGAGGACGCCCAGCCGTGGGGGACGGTCGGGCCCCATGGGGGACGCTCAGACCATCCCCGGGGACGGTTGGGCATCCCAAGGGACGGTCTGGCCCCATGGGGGACGTTCAGACCGTCCCCGGGGACGGTTGGGCGTCCTCGGGGACGGCCGGGCCCCATGGGGGACGCTCAGACCATCCTCGGGGACGACGCTCAGACCATTCCCGGGGACGGTCTGAGCGTCCCCCATGGGACCCGGCCGTCCCCGAGGACGCCCAACCGTCCCCGGGGATGGTCTGAGCGTCGTCCCCGGGACGGTCTGAGCGTCCCCGAGGATGGCCGGGCGTCTCCAGGGACGCCCCAAAAAGAGGACGTGAGGCCACAAGCCTCAGCCATCCCAGGGACGTTTCCCAGCCATCCCCCAAAAAGGGGATGGGGGAAACGTCCCCCTTGCCATCCCCGAGGGACGCGGGAAACGAGGAGACGTGTCCCCATGGAACACTGGATTAATATCTACCCCTTACATCTATGATTAATTTTCTCCACTTTACCACTCAGCTATGTTTTTCTTACAACCTGCAATATTGCTAGTCAAGCCAAAACAGCCTTCATCATAACCATAGATTAAGATCTGCTCCTTGGAGGAACAACTAATTATCTGCATTTCAGCATTCCAGTATAATTTCATTAACCTCTTCAGTAAAACCCAGATTAATGCCTAATCACGAGTACAAAATTATTTTTTATTTTTATTTTTATTTTAGAAATACTTCTTATACACATCCGCCGTAGGGATTGAACCCGGGTCACATCACCAATAATGTAAGTGGCATCCTTGCTGGTAGAGTACAAAATTATTAATAAAGGACAAGTAGCAAGGGAAAACTATGAGCTACATGGTTGATGAACAAAATATTTTCAATCCTTCTGTGAAGATTAAACTACCAAGGCGCGGTAGGCATGACTCAGGAATAACATAATAAGCTTTAAATAACACAGTGGAGACGCCATCAAGAATGAATATTTACTACATCCCTAGGGAGTGACCATTACCAAAATGATCAAACGAAACAATACCATTCACTGTTGTCTAAACTTCCACATTACAAGAATCGGAAAGATGTCGTTATAGATGAATGCTTACTCCACCCCTAAAGGTTGACCATTACCAAAATGATTAAAAAGAAACAATATCACTCACTGCTGTCTAGACTTACCAGAATCGAAGAGCGATCAAGATGAAACTTAGAACGAGTGCAACATGGGTAGAAGGACCTGACCTCAAACTATCCAAAGACTTCAATCTTTCTTCTTAACTATTGAATTGGAATTACTCTATAGATAAAAATAGTGGCACGAAAGAGAATGTAAAAAATCCCTTGATTGCATAAGCCACTTATTCCATATTTGAAAGTGCAACAGATTCTTGTGAAATATATAATGTAACTTACCCTCAAGGCTCTAAGTATAATCTAGAATCTAAGTGACACTCAGAAAGTCATCGTTTTAGTCTCTGTTTTGTCCCTCAACTTGCACTCTGGCTTATATCACGTACATGTTCATGCCAATGTTGTGAAATGATATCTTGGAAGAAAGAAGGTATCACCTTAAGTGGAGATTTTGCTGACTAACCTATTTTCTTTAAGGACATCCAACATCTTCAATTTACCATAATGGCAGTTTGCCGATGAATACAGCGACATCATATTATATGGAATGGTCATTTTGCTGACTGACTGGTTTTTGGTCATAAAAATTTCCTGTCTGTAGTTATCCTTGGTCTGTAGGGTTCTGGGTAGCCTGTCGCATATGAACGGCCCCTCTAATGTATCTATGTTGTTGATATTTATACTACCCTTTGGACCAAGGGATTTACCAGATAATTGGTATAATTTAGGGAAAAAATTATTTATGTAAATACAAAGTCTTTTCTATATAACCTAACTTTAGTTTTTAAAATACATTCCAAGTATTTGTATATTATTGTAGGATCCTTAAGCCCTTCATACTAATCATAGTTTAACGACTTTACACATTTATAAAAGCAACATATGCTAGATGATTTAATTTATTTAAAAAAACAGAATTTCAATATATAAGGAAAAAAAAACTAAGGTAATTTCAACTCAACTAAAAGATAAGAATAACATAAAAATCACAACCGAACGAAACTTGAGTGCCTCCAAAACTTCACAGTTCGAACTTTACCTTACTTAATAACTTTTTCTCTATTGGCCTTGTCACTTTTGCAAGTATCTAGAGTCTAATAATATTCCATTTCTTGAAAGAAAAACTAAAAGACGCATCGAGAGTCTAATATTATTCAATCTCTTGGAAGAAAAACTAAAAGACGCATAGAGAGTCTAATATTATTCAATCTCTCTGAAGAAAAACTAAAAGACGCATACAGAAGTGGGATCCATTTCCTTCGTTGCTTTACTTACATTCGAGATTCAAATAGACTATCTTTAAAAAGTTTGTTAGGAGTGCTTCTCAAATTTGCCTGATATATATATAAACCTTGCCAGATTATGAGCAGTTTGACCAGAAGTAACAATTAGGCCAAGGCTTCCATGTAGCTTCTGAAATGCCACAATGTCCTTAGCACCTCTTTGAATTTGGCTTTAGTTTCTGATTAAACCTTCTCAATATATGAACCGAGGGGTCCAAACAGCTTTGCAATGATTGAGTATTGGTATTCTAGCCATTAACAGTGGCCACATGAAACAAAACTTGGGTCATCATATTGAACTATATGTAGTCTATGTGGCTTAGCTGCGAAGCACTCATGACGGTAGACAGATCACAAATACATGATTTTCTCCGCTATAGTAACCTTTCTTGTTATCACCACTCAATTCACCACTCAATGACCTAATGCAGTTTGCTGAGAGCCTCAACAGAACTTGAAAATTAGCCATAATCCTGTTTTCTTTGAAGATTTGACAAGACCTCATCAATCAAGCGAGCAGGGCACGACCCAGTGAGTAAAGAGGGAGCAACTTCCTCCCCGCGAACATTAGTAGTTTCCTTACAGGAAGGTTTCCTTTGATCCCTCGTTTTAGTGGGAAACCTTTCGGCTAATCCACGACAGAGTGGAGTGTGAGTATCTCTTCTTTAACTTGATCGCATTTTAAAACTTTAACTTTACATTAAAATTTTAAGTTTTTAACCAGCCGAGCTCATCCATTTGATAACTCGGCTATACTTAATATAGAAACAATATTACTCTGGCCCCTTGCAGGCCTTGCTCTCAAGCATATTCTCCAAAATTGCAATCTCAGCTACCACCCTTCGCAAACAATTTCTTTTCAATTTTATCCAAAGGCTTAATACAGTCCCGAGGGACCCTCGACCTTGCTTCACGCATAATCCTCTCAGCCTCCTTTCCCTTCGAAATTTTCACGAGACCTTCAACCAGCATTTCCATAATAGCCAAACCGGGAACCCAATTCTTCCTGATACTCTCATCACAGACCTGCAGAGCCCACTCAAACTCCTCCTCAACACACGAGAAATAAACAAGCGTACAGTAACTCTGCTTGTTGGGGTCACAACCCTTGCCAGCCATACCCACAAAAACCCTATTTGCCTCCACCAAACTGCGCTCCTTACAAAAGCCTTTGATCACCATATTATAACTCGAAACATTGGGTTTAATGCCCTCCCCTCGCATAACGCTCAAAAGCTCATTAGCCTTCAGTGATTTCCCCTCCATACACAAATTCAGAATCCTAAGATTATAAGTATTAACGTCAGGGCAACATCCAAATCGAGACATTTTCTCCCAAACCCTAGGATTACCCTGGGATTTCCCTTCCCTGTAAAACCCCCTCAGAATCGTATTAAATATTTCTACATCGGGATTGCACCCATGTTTCCGCATCTCATCCAGGATTTCCAAAGCATTTTCAGAACATCCGATTTCGCAGAGGGATTTAATTACAAGACTAAAAGTATTCAGATTGGGATCAATTTCATGTTTTTCTGTCATTTGACGGTAAAGATCACCCACCAGGTCATGTTTTTGCGCATGTTACAGGGCGCTGAGCAGGGCATTGAAGGACTTGATGCCGGGATTACGGCCCAGCAATTTCGGCAACTGACAGAAAGTCTTGACGGCGTGGTCCGGCATTCCGGCCCGGCCGTAAAGTGTGATGATTCGGAGCATGAAACCCTCGGCGGCGGCAGCGGTGCTCGCGTTTTTCTGGTGCTCCAGGATTTCTTCCACGGCGTCCCGGCGGTCGGCACCGGCGAGTTTTTTGACGGCGATTTCGTAGGCGGAGCGGTGACGGTGAAATCTGGGGTGGCGTGAGGCCTCCTTGAACAGCTTTACGATCTCGTCAGGGTTTTCTTCGGTTCTTAGAGCGCTCAGGGCTTTGTAGGGTTCCGGCGGGTGATGACGTAAATTCTTCTGGTTGCTTTGTTCTGACGAGTATTTTGACGGAATGTAGAGGGATCTCACAGATATTTGGGATCCAGACAGAAGTAGGAACTTAATGGCGTTGTAGAATTTGTGTGCCATCATCTCCTCTGAGTTTTTCCACAAAATAAAGGGGAATGCTTGTCGAGTAAAGGGTGGTGATTGGTTTGTTTGGAAAATAGGAGATGGTTCAAGGACAAGATTAGGTTTAGATTTTTAGATTGGTTTTGGGAATATGCATAGACTAAATAATATAATTTAGATTTTAAGAAGTCAGAGAATTGGAACTCTGGCTCCCTCAAGCAGTTGATCTAGAATCTTCTATAAATTGGAGTTAAGGATGAAAGGAAGTAATAACTTTAGGGTTTTAGGACTAGGAGGTACATAAGTTGAAAGAATATGGGGGAAGATTTGAAGCTGGACATATCAAGTTGCAAGAAGAATCTCATCAATTGGTTTAGACAAATAATTGAGCTACGAGGAAGTACACTCCAAAGTTGGGGTATAAAACTTTGTTGGAAGATAGCAATGACGATCTAGCATGGTGGTGGAAGACACTCTGGAAGCAAAAAGCCTTGTTGAAGACAAGACTATTCCTATGGCTTGCCATGAAAAATAAGGTTCTAACATGGGAGGTATTAGAAGAAGAATTGGAATGGTCCAAGAAGGTGTCATTTATGTAAGTTAGACAATGAAATAATAGATCATTTACTGGTAGTTTGCTTCTTTACTAGACAGGTTTGGAGGAAGGTTATAACGCAATTAAAGCTTCTATAGGATGGCAAGAAGATTCCTTGGGAGAGTGCTTAAAATATTGGTTTGAAAATAGGTCATACAAAGGTTTTATAGCTCTCCTATTGTTTGTGTCATAGGGAGTATAGTTATCTAAGAATGCAAAAAAAAAATCAAGATCAAGAGAAGCCTACTTGGTAGGTCTCCTCTTAAATCATTAGAAATTTCAATACCTGTAAGGTTTCAACAACAACATAGGTAAACAAACAAATCATCCTTCCAAAGATTGATAAATTAGGGGCCTAGGATTTTTTCAATGGGACTAGACAGGGGATCCTTGGAGTTTGTGGAGCAGAAGGATTAGTATATGTTTTTTACTCTTATTATTTTAAATTCAAGGTTGGACTGGGAGAAGGTTCTAATAATTATGCTAAAATTATGACACTTAAATTGTTGGTTCAGTTGGCAAAATCAAAAGGAATACAAAAAATCTAAATTTACAAAGACTAATAGGTGGTAATAAACTGGGTGCTTGGTGCTTGGTGTTTTTAGGATGGAAAATATGATTCTAAAACCTATCCTCTCAAATAAAAAACATTGTGGATTGAAGATAAACTTTTACTTTTAGGCATATTTATAGAGTGAATAGGGAAGCAAATGAACTCTCAAAGGGGGCGTTTCAAATTGAACTAGGCGTGTGCTTAGTATAGGAATTCAATGAGGGCAATGCATTGTAGTTGGTTCATGTCTCTGTCTGGGGGGATTAATTCACTCCAATTAAAGCAAGCACAATTAAAGTAACTTTTTCAAAAAACTTAGAAAGTGATTTAAAGGATATTATTTTACAAATTGGGAAGGTATCTAAGGATAGAACTTAGTCTGATAGAGATAGCTAGTTATGATGTATAAGTGACCTAATTTTTAGGTCATTATTGAAGTTTTGAAGAAATACCAAAGAGGCATCTAAAGAATGTAATTTCCTATTTTCTTAATATAAAATTATGACTTTTTTCGAGGGAAAAAAAAACTTCGATCCATAGAGTAGATGTTACACTAGAAGTGATTATCAAGGATAAGATGATCAAGTATGATATAATGGTTCTTAAAAACAAAGGGTTAATACATAAGTTTCGTGGATATTGGATAAGGTTTTCAAAAATTCACAAGTGGATTAAGGGGAAGTGGGAATTAAACTTTGTCACTTTTCTTACTAAAGGTTTTTTTCCTCATCATATTTTCTAGTTTAAAAATCAGGATAAAATAATAGGTGGTGGCCCATGGTTTAGGGGGAGAGATGTCTTTTTATTTAAGACCATGGAGTGAGAATTTTTATGTCAATATGACATAAAAAGATACGAGAATTTTTATGAGATATTTTACCTTTTAATAAAAACGATATCAAGGAGTTAATTGTGAAAATGCATGAGTTTGAGGAAGATGACAAATATGTTTGATAAAAGAGCAATGAAGAATATCTTTGATAAGAAAAGCAAGTTGGATATGGTTTAATTAACTTGATAGCAATGGAATGAGAAGAATGTAATGTTTTGTTATTTTTAATGGAAGTGACCCCAATAGAAACAACATGTAGCTTATTAAAAAACAAATGAATAAGTATTTGATTATTTTAAAATAATAATGGCTATTATAGCTTAGTAGGTATATTTAATAGATAGTAATGTTAGTTCTATATTATTGTTGAACCAAGGAATTTTTTTGACTTCTAAATTAGGTTTTGCACCCCCAATATGAGTTTTAAAAAAGTTGGATGGGTTTGCCAAAGGATTTCCCTGACCTCTAGATTTAAATTGGCTTCCCATTGTCCTCATATGAAATCTCTACACTAGCCTAAACTAACATGGATGAAAAGAAAGTGTAAAAAGGGAAAATACATGACAGTAAAATATGAAAAATTAAACTATTTGAAGTTTAGAGTATAGAAGTTGAAATTGTATATGGTTGTTACAATGTAGTCAAGAGAGCTTGTGATCAATCAACACATGAGAATTCAAATAACACCAATGTCTACCCATTTGTTTGATTGTGAAATTGAAAAGAGAATGACAAGATGGGCTAGAAGGTTCATGCCACAACCATCATGCACTTGACAAACCATAATGATAGTATCTCTAATGGAATTCATAAGAACTTACCTATTTCTTACAACCTCACAAGTACAAAGTGCAACATGGTTTTCATAAAATGTAGTCCCAAATTCTCAAGGACAAAAGATGAATACAATGAAGGCCTTAGGCCTTTATTTATAGTAAAATCTTATGCTTGAGTTACTTGGCATGAGAAATAACTACTAGTAGAAGTAAATATTTGGGGGCAATTTTGGCAAAATGTTGTACCTCCAAATATTACATACCTCTAATCATGCCTCCAACAACCTTGGAAGTCTTCCAAAATAACTTAGTATGTCCCTACATGCTAGAAACTTAATTTCTAGAAGATTTACCTTGGTATTCATGCCAATTTATGCTTCTATGATTGTTTGAGTAGTTCACTTGAGTTTGTCAAGTGATTTGCTCACATATTGAAAGCAAAACCAATACTTCTATTGAGTGAATCACTCCCTTGACCGAATATGTCCCCTTAAGCAAGTGAATCACTTATTTTAGTTAATTGATAAAATTTTACAATTGAATTGGTCTTTGTTCATACTTAGCCAGATTTTGACATTTTTAGGATGTTTTCAAATTTTGGTATTTTTACGATGTTTTCTCTTGCTTGATCTCTGCTACTGCATTCTCCTCCAAATTGGAAAAAATTTCACAGATAGTGCCAAGGTACTACATTTACAAAAACTTCAAGGGACACCAAATTTGACTAGCGTAAGATCCCAGATCCTACCTATATCCTTGAACATGAAGTCTACAAAATTGGGGTCTACACTATAAATTATCAAAATTGTTGGCCCTCCTTTAATTGGTCTTTAATGGTAGAAATTCAACAGCTTTTGCCACTCACTATCGTTTTACAATTATACTATCTTAAGGTCTTCTGCCTCCCCATTAGGTCCTAAAATAAATTTTCTAATAGTTTTTCCCCCTTAATGGTTAGGTCCTTTAGCTTGTCATGAATTGGATTTAGCTTCTCATATCTTTTAGTTGTGTCTCCTTGGTTAGCTTTGTGTTTTTCTTCTTCAATTATAATGACATCATCATACAAAAGGTGCTTCTTGCCACATCAGTAAAAATAATGTGACCTATTTCAAAGGTGTCAAAGTGATGAAATTTGCCCTTGAGTATGGATTTGTGCTCAAAACATTGTCCAATTACTAAACTTAAGGTGATGGATTGGCCAAGTCAACCAACAAAAACATCACCAAGATTTTTAAAAGGGCCATTTTAGAGTCTCAAAGGGACTAGCATACAAAGTTGTGTAAGACATTCTAGGTATATAGGGTAATGCCAAAAGCATCCATCAAGTCATCTCCATGTAAGCTAGTATATGACAAGGAGATGATGTTGCCAATTAAACTTTAGCTCCCTTCCCTCCAAATGTCATAGTAGCTCAAATTGGAGGACACTAATGTCAAACCCATGCAAGCAAGATCAAATGCACTCCTATACCTAGAAGAAGAGAGAAAAGACCTTCAAAAGGGTTGTGCAACATCAAGAAGTTGTCAAGAGGTTGTTTTATAAGGGATCTAAAAAGGTAAAATATAAGGAAGAAGATCTTATGCTCAAATAGAATGAAAATCGAGCAAAGTGAGAGGTACATCAGAAGTTTGACACCTTATGGATTAGACCCTATCAAATTATTGAAATTGCAAGCCCAAACATCTACAAAATTACCTCTGTAGAAGGATTAATGCTACCCATTTCTATAAATAGGCAACACCTCTACTCTATATAGCAACAAGAATTATGGTCAAAAGAATATGTACACAATATCGGTTATTAATTTGTAAAGTATTCTTCCCCCCTTTCACTTCTACTAAGTCATGTCTTCATCTTCCCCTTTTTCCTAACCTCTTGGTTTTTGTCAGTAAAATCCTCTTCTCTCTCCAAATTGGTTATATGTTAGGTCCATCTAGAAATACATTGATACTAAAAAAAATCCAAGTTATTTTCTTATTAAAAGCAAGTTATTCGCTCACTTAGACAAGCAAGGCACTCACCCTACAATGGCACCTTGAGTGAACTATAGCCTAGGGCCAATTGGCATTTAATGATTCACTTGGCATTTAATGGGTCAATCGCACTATCTAGGCTACCTGCACTTTTTTCTACCCAAGGCCTATGGCCCAAAGAGGCCTCACTTACATGTGTATGCCCACATCAAAATCCTACACCACCTTGCAAGCAAAGTGCATAAGCAAATTGCACCCTAGAGTGTGGCCACACAGTAGCCCATGGGAGCTCCTCAATTATTAGAGAACAAACAAACTATTTGAAAACATTGATAGAAAACCAAAATTTTCCTAAGTACCCAATTGAAGTGAATCACTTACAAACTACTAATGAATTTCTCAAACTCATCAACCAAATTACTCTACTTAACTAAGGGAACTACTCCACCTCTTTGAGTGTATTATTCCTCCTTCTTGGTTGTTTTAATTTTCTCCAATGGGCGAATTGCTCCTATTTTGTTAGCAAATCACTCCAAATTAGTGAGTGAATCACTTTTGCCTTCAAGTGATCAAATTTTCCCATTTTAGCTATTTTTTTGCCATCTAACCTAATTTTCCATATTTTCTCATCATGGATACCATATTTGTTTCCTCTAGCCCTTCATCACTAGATGCCCAAGCTATATCATGTCCTTCCACAACTGTTGCTCTACCCCTCGTTATCCTTTTTTCCCAATTATGGTCACCACAACAAAATCCAAGTCATTAGAGAGGCAAACCCAAAAAAAGAAAAGAGGAAAGAGAAAAAGGTAGGCCTCCCCACCCATAAGAGACTGGAGAAGTACTTTGAGGATCCATATTGGAGGATGGAAGAGGAAAACTATACCCATCCAATGGGAGAGGTAAGAAAAGAGGCCTTGAGAAGATACAACTTAGAGCCCCAAACTGACTTGTGGAGCATCAACCAAATTTTAACCTTAGGCTTAGTTATGAGTCTAATTACCCAAGTGTGGAGTTGCCTTGAGCTAGTGGAAGTAGTGACGGAGAAATATGATCCCATGAATAGAAGTTTTTGTCTTCCACAATGGATAGAAACCACATTCTACATAATACATGGAGCTATAACAAACATGCTAAATGTCAATGATCCAACCATGTGGATATCTTATAACCTTAAGATCCAAAATGATTTCTAATATAGGTAAACCAATGCCTATTGGAAAATTTTCCTAAACTCTTATCTAAGTAAGAAAAATCTACCATCTCATTTTAGTATCCCACTAGAGTTAGATCAATTCAAAGAGGATGCAAAAATGGTAATGTCAGGAATAGCCAAAATCCTAGGGGAAAAGAGTGATAAGAAAGTCTATGAAGAGCACATAGCCCTACTACATGTGATCCAATCCTACCTATGGAATTCCTAGATGATTGACTATGTCAAATACATCATTGATCATATGGGTAATCAATTGAAAGAATTCAAAGAGGAGAGGAAGTTCACCTATACTTCCTACTTGGTCTAGTTAATCCTATACCAAAAGAAAAGTTGGTTTTCCACCCTCTAGCTCGACTAGGTAGGGAAATATGGGCAACCCCTAACTATAGTAGAGTACATAAGAGTATCCTATTGAGAAGTTGGAAAGAACCCCTACCACTTCTATGATGAGTTGTATAAGGTCATTATGGAAAAGTTAAGGGAAAAGGAACTCAGGTTGATACATGTGTAATAACTGCTAATGGAGGGGATGTGGCCTAAATGAGATCTCTACTTGGAGAGGGTCAAATCCTTCATCCATCTCTATGGCTTCTCAACCATACCTTTTGAATTTCCTACATGGGTTCCAAATTACATGTTGAATTTGGTATATGGAATTCAATTCAACTATATATATTTGAAGTACTTCAAAGAGTAAAAGAAGACCACATTCTACCCACTCAAGTAGCAAATCATGAACATAACCCCTAAGCTACGTGGGTTCCACTTATTGGTAGAGATGATATTGAGGGATATGGATCTCAAAAAAAATGGAGACCACTAGTCCTATGACCCAAAGAGAATTTTAAGAAGATCATCAGATATAAGAAGCTATATATAGTTTCTACACATGAAAATGGTACAAGTCTAGTAGTAGGTCAACTTGGACAAGGAGACAATGTTTATCACTATAGGGAGCAATAGGGGATACAAAGGTAAAGTTCAAAGCTAGTATGATAACCCCCCAAAGTGGCATACCTTTTACAATAAGTAGAAGGATGGCTTTGACCCCAACATCATGCCAAACCATTAGAGGTTAAGGGTACTCCAAAAGCTAAGGTATATGAATAAGAAGATCCTTGTGTAGCAGAGAATGAGGTACAAAACAAACACAATAACCAAATCTACAAAATATGGTTTATTCCATGCCAAAGTTTCTACCACCTAGAACAAAAGGAACCCCAAAGGCATGAAAAGGACTAAGCTCATAATGGAAGTGATAGTAAGAACCTCAACCTACATAAGGAGAAGCCTAGGAAGCAATGACACCAGTAATTATTATTTTAGCTACATTAATGACTCTAATAGTAGTCAATATAGCAATCAAGCAGATATAGGGGAAAAAGGGGTTTGAGAAGTATGGGCCAATGTTTGGAGACGTGGTCATGGTGGCAGGGGTAGAAAATCTAACTTGAGAAGGGAAAAATCTCTCAAGGAGGTTCCTTGTCTAAGTTGGGAATGTTATACTTTATTACATTATTTGTTGTCATGCAATTATTACATTTTGGGGGATGCTAATTATTTTATCTTATATGTGGGTGAATAAAAACATCCTGAAAGAATGAGAAGATGAAAATTTTATGATGAAGGTGAAATTCCAAGAGGTGAAACATTAAAGGATCTCTTAAAAATTAAGAGACACCATAATATATAATTAATATGGTTGTATATATATTTGCTCTCATGAAAAATATATTCAATATTATTGTTTTGATTATTGTTGCTTGTTTCCTCCATTTCCAACATCTAGTATCAAAGCTAGATCATGGAGAGTTAATTTGTGTGAGAAGGGACAACCATCACCATCCAACAACATGCCCTTATCATTTGTCTTATGTAGGTCTTAATTGGAGAGGTGACTCAATGTCCACATAAAATCTTATTGAAGCCATTTGTTTTTGAGCTTGATGTAACTTCAAGATATTCGATTTTTTGTGGGGTTAAAAAAAAATCAATATTCTTATGTTGTATGTTACAGTTATATGAGTTCTAAAGGTAATAGTTCGAGATTTTAAATTTCCTAGTAAAAGTTTGATTGGACAATGAAAAATAGTGTGAAGGCAGTGTGGGTGGAATTCCTCACCCACATCCATATTATTAGAAGGAGATAAGTTTTTCGAATAGAACGTTCTACCATTTTGCTAAGGCGGCCTTAGAAACATAGCCAAGCACCTGAAATAGTCATCGGATCTAGAGGAAAGCAAGTCAAGTACGAATAGTATCATAATACCGAATTTTTCTAAGTGTATAAAGCTATCAATAACTCTAAGGTAATGATGTAAGCAAAAAGCATGAAAGCATTTGACATCTAGCAACCAAAGGCAGAAGAGTATATCTATTGATTCTCATGTTGGACTCAAATTTTGACTATGTAATACTACCAAAAAAATAAAATGCTAATATTAGCAAGGGCTTGATAAAAGCTCGATGTTTGACATAGCATGGAGAATCATCCAACACAATAGGAAACAATATTTGGCTAAGTATGGATAAAATATCGGCATTTGATGTTGTAGCAAGGCCTATCATATATAATAAAGTTTAAGCTATATGACAAAGATTGTCAAATAATTTTGGGTGTTGACATCAACAAGACTAGCATAAAAACCTAACACAACAAAATATAGACTGAATAAAAAATATTTGAAGGTATGGAACCCAACACACTAGGTAGCATAAAGTGGATCTAGCATCTGGATTTCAACAAAGTTCTTCATTTAGCTAAGTATCAAAGAGCACTAGACATCTCAAATGTTGATGTCATCAAGAAACACATATAAATCTAGTAGAGGTTAAGTAGTGTCAAATGAAGACTTGAGAAAGATCAGAGCCCGAAAAATAAGTATTTGAATTTTGGTCTACAGAGTCATGCATGAAGATGCAACAAAGCAAAAGGATGGCTAGATTCTAGCAATGTTGACATCATCAAGAAAGGATAAAATATCCAACATCCGACAAAAAAGGTTAAAAATTCTAGAAAAAGATTAAAGTTGAAGGCATAAAATAAATTGAAAGGCCCATGCATGATCCTAGTTGTTATGATCTCTTATTAAAATTTCTTAATAGTCGATAGCTTTTCTGACTGACACCTGTGTTGATACAGTTAAGGCAATAGTGGGGTAACTAAAAACAAAATAAACTTGTTAGAAGATCTAGTGCACCAGATGAAGACACTTCAGCCACCACTCCCTTGGATGAAACAAAAGCAAGCCACATCAACACCATGATGCCAATTTGGTTGTAACATAATGAGCTAGAAGAGACACACATGTGCTACAACAACTAGATAAACCTATAATCCACTCTTAGAGCAATGATGCTAAACTAACTGAATGCGTTTGTAAAACTATATATACTTGAATGTAAGCCATTCAAATGGTCGAATATTTAGCATTTACAATTGCATAATTGTATGATGACTGTGCTATACACCTTCTAAATAAACATTGGATTGTTGTTTGGTATTTTTCTCAACTTATTGTAGAACATGTATGTATGTCATTGAGTCATTAAGCATTTTTGTTATAGATATATGAGTGATTTATTCTATTTCAGTTATTCTGCTTTCTAGATTTCTCCTTAGATTCGTTGTTTATTAGTTCCTAGAATTATTGACAATGTTTAGCATTTGTTATGATTAAATGCTTTGTAATAAGAAAATTACGCTACTTTGTTAGGTGGTCTAGTTTAGTTTAATCGTGAGACTTTCATACTTTGTGTCTCTTGATGTTGCTAAATCCACACCATTTTCATCTTAGTTTCTAACTTTATGCATCCCTTACTTTAGTTTGCACCTCCATTCTAGTTAGTTTAGCTAGGACCATAGGAGTTGGCCTACTCTGAAGGTTGACTAAAAAACCCATATTTTTGGGTCATCCAATCTTGGCTAAGGTCTTAAGAGTGCAACTCATTTACTTAGGCACATTTTGGACCAAGAGTTTTTTGGCATGCTTGGTGGGACCCAAATCTCACCTAGATGATTGAGTAGAACTGTGGTGATATTCTAATTTAATAGATCAAAACCCAATCACCTAGCGACTCCACTAAAATGAAATTCTAAAGAAACCCAGCCACCATCTGACTTCAACTGGGACTAAAATTCTAATGAGTTCATCCATAGTTCCCACTAGATAGAGTACTTGGTCTTGCACCCAAAAATACATTAGCAATACCGTATTCCATGCTCAAAAGAATGTAATCATTCAATCATATAAACATCATAAAAGAAAATATACCATTAAACATTCACATTAATGCATAGTTCATTGTCCATAAAGAGTTATACCAAGGAGGGATGTTACATACTCCTCCCTTAGTCTAAAAACAATCCTTTGTGTTTCCTACAAGTGAAAAAAATTAATTATTTCATTCGAATAAGTATGGAAATTGCTACCTCATTTCTTTGGCATTTCTCATGTAGCACAATTCTTTGAATATTGGTCCCACTAGATCTTACATTGATCTAGGGTTTGTTTCCTCAACATCTTGGAATGAAACCCTAGAATCTTAACTGGTCTCACCTCAATGGCTAAGGGATCTACCATCTACAATTTAGAAATATTTCACATGTGAGTAGGATCAACAACATATTTTCTAAGAAGGAATATGTGGAAAGTATCATGGATCTTTGATAGGTTGGGTGGTAAAATGAGCCTATAAGCTACTGGCCTAATCTTATCAATGATCTCAAAGGGCCCAATATAGTGAGGATCTAACTTGGTTGACTTGATGACACTTTTTATTTGTCTTACTCTTAAGAAGACTCTGTCTCCCATAGAGAATTCTCTTGGTGATATTTTTAGATCAACATAGCTCTTTTGGCAATCGACCACTTGAGCCTAAGTTGTATTGCTCTAAGTTGTTCCTACATATCTCAGATAATATCTGGTTTTATCATCAACTAATCCTCTAAATTATACCATGATAGAGGTATTTTGTATCTTCTACCATACAAGGCTTCAAATGGGACCATCCCTAATGATGCACGATACCCATTATTATATGCAAACTCAACAAGATCCAAAAAGTCCTCCCACTTGTAATTTTGGTCCATTTAGTACATGCGTAGAATGTCTTCTAAAACTTGGTTTACCCTCTCGATCTACCCATCTATTTTATGATGATATGAAAAACTAATATTTAGCTTAGTACCTACTTCACGGTGTAGAGCCTACCAAAAGTCTAATTTGAATCTAGAATCCCTATATGATATGATCAACTCAGTAACCCGTGTAGCCTAAATATTTCTTTAGCAAACTTGTTTGCCACCATCAGTGCATCATCCTTGATGTTTCATGGTATGAAGTGTGCAACCTTGGTCAACTTGTCAACCACTACCAAGATCGCATCATGCTAGTACCTAGTCTTAGGTAAACCTATAATAAAATCCATAGAGTTGACTTGCCATTTCCACATAGGTACATCATATGGGTACAATTTTACCTTCACCTTATGGCACTCTAAACATATTGCAATGAAACTAGTGATATCTTGCTTAATTCTTGTTAGCTTTTGAGGATGTATGTTGTGGAGAGATCTAATACATGTCCTAATGAAATACAATAAATATGAAAGAAAGTGAAACAACAATATGACTGAAATATGCTATAAATAGAAATGATAAAAAATACAATGCAATATGGAGAAAATTGTCACTCCATTAATATGAGCTAAAGAGCTACATTGTACTCCATATAGGAGTACTGCTACAAAGAGCTACCATGAACTAGAGATATGATTTATGTATACTTGATATCTAATATACCACTATGAGGCCCTTTATATAGGAAGATAGATTCCTTTACCAACACTCTACCTAGTTGTACAAGGGGACATTTTGCACATTACAACTTGCACATTGCCACTTGTGCATTTATTACATTGCATGAAGTAACTATATAACTTCCTCCTAAAGTAATATCCTATACTAGATATGTACCTAAGGTGGTATATTTACATAACCCAAATGATGTAATATACTTTAACTCTAACACCCCCCTGTATTACATTATTTAGGTATTGAAGATTTCAATCTTCAATATGGATCTTTGTCTTCGGATGTTCTTTGGCTTTATTTGGTCCTCTTTAATTCATGTTGCAGTGTATGCCTTCTTGCATTGGTTCTTATTTGCAAAGAAAAAAGAATTGAAGCTGCAAAAGTTTACAAATTTGGGGTAAGAAATAGGTGAATCCAATCACCAAGAAGTCTAACTACAAAATGAGGCCAAAAGGTATGCAATATTGGTGCCATAAAATTTTATTATTTGAGTTTTCACATTAGCTCATTATTAAGTCTTTAAAAGCACCACATTTGAGTTTTTAAAGTAGTAAAAGGAAATGTCTCAAATTTATATCTTCAAATTTGAAGAAGATAGCATTCAAAAGGGATTAAAACCTGCAATAAATAAAGGAGAAATTAGATATAATATAAGAAAAGGAAAAATATCAACTCCTTAATATCTCTTGGAAAATAAATAAGTCAATATTTTACAACAAAGAATATAGGTATTATACTATCCAAAAGGAAAAGGTTTTGACACAACTTAAAGAGCTTGGAGTCATCAAAGAAGAAACCACCAAGCATAGAGCCGAGAAGGAGTTGTTGTGGAAGAGTAGCCAATGAGGAGGAGTTTTCATGGAAGAGAAACCACCATTACCAAGTCTTGGTGTAGAGGAGCCACCAGAGGAGTGGTAAAAAAAAGAGGCACCACCATACTAGATAAGAAATCCACCATTTCAAGGAAGCAAGAGTAACTATTTAAGAAATATTGAAAGTACAAAAAGCAATCGAAATGCATGAGCGAGTGTCTCCCTAGAGCTACATGCAATAGCCAAAAAACATTTTGAGTTAGAAACAACTAGTAAGGAGCCACAAAATAGCAAATATAGGTCACCAAAGTGCCATTAGAAAGTGAAGCGGTGCAAGAGTTGAAGGGCCAAGGTTATTCGATTGTTAAATATTGGAAAATGAAGTGCCATCTTGAAAACACCTACCAACAACATTGCCAGTAAGAAGTGAGCACTATTAACGCTTGCTAACATCAACCAACATAAATTCAAAGTATCATGTGCAACAAAAGAAATTAGGTGAATCATCAAGTGTTACTAAGTGAAGAGAAGAAGCGTTACAAATAAAATAACAAACGCCATAGAGGAGCAGTACATTACCAACTAAAGTGGAACAAAGGAGTGTCACAAAGAAGATAAAAATTACACAAAAGAGAAGCACCGCCACCTAGAAGGACAAAATATATTCTAATAGGAGATAAAGAGTTACATTTCCAAGTGTTACAACGTAAAATGTAACTCCAACTAACGTAAGCAAAGTGAAACATATTCTTTGCATGAAGGACAAGTCATACAAGCATACTATTAAGATAACAAGGTAATGCAAGTGAGGGAGCACAAAACTATCAATGCTTAGAGAAACCAACCAATAATAGGAGGATAGTCAAAGTATTAGAGAGTGCCATACATAAGGGAGAATGTTAAATGTAGTGAAGGAGGACATAGTATTGCATTGAAGTCTTAAAAAAGGATAATACCTAAATTAGAGTGCAAGTTACAAAATAAAGGAGACATAGAAGAAGCAGACCGAATACATAGCATACCATATTTGAGAAGGTACATAAATTTCAAATCAATTTATATTTGCATAAAGGTCAAGGAGGTATGAGGAATATCAACACTAAGGTTAAATTTAGATAATATTTTATGCTTGTGATTAATCAAATAAATGGAGGTATAAGGAATTGCATTGATGAACTATAACCTTAGATGATTGAATGTTTTGAAATATTTTTAAAGTAAGAAATATTTAACTTGAAAGTTATTGGAATTACTTTATTCAAGCATAGAAATATTTGCAAAAAAATTGACTTGGAGGAATAAGGAATTCTACATAGAAATTGAAATATTAAATTTGCAAATACCCTTATATTCTAAATTTCTAAATTAGGGAGTTATAAGGAATTCATCACCATCATAGATTCTTGAAATTTAGAAACTATATTATTTAAAATTGAAAGTTATAAGAAGTACAACATAGAGTTGTTAGAAAGTTGGAAAACTAAATTGGAATTAGTCTCTTGCTCAAATTAATGAGACATACGTAATCTACCTTAAAAGTACTTGAAGATAGAGAATTTTATCAATTAAAATTGCGTCAAAATTATCTTAAGCTTTCTATTCATAAATAGGGAGAAATAAGGTGAAGACTAGAAGTTGAACATTAGGGAGACAAAAGGGATTCAACTCAAAGGAAACCTTAGAAAGCTAAATATTTTATCAAAGCTATTTTATATTCAAAATACTAGGGAGCTAAAAGGAATTCTACCTAGAGATTTGACTATTGCTTGATCATTCTCCAAACATTAGAAAAACAAGATATACTACAAATTTTGAAGAATTGAAAGTTAGAATTTGATCAAATACTCAAATTTAAAAGTTAAAGAGATTGGGAGACATAAGGAATACACCAAATTCTTAAGATAATGGATAAGTTAGCAAGAGGAACATATCATCACAATATATACTATGAAATGATTCAGGATCAAAATCCATACAATATTCCATATTAAAAATGCAAAATTATTTCAAGCACAAACAACTCTACAAGTCAAAATGAAAAAGATATTTGGTATATTGATTCTGGTGCAAGTCACCACATGATAGGAAATTTACAATGGTTTGATTATCTTGAACTCACTAACAATCTTAGGTTGAATATTGTAGATGGTAAAACCTATGTTATACATGGATATGGGTGTGTAACACCAGGTACATCATTTCCAAATATTTTCTTATGTTATGTAATGTATTTTCCTAGATTAACATCAAATCTTATTTCATTAGCCAACTTGGTAGAGAGCAAAAGGATGGTTGATTTTAGATATATAAATTGAGTCAATAAGTGTCTCTTTATAAATCAAAATGAGATAGAAGCTAAATGATAAATTCACAATGATATATATACTATAGACTTAATTGAGATTTCATAAGATATTATTGTAGTTCAAAACAACACTAATGGGTTTTTAAGGAACAAATTGTAGGAAATGAAATCTATTTATAATAAAAGTCGATGAGGAAATCAAATATTTAGAATGATAAATATGAGAGGACAACAATATATTAGGAGTGTGAGTCATAGATTAGGGTTTGAGTATTTACTATATGCAATGTAATAAATGCACAAGTAATATTTGAATGTGCAAAGTATTCAATAATGTAAATGTGCATCATAGTCCATGTGCACATGAGTCTATAAAATAGGAAAATGAAGAGTCATACGAATATGGAAGGCAAGATTCACATCCCATTATATATTGGCATTTATGTAAGCATTATACAACAATCTCATAATTTTATAGGAGAAGATAGAGTAGAGTAGAATGCAAGTTTGCTACAATGTAGAACTTGTATGGAGCATGGAGTATTAATGATCTCCTAATTTTGTATGAGGATACTATTTTCTTGAGCTTTAATTAATGGTAGTTTTATGAGTATTTATAAAAGTTTCTTATGAGTTTTACATGCTTTGCATATTGCCATTATCTTATATTTAATATTGTATGCTCATTTTATACCTTGTGGTAGATTTTATTAAGTATTTAGTATAAAAAGCTAACATAAGTCCTCTAAGCAATTCTAACTAAGTCCTATAGGCAAAGCTAACTAATTCCTTTGGGCAATGCTAAGTCCTTCGAGCAATGGTAACTAATTCCTCAGGGTAAAGCTAACTAAGTCCTTTGGAAAAAACTAAGTCCTCTAGGAAATGCTCACTAAGTCCTCTAGGTAATTCTAACTAAGTCTCTAGATAATGCTAACTATGTCCTTTGGATAAAGCTAAATAAATCCTCTAGGCAAAGCTAACCAAGTCCTTTAGTCAATGCTAACTAAGTCCTCCAGGTAAAGCAAATAAAATTATATGGGTAGGAACTATCTAAAGAATCAAAAGCAACAAGATCAAAAACATTTATTAGGGAAACCTAGGCACTTTTCTATTAATTACACTTAGAGGCCACTATTTAGGAAAAAATAATAAATCCCTACAAAAACAAGATGTTTAGGCAACATATATCAATCTAGAAATAATAAAACATGAAAACTATACTACACACCTCATTTAACATAAAGAAACAAACATTTAAAATTATAAAATACCAAATATTTCAAGTTTTTATGGCTCACCAACTACTCACCTCAAAAACTTGAAATGAGCACTCATCAACCAACATCATAAAAAAGGTACACCTTTTTGCAAAGTTAGGAATATATACTTTTGAAGCACTTGTGTCAACATAAACACTTAAAAAGGGGGCAAATGTAGCCACCCCAATTTGCTCCCTAGATTGGCCACTCAACATGTCATCCATTGCATCTTTGATCAATTCGACCAAATCACCCTTTTGTACCCAAATTTGGGGCAAAAATACCCCATAAATTTTGTCCTTCCAAAAAATCAACCAAACGACCTCCAGATTCCACAAAATTGAAATTGTTGAAAACCTATCAAAAAAGAGCTTTCTAATTAGTATAAAAATAACCATATTTTGAAAACCATGGAAAATTAATTTTCATACAGTGAATTCATGGTCATATGGTATTTTTGTGGTCATACAACAATTTTACGATCATAAGATGATTTCACGGTAGTATAGTGGTTTCATGGTTGCATGACATTTTTTCAAAAATTCTAACAAAATGTTAATTTTGATAGTTGGAATCCATGTCCACACTAACTTTGACCTTCTCCATATTAGGTAAAATCAACTCTAGAATTTACAAATTTAGAATTTTTGAAAAGCTCTCATAACAAGTTTTCCAACTATAATAGACACTAGTTTTGGTAGCCATGGTATTTTGATCAACTTTTTGGAGGGCCACAATAATTTTACAAAGTCACTAATAGAACTCCAGTTTTAGCAATGTGACTCACAGTCACTGCCAGTTCTACCATTTATGTGTTTGATTGGCAAGAATTGTGCAATCTATCTAAAATGCCAATTAGAGATAGTTAACTCCTCAATCTACCTCCAATCAGCCCATGCAACTACCAATCAAGGGTATTTATCTTTTTGGAAATCCATTCAACTTCCAATCAGGGCAATTAACTACTCACTTCACCTCCTATGATTACCAGTTAAGGTAGTTAACTACATGATTCACCAAGCCAACTCACCTCCTTAACTCAACTAAACTAGATACCTCACCTCCTTGGATTGCATGTGTCAAACCTTCCTCTTGTGCACCCATATTGGATATTTAAAAGCAATATTTCTACTACAAAAGGGGACCTTGGGGCCCCAAGATGGTTATAGACTCATTGAATTATGGGACACACAATTTTCATTCATTCATTTTGATGAAGTCCATCCAAGGAGCAAGAAGAAATTTGTATTTTTGGTAGTTGCATTGCTAGGATATTTTTAGTAGTAAAATATTTAGCAAGAGGGATTCAAAGTAGGATTTGGAGTCATTCTTGCATCATGTTGCTAAAATTGTTGAATTAAAATTTTGTATTGGAGTCCCCAACTTTGGATTTGGTTTCTTCTCTCATTTCTTGCTTTCCATTTACTTTTGTAGTTTTAATTTTATGATCTCGCTTTTAGGCAACATTATTTTATTTTTATAGCAAAACTTGAGTGGTGACATTGGGGCTTGATCCTTGGATCAAGCTAGTTTATTGCTCCAAATTGGAAGTATAAGCCCCAAAGTACTAATCAATTTTTTATGTTTCCCTTTAGTCACAAACTTATATTTTAATTTTTATAGGTTTTTGGAAAATTTGTGGGTCTGTGGGGAGCCTGTAGAGCTTTCTTTGTTTCTATTTTGCAAGTGTATAATGATTTTGTAGTGGTACACCATTTTTAAAATTGTACAATATTTTTGTAGTTTTATGTTGTTTTTTTATAGATATATAGTATTTTTGTAGCTATATGACATTTTTACAACTTCACAATACTTTTGTAGTCTATTTTATTTTCTATGTAGTCTCCGAGAACAAGTCTTAAATTCCATTTTACGTCCCACTTTTAATTCTATAATAGGTAATTTATAATATTTTTTCAATTATTAAGTCTTTTGTAGCTCCAAAAAAGGTAATACATTCATATTATGCATTTTAGCATTTTTATCTATGAATCTATTCATTCCATAACCAATTGTTAAGAAGAGTCTTAATTAGCAATTTCAGATTTTGCTTTCTTAATTAATTTTATAAATCTCACTCATATAAGTGGCATTTCACTAATATTACATATTTTCCTTGGAAAAAAGTGAAAAATAGAGTATTTGTTTTTATACATTTTTCTTTCTTTAGCCTTAATGTGTAAACAAAAATAAATACATTTATCTTCTTTCACTTTTCTTGGGGTCTCTTTTGTCTTTGTGGCTTTATAAGGTAAATGAATAGCTAAGCGCCTCCCAAAGACAAAATCTAGGATCTAAACAAAGTTCTTCATAAAATGCCTAGGTAGTTTTTTTTCCTTTCCTTATATTATTTTATGTATGCTTTTGATAACATATAAAAATAATTTCAATCAAGGAACTTAGGATTTTAATTAAATTTCAAGAAAATGCATCTTTCATTTAGGCATTGAAATAAAAATGTATGTAGCCTTTTTCATTTAGGATAAGTCTTATTTTATTGTATTTCCCTTCCACCCTTGCTCAAAATAAAGATAAAGAGTTTATTCTCTTAAGTTATTTATGACTAGTATCCATCAAAACTAAGAATCATGCTTATGACAATTTTGTTTGAATTCACAATTGTGTGATGCATTTTTGGTAGGATCTTTTGCCAAAAGAATTAATAGTTCAAGAAAATTAAAGAACTTATTTTATCCATATGACTTAGTTTATTCACCTTCTTCATATAGGTATTTGAATTGAAATTACATGTAGATATGCATTAGGCTAGCTTATTTTCCTTGCATTCTATTTGAAACAAAGAAAAGAAAAAAATATTTTTTGCAAAGTTATCTCTTAGATCTTAGAACTACTATCAAGAACCAAAATTGCATTTAGGATTTTGTATACTATATTATTTCCTTCATTTGCATTGCATCGACATATTTTCATTTAGACATTAGGTTAGAACAAAAAATCTAGGTGTTTGCAAAAATCAACTCATTAAACTAGATCTAGGGAAACCAAAAAACTACCCTTGGTGAACCTGTTGTCATATATGATTGTCCTAGGGAGGAGAGTTAGGATGATCTTGCTTTACATGGAGTTACATAGTAGGGCCTCTCATAAGAGCACGATATTTGGCTCAACCAGGGGCCTCTAAGATTATTTTACAAGGTCAAATCCATGTTAAGATGTGATCTTTAGGAACATTTTCAACTTAAATGGAAAATGGATGCGAGAGATAAAATAAAACAACTAAAAAAAGGTAAAAACATAAGCTAAAAAAGGTGGCAATGTGCCAAAGACCAAATAAGATTGTCCTACATAATAGGATTGAAAATTATGTGCCAATATGAACACTTCCTCTCCTCAACATAGATAAACCCAAATGAGAGTTATAGGCATACACATGCATAAAGATATGGGACATAACATGATAGCCATAGATGGGTACTCAAAATAGACATGTAGGCCAACCATATATATACATATGCAAGTAAAATTTAAAAATAGGTAAAGACTACAAACACATACACACATATAGAGGTGGGTCAGAGCATGAGAACCACATATGGATACAAAAATAGATGCACAAGCCTCCAATGTATATATATATATATATATATATATATATATATATATATATATATATATATGTGTGTGTGTGTGTGTGTGTGTGTGTGTGTGTGTGTGTGTGTGTGTGTGTGTGTGTGCAAACATGATTATAAATATTATGCTAGAATTAGGAGTTTGATTACCTATAAGTCACTCAAGATTTGACTTCTATACAAAAATAAATGAAAGGAAAACTTACAAAAATTGTAGATGCAACCTTGTTGTTGCTTTAAAATTCTAAGATTACTTTTATTTATAGATTACAACAAGAAGAATTTCCCTCCAAAATTGTGCACAAAATTTCAAAATGACTATTCATTTGTGTGCAAGGTCATGTCTTGACTAAATTCATTGTCCTTCTAAGATCTTCGTATTCAAATTCATTAATGTTGAGTTTTTTGAGTCCTTGGATGCTCTCTTGCCTCTGTTATTACCATCTACCCTTTTTAGGGAAACCTAGATTCTGAGCATGGGAAATTAATATCATTTGGATCAAGGTTTTCTCCCATTATCATTCTCAACACTTCTTCCTTTAATGCACCAATTGCTTCATTGGTTTAGAAGATTATACACCTTAGCACAATATATAAGGTCCAAGGTTGTGACCTTGACTGGGGGGTATGGAGATCCAATGACACTCCATGCAGGGGTTCAAGGGTGAGGACTCTCCTAAGAAGATTTGGTTTTCTAAAATATCAAAGCATGGGTAACCTAACCCTAAGATATTTTCTTGGACTTTTGGCCTCAAAATTAACTATTTTCTAACCTTGGAATGGTTAGTCAAAACTTTTACTCTTATCCTTGGACATCTTATGTGCTTTGTTGACTCTCAAAACTTTTGTCCCTTTATTTTCTTTGGACCTTTCAAAAATTTCAATCTTTGGATTTTTGTCTTCTTTGCACGTATTGGAACTTTTGATTTGGACTTTTGACACCTAATATTTTCTTCCTACCTACTTTACCTCCACTTAGGCCATCTTTTAAGCTTTTCCAAAGGAAATATTTTTTAGTGTAGTGAGAATTAACTATAGTTCTAGCAACTCATAAGGTATCTTTAGCTTGATGAAGATAAAGGACCCAGAAGGCAAAGTTTCATTTTTCATTGGGCATGGAGTCAAGAAGTAGGGAAAACCTAGAACTTTCTTTATATCTCTATGGCTTTTACAAAATTGGGGCTACTCCTAATTGATAGATGGTGTTTAATATTAAGTGCTCTTGAAAATGCATGGATTTTTGTCTACCTTCCTTGTCTTGGATTGATGGAATTCCAAGGGTAAGATTCTATTGTAAGAGATATTATCAATTGCTATTATTTGTTTGCATATTACTTGGAAAGTTTGTGGTGTTTTACCACAAGTGAATAAGTAATGACATGGTTATGTTTTTCTTCCAAGATATTTTATTGATTCCCAATCCTTTTGATCTATGTAGCTCTTCTTGAGATACTTGGTGTATTTTCCTAAAAGTACTTAGATCTTCCTTTCTCCTATATGTGTCATCATAGATTTATTAGCATTATTCATATATTCCACTTATTTACAATGCAAAATCTTGGCATGCCTTTACGCATTAGGGGTCTCACATGCAACTCCATTAGAATCTACAGTGTCTAGTCCATAGTGAGCCAAACATCTTCCACTCCTAAATGTTAATTTTTTTGAACACATGACTACTTTTTTGTGGTCCTTTCATCATATTTTCTAGGCATTCTAGAGACATCCTAGTGATACTTTGAGGGTTCTTGGAATCATAGCCAACAATGTGTATGTCTTGGTCTCCTACTACCTACTTATTAGTTTCCACAAATTCCTCTAAATGACCATATATCATGTTGATTATTGGGTTAGCCAACTATTGGTAAAAAATATACACCTAATAGAAAAGATGAGGTGAAAAATTTTGCATGCCCTATGAACCTCAACCAACATTGAATGATTATCGCAATTGAGAGAGGTCGGGAGGTCGATATCCAAAGAAGGTCGATTTATTTTGGAAATTTATAGGTAAATAAGCCTAAATATGAAGGGAAAGGGGGGCAAAAAGGAAGGGAAAAGAGGCTATAGCTAGCACTCACAAGGATGGGTATAGCCATATCAAGACACGTGTGCAACAAGCTAACATTGTGAGCAAAAATATAGGTGGAATACCTAACAGATCAACCATACTTACCCTTGTTTATCATTTTAATACCATGGATTGAAGGTGAATTCCAAAACTAGAAGGTGGAGTGTATGAAATCCAAGATGCAGAATTAGAGCATGTCCACCCAGCTAGCATAAGTAGAAATAAATCTCATCCAATATGAAATGTAAATTCTAAAACTATTGAGTAAAATGCATGAAATCTAGATAGCAAAATTAGAGAAAAATAACTTAGAAAACTTTAGAAAAAATAAGCATTTAACATTCAACACAAATATAAGGATAAATTTGGAGACCAGATAGTAAAACACTTATATTTCTAAACAGTGTAAGATTTACACATGAATTGTAATGGCTAAAGAGCCACCCTCTGGAATGCCTTACATTCCAGTATATATAGACCCTATAATGAATGCTACATTGAATATAGCAGGTGGTGGATGAGACTACCAGGCGATACCAGCTGGGATGTCCCTACTATGAATATTTCTAGATCTTCTAGAAATTTCATCAAAGGGTGACTGTCGAGAGTACACTTGTTAGACTACATGATTATGGACTTTAGATTAGTCTGATATCTTCCAAAAACCCTTGTCAGACAATAAATTTCATCCACTTACCCTTGAAATATTAATTGCATGAAAGGACAAGCTACGGTTGACCCTTTGATTGTTGCATGATTTGATCAGCTATAGTGTACTAGGTGGGACATCGACCCTCTTTAATGCATGTCTACCATTATGCACATTATTAAGTGAAGGAACACACCTTCCTATAGGGATCCTCGATATTGGTGAGAGTTGAATGGTGGGTATGAGTTTGGGGTCCACCCAATGCTTAGTATTAACCCAAAACTACCTGCTATGCTCTGTCTTCAACAAAGTAGGCTTTCAGGCTTCCACCCTAACTTCCATCTTGGGTTCCATTTTAGGGTCTATCGAGGAATGATGAATGCCCAAACCTTTGTTTATTTTTAGCTCTGAATAACCTTGATTCCTACATTTGTGTAGGACTTTAAGGATAGACTATCATTGATACTTCATTTTTTCCTACCTTATGTTCAAAGGGCGGGTTTTTAGGGTCCCCTAGGATTGCAGCGAACACCCATTTTTTTCTTAGCATAAATTTAGATGGAATTATACCTTAACTTCAATGGTAGTAATTTGATGACTAAATTTGACTTGCTCTTGTACTGGTTCTCCACCTGCTGCATGGGGTGGTCATTTAGGACCCCTTTTCTCCACCCGTTCATTAGGGCAGGGATTCATGTTTTCATGATAGCGACTACTTACCTATTTCTCCGTTGGACTCCATACTTGGGTAAATTTTATAATTTTTTTTTTGTTTTTTTGAAAAATTTGAAAAAACTTGTATTAAAACAAAGATCAATTACAATATGGGAAGAGAATCTTCCCAGCCAAATTTAGAGAGAACACAAGCTTACAATAGTAGAAGAAGATTTGCAATGGAGCCAAATCTCCTGAACCATTAACTAGCTAGAAGGGGGTTGGCATGGACAGTTGATACAACTTGTCACGAAATCGTGACACTATTCTTCTCCTTAGGCCGCGAACATGCAACATGTCACGATATCACGACACCTTTCCCCTTTGGCCGCGAAAAAGCAACATGTCACGATATCGTGATATTTTCCTCCTTTGGCCACGAAAATTCAACAAGTCACGATATCGCAACACTTTTCTCCTTTGGGCACGAAAGTGCAACATGTTGTGATATCGCGACACCTTTTCTCCTTTGGCCGTGAAAATAAACATGTCGTGATATCGTGACACCTTTTCTCCTTTGGTCGTGAAAATGCAACATGTCGCGATATCGTGACACCTTTTCTCCTTTGGTCGTGAAAATGCAACATGTCACGATATCGTGACACCTTTTCTCTCTTGGCCGCGAAAATGCAACATGTCACGATATCGCGACACCTTTTCTCCTTTGGCCATGAAAATGCAACATGTCGTGATATCACGACACCTTTTCTCCCTTGGCCGCAAAAATGCAACATGTCGCGATATCACGACACCTTTTCTCCCTTAGCCACGAAAATGCAACATGTCGTGATATCGCGACACCTTTCCTCCCTTGGCTGCGATGAAGCAACATGTCACGATATCGTGACAACTTTCCACCCTTGGCCCCGATGAAGCAACATGTCGCAATATCATGACAACTTTCCACCCTTGGCCGCGACGAAGCAACATGTCGCGAAATCACGACAACTTTCCACCCTTGGCTGCAACGAAGCAACAAGTCGTGATATTGCGACAACTTTCCACCCCTGGCCGCGACAAAGCAGCATGTCGTGATATCATGACAACTTTTCACCCTTGGCCACGACAAAGCAACATGTCACGATATCGTGACAAATTTCCTCCCTTGGCCACGACGAAGTGACATGTCGTGATATCATGACAACTTTCTGCCCATGACCACGACGACGCAACATGTCACGATATCACGACAACTTTCCTCCAGTGACCACGACGACGCAACATGTCACAATATTGTGACAACTTTCCTCCAGCGACCGCGATGGTGCAACATGTTGCGATATCATGACAACTTTCCTCCCTTTGCTTTTTCTTTGATCATTGGCTCAAGGACCTTTCCAAACCCTGTCTAATCACCTCATCCTCAATATCCATGTCACTATGCAACTGAACTCCAACCTCATTTTTTGCACCCATCTTAGCCAAAAAGTTAGCCGCTTTGTTCAAATCTCTACTCGCATAAACTGGGATCATGTCCTCTAATTCCTTCCATAATTCTTTAATTTGGGTAACAAGAGCCCTCAACCTCCAAGATTTTAGATCAAAGTTTCTCATGCAGTCTAGAGCTCCAACCATTATTTGCGAGTCTGATTCAAGAATAATCTTGCGGTGGCCATGTTTCACTGCCAAAATAGAAGCAGACTTGATGGCAATGGCTTCAACTTCATTGTTAGTGGATCTTCCTAGGCCTTGCAATTCCCAATAGAGCACAGTCCCAGCATGGTTTTGGCACACCACTCCAATTTTGGCTCTACCCGAATTGCCTTTTGCAGCTCCATCAGTATTGATTTTAATCCAACCTTTAGGGGGAGGTTTCCAACAATTTCTATCCTGTCCCTCTTGTAGTTCAAGGCATTCTTCCAAAGCTCCAATGTCAATTTGAGCTTCCTCCTCAACATGAACAACCACAGTTTCGGTAACCTTGCTCCAAATGGTTTGCCAAACCCCGTCTAGAGCAGTAAAAGTTTCTCTAAAAATTTTGGCATTTCTTTCCAGCCATACTTGCCACTAGATAAAGCTTAAACCGAGCTCCTAGCCAAAATGAAGAGCTTTAGATTTGAATCTACCTTTCTGCCATTTTGCCCAGATATTCATCCGATTCAAGTCACCACTTGAATTTTAAAGTAAACAAACCAACACAGACCAAATGCAGTCGAGTGAAAGGGCAACCAAACAACAAATGGTCAATAGTTTCCTTGCTGTTGTAGCATAGTACACATTGAGAAGGGTCGATGATACCTTTTGATCTGAGATTATCAAAAGTGAGGATTCCATTGTGCATGCACTACCAGGCAAAAAAGTTAACTTTCGGCTAGCCTTTAGAGTGCCAGATTTTCCTCCAGTCCTCAACCTAAAAAGTATGAGGGGGGGCTCTGGGAGAATGCTGTCATATCTGTCCTTTACTGTATAGACACCAAGAATCCCAAAGCCCCAGGTTAATTCATCCTCCACGTCTCCCCCTGTAAGAAATATTTTTGTCATAATTTTAGTCATGATGGGAGTCAAATCCGGAGGGATTGAAATGGGCCACTCATCCAACTTCTTGAACTACTTAAACTTACACTCCCCCAGCTGAGTAGTTATGAAATAACTTTCAATACGGATCCATCCCTTGGCTTCAATGGTTGCTTTTATTGGCTGTAATTCTAGAAATTCAGCAATGATGGGTGGGAACTGATCCCAAGAATCTATCCAAAAATGAGCCTTCTCCCCTCTTCCCACTTTCCAAAATAAGCGGTCTTTAACAACCTAAGACCCTAACTTGAGAGCCTGCCAAACTAGGGACCCAGTACCATCCAAGGGGATGCGAGCTACATCGATTGGGTTGGCCTATCCCAGGTATTTGCTAGTTAGGATTCTACTAAAAAGGGAGGTGGGTTGGGAGATCCATCTCCAGTACAGCTTCCTAGCCAAAGCTTTATTATTCGACTTAGATTTTCTCAAACCCAGACCTCCTTTAACCTTGGGCTAGGTAACTTTGTCCCAGCCCACTAAGGCCCACTTTCTCTCTCCCTTTGCTCCTTCCCATAAAAACTTTCTAGCCATCCTGTCCAACTCTTTCCATATTGTAATCGGGGCAGCCAGGATAGAGAATTTGTAAATTGGCATGGCTTGAATGACCGATTGTAAGAACGTTAATCTGCCACCATAACTTAACCACTTGTGAGACCAGTGATTAATTCTATCCTTGATACACTCCAACAGATTCCTCCATGTGTCTAATTTTAGCTTCTTAAAGTGTAAGGGGACCCCCAAGTAAACCATTGGGAGAGAAGTCCTTATGAATCCCAGGATTTCTAAAATTATGTTCTGAAGCCTTTGCTCCAGATTAAAAAAAACCACTTTGGATTTCTTGTCATTAATGACCTATTGAGTAGCCCTGAGATAGACATTAAGAGTATCCCTAATCATTCTTGCTTCCTTGAAGTTGGCCACTCCCACCAAACCAGTGTCATACACAAACTGTAGGTGCGTTAAAACTTTGTCACCCACCCTGATACCCAATAATCTACCTTGTTGTCTTCTCCTCAAGAAAAGTCTGCCAAGACCTTCAGCCAAAATGAGAAAAAGATAAGGAGAACATGGATCCCCCCAGTGCGATACCCGAGTAGCTCCAAATGGTTGTGAAGGAAGGCCCTTGATTAGTGTAGACTAAGTCGGGGTAGAGACACAACTCATGACCCACTCTATCCAATCCCGAGAGAAACCAAAGGCTGCCATCATTTTAGCCAGGAAACTCCATTCAACCCTATCATAAGCCTTTGACATGTCCAATTTTATGAACATCCCTTTATTACCAAAAGTGTGCATTGAATGGATTGCTTCCTGGGCCACAACCACCCCATCCAGAATTTGTCGTCCCTCAACAAAACCCCCTTGCTTAGAGGAGACAATGTTGTGAAGAAGAGGTTTTAGGCGCTCAACCATTACCTTTGTGATTATTTTGTACAACACATTACATAAGGCAATAGGCCTATAATCTGAAATATGAACCCCCTCCTCCCCTTTTGGAATTAAGGTAATGAAAGTGTGGTTTATAGCTTTAAGCATTCTCTTATTCTCTCTGGACTCTTCTACAACAACCCTTACATCTTCCTCTAAGTAGTCCTAGAAAGCCTGAAAAAACTCAATTGGGAAGCCGTCTGGACCTGGAGTTTTACCAGTGCTCATTCCAAAGACCATAGTTTTCAATTCATCTCTATCAATGGGTTTGAGGAGGGCCTAATTTTCATCCTTAGAAATAATAGCAGGTATGACAGAAATAACTTCATTTTGGGCCTCTACATCTTGTACCACACTTTCCTTAAAAAGGTTAGAAAAATAATCCATAGCATGGGAATGCATACCTGGAAGTGTATCAAAGGAATGACCGTTCTCATCTTAAAGGGCCTCCATATTATTCATCTGTCTTCGAGCACAAGCAGTCTAATGAAAGAATTTTGTATTTCTGTTCGCTTCTAATAACCAAGTGGTTCTTGCTCTCTGCTTCCAATAGGTCTCCTCCTGGTTGTCAATGTCCTCAACCGCTATATGCAAGGCATCATCCTCAGCTTTGACCTGGTCTGTAATCACTCCTTCTCTAAACTATTTTTGGACCTCATCCCATCTGGCCACCAATGGAGCTCTTTGGGCCTGGAAGTCTATTTTATTAGCATGCCTCCAATACTTCAACCGAGTTTTGACATATTGTAGTTGTTTGTGGATTCTGAACATTTCTCTTCCATAAGTTGGGCGGCCTTCTTCCCACCACTATGGAATTTTCTCCTGAAGTTCTTCTTTCTAAAGCCAAAAATTCTCAAATCTAAAAGGTTTGTGATGCTGCCCCATCCTAGTCTCGCCTACCAACAGAATGGGACAGTGATCTGAAACTGGGCCTTCTAAAATCTAAAAATTTATATTCCATTTTACAAATGCCTCCTCTGAAACTAGAAAATGATCTAGCTTAACCTTCCTGCTACGTGGCTCCCACCTTTTATTAGTCCAAGTGTAGTTAATTCCAGGACATTTAATTTCCACTAAGTGCAAAGCCTGGACTTGGGCAATCATGAAATAGTCCCCTGGGTCCAAAAATGGTGTTCCCCCTTCCTAGTCTCTAGAAGATAATTTAGCATTAAAGTCCCCTGCTATAATCCAGTCTAGATCTTCCCTTGAGGTTCGCATGTTATGCACAACCTTCCACTGTCGCCTCTGACCATCTAGGTTTTGAGACCCATAAAAGTTTGTGATTAGAACGTGTTCCGCAGTGACATTATTCCTAAAAAGAGAAGTGAGAACACCCCTCCAGGAAAGATGTTCTATTGTAGACCATTCAATAGAGTTCCACAAAGTAACAATCCCCCCTGAGGCACCTTGGGCAGCCACATCCATATGACCAGCACCCCTCCAAATTCGGTTGACTGTTTTGGACATAAGATCTAATGACATCTTAGTCTCTTGTAAAAGCAAAAAATTAGTATTACGATTCTCTAAAAGTCTTCAAACAACAGATTGATGGGTTCTACTGTTTAAACCCCTCACATTCCATGATTGTATAATCATTGGTTACCCTGGGATCAATAAGAGTCTATTTTCATCACCGATCCTCCCATGATTAGTTTGTCTCCTTGGGCTGCTAGCAACTCCTTATTGGATCTTCTACCTACTCCCTGAGAATTGCTATTTTTTGATCTTTTTTCTACCTGGGTTATCCCCAAAGTTGGTCGTTCCCTATTCTTCTCTGGTATTCCCATGCTGACATCCCGAGATACTGTCTGCTCCTGGTTATGCACTACTAAAGCCCCTGAACACACTGGTTGTGATACCTCATAGAGTTCAACTACCTGCTGTATGACGGGAGGAGATGAGAGAGGGAGTTGCCTGGGAATATTAGAATTTTCCTTATTACCCTCAATGCCCTCCATAGATTGTTCCTATTCATCAACCAGTGAATTAAAAATCTCATACCTATTGGTAGGTATGATATGGGATTGCTCCTTTCCCTCTTTTTTCTTTGCCCGTATTTTTCTTCTAGGCTGTTCAAAACCCTCTCTCTAAGCTTCCTGGCCCTGAACGATGCTATTATAATCTTTATTAAGTGTTGCCTTATCCTCTTTAGGTAGGTTTTGAATTCCTAAAGGGGCCTCCATTTTAGCATTCATATTATTAGGGCAAAAATGGGCCAAATGTCCATGTTTGTGATAAACCCTACATCTAAAGGGTAGGGCCTCATAGTCCAGTTGTTGAATCTAGGAGAGTCCTGCCAATTCAATTTCCATCTCTATCGACAAAGGTTGGCTGAGATCCATCTCCACACATATTCTTGCATACACTGCCATGCTCCCTTCAATTGTGTCTCTAGAAACACCCAGATGTCTTCCAATAGAATTGCCAATCCTTGCCAACACCTGCTCACTCCAGAATTCCATTGGAAGAGCATATAGTCGGATCCATAATGGGACAACAATAGGTTCAACTCGGGGATCAAATCCCACTCTCCATGGTTGAACAAATAGCCCTACCCAGCCATGATTTTTCTTCTCTGACTCAAAATCCCTATTTCTATCGGTCAATGATGAAAAGCTAACAATAAAATATCCATTGCTAATAAACCACAATGAATACTCACCATGAGGCTCCCAGTTTTGGCAGATCCAAGAGTGCAAAAAATTCAGGGAAGGACGTATACCCATGAACTTGCAGATTAAATCATGATTAGCTCTGTAAATGATTGATTCTTCAACCATACTTGGCTCGATGACAATTTTTGGCCTGGTTTCGACCTATGGCAAACATCCATTCACACGATGTGCTGTCGACCTATTCCCAACATAGATCAAACAAGCCCACCTACATGAGACATATGACATTGGTCTGTCCTTTGGGGACTGCTTATCGACCAAGCCACCTAATTTTTCTATCTACCTTGGTTCTACATTAAGGATCCTTTTACACCTACACTGCAACAACTTCACCAAATCCATGAGGTCTACTCCTAGCAATAATCATGTAATACTCAAGGGGTTGGCTCCAAAACTAGCCATTTCTTGAGGGCCACCCTCTCACTTACTCAAAAGAGGAAGAGTGGGTGAAAGAGTACAAAATATCACCCACACTCTTGGTGAATCACAAGGTATTTCCAAATTTAGAAAAAGAAAACCCAGGAAAAAAAGTAGAGCGTATAACACTTTCAAACAGGGAGGGGAGAAGAGAAGAAGGACAAGAAAGGAGATGAGCAAGTGCAACCAAATAAGACTTAAAGACAATGGAGGAAGATAGGTGATGGGGGAAGGGCAACAGGGTGGAAAAATTCGAAGCAAAAGAAAAGAAGAGACACTAGAAGTGGAAAAAATAAGCAAAACCAAGAAACCAAAAAAATAAAACACGAGAGGAAAGATGAGGAAATAGGAAGCAAAAAAGGCAAGAATATGACGACCACTAATCAAAGAGGTTAGTGACAAAAAACTAGATGGGAGAATAGAGGGAGGAGAAGGACATAGAAAAGTAATGAAAAAAAAGGGAAGTTAATCCATGGGACACCCCGACAGATTAGATTCCCATAAACATACCCCATTGAGGTTCAAAAAAATGTTAAAAATAAACAGAATGTCAAAGGTGCATATCTATCGTGCTTGAGCATTTATTTTTTACATAGTCCAGTAATGACCCATTTTTAATCATCGCCATGCACCATGGGATCATCCTCTCTTAGCTGCACTTTACGAATTGCAATTCCTAACCAGATTCACAACTATGTATGGGGTCCTATTTATAGCATATTTATCCTATTTTTGATAGGCATGACATGCGCCTGATCATGCAAAGGATGCATCAACAAGCGAGCCTTGATTCTTATATCCATTTTGAGGTGGTGTATTATCATATTTACATAAGTCCATGGATTTCTTCATGTGATCATGAATTTTTGAGGACAATATTTGAGGCCTTGGTACTTGTTGGTGATATCCATTAGAATACAAGGTCACAAAAACAAAAATAAAAAAGAACAAACAACAAACAAAAAATGAACAAAATGAGGAGGAAAAAAAAGGAACCAAATGAAAGTGTTATGCTTCCAAGGCATGACATGGGGAATCCTCCTATGCTCTTTTCTAATGCCTTGGCCAACTATCAATTTGTCATTTGAACACTTCTCCCTGCAAGCCATGAAAAATATGATGAAACTTGCCAAGCGACCATATACTTACCGCATAGTTTTATTTACTTGCCATGTTATTTACATAAAATTTTGGCATGGTTGGTATGCTAGGGCAATAAATGCCACTGCAAGTCATCCTATAAATCTACAATGTTTGAATCAAATGACCCTGAATTGGAGTTATTCTTCATGTTAATCTTGGTACTACCTGTGATCTCTCTTAGGTCTCATGAAACACCACCTAGATCCCATAATTTCCCTCAGGATCAGTAGGCCAATGTTGTAATCAACCAGCACAAGGTGAGTGTCCATCCAATCGACATCGATATTTAATCTATATGGAGAAGTACCAAGGGTGAATTTTACTTGGATTCATATGATCAAATGCCCATACCCCATTCTAGTTTAATCTTGTGACAACCTAAGTTGTCATCAAGTTACCATAATCATCATTCATTAGTAGCCATGGGATTTGAGAATCGATAACTGATTCTCCAAGGAATGCCGTGGTAGGAAATATATCATGTGGCCTAGGATGTAATGTCCATGCCGAATATACCTCGTTAGAGATCACATCACTTTATGATTCAATTGGATGCAAAGGAGATTCTTTGAATAGGATGGAGAGATGCGCTAACCTTCCTTCTCCTCCCTTAGGATCAGTGGTCAAAAAACAACCTCTACTAACTCATGGAGTTTGGTAGCAAGGAGGGTTGCAAGGGCACTAGTCCCCAAGCACACATTTTCTACACTAGTTGAACCAAAGGTGAGATGATAACATATCATTCATAGTGAAAGGTTGCTCGACCTATATTTTATTTTTCCAACATCCAATTCTCCACCAATGCTCCTTGTTTTATCAGGGGATTAGTGGACTGCATGCTCCTCATAGCTCTGGCTAGGTCAGTCCTAGCTTATTAATGGGGCGGGGGCATGGTTGGGCTTGCCAAAATTTTACATGAAAATGGAATACTCTTGGGTGGAAACTTTCCCACTTGAATCAATATTTTTTGGCCCAAATGGCCTCCTGGTAAACCTATGGGAATATCCTCTCTTCGGACTACTGAATAATCAAGCCTATATCTGAGTAGAACGCTCGAATGTAATATAGGTATACCTAAGGAAGGGATGGATAGAAATCATGGGGAATTATTTTCCAATCTCTTCTAAAATGGATGTTGAATTAAATGTTGTTTTCTTGAGGATCATGCTTGATGAAAGAAAACTGATTGAGTATCAAGAGGGGGTCTCCTGAATCATCAAATGTGTTGATGAGTGCTTTAGCTAGATTAGTCCATGTGCAGATAATTCCTTCTTCCAATGATTTATACCATAGCAAGGCCCTTCCTTTGAGAGAGATAATGAGTAGCCTAAGCATCACATCTTCATGTATGATATTATGAATCATCGCTTGGGAAGCCACATCCTGACAATGCTCGAATGCAATTTTTTGCACTCCATAAAAACTTGGTAGGGATTTCAAATAGACCATAGAAATATCATGAATATTTTGAATATTTAGAGGACCTAAAAAATTCCAATAAGTACACCTATAGTGAGCCATTACAACACTAGTTTCTTACAAGCTCTAAGTTCTTCCAGGCCAGAGTTGCCAAATAAGCATACTTTCTTCGCTAGTGAGGTCAAGGTTTCTCATCAAACCTTAAGTCCTTCAAAAAAATAGTGTCTTCAGATTAAAAGGACAACCAATCATGAAACTTGGTTGATCCTCAATAGAGTCACCGAGTTATGCTTTACTTCAAAGGCAATCAATTATAGAAATACGGTTCTTTACACAACAAAGTCACCAAGTGAATGGACATAGTGTATCGCTCCAAATTTTTCGCATCCTTACCTTCAGGCTATAGGATCCATGCCCGGAAGGAGGATGGGAAAAGGATGTCGCGGTACCTCGGACTGAGAGGACTTGCGAAGGTCCCGCCTCTCAAGGGAGGTGTATTTTGATGATTTTTCGATGGATGGTGGGTTCACCAGGAAACATTTAATGGCAGTTTCCACGCCTAGGTTTGGAATGTGTTTTTATGTGTTCGTTTTTAGCCTTAAGCATTCATATCCTAGGTTTGGCCAAATGAATCTAAATTAATCTATATGAAAGTGCAGATTTAATGAATACAGAGAACAAATTTAAGACAAAAAAATAGAGAAATTAAGGAAGAATACCTGATCCGGATGTCTGATGGAGATTCTGATGTTTGAAGCAGTCAGGATCGCCTCTGATTTGACAGGATCGTCTGAGATCAGACAAGATCGTCTGAGATCTGACGAATTCGTCAAACGAATTCGTCAGAGACCTGCAAACAAAAAAAATAGATGCAAAATACAGAGAATGCGACTATGATGACAGAGGGAAACAACACAAAATAACAATATGAATACTAAACAATAGTTATGAATAGAAATTCAAACAAATTATGATATTCTAATGACAAATTATGATCTTATCATGCAACTTAAGCTATATGGGTGAACTCCAAATGCAAAATAGTAAGAAATAAGGATAAAACTAACTAAAATGCAGAATAAAACAACAAAAGGTATAAGAGAAAGCGCAAACTCTAGGCACTGATTGCCCCCAATGCAGATTGCAGTAGAAATCGTCTGGAAGTAATGAAATCATCTCGAATTGCGACAGGATCGTCCGAGATTTGAACGAGATCGTCTGCGACGATCTGAGCTTGCTCCGACTGAAAATCAATGAGGTCCCTACAAGAAAACTTCAAAATAACAAATGCAAAATGATGCTCTAGGTATTCTAATGCACGCAAAATCAAGTTACAAGGAAATTCAGCCAAGGGTTGGGAAGGGAAGGTCCTAAGGATTAAATAGGCTTAGGGGAGTAGTTAGGAGGTTGGAGATCATCCCTATTTGGGAGATCTCCAATGGGGGAGGGTCTCTAACGGCGCAGACACGCTTCTGCCCGGATTAGAGACCCGTTGGAACAGAAGCTAATTGTGCAAAATCAGTTTTGCGACAAGATCGTCCGGACGTCCTAGCCCAGACGAAATCGTCAGATCTGGGGCGATATCGTCTGATCGGCGACGATATCATCAAACGGTCAAAACAACCTCTAAAAATGGCACGAAAAAGGGGGAAACGGATTACCCGACGGTTAACGGGCGGTTTGGGAGGTTAAAATTTGAATTTAAATTATTTACTAGGATGAATGTAATTACTAGAATTTCACTGCGCCAATTTTAGGGTGCTACATTTTGCCCCCTCTTTAGCGAATTTTTTGAAGAAAATGCGTTAAAGATGAGTTCTTCTCGATCTACGAGAAAGCAAAAATTATTCCCATTTTTAGGCGACGATTCTTGGTCGAATCGTACGATAGCTTACTATGGTGCCCCCTCCGTGTTTTTACCCAAATCGAACGTTTGAGGTAAAAACGCGAAAAAGCAAAATTATTTTTGAATTATTTTTGAATAAAATTAAGAAAAATAGGGTAAAACCCTAATTCATTTTTACTGGTTTTAGAGCTCTAGAAGCAAAAATGGAGACGACGCACAGATCAACAGAGGTCTAGCGCGGGCTACGGGTAAGAGTCTAGACTTAACTTAGAATGCTTTAATTTGATTTTACATGCTTTTTAGGTAAATTTTGATTAATTTTTGAGCATCGCGGCCATTTTTGGGCCGTCGACGTCGTCGGGACGAAATCATCCCGATTTCGACGAAATCGTCTCAATTTCGCCAATTTCGTCCAAGGGCGAAATCGGCGAAAGGGGGACGATTTCGTCAAATTAGGGACGATTTCGGCTTGCAAAATCGGAGACGATTATGCTCAAATTTGGGACGATATCGTCCAATAGTGGATGATATCATCAATTGCATAAAATTGAACTTATTTTACTTGCATTTTTAAATACTTGAATTGTTATTAATGATTGTTTGTTGTTTTGTTGTTTATGTTGCAGAGAGGTTTGCTAAAAAGCAAGGAATGGAAGTATGGAGGTTTGAGAGATGACTTGGCCGCTCTTACACAGGCAGAGCGGGATCAGCTGGCACAGGTCGGCTTACAACATGTGGCAGAGATGCCACAAGTGTCTACAGATATGGGGCTACTGACAGCCCTAGCAGAGAGATGGTATCCGGGTTCTTCATGTTTTTGGCTACCGACAGGGGAGATGACTCCCACTCTGGAGGATGTATGGAGGATTTTGAGAATCCCCATACAAGGACGGTTGATCACTCCTATGGCCAATCAGGGCCATGCTATGGGACGATTGTGTGGTGACCCGAGCTTCACCTTGGAGAAGGGCAAAGTTAACATCGAGGCACTGCGCCAGATGCCTAGGGCATCTAGACTCACACGGGTTCTAGCTAGAGTAGTTGGTGGACTTCTGCTGTGCCACCAGAGCGGGTGCAGGGTGCCATGGATGCTGGCAGATGTGATCTACGATATGCGGGACCATGGCTACAGGTTTGCTTGGGGCAGCTATGTGCTATGCCGGTTGTACAGGATCCTACATGGGGTCGTGTACAAGGGCGACCGATGTCTGGTGATGACATCGCTCCTACAGGTTTGGTGCTGGGAGCACATTGCAGTGCGAAGGCCGATAGGGCTTCCTCTGATAGGGATTGATGGGGAGAGGCCCCGAGTTTTCTACTGGTGGCTTCGAAGAGGGTCACAGTGGCGGATCGACCTTCCGATGTCCCGGAGACTACTAGATGACCTAGTCCCGGACCAGATCACCTGGAGGCCATGGCGAGGGCACCCAGGGTGGGCCGAGGATGGACAGGAGCTAGCTCGCGTCAGGCGAGTTTGCTGGCTACGGATGGAGAGGGGAGAGGTGGAGCTCCACCGCTATGACCGAGTTTTGAGGCAGTTCGGTCTACAATAGGGGATCCCATCTCTCAGGGATTATGAGTTTTCTCGGACTATCCGGGATAACACCATAGTGAGCGGGGCTCCAGACATGCAGCGCTTCTGGAGTCAGGACTCGGACGATGCCCCCATTCAGCCGGTGGATGGGGACGACGCAAGGGTAGCCGATGGCTACGATGCCTGGTACGCAGGCATCCGCCCTCCTCGGATGACGAGGGCTCAGGGTCCGATACACGCAGTTGTGCATCGGATAGGGAGGCGATGCCAGGTGGCTATGGAGGCGGCCCAGGGTCATGGCGGGAGAGAGCTGAGGAGGCCACAGGCATAGGAGAGGCCACGACAGAGGGAGAGGAGGGAGGCGAGACCCCCTTCTCCATAGAGAGAGAGGCCACCATCGCCCGATAAGGGCAAGGGTGTTGACACAGGAGAGAGTAGCGAGATGGCTACTCTCCGGATGGAGAATATCTGTCTCCAGGCATAGGTGCAGACTCTACAGGATGAGGCTGCACGCCATCGAGCTGAGGTTACACAGCTCAGAGACGAGATTGCACGCCTCAGGGCACGGGGCGGAGGGGCGAGCACTGGGGAGCTGACACGGGCTATTGCCCAAATTACTTTCTACCAGAATTTGTACTATCAGCTGGTGCTAGAGGAGGATAGACTACCCCTACCAGCCAACATCGTAGAGCCGATCAAGATTGGGTCGTCTAGGACTTCGTCCCGATCGAGGACTAGGACTCACAGTACTACTCATACTGCGATGGGGCCACCTCGTCCACCTCAGGGTGGGGGAGGAGATGAGGCTGAGAGCTCGAGGGGCTCTCGAGGCTAGAGGACTGCATTACACTGTATAGATTGATATGTAGGTTTATTATTTTTGATAGAGGATTGAGTATGCCGAGGTACAGATTGTGGCATACCGATCCAGTTTTGATGATGTATATATGCGGTTGATATATATATGAGATGAGATAGTTTTGATCATATGACTTGTGTTATGTGTATGTTTATGATGCTTTTATGTTTGATTGATTGATTTGATAATTGGATTGAGGATTCATGAAATTATGTCATTTTGAAAATTTATAATTTTGATGTCATGCGGTAATATTTTAAATGAAATAATCTGATGTAACAAATTGGTTGTTTGTAATGTGATGTGGTAAAAAATAAAAAGAGACTTCTAACAATAATTTCAAAGGACATTGTCGCTATTATAGACCATTTCATGGAGTCGCTGCTCACTCGGTCGTCAAGCTAATCCCGAGTATAGAAATATTGTTAAAAGTAAAAGAGTGCTTAAGAGACTGTCTTAAGACTTTGGTGCAATGGTGCAAATGATGATGATGATGGTTTGTTTTTCAGATTTTCATAAAAATAGTATGCATGAAATAATGTTAAAATGATTTTGCTAGGCATAAATTCCTAAGTGTGATAAATTTTTTGGATAATTCCTTAGGAATTATACCATCATTGCAAATTTTGAAGGTTGACATAATGACATGAAATAATGAAAATGTGCATGCTTTTTAAAAGCATAATTTGTGTAACATAATGATTTAAGTCATATGGTTTTCATGATTTTTAAATAAATGGGGAATAAAAATTGTTACAATGATTTGCGCTAGGCATAGAATATGTAGGTATAGACTTATACCATCATCGCGAAAATCAAAAAAAAGAGATAGTTTTATTGCATGGTTGATTTTTTGATAAACAAAAAATATGAAGATGAGGACTTGCGCTAGGCATAAAATTCCAATTTTGGTTTTGGAACTATACCATCGTCGCGAAAGTCGACAAAAAGTTATATATATATATGTTTTGATTGTATATTTTTGAAAGAAATTTTTGATTTTTCTATTATATAGTTGTCTTTATGGTAAACAACTGTACTTGAATTATTCCAAACAAGTTGCAAAAATAATATTTCAAAGTATTTTGAAGACAAAAGTTAGATTTATAAGGAATCCCATGTGCATATGTGAATTCATTTCCGATCTTGATTTATCATAATGATACACAAAATCTCTCAAATACAAATGTGTGTGCAATTGCTTTGTGCATTTACCAGTTTTGAGCAAGATAATATGATACAAGTGATTTGAAGAAACCAAATAAGTGTTCATTAACCATGATGTAGATGCATATAACCATACTAGACTACTATGTAGGTCGGATTATCAAGAGCTAGCTAATCCATAAGCAGACATAGGTTAGTACAAAAGAAGGTCGCTAATGTGACGGACATATCACCACGCTAGGAGTTACCCAAGGCCAAGCAGGTTGGGCACAAACCACTTGTTATGGGGCTTACCTCACAGTTTTCGAATAATTGAGAATTCCAGGGATTCAAGCTCATCAACCCTTCTTTTCTTTTCAAAGGGTAGGGAAAGGGATTTTATTGCTTTCTTGCTTTCTTTTGCTTTTCTTTTGAACTTTGCTTCTTTTTCTTTTTGTATTTTTTTTGCTTGATTTTTGAGATAGTGCTTGAAATATTGCTGTAATGATATAAAATAACATTTTTCTTTTCTCTTTTTTTTTTTTGAACTTTTCTTTTCTTTTTCTTTGCTAGGGATACTTGCTCGGATTAGCTGTAGAGCAAGGGATTTTTATTCCGGGTAGGGGTGAGCTTGTCCTTTTGCCAATTCTCAAAGATTCTAGACCATGTGCATGATAGGATAGCAGGGGAAACTTTTCGCTCAAGAAATCACTTCTACTATGTAGCAAAACATGGAAATTACAAATATAATCATTTTATTGTGAAAAGATGTGCTTGGTTTAAGTAAATAACAAGATCAATTCTCTATGCTCAAACTTTATTTAATTGAATTTTGTGGACTTTGATATAAGAGAGATTAGTAATCATGCCAGATAAAATCAAGATATTTATTTTTGTGAGTGTGCAAGTGAGGGATTCCAAATAAATGCTAATTTATCAAAAATAATTTGAAACATATAACTGCAACATTTGTAAGAAAATATATATAAATACTTTTTGAGAAGTTTTGAGAATGTTGACTCTCTCTTTCTTCTTTATTTTGTTTTGGTTTCGAAAGAGTCAAGCATATTGCTGTTTTTATATTTTTATCATTATTTTTTTTTTTGGTTTTATTTTTGTTTTTGAACAAAAAATTTAACAAGTGCCATAAATAAATGCAACAAATAGTTTTGAAGATTTTGATGATTATGAATGTTTTTGGTGTTTTTGAATTTATAAATTTGAAAGAAATACAAGATAGTGATTTTGAACAAATATATACATGGATGAAATGACCAAATTTATACATAGTAACGTTTAAGATGCAAAATATTCATGGGTTCTTTAAGTTCTTTACCATCTAAGGTAGACAATTTGTATGCTCCCGATTCAAATTTAGCAAGTAATAATGTATGGTCCAAGCCAGTTGGGCTCAAATTTACCTTTAAGGTCCTTAGTTGCATTAGTATTTTTTTGAAGATTTTGAGGATTTTGATTTTTTTGTATTTTGATTTTAATTTATGAATTGAAATTGGTGGTATATACAAGATGATCTATATACACTATACAAGGTTATTTGAGTATAGCATGTCTAAGGTTGCTTCAAAATCAAAGGAGGTTTTGAAGGATAATTTGGTTGAGGTGAAGGTAAGGACAAAAGGTGATGAATAAAAGGTAGTGATAACAAAAGCTTTGTTATAATGTAGAATAATGTAGAAAAAGATTTGACTTTTATATGTGGAAAATTGATCATGTTACAAAATAAAATGTAAGAAGGATAAGAAAGTTCTTCATTCTTATTACTATATTCCAAGTCTTGATAAGATGGAAGGAGCAGATGCATATATGAAAGATATGCATGGATGTTATTTGGTAAACAAGGATGATCATATATGGATGAAGAAAAGTGATGGATAGAAGATAATTGTGATAATAGAGAATGTATAGAACTTGATGTTTCAACCGTTAAATATTCTTTAAATGGTGTTGGGTCACCATGTATGGTAACAATTTTATTTGCAAGTTCAAACTTCAAACATTGGTGAAGAGTGGAAGGGACAACCCTCATTGTATGCATCCAAGGACTTCTAAGAAGTAGGTTGTAAGGTGAAGGGCAATATGCTACATAAAATAAAGTATCCAGGATCTTGGATCCAATATTAAAGGGAAGAATTATAGTACCTTGAGCTTCTTGAATTTCATTGTTAAAATATTTTATAATAACATTTGATTCATTACGATCTTCTTCCTTTAATTTGAGTTTTTGGAATAATTGATAAGTGCATAAATTAAGAGAGGAGCCATTATCTACCATGATAGTTTTAACAAGTATTTCTTTATTAGATCTTGTAATGTAAAGATAGTAGTCTTCTTGTGGAGTAGAGGAAGGAATCTCCTCATCATAGAATGAAATATGGTTAACCTCAAGAGGGTTTACACCATTAATTATGTTCTTAGAGAAAATATGATGAGGAACAAATTGTTGGCTAGGTATTTTGAACAAAATTTCCTTATGAGAAATTTGTAATACTTCTAAAAGGGATATCTTTGCTTGAGGATTAATCACTTGTTGTTGGCTATCAAAGTGGATTTCAGATTGAGATTTTGATTCTAAAGATGAGCTTTCTATGCTTACATTCCATTTTGGATCATTCTCTAGAGCCAAAGATAGTTTTGAAGGTTGGTCAAATGAGGAATCCATATCTTGAATATCAGATTGAGTTGATTGAACTTGAGGTTGCTCATTTGTAGTTTTTGTTACAATATTAATAATATCATCATGATGGGACACATTAACATGCAATATTTGATTGGTTTCTTGTTGTTGATAATTGAATAGGGGTTCTTGGGAGATCCCCATGTCTTGATTGATTATTGGTATTTGTTGTGTAGGAGTTTGATTGTTTACTGAAGATTTATAATCAGTTGTAGATTGTAATTCCTTTATATTAAAAAGACCATCATCAATCAAATCTTGAATTGCACATCTTAAATCTTTACAATTTTGTGTCATATGTCCATCTACTCTATGATATTCACAATGTAGCTCAGGTTTAAACCAATCTGTTGTGGTATCAAGTTGTCTTATGGAAGGGAGTTCAATCTTATTTGTGTCAAGTAAATGCTTGAGAATTATATCCATTGGTTGATTGAGCTTAGTAAATTTACGTGATGAAGGTTTTTGAGAGGTTTTTGATAAATGCCTTAGGACTTTCGTCATAAAAGGACCTAATGGTTTCTCACCTCTACTTTCTTTATTATGGGTAGAATGATGACAGGAAGATTGCGAAGCATGAGGTGAGTACATGGTAGAATTGGAAGAATAAGTATTTTCTTGTTGAAATGGATGTGTTGTATTAAGAGAAGAATATTGAAAAGGTGGCGGAGGATTGTATGTGGATCGATAGACATAATATGGATATATGGGAGAATAGATAATATCATTATGAAGAGGATTGGCAAAGGGATTGTCCTGTTGGGGTAAGGATGAAAAATGAGAAAAGTGTGATGGAGGTGATGTTGAATAGGGATGAGGTTGGTCATAATCAACAAATGTATTTGGCTGAATTCTTCCAACATTACTGATGGGCTCATATTGATTTGAGTAAAAACTCATGGTTTCTTTAGTACTTCTAAAAGTAATATTTAATATCTACTATTTAGAATTGAATCTAAAACATACAAACTTGAAATGATGATTTTGTTTTTGTTTTTCTTGTATACATATTATATATATATATATTTTTGTTTTTGTTTTCAAAAGGTTTTAAATGCATTCACGTCGGGTTCACCAAAATGTATCGCTCCAAATTTTTCGCATCCTTACCTTCAGGCTATAGGATCCGTGCCCGAAAGGAGGATGGGAAAAGGATGTCGCGGTACCTCGGACTGAGAGGACTTGCGAAGGTCCCGCCTCTCAAGGGAGGTGTATTTTGATGATTTTTCGACGGATGGTGGGTTCACCAGGAAACATTTAATGGCAGTTTCCACGCCTAGGTTTGGAATGTGTTTTTATGTGTTCATTTTTAGCCTTAAGCATTCATATCCTAGGTTTGGCCAAATGAATCTAAATTAATCTATATGAAAGTGCAGATTTAATGAATACAAAAAACAAATTTAAGACAGAAAAATAGAGAAATTAAGGAAGAATACCTGATCCGGATGTCTGATGGAGATTCTGATGTTTGAAGCAGTCAGGATCGCCTCTGATTTGACAAGATCATCTGAGATCAGACAAGATCGTCTGAGATCTGACGAATTCGTCAGACGAATTTGTCAGAGACCTACAAACAGAAAAATAGATGCAAAATACAGAGAATGCAACTATGATGATGGAGGGAAACAACACAAAATAACAATATGAATACTAAACAATAGTTATGAATAGAAATTCAAACAAATTATGATATTCTAATGACAAATTATGATCTTATCATGCAACTTAAGCTATATGGGTGAACTCCAAATGCAAAATAGTAAGAAATAAGGATAAAACTAACTAAAATGCAGAATAAAATAGCAAAAGGTATAAGAGAAAGCGCAAACTCTGGGCACTGATTGCCCCCAATGCAGATTGCAGTCAAAATCATCTGGAAGCAATGAAATCATCTCGAATTGCGACAGGATCGTCCGAGATTTGAACGAGATCGTCTACGACGATCTGAGCTTGCTCCGGCTGAAAATCAATGAGGTCCCTGCAAGAAAACTTCAAAATAACAAATGCAAAATGATGCTCTAGGTATTCTAATGCACGCAAAATCAAGTTACAGGGAAATTCAGCCAGGGGTTGGGAAGGGAAGGTCCTAAGGATTAAATAGGCTTAGGGGAGTAGTTAGGAGGTTGGAGATCATCCCTATTTGGGAGATCTCCAATGGGGGAGGGTCTCTAACGGTGCGGACACGCTTCTGCCCGGATTAGAGACCCGTTGGAACAGAAGCTAATTGTGCAAAATTAGTTTTGCGACAAGATCGTCCGGACGTCCTAGCCCGGACGAAATCGTCAGATCTGGGGCGATATCGTCTGATCGGCGACGATATCGTCAAACGGTCAAAACAACCTCTAAAAATGGCACAAAAAAGGGGGAAACGGATTACCCGATGGTTAACGGGCGGTTTGGGAGGTTAAAATTTGAATTTAAATTATTTACTAGGATGAATGTAATTACTAGAATTTCACTGTGCCAATTTTAGGGTGCTACAAATAGAGTATCACCAGACTCTTTATTATCATACAATGGGACCTTAGGGTCCCATCGGGTATGCCAAAAAATATTTATCAAAAATACACACCTAACAAAAATGATGAGGTGAAAATGTTTGCATGCCCTGTGAATCTCGACCAACATTGAACTGCTATCACACATAGGAGGTCATATGGTTGATCTTCGGAGAAGGCTGGTTCCTTTTGGAAAGTCTTAGCTAGTTAAACCTAAATTTGAAGGTAAAAGGAGGGCAAAAAGAAAGGGAAAAGAGGCCATATCCATAACTCATAAGGATGGATATAGCTACATCAAGACACATGAACGATAAGCTAACACTACGTGTGGAAATATAAGTGGACTACCTAACATATCAACCATACTTACCCTTATTTGTTATTTTAACACCATGGATTGAAGGTGAATTCCAAAACTAGTAGGTGGGGTGCATAAAATCTAGTATGCAGGATTAGAGCACGTCCACCCAGCTAGCATAAGCAAAAATAAACCCCACCCAATATGAAATGCAAATTCCAAAACTACTGAGTAAAATGCATGAAATCAATTAGAGAAAAATGACTCAAACAACTTTAGCAAAAATAAGCATTTAACATTCAACACAAAGATAAAATAATAAAAACACTTATACTGACCTTTCCATGGTCAGTACTAAGCAGTGGGTGGACAAATTTGAAGATAAAATAATAAAGTTACAGGTCAGTACTAAAGTAGAGTTTCAAAATTTTCATTTCTAAAGTAGAGTTTCAGGTCAGTACTAAGCAGTGGGTGGACAAATTTGAAGATAAAATAATAAAAACACTTATATTTCTAAACATCGTAAGCTTTACATATGAATTGTAATGTCTAAAGAGTCACCCTATGGAATGCCTTACATTCTAGCATATATAGACCCTATAATGAATGTTGCATTGAATACAGTAGGTGGTGGATGAGACTACTAGGTGATACAAATAATTATGACTACATCAGAGGGTGACTGCTGGGAGTACGCTTGTCAGAGTAAGTGATTCTAGACTCTAGATTATTTTGATCTCTTCTAGAAACCCTTTTTAGATAATAAATTACATCTACGTTCCCCTAGGTATTAATTGCATGAAAAGACAAGTTGCAACTGACCCTTTGATTGTTGCATGATTCGATAAAATATTGTGCACTAGGTGAGACACTGATCCTCTTTAATGCGTGTTTACCCTCGTGCACCTTCTTAAATGAAGGTACACACCTTCCTACAAAGGTCCTCGATATTGGTGATATTTGAATGGTGGGTGGGCCCACTGCTTAGTACTGATCTAAAACTCTACTTGCTATTCTCCACCTTCAATAGAGTAGGCTTTTAGGCTTCTTCCCCAACTTCCATATTGGGCACCATTTTGGGGTCCATCGAGGAATGATGAATGCCCAAACCTCTACCAGTTTTTAGCTATAAATAACCTTGCTTCCTACCTTCAGGTGGGACTTTGGGAATAGACTAGGATTGATACTCCCATTTTCCTACCTTATGTTCAAAGGGCAGGTTTTCAAGGTCCCCTAATATTGCAATAGATGCCTATTTTTTTATCCAACATAAATTTAGATGGAATTATGCCTTAACTTCAATGGTGGTAATTCAAGGACTGATTTTGACTTACTCTTGTCCTTCTTCTCCACTTGTTATATGGGGTGGTCATTTGGGATCCCTTTTATCTACCTATTCATCAAGATGAGGATTCAGGTTTTGATGGTAAGGACTACTTACCCATTTCTTCGCCGAACTCCATACTTGGCAAAATTTTACAATTTAACATGGTGGGGTGCCATAATTGATCAAACAAGCCCACCTACATGAAATATATTCCATTGGGTGGTCCTCTAGGGACTACCTATTGACCAATCCACCTAATTTTTCCATCTACCTTGGTTCCACTTGAAGGATCCTTTTCCACCCGTATTGTAACCCACTCGATCAACTTCATCGTATCCATGAGGTTTTCTCCTAGAACTAATCATCCAATTCTCAAGGGGTTGACTTCAAAACTAGCTATTTCTTGAGTGCCACCATCTCACTTACTCAAAAGGGGAAGAGTGGGTGAAAGAGTACAAAATATCACCCACACCAACCCATCAAACACTATGTTTGCTTCCTTCTCTCCCTAGGAGGGGAGACTCTAGTCTAGTATTGTCATGGGTGCAATTGGTTGGAGATTTTATCCAAGGAATATTGGAGTAGTTTGTGTATCAATATTTGAGTGATGATGGAGGTAATTTTTTCTCCATTATTATCTTGAGCAAGAGAAACCTTCTTAGGAAGATCCCTAGGCTTTGGATTTAGAGGAATTGGTAATATAACCCTTTATAGATCTTGATAATGGGTTTAATACCCTACCTAATTAGTCTAGACCTTGGATTCATTTGATTTTTATTTAAACCCTTCCATTAGGAGGGTAGAAGGTTGGTCCTAACTAACAATGGAGTGTGGGGAAAAGGAATCATACCCTTGGCAAGTCTTACCTTTTAATGAAGCCACCAATAGTCTGAGAGCCACATCCTACTCTATGACATTATGTAATTGCTAGTCAAAAATCATTTTCCATAATATTTCTAATGAGGTAACTAGACTCTCACTAATGTATTCTGGTAGGATTTCCAATAGTTCTTCTAGAAATATTATCCAAATAGTTGGTGGCTCTAGAGGTCATAACGAGCTCTTATGTTCCTAGGTAAGGGATAGTCTAGAAAATAGAGCAGTAATTCTTGGGCCTATGGGTTCTTTGGATTTTAGTAGAGTCACCAGGTGAATATAGATTATGCTCTTGAAAGCAAAGAAACTGAGGCCTTCACTAAAACCTCAATCTAGTATCTTCAATAGTGACTTTTTTTTAATGTTTTTCTAGAGCGGAGTTGCTAGGTGAGTGAGAGGCACTTTAATAAGAAAAACTAGGCAAACACCCTCATGATGTCTTATCCTAACTTATTTTTGTGATTTGGGGACCAATGATATGTCACTACGGTCCCACTAGGTGTACTATTAAACTATTATCATCTCCAATTATCTTGGGGAGGAGAGTCACGATTATCTTACCTCACATGGAGTGACACAATAGGGCCTCTCTTGAGAGCACAATATTTGGGTCAATTAGGGGCCTCTAGGAGTATTATACAAGGTCAAATCCTTATTAAGATGTGATATTTAGACACACTTTCAACTCAAAGGGAAAAGAGACATGAGAGATAAAATAAAACAACTAAAAAGGGTAAAAAAAAACTAAGCTAAAAAGGGTGGTAATACGTCAAAGACCAAATAAGATCTTCTTGCACAAGTCTAAATGCTATGTGCCAACATGAGCATTTCATTTTATTGACACAGATGATCCCAAATGATATTTACATACATACACATGCATAAAAAGATGTTTCAGAGCATGATAACCATAGATGGATACTAAAAATAGATGCGTAGGCATCCCATATACACACATATGTAAGTAAAATTCACAAATAGGTAAAGACTACAAACACTTACACACATACAAAGATAGGTTAGAGCATGAAAACCATATATGGATACATTAAATAGATGCATATACCTTTAATATATATGTGTCTATGAACACAAACAACATTACAAAGATTATGCCAGAAGTGGGGGTTTAATTGCCCATAAGCCACTTAGGAGTTGACTACTATACAAAAAGAAATGGAAGGAAAGATTACAAAACTTGTAGATGAAAACTTGTCAATCCTTTACAATGCTAAGACTACTACTATTTATAGAATACAATAGGGAGAGTTTCTCTCCAAAATTGTGCAAATATTTCAAAGTGATTGTCTTGTTGTGCACCAAGTCATCTCTTGATTGAATTCATTGTTTCCTTCTAAGATCTTCAAATTTGGAATCATTAATGTTGAGTTTTTTGTGTCCTTGGATGCTCTCTTGCCTCTGTTATTGCCATGTACCCTGTATAGAGATCCCTAGAGTCTATGCATAGAAAATTAATATCACTTGGCTCAAGGTTTTCTTCCAATATGGTTCCCATCACTTTTTTCTTTAATACATGAATTGCTTGTCTAGTTGCCACATCTTGTCTATAAGAAGTGATTTGTTTATCTTAGAAGACTTTAAACCTTAGCACAATATGCAAGGTCTAGGATCATGGCCCTAGATGGGGGGTATGGGGGACCAACAACCCTCCATGTGGGGTTCATGGGTGGGAATCATCCACAACAGATTTGGTTTCCTAAAATATCAAAGCATCGATAACCTAAGCCTTGGATATTTTCTTGGTCTTCTAGTTTTAGAACTAACTATTGTCCAACCTTAGAATTGTTAGAACTTTTCCTCTGGTCCTTAGACATATTATGTAATTTTTTTACTATTAAAACTTTTGTTCCTTCCTTTTATTTGGACCTTTTAAAACTTCTAATATTTGGATTTTTGTCTTCTTTGTGCATATTAGAACTTTTGATTTGGACTTATAACACTTGATATTTTTCTTCTTGACTACTTTACCTCCACTTCAGACATCTTTCAAGCCTCTCAAAAGGCAACATTTTTTAGTGTAGTGAGAATTCACTACATAACCCATAAAAATTTCTTTTCCACCAAAGATAAGAGCTCAAAATACATAAATGGTAGGGCGATAGCAGCCCCCTCCCATACGAGTGTGGGATCATACTTAGGTAAAATGACTTAGAGGATAGTGCCTTTGTATCCCACTTTTATAACATCCATATCTTTGGTGAACCCGATGGGAAACAGCACTTGGATCCCCATTATTCCTTTTTGACCAAGCCTAAACATTAATAAAGATAAAAAAATAGTCAAACTTTAATAAAGACATCCTTAATGTGCTTGTTTAAACTAAATTACATTAAATTAAGATAATAAGAACATTGATGGCTTTTTAAGCCTTAATACTACCACAAATATCATAGGTTATGTATCACAGGATCAAATATAATATATCCATAATATATTAAGGTCAAGATAATAATAAGAATAGAATAATATGAGCAAATTAATATGTAAAAGAAGGATTATAATATATCAAATAACAATCAATAATATGTAGCAATATTAATATAAATAGACTTAAGCAACATGTACAAAGCATGCAATACAACTTACAATATTAAATGCTCAAAATATATGTAATCTTTATTACTTTTCTTTCTCTTAGAAGATATATGAACTGTAGTTGATGATGATCATTGTCTATCATCTATGGAGTATTATATCCATAATATAGTCATAGTAGTGTGACTCTTTATATACTTGACTATTCCTATCCATATTCCAAGTCTCATGACTCTTGGCTTATCTACTTTCCACTTGCATACTTTATAAACACTTGACACTATAACATATGCACATCTATACATGACTCTTACACTTCTATAACTTGCACACTCTAATATAATAGGTTTGTGCACAAATTTACATTACATATTTATTCTCATACATACAAGACACTTGTGCACATAGATTCAACTTACACTTGCACACTAACATGACACTTATGCATTTCCTACATATTACAACTTTACATTACACTTGTGCATTTCATGCACATTCACACTTACATAAAAGGGGAAATATACCTCACATTCTAAACTATGACTCAATCCTAATATATTAATTAGAAATATAACATGAAGGTACCATGGGGGTACATTAGCATGCACCAAATAATATAATATACTATAGCACCCCCTTGTATTACATTAGTTGGTTATTGGAGACTTTAGTCTTCATTCATGGTCTTCGTCTTTGTCTTCAATTTTCAAATGATATTTCAATACATTTGACAATTTGTTTGAGTTTCATTAGGTTCATCTTCTTGCTTGACTTCTACTTTGAGTTCATTTTCAATTTCTTTAGATCTAGCTTCATGTTCTTCAGTCTTTGTATCTTCAAGATTACAAAATTTTTGAACTCTCTCATTGTCATCAAATTCTTGCATAAGAATCTTTCCTTTGTCTTGAACTTTTGAATCATTTGATTCTTTATTTTCCTATATAGTAACTTTTGAACATTCACTTAGAGAATTATAATAAATTCCTAAGTTATATGAACTTGGAATATCAATATTGCATGAAGAATGAAATATCCTTTCTAGAAATGATCCATCTATTTTCACTTTCTTCTTAAGATATTCAATCAACTCTTTTTGTTTCAAATTCTCATATTTATGAAGCTTAAGTGAAAGCAATGCCATATACATTATGCTACCTATATCTAGAGGTATCATAATATTATCCTTTCCATCATAAGTTTCTTTAATAAGTCTTTCATGTAAATAGTATTCAAATATTTCAAAATTTTCTTCTATGGTTTCACTATAGATTAATTTTGAAACTATATCTATCTTTCCTCTAGATTTTTCAATCAAATTCTTAATCCCAAATTTTATGACATCTAATTTTTCCTTCATAGACTCCATATCCATAAATTTTGTATTGTTTTGATTCCTTTGAAGTAGACAACCTTATAACTCCTAGGTTTAAACAATTCAAATTTACTAATTTAATTCCTATGGAGTAGTAAACCTTGTCTCCCTAGTTTTAGAAACTAATATGAAATTTTGAAAATTTTTGCTTTTCCTAATTTTTGAAGTTGAAATCCTTTTGGTCTCCCAAATATATAAATTTGCAAAAAACTAAAAAAAAAATTAATTATCAGTTTCCTCAAAATAAAACCAAATTAAATATTCTTCAAAAACTTAGATTTTAAAAATCAAATAAATTAGTTGTATTCCTTATCACTCCAAACTTATTAAAAAACTTTCAAAAAATTCATAAATTCCTTATTACTCATGTTATAAATAAAAAAACCGTCAAACCCCACTTTAAATAACTTTAATTCATTAACCTTGTTACTCCAAAAATAAATAGTTAATTAAACCTTATTTCTCCTGCTATGCACATCCCGCTCTATCTACTTTGCTTCATGTTTTCTTCGTGTTCACTTCAAACTTGGTATGCCCTTTCAATCTTCTTAGATGTAGTTTTTCATAGCATGCATGAGAAGAACAATAATTTCCTTGGTTGAGATGTTTTTTTTTTTTGGTAATTGAAAGTTTTATTATCAGGGTTTTGGCTGGGTCCCAGTCCCAGATTTACAAAAACGTTGTGAAAGGGAGTCGGACATAGTTGTTGTAGAATTCATTAGAGAGGAAAGAAACCATAACAGAATGAAGAAGTCCCTCACAGGGGACAGCCGATAGAAACCCACATAGGGGATAAGACATTGAGGGACTCTGGAAACTTACCCACGTAGGGGTGGTCAAACCCAATCTACCACAAAAACAACTCAAAAACATACAGTCCATGAGGAACCAGAATACAAAAAAATTCAGACAGGAGAACAAACCAATAGCCACACTGGAAAATCTCACCCCTATGGATCAGTTTTTGGGGAGAGCTCCTTCTCGCTGTTAGAGATCTCCAGATAACGCTTGAGGGCCGCACTGGTACTTTCGAACACCTTGATGAAGCACTTGATGAACATCCTCACCATACGACTGGAGGCATCTGGGTTGGGGTCAAAATTCCCACTGTTGTCATCAGGGATGTCCATAGGGGATATCTGGATTGACTGGGAGGTGGGAAGGATAAACCTGAAGAACCTGCTAGGAGGGGAATAATTGGCGTAGGCACAAAAAAAAGGGCTCACATGCCAACAAGAGGAAGATGCCTTGCTGGAGCGATGATGCTTAGGTTTGAGAGCGGTCCTAAAATAGAAACCATAGAATTAGCAAGGTTGGGGGGACTCATACCTGACCTGTCTATCATTGTCCACCACATGGGAGACACCTGGCGGGTTCTCATGGTGCCACACCGATAGGGGAGATTGAGTCAAACCCAAATTGGCCAGCTTGTCAGCAAGTTGATTGGCTTCATGGTAAACATGGGCCGTAGACACGTACACCTGCTAGTCGATGAGCATCTTGCTTTCTTGAATCAAAACATGAATGTTCCAAGGGGGGATTTTGTCAGTATTAATGTATCAGATGATGTTTAAAGAATCTCCTTCAATAAGGAGATGAATCCAAGAATCTTTGATCAAATGAAGGCTGTGCCACAATGCCCATGCCTCAGCAATGTTGTTGGTTTGATGATATAGCTTCTTCACAAAGGCGAGGACAATCACCCATTTATGATTTTTGAAGACTCTGCCAGCTTCAGATAAACCTGGATTCTATTTAGAAGCACCATCAAAATTTAACTTTAGAAATCCCACAGGGGGAGGACTCCAGTGGGCCAGCTGTCTAGGATGGGGGGAGGGATGGGGGTTGCTCGGAATGGGAATGTGAAGGGATTGGAGAAGCTTTAGATCAGCCTTATCTATGGGGGATGAAGACCATTGGAGAAGCTAGAAATTTTCAGAAGCGTAAGAGATGACTCTATTTGTAGTGGAAATGGCATCGAGGTGAGAAGTGGTGAAGACTCTGCGATTGCTCTTGAGCAAAATCTGCCATAAGATGTGGTGGAGGCAGATCCTCCAAAGGAAAGCAATATTCGGGTTTCTGAAAGAGGTGGGCCACTGGGTAAAAATATCTTAGAGGGAATGGGGTGGAGCCCACTAGATTTGGAAAAGGGATAGTATGTGGTTTAAGCTCTCACTGGTGAAGCTACACTCCACAAGAATATGGTTGACCGTCTCTGCATTAGACAAACATAGGTGACACTTGTTAGGCATAGGAATGCCATTTCTCATGAGGTTGTCAGTAGTAAGAATTTTTTTTTGAATAGCTATCCATGAGAAGCATTTGACTTTAGGGATGAGACGCTCGAACCAAATCAAATTGGAAGGAAAGGAAGAAAATTTGGGTTCTATCAGGAGGGAATGGGCTGATCTAACTGAGAAATCTCCATTATCAGTTCCAGACCAGACAGGGATGTATAGAGTATCGGTTGTGGGGATGATGGTGGTCTTGAGAAGTTGGGATAAAGATGCAGCAACTTGCCCTTGTTGGGAAATAGTGCTGTCATAGGGAATGGTTTTCCACTTCTAGTGGTCATCATAGTAGTTTCTGACTCACGGTCCCCAACTCCTTTCTAGGAGGGGCCAAAGCATGGACAACTCTGGACTCACTGCGAAGGGTTCTTCTGTTAGCCACACATCATCCCAAAAGTTTATCTCAGATCCCATTCCAAGCTACCATCGAGATCCTTTGGAAATGAGGGATTTGGATTGTATCATCACCTTCCAGAAGGCAGATCTAGAGGATGGTAGGTTATCATCTCTGAAGGATGAGTGATGATAGTATTTGCTTTGGACGATGGACACCCAGCCTGGTTTGGTGTTGGTGAACAGTTTCCATGCTTGCTTCGCCAAAAGGGCAAGATTCATGTTCGTAGATCTTCTGAAGTCGAGCCCTCCCTAGGATTTTGGTTGACAAACAGAGTCCCAACTAACAAGATGAAACTTAATTTTGTCTTTAGGGCCTGACCACAATTTTTTTTTTTGAATCTGCTCGATCTTAGTATGGAAAGATGAAGGAGCCTTAAAAATGGCATGAAATAGACCAAGATGCTCTGGAGAACTGCCATGGTGAGAGTTGCCTTAATTGCCTGGGAGAGAAGTACACCTTTCCATCCAGCAAGTTTGATTTTGAATATGTCAATGACGTTGTCCCACATAGATTCTTTCGGGATTTTTATAAACAGGGGAAGGCCCAAGTAAGAGGTGGGGAGGGTGGAGACTCTACATTGGAGGATGCAGGAAATATTGCGTTGTCGACTGCCAGGAGTGTTGAGGAAGAAACATTGAATTTTGGTGTAATTTATTTCTTGCCCTGTTGCTTTGGCATAATTCTCAAGGATGGCTTTAATGGATTTGTCTTGAACAACAGATGTAGAAGTAGCCGTAATGGTATCATCCACAAATTGCTGGTGGGAAAGAGGGGGAGAAGTGGATGAGGCTTTGATTCTAGTGATCTCTCTAGTGGTGCAGGCATTCTTGAAGGCTCTCCCTAGGGATTTAGCAAGGATTATGAAGAGGAAAGGAGATAGAGGATCACCTTGTCTAATGCCTTTCTGAGTCGTCAAATAGCCTGCTGCAGAACCGTTGACGAGCACCGAGAACCATGGTGTTGATATACATCCTTTAATGAGCTTTATCAAATCTTGGTGAAACCCAAACTTGCCAAGGACTTTGAGAAGGAAATCTCTATTGACCCTGTCAAAAGATTTGCTGATGTCCAATTTGAGAAACATCGCTGCTTTCTTGTTGCAATGGGTGGAATTGAGGGTCTCATGGAGGGATATGATGCTGTCAGTAATGGATCTGCCTTCTACTGAGCTACCTTGATAGGGGTCGATGATGGCAGGGAGGATTTTCTTCAGTCTAAGAGCCATGGATTTGGTGAGGATTTTGTAAATGATGTTGCACAGGCTTATCGGTCTGAAGTCCACCATAGATCTACAGGGGTGAGTTTTGGGGATCAAAGCTATGAAAGTGGAATTGATACCCTTCGAAATGATCTTGGTAGTTTGGAGTTCTATAATGGCCTTGCATATGTCACTTCCCATGATGCCCTAGAAATTTTGAAAGAAACAAGGGGGAAAATCATCTGGTCCAGGGGCTTTGTCATCCTGCATAGAAAATAGGGTCATCTTAATCTCAGCCGGGGAGAGAGGTTGGACAAGGGCAGAATTCATCTCAAGTGTGACCAGGAGGGGAATATTCTTGAGGAGGGATTCCTGTGTGGGCAGGTGGGGAGGGGAGGGATTTCCCATCAGACTACTGAAGTAAGCTACCGCTTTTGCTCTGATCTTGGAGATGTCCTAGGAGACAGAGCCATCAGACAAGGTAAGTTCTTTGATTTTGTTGGAATTTCAGTTTCGAAGCGTAAAGGCGTGGAAATTTTTTTTTGTTGGCATCCCCATATTTGAGCCATAGGGCTCAAGACTTCTATTGCCAATAAGTTTATTCTTTGACCATAATGTTATGGTACTCCGACAGGAGCTCACCTTCCTCTTTTTGCAACTGGGAAGTCCACTGATCATGCTGAGTATTTTGCTCAAGAAGTTTGAGATTGTCTAATATTAACTGTTTGTTCTCGAAGATGTTTCCAAAAAATTCTCTATTCCATTTTTTAATGCTTTCTTTCACTACTTTGAGTTTCTGGGATGCACGAGAAATGGCAAATCCAGAGCAGGGGAGATTACACCACTCAGAGATTCTCTGTTTAAGGTCAGGGTGGTGAATCCACATATTCTCAAATCTAAAGGGAGTTTTGAAAATAGGTGTTTTGTTGGACTCAAGGAGGAGGGGGGAATGGTCAGACCCAATCCTGGGGAGGGTTGTGAAAGAAGTATCACCAAACAGGGGAATAGCCTATTGGGATAAGAAAAATGATCAAGCTTGACCTGGATATGGTCTAACCCTGCTCTTTTGTTGCTCTAGGTGTACTGGCAGCCTTTGATCTAGATGTCCATCAGTTCATTGCTTGAAACAAAATCCTAAAAATCAACAATGCTTTTGGAGAGGGAGGGAATACCACCTCACTTGTTAGAGGAAAACAACGAGGAATTGAAGTCTCTAGATAACATCCACGGGAGGGTGGAGAAAGCATTCTTAAGAAGGGTTATGGAATCCCACAACAACCTTATTTCTAGGGGATTGTTGGGGGCATAGATATTTGAAAGGACCCAAGTGAACTGGTTGGTCGTGCAATGGAAGACCATGTTGATGGTTCTATTGGTAATGGAGACCACCCTTCCTTCAACTTGAAGTAGATCCCATAAGCACAGGAGCCCCCTAAATGAACCTTCGACGGGGGATGAGGCCCACTGGCATTTCTTCCACACTGATTGGACAATGTTGGGGATTCTCGCTGCATCAGATTTGGTTTCTTGGATCATGATGATGGCCGGTTTACAGTCCTTCCTAATGGTGCAAGCTAGCCTTTGTTTTCTCGAACTATTAAGACCTCTTATGTTCCAGGAGAGGATCTTCATTTGGATACTTTGGTGGGTTTCTTACCTCCCTTGCTGGGTAGAAGGGGGTTTTTAGGATTTTTGAGCTCCTCCGTGGGTTGGTTAAACATGTCAGAAAGGAGGGTCGATTGGACTCCATTATCAATCTAGTTTTCTATGTCCTTTCTGAGCTGGTCAGATAAGGATGGTATGCCTCACTTTTTATCACCCCCTATGTCAACAGGAACTTTATTGCTTCTAGTAATGATGGAATTGGAATCCAGGCGGTTGCAGGATGGACTGAGGGCATCCTCAAAGGAGTCCAGGAAAGGGTTGGAAGCAGACAGTGGAACAGTGAGTGAAAGGGGAGGAAGGGAAACTTCGGAGGGGAGGGAAAGGGGGGATGGGGATGGAGGTGGGGTGGGAGAAGAGGGAGGGTTTGGGGAAGAAGAAGGAATGAAATCGGGTAATGAGACAGGTGGGATAGAAGGAAGGGGGGCTATCGGGGAACTAGATGGGGAAGGGTTAGTCCTAGAGATGGGATCTTCATCAACCATAGCAGAGAGAGGATCGAACTAATTAGGGAAGGCAAACAAAGAACATACCTGATCAAAGCTAGAAGGAAGATGATTGGGGCGGGTCTCCTGATTGGGCCCTTGCTTCCCTTTGTCAGCTATTTCTCGTCTAGAAATTTTGGGGGCTCTGGCCACCAAAGGAGCGGTTGATTGCTGAGGAGGGGGGCGCTGTGGCTGACAAGACTCTTTAGCAGGTTTCAACGTAGGACATTGGGACCTAAGGTGCCCTTGGGATTGAAATCCAATGCAAAAGGCTGGTTTGTTCTCGTACTCGATGGCTTGACACCAGTGGAAATCCCCATAAATGAGATTTATGCGAGTGGGCAGCTTAGACGCCAGATTTGCAGAGACGCATAAGCGTGCATAAGCCATCCTGGATCAAGATTTTGTTGTCGGGTCGAAAGCAATCAAGTCTCCAATGTATCCTTCGATACCGCACAAAATGTCTTCATGGAAGAACTGGATGGGGAGGTCCAGGAGGCGGACCCAAATGGGGGCGACATTGATATCCTGAGTTTGGGGGTTGAAACCCTGATCCCATTTTTTAAGCAAGAGGCTTTTCTTATCAAAAAACCATGGCCCTCCCATGAGAATTCTTGCATAGTCCTTCTAGTTGTTTAGCTGGATCAAGAAAAAGCCCTTGGAGAGGGCCACGAACTATAAGATTCCTTGGGTTCACCATTTTAAACCAGCCCATCATCTGATAGACTCCATGTTCGGTCTGCTCCCAACGAATTTCCCAACTAGAGAGGGATTCGATGGATAGTTTAGGTGCCATGCGAGACACCGGGATGATCAGGTTTTTGCTAAAGACCACCAAGGGGGGAGCCGTAGATTCAACCGGTAAAGGGGAGGACGATCCAAAAACTTTTTTTTTGAAGGAAAGCGAAAAAGGGGGAATGAAATTTCCCCCCCAAGGTCATGACCCGCCTGGGTTTGGATCGGGGCCACCACGGTCTTCAGAGGGGTCATCAAGGATTTCTTCAGGCTCAAGATCCGCAGGGCAGGATTGCAAAACCCCCCATTGGATCAAAAGGGACAAAACTGTGGGTGCTATCACTGCTGGTGTGGCTGTCATTTTTCAGAAGGCTTGATGTCTTGAAGACTAGCAAGAGAAATGATATCTCCCACCACCTTGGTTGAGATGTGTTGTGGCTGATCCACAACACACCCCAAAATTGGGGACCCACCTTTTTTGCATGCTTTCAAAGAAAACTGCAGTAGCCCAGATGCTCAAAATCAAGGAAAAAAGCAAAATTTCACAAAAGGGAAAAAGTTGTCGCGATATCGCGACATGTTGCTCCGTCGCGGCCGAAAATAAAAAGTTGTCGCGATATCGCGACATGTTGCTCCGTCACGGCCGAAAATAAAAAGTTGTCGCGATATCGCGACATGTTGCTCCGTCATGACTAAAAATAAAAGGTTTTCGCGATATCGCGACATGTTGCTCCGTCGCGGCCAAAAATAAAAGTTGTCACGATATCGTGACATGTTGCTCCGTCACGGCTAAAAATAAAAAGTTGTCGCGATATCGCGACATGTTGCTCCATCACGACCAAAAATAAAAAGTTGTCACGATATCGTGACATGTCACGTTTTTGCAGCTAGGAGCAGTAGAATGCATCATGAAGAGAAAATGTCGCGATATCGCGACGTGTTGTAAAATCACGGTGCAAGGTAGCAAGAGAAGAGTCAATGCAGAAGTTGTCATGAAATCGCGACATGTCGCGTTTTCGTGATGAAACAACGAGATGGTATGGAAAGAGAAAGCGTCGCGATTTCGCGACAGGAAGCAGCCAAGGGATACGAAGATGAAAGGCATCGTGATTTCATGACAGAAAGCAGCTGGACAGCCCGAAACAAAAAATTGTCATGATTTCATGACAAGAAGCAGCGAGACAGCCTGAAAGATAAAAGCGTCACGATTTCACGATAGAAAGCGGCCAAGTGGTATGGAACAAAAAATTGTCATGATTTCATGATAGAAATCAGAAGATGGTGCAGAAGAGAAAAGTGTCACGATTTCGTGACATGTCGTGATTTCGTGACATGTCACGTTTTCATGGCTAAGTGCAACAAAACCCAACGATAGAGAAAAACGTCACGATTTCGTGACAGGTTGCATCTGCATAGCCCGATAGCATAAAAATGTCACGATTTCGTGACATGTCTCATTTTTGCTATGCATGAAGGCTGACAAGGCTGCATATAGGAAAATGTCATGATTTCATGACATGTTTCATTTTTGCTGTGCATGAAGGCTGACAAGGTTGTTGGCAAAAAAGTGTCACGATTTCGCGACATGTCTTATTTTCACGGTGCAGGTGGAAGAGCAAAGTTGCATGCAAAAAAACGTCGCGATATCGCGACATGCTATTTTTTGTCACGATTTACAGGGGGCAGTTACGGAACATGCAAAGGAGCGTGGAACACGTGGCATAAAAGTGTAAGGGTTACAGAAGCATTACAGTTCACCAAGAATATTAAACGTTTAAGACATCGAACAAAAAGTCAAACGAAATGATGCAATCTGGGAAACGAAACGAACCGTCATGGAAGGAGAAGCAATTTGCCAGCAAGTATAAAATGCAGAGGCACAGATTGGTACGGGGGTCGAAAACTGTTCAGAGAATATTGTAGGAATGAAGGCAAGGCCTTGACACTAGGTTTTTCTGATTTCTTCACATGGTGGTCGAAAATCGCTGCGAGCAGGGTTGCAGAGTTGAGGGTGATGAGCCATTCTGGGCCTCGCTCTGGAGTGCTTTTCTTCCACTTTTTTTGGTTTTGAGAAAAACTAGAGATTCTGTTATTGTAAAATGACAAATATTTAATGCAGAATTGTTCAGAAATTTGCATCTTATGGGCAAGAAAGAAGGAGTCATTTTCTGCATGCAAGATTAAATGTCTATTTTCCCTTTTCAGATTTTAGGCTTGTAAATGTAGTTGATGCAAGTATTTTCTTGGTTGCTGCATGCGAATGCTTAAATCTGAAAACCTCATTCAAATCCCTAGGAGCCAGCACTTAGCTTATCCGGATTGTGCTTGTTTTGCAGGTCCAATAGGTTAGGTTGCATGCATGGAAACCTCATATCTTCGATTTTGTCGAAATAGGATAGCATCAGACTGAATGTGTTCTATTTTTAATTTTTTGCATTTCTTTTTCATTTTATTTTATTTTTCCTAAAGGTTTAATTTATTTAAAATGAACATTAAAAAATTACAAAATCTAAAATAAAAAAAAAAAACAATGAACAATCACTAAAGTTTCATGGTGAAATAAACCAACATTGCCCCTTGTTTACAGTTACTTGCAATCACTAAGGTGTTCCAAGCATTTAAATTGAATATCTTTATTTGAGATTACTAATACTCAGTTGCAAATGCTAATACAACGGAGACCTTGGAGAAGTTGTTTGTTTGACTTCTTTGCAAGAGGGGATTTGGGAGTCCAAATCCTAAAGGAGAGTTGTACTTTCACAAGTGTGTGAAAATACCACTCAACATTTTGGCGCTAGAAGGAGGGCCTGAACCGGTTTATTTCAGTGTGATTTAAATGCTATAGGGATTTAAATTTTGAATATTTCATGCCCTATTGGTTATTATCTTTAGCCCTCTTTTAACAATACAACATTGTACTGTTAAAAGGAGGACATGAATTGCTATGCATTGTTCTAACGTTTTTTGATTGTTCATACAGGAATAATGTGTCTTGATTGGATTTAAAAAAAAAAAAAAAATTTCTTGACTAACGAGGTTGTCTCCATGCAATTACTTTCATTTGATTTTAATGGATACATTGCTTGGTTGATGCTAACATGATTGATATTTGCTAGTCATTTCATGCTTATTTGTAAGGAATTATTTTGTCTAAAATGTATTGGTTGTCGGTATTATGCTCTTCACTTGCAGTGTAATGCGATCTTGTGAATCAAAAGCCTACAACACTAGGAGTATGCTCTTCACTTGCGCATATGCGATCTGGTGAACCAGAAACTAATTTACATTTTTAGAATATTGCTGTGTCATGGTTCCTTCTTTATTGATGACTAACAAATTGGTTTTGAAATTATTCTCCGAGTTTCATTAATGGCTACAACTGCAGGAACGTGGTATGGGATACATGCTAATCCTTTGAATATTAGTGGAGATTTTCATGATTTACCCAAGAATGTAGAAAAGCATTTGCCCAAGTTTAAACACAATGGTCCAACATTAGCCGAGGAACATATTCAAGCCTATGTGGATATCCTAGTCAGATGGAATGTTGAACATGAGGATGTGGCATGTAGAATGTTTCCTGGAACCCTAGATGAGGTGGCATATGATTGGTACATCAATTTACCCGTTGGTTCTATTACATCTTGGACTCAATTGAAAGATAATTTTATCAATCAATTTAGGTTACTCATTGATCCTCTCACGATATATCAACAATTTGCTTCTTGCAAAAGAGAACCTAATGAGCCAGTGAGAAGTTTCAACTTGAGATTTCAAAAACTTTATGCGAGACTAATTTCTCCCTATACTATTGAGGAAAGTGGTGCTCTTCAAATATACTTTCGAGCATTGGATCCATTGTTTGCCATATTTGTTAGGATGAATCCCTTGGTTACTGATCTTGCATCGGCCTACACAGAAGCTATGATTGTAGATCAACAATTGAGGCCACAAGGTTATGGAATGGAGCAATCAACTATGGTAGGACAACTAGGGGCTTGCAATCAAGCCTCGATGGTAAATCAAGCATGGGCACAACAAAATTTGATATCAAATGTTTTTCCCTACAATCAACTTTATCCTACCATACCAACTTATGCTCCCACGTGTGCTTATACAAGTACTTCCATCCATCCAACTATGCCTCAATTAGAGAATCATGTGGTCACTCATGGAACCATTGCAACAAATGTTCAAGCTTCGTCCATGGATATTAATCCAACTAATCCTACTACTTCTACCACTCAACCCAAAGAGTTTGTATCGAAAGTAAAAGAGCAAAAGAAAGTGGTAAAGAAGGTATGTAGGCATGTTCCATCACAAAAATGAGCACATCAATGTATGCATCCAAATCATCCTAATAAGAAAATTCGTAATGCCGATCTTAATGATGTTTCATGTTATGCTTCTTCAAGTGATACAAGAAATTTTGAGGTGACTCACGTTGAAGTGAATACCTATTCGAAATGTCTTGAAGAGCATGAAGATTTTGGAGAAGAAATTCTATGGATGGGTAACAAGAAGTTGGAATCAAATAATCACCATCTTGTTTTGGAAAATAAATATCCAGAATCATTACCCAAAAAGGAGTATTTGGATGAACAAACTTATGTGGATATGATTTGGGCAGATGTACTTGCAAAGGATTGGAGCAACTATATGACACGAAATTCAAAAATCGATCCCATTGTAGAAGCTCCTAAGTCATCACAAGTGGCTGAAAATGAATTTGAAATAAAATCAACAAATGAAGTTGAAGACATAATCGAATTTCACCACTTGTTCTCGAAAGGCACTTTGGATGATGCTCTCGAAAGTGATGACCAAGAGGATCCACACCTTCCAAATTGTGATAAAATTGAATCATGGGTTACAAATTTGGATTATGATAGCCTTACCAATTTGAATTCAAGAAATAACCCACTTTTGGAAATAACGGGACCATCTAAGGAAGGTGAAGATGAGTTGGATGAGAAACAGAGTTGATGAATCAGAAGATGAAGAAGAAATACTTGAACGCCACAACTTGAACTTGGAAGATGATTACTATGATTCGTGGAAGAAATGGGAAGAATATTATCAATCTAAATCTTCTAACAAACTTGTTGTGTCAATTAATATGCAGGATAACTCAATTGCTTCCTCACATGAGGATACTATAAATCCTGTACAATTTGAGAAAGTTTTGGAAGAGAAATTCGAATCTCATCAAATTTTGGAGCATGATAAGGATTCTACAATCATGAATCAAGAAAGAGAGTCACTTGCTTTAGATTCCTTTGAAAGAAAAGAAGTTGAAACTCTTGATCCACTTACTTGTGCTACAACGATTATGTCATTTCAAAATGAGAAAATTACAAAACCTAAATCATTTGGGTTTGATATCATTGATGATCCAATTGAAAATCCCACGTTATCCAAAACAACCCAAGTGATTGATCATGGAAATATGTTAGTTAACCCACCCCTAGATAGACAAGACTTATGGTTTGAAAGGGATGGACACGTGTTCAATTGGGTACCTAAGTTTGGTGCCTTTGATAAACAAATCATGGAGAAAGAACAAGTGCTACATTATGATGAAATGCCATTGAAGGTGAATGAAGAACAAGGATTAATTCCTAACCACACCTTTGATAACATTACTTTAATGAATGAAAAGGAGCTTGATGCATTTAAATTGCTAAATCAAATTCATCAACAATTAATTCTTGAACCTAGGATAAAAGCTCCTAATGATCTCAATGTGGTAAATATCCTAGATGCTTGCAAATTGTTACACAAATTTGATTGGCCTACAAATTTGGAAAATGATTTGGCTTTAAAATTTTTAGAAATAGGCTCTTGCTTACAAAGTCTCATTTTGGATAAAGAGAGCCTAGTTCTAAATCATGAATCGAACTATGAAATGGATACTTTCAAGAATAGACAAGATAAAATTGAATATCATTTATTGTCTAATCATTTTAGTATTTTAACGCTCACCTATGAGAGTACTAATGGAATTAAATCTAATTGGTGGGGTGAGCAAGGGAAGTTAAAAGTTGGTGCATGGTGTGGTCTAATATTGTTTTTGGTGGATTCCTACAACACTTGGCATGTATATCACCTTATATTTTTGTTGAAGTGTTCTAATCATGTTTGGGATCCAGGAAAGTAATAGTCCAAGCTTGGCATCATCTTGTACTATATTGTATATAGATTTTGGTTTTGGTTTGGGTTTGTGTTTTCAAGTTTCATTTTGGGATTGCATTTTGGTTTTGGATTTAAGTTTTGATTTAAGTTTGTGTTGGTCCTTTGGACATGTTTGGTTTGTTTTGATAAAAAAAAAAAAAAAGAAGAAAATTTGAGATGTCAACTTATGCCTAAAATCAGGAGAATATGAAACATTGGAATTGTGTTGTAGAAAGCTCCACAAGTAACACAAACATTTAAATAATATCGTTTGAATCTTGTGATGCATGAAGTTGTTAGTTTTGCACATTATGGTAAAATAGATGATATATTCCAAAAGAAGCAATGCATTCATATCTCATGTCATATTCCACATTGCATATACATGTCATCTTAGTTACATTTTCATTCCATGGGCAATTATTGAGAAGGTGTTGAATCCTCTTAGGATTATTACATAACATATATTAAAAGGATCCTAAGGTTGGGAACTGCTGCCCAAACTATCTTGAACCAAGCACATTCCATGCACATTAAAAAGAATCTTGAGCAAAATGGTCAAAACCATACTTGGATGAAAAGGTGAGGTGAAAAGAATATTTCATGTCTGTCCTATCATGCAACATAATCCTTAAAATAGTGGTTTTTACCACTTCCATAATGCTTAAAGCCTAAAATCAAAGTAGTAAGGATAGGGTTAAATCCTCATCTCGCTTAGGTTGAGGATCCAATTCCCCAAAGCTCTGATTTGACCTTCATGGAGTAGTAAGGATAGGGCATAATTCTCATCTCACCTAGGTTGAGAATCCGATTCCCCAAAGCTTCCATTTTTCCCATTTCATCATAAAACTTGGATGGAGGGATCGTACTACATGTCCTCTGCAAAGGATGGGTAGTCATCCCAAAATTCCAAGAAACAAAAATAAAATTAACTGTTTCCCATTTCATCTCCATCTTGGATTGGAGGGATCGTACTACATGTCCCTAGCAAGGATGGGTAGTCATCCCAAAGGTCCAAGAAATAAAAAATTAATATTTCCCATTTCATCTTAATATTGGATTGGAGGGATCGTACTACATGTCCCTAGCAAGGATGGGTAGTCATCCCAAAGGTCCAAGAAAAAAAAAAGAGAAGAATGAATGAAGCCAAGTCATGGATTATGGGGTTAAGTATGCTCATGCGTGGCAACATGTCTTGTCTAAAAGCAAGACCACTGATTGCTCATATGGATAGACTAGCTTGACAATTTCATCCATAACTGGTTAAATCATTTTGTTCAAGATGAGGTAATGAACTCCAAATCAGAATAGTAAGGATAGGGTTAAATTCCCATCTCGCTTAGGTTGGGAATCCTATTCCCCAAAGTTCTGATTTCACTCACACTTGCACATGGGTTCAAGATGGTAGTGACACATAACCAACTTTGGGATCTAGTAAATTAATTCAGTATACATATATTTGGTCCTAAGAGGGTTTGACAACTTGAATATGTTTGTTCATGATATTAGAAGGTTTGAGCCTTTGTAAAGCAGGTTGTTATATCTCTAGCATCTTCATCATGCATCAAATCCTGCACAAATCATTCATAGCCTTGCATACAAATCATAAGTAAAACTGACAATGGAATGTTGATCAAGTTCAAATGATAGGGAATGAAACACATTGCACACACCGAGCTGATACTTATGATTCTGATGTTTCATGTATTTCTGATCTATCGGTATTTGTTTATCTTTATGTGCTGACGCCTGTATCTAAGCTTGTATATTTCAGGTTGGGTTCTCACCAAAATGCTCAGGAGCATTTGACAGCAGAGTCACCATTTGTTGTGGCTGATCCACAACACACCCCAAAATTGGGGACCCACCTTTTTTGCATGCTTTCAAAGAAAACTACAGTAGCCCAGATGCTCAAAATCAAGGAAAAAAGCAAAATTTCACAAAAGGGAAAAAGTTGTCGCGATATCGCGACATGTCGCTCCATCGCGACCGAAAATAAAAAGTTGTCGCGATATCGCGACATGTTGCTCCGTCGCGGCCGAAAATAAAAAGTTGTCATGATATCGCGACATGTCGCTCCATCACGGCTGAAAATGAAAAGTTGTCGCGATATCGCGACATGTTGCTCCGTCGCGGCGAAAAAAAAGTTGTCACGATATGCGACATGTTGCTCGCCGGGAAAATAAAAAGTTGTCACGATATCGCGACATGTTGCTCCGTCGCGGTCGAAAATAAAAAGTTGTCGCGATATCGCGACATGTCACGTTTTCGTGGCTAGGAGCAGCAGAATGCATCATGAAGAGAAAATGTCGCGATATCGTGACGTGTTGTAAAATCGTGGTGCAAGGCAGCAAGAGAAGAGTCAATGCAGAAGTTGTCGCGAAATCGTGACATGTCACGTTTTCGCGATAGGAAACAGTGAGATGGTACGAAAAGAGAAAGCGTCACGATTTCATGACAGGAAGCAGCCAAGGGATACGAAGATGAAAGGCATCGCGATTTCGTGATAGAAAGTAGCTGGACAGCCCAAAACGAAAAATTGTCATGATTTCATGATAGGAAGCAACGAGATAGCCTGAAAGATAAAAGCGTTGTGATTTCACGATAGAAAGCGGCCAAGTGGTACGGAACAAAAAATTGTCACGATTTTGTGACAAAAATTAGAAGATGGTGCAGAAGAGAAAAGTGTCACGATTTCGTGACATGTCACGTTTTTGCGGCTAAGTGCAACAAAACCCAGCGATAGAGAAAAATGTCATGATTTCATGACAGGTTGCATCTGCATAGCCCGATAGCATAAAAATGTCATGATTTCATGACATGTCTCATTTTTGTTGTGCATGAAGGCTGACAAGGCTACATACAGGAAAATGTCATGATTTCGTGACATGTTTCATTTTCGCTATGCATGAAGGTTGATAAGGCTGTTGGCAGAAAGTGTCATGATTTTGTGACATGTCTTATTTTCGTGGTGCAGGTGGAAGAGCAAAGTTGCATGCATAAAAATGTCGCGATATCACGACATGCTATTTTTTGTCACGATTTACAAGGGCAGTTACGAAACATGCAAAGAAGCATGGAACACGTGGCATAAAGGTGTAAGGGTTACAGAAGCATTACAGTTCATCGAGAATATTAAATGTTTAAGACATCGAATAGAAAGTCAAAGATAATGATGCAATCTGGGAAATGAAACGAACCATCATGGAAGGAGAAGCAATTTGCCAGCAAGTATAAAACGCAGAGGCACAGATTGGTACAGGGGTCAGAAATTGTTCAGAGAATATTGCAGGAATGAAGGCAAGGCCTTGACATGTTTTCTAATTTTCCTTCCACATGGACTAGTGAAAAACCTTTGGGAGCAAGGTTGCAGAGTTGAGGGTGATGAGCCATTCTGGGCCTGCTTTGGAGTGTTTTCTTCCACTTTTTTTGGTTTTGATAAAACCGAAAGATTTATCTATTGTAAAATGACAAATATTTAATGCAGATAACATTTCAAAAATTTGCATCTTATGGGCAAGAAAGAAGGAGTCATTTTCTGCATGCAAGATTAAATGTCTATTTTCCCTTTTCAGATTTTAGGCTTGTAAATGTAGTTGATACAAGTTTTTCTTGGTTGCTGCATGCGAATGCTTAAATCTGAAAACCTCATTCAAATCCTTAGGAGCCAGCACTTAGCTTATCAGGATTGTGCATGTTTTGCAGGTCCAATAGGTTAGGTTGCATGCATGGAAACCTCATATCTTCGGTTTTGTCGGAATAGGATAGCATCAGACTGAATGTGTTCTATTTTTAATTTTCTGCATTTCTTTTTCATTTTATTTTATTTTTCCGAAGGTTTAATTTATTTAAAATGAACATTAAAAAATTACAAAATCTAAAAAAAATGGTTACACCAGGGCATAGGTAATATTGTAGACTTCAAATATGCACATTAAAATTTCACTTTCAGAATTATTAGTATTTTCATAAATTCATCGAAGTTGTTGTTTTATTGCAGATCTTTAAAAATCCAAAAATGGAAATTTTCTTTGCTGGGCTGATTCACATTTGTTATTCTGGTTCAATGAACAATCAATAAAGCTTCATGATGAAATAAACCAACATTGCCCCTTGTTTACTGTTACTTGTGTAGACACCAAAATCCAGCCACTTGCAAGTCATCTATACCTTCCTGTCAGCCACATGTCGGTCATCCACCTTCCTGCCATTATTTGGCCCAAATTCGCACTTTCCCGCCATTATTTGGCCCAATTTCACCTTTCCCGCCATTTTTCATCCCCAAATTTATTTAAATTAATATTTATATATATTTATATATTAATATTTTAATATATATATTTAAATAATAGTTTAAGTGATTTAATCTGAGCCGTCCATCCTTCATTTAATCTCATTCGTCCATCCATCTTAATCCATTCCACAACCAAGATTTATTCTCTACCCTTGGATCCGCTTTAATCTTAGCCACACGTTCAAAGTGTCGTTAAAACCCTAAAGTGTGCCCTAAGAGTGGATTATAAATCGAGTCACTTTGATGGCTCAAACCCTATCTATGTCTGCTACCTATCTTCTTTGCCTAGGTCTTTTGCTACTTCTATCTCTGATTCTAATTCTTCTACGTTATCTCCTTTCTTCCGCTACCCTTTCGCCGCATCTATCACCGTTTTCGTCGCCGCTTTCGCCACCATTCCTTCTGCAGCACTCTGTAGAATCTCCCATTCCTGTCGCAAGTGCCCACGGGAATTTACCCCTTCACCAAGTGCCCACGGGCATTTACCAAGTGCCCACGGGCGTTTAACAAGTGCCCATGGGCGTTTACCTTCACCACAGACTCAGACCGACGTCTGTAATCCAGATCCAGAAGCACGCAGGCGTTCGAAAAGTGCACCAGGGCGCCTTCCGTAGCCTATTCTGACAACAACATTACTTCCAGGTGTCGTCTGGTCTAGCTACATTAACAAAGAACAGGTATAAATTAGTTTAAAGCAAGTAGCCGTATTTTTTTTTTTTTTTTTTTGCGCTTTTTTTTTTTTTTTTTTGAAAAAAAAATTGTAACAAATTTTTGTTTTGTTGTTTTGCAGCTTAGGGTGTTAGAGGCACGACATCGATTCTCCCCTATCATTCCGGGGATGAGGAGGTCATTGTCCCAGGAAGACTAGGAGACATTGGAAGCAGTAGGGCTAGCGGAGGCAGCCCGGTTGGAGGTAGTTCGGGCAGATGAGGGGTACCTCTCGGCTTTGGCCGAGAGGTGGGATCCAGATCGGGGGACGTTCTAGCTCCCAACTGGAGAGATGATGGTGATGCTTGAGGATGTATACCGCATCCTCAAGGTGCCCGTGGAGGGGGCACGGGTGGAGGTTGGACGAGATAGGGCCACGGAGATGGCCAAGTTGTTTGGGGATGACTAGAGGGAGATCCGAACGGAGAGCGGGGGGATTCCTTACTTGGCCATGTATACGGCCAAGGAGTTGGTAGCGGTGGAGGCTCTGATGATGTTCGTATTGGCCAACATTGTGGCCTCGAACAACACCGGGTGCAGGTTTCCATGGAACCTGATGGGTGTAGTGAGCGAGATGCTCACTAATAGGGTAGTGTATGCTTGGGCACCCATTTTATTGGTGCAGGTGTACCGAGAGTTGTATGAGGTTCGGAGATGAGGTCGAAAAGGCCTAGGCTACAGTTTGGTTCTCCAGTGTTAGGGCTGGGAGCACTTCAGAGTGGCTCGACCGGAGGGGTTGCCATGTGCTTACTAGGACATGAGCCAGGCTTATGGTAGGAGATGGCTAGTGGCGGAGGAGAGACAGCCGAGCCGCCCCGTGAGATCGGGGCAATGGTATAGGAGTTTATGGGCAGACTTGATAGATGCCCAAGTCATCTGGAGGCCCTAGTGGGAGGCGAGGTGGATCGGTGATGGAGAGCATATGAGGTGGGTGCGACAGGCTAGATGGGTAGTGGGTCGGGGCCACAATGAGGTGGAGTACATACAGATGTCTCGAGTGCTCCGCCAGGTCGGATTGAGACAGGATGTCCCCGGTGAGCCAATGCGCTACCGGAGGCATAGATCAGAGGGGGATTTTCCGTGTGCCGAGCCATGGAGAGAGGCGATAGAGGACGATGAGGACATGGAGATCCCGAACATGGACGACGTCGAGGTAACAACTGAGCATGCAGCATGGATGGCCGTAGAGCCGAGGTGGGAGCCACCATTAGTGGCTGTTGGAGCTAGAGAGGACGAGGGAACCGTAGAGGTTCCCAAGCGCAGGGAGGGTCCCCACCTTCGAGCTGACAGTCGAAGGCGAAAGGGGAAGATGGTGCGACAGGCACCGGGGAGCAGAGATGATGAGGAGGATGATGGCGAGGGCCTAGGAGAGGATGCTGGAGAGACTAGAGAGGTACCCCCTAGCAGGCATGAGGATGATATGGCACAGCTGTAGCAGCAGATAGCAGAGCATGATGCTATGCTAGCGGTTCGAGATGAGAGGATAGCTCGGTTGGAGCAATAGGTTGCAGAGCAGGATGCCCTGATAGCTGTTCAGGAGGGGAGGATGGCCCAGATGCAAGCAGACTTGGATGGAGCGACTAGGGTGCCCCAGGATGACAAGGTGATGAGACTCCAGGTAGAGCTAGTGGAGTGAGAGTGACGACACAGGATAGACATATCTAGACTTAGGTCTAGGACTCGTTACATTGATGCTCTGGAGGACACATTGTTTAGGCATCACATTGTGTTTCCTGATCCTCCATCCTCTTTTGTCTCTAGGCGTAGTGATTCTAGGCACACCACTAGGTCTAGGGCTCCTACTAGGTCACAGGGGTCCTCTTTTGATGGTTAGCTTAGTGCTTAGATGCACTCTTTATGAGCCTTGGTGCTCTATTGTATTTTGTAGCCTTTTGGCATTCACTGTACGTTTTGATATTTATACATATATATACATGGCTTTTATTTTTAGTGTTTTACTTTCTTTTGTGTGAATGCCTATGTTTTTGTGATGCATGTTTTTATATGTTTTAATGTTTTTGATGCATATGTGATGGAATGGAATGCAAACTTATAGATGATTAATGCGAGACTAAGTATATAACATACAAATCTATGGATGATTAATGCAAGACTAAGTAAATGAAATATGCACTAAGAAGCACTCATACTTTTAGATAGTTAGATTTAGCGAACTGTTATCATAATTGTTTAATCAGGGGCACCGAACTTGGTGGCTTGTGAATGGATGACATATGGAATGACATGACTATGGAAGAAGATATGGAGGACGATATGGAAGAAGGTATTGAGGAAGACTATTTTACAAAGACTCAAACATGCTAGTGGTATCAAAAAAACTTACTAACACTGCCTAATTCAACTAGGACCAAATGTGTGTGCATGTGAGTTCATTAACCAAATTAGAAGCATGGTAGTGACTCTAGGCAATCAAAAACCTATGTGTGTGCAAGTGTGTTCATTAACCTCATCTTGCATAAATTAAGTAACCCTGTTATGGAGAAGACCCCGAAGCTAGTTTGTCCGTATGAGCATTCAGAGGTCTCTCTTTGAGGAGAGACATGTCGCCACGCAAATGAGTATACTCCACTGCCAGTCAAGTGTCTATAGCCCCGATGAAGGTTAACTCCATAGTCCATGTTGTTTTTGACCTTTGTAAGCCTTGGGGATGACTACCTATCCGTCTGACTGGACAAGTAGTACGATCCTTACAACTTATTTGGGATCGGTGGTGTGTGAAAAATGTTCATTTCCTTAGAGCTTTGGGGAATCGGATTCTCAACCGAAGTATGATGAGAATTTTACCCTATCCTTACTACTGTTTATATTTATATTTTGTGATTTGCTTGTGATAGTGGTAAGAACCTCTGTTTTATGGACTATGTTTGCATGATAGGACATACGAGGATTACACTTTTCACTTCAAGGCACAACCCAAGGATGGTGTTATCTCTCTTTGACACAAGATGTTTTTAAGATGTGAAAATGTGATAGGTTCAAGACCGCTTTTGAAATCATTTCCCAATACTCAAGATTTTATTTAGTGTAATTTGTGCTATGGCCCTAGAGAATTTTGACATGCATTTCGAAGTTTGCTTAAAACAATAGGAATGGCTGAGTGATCGAAAACATTTTGGTAATGTAAATATGTGCAAATGGAAAATGGGTGTACGAATGACAATTCGGTTTGATGGATTTTATGAAGGTGCCCCTGATTAAGGCAACATGACTTTTGCTTGACCAAATTTTATATCCAAAAGATAGAATGGTCTCTAACATGATATGCAACTATGGCTTAAAATGAGATGTTATGGTTTTGAATGAGATGTATGCACATGAAATGCAATGTTTTTGAATGAGATGTATGCAACTAACAATGAAATGCAAATTCTTTTTATTTTATTTGTTTTTTTTACAAGCCATGTATATATGTACATATAAAATTCAAACTATGCATAAAATGCCCTCAAGTGTATAACATTAAGTGGTTCGGGTTCTTCCTCTCCCTCTAAATTGGCAAGTCTATAAGTTCCATTACCCACTCTTTTAGTGACCATATATGGACCTAACCAATTAGCCATGAATTTATCTCGAAGATGCGGCAATGCATTGGTGTTTTGTTGATTTTCTTTAAGGACAAGATCCCCTACTTGAAATTCTCTTAGATGAACTTTGGCATTGTAAGCACGTTTCAATCGGTCTTGATAAACTCGCAAATGCTCTAAAGCATTGATTCGTTTTTCATCTATGAGTGTGAGTTGATCAAGACGTGCTTGTCTAGCAGTATCATCATCGATAAATTCTTGCAAAGAAATTCACAAGGAAGGGATCTCGACGAGGCGGAGCTAAGACTGGCGGAGATGCTAAGTACTGCTTGATGTCATCAAAGGCTTTCTGACATTCATCTATCCATGAAAATTGTACCCCCTTTTGTAGTAGGTGGCAAAATGACCTACATTTATTAGAAAGTTGTGCAATAAAGTGACGGATTGAATTAATCTTTCCTTGTAAACTACGCAACTCCTTCAAATTAGTTGGGGGACACATTTCCATAATGGCTTTGACCTTGTTTGGGTCCACCTCAATACCTCGTTTAGAGATAATAAAACCTAGGAGTTTTCCTGAGATAACACCAAAGACACATTTCTTAGGGTTCAAACTTACTTTATGTTCTAGAAGCCTATCAAAAAGTTTTTCCAATACATCAAAATGCTCTTGTCGAGTTTTGGATTTTGCCAATAAATCATCCACGTAATCTTCGATAATCTTATGCATATAATCATGGAAAATATAAGTCATGGCTCGTTGATAGGTTGCACCTACGTTCTTAAGGCCAAAGGGCATCACCCTGTAACAAAAAGTTCCCCAAGGTGTGGTAAATGTTGTTTTGTGTTGATCCTCAGGGTTTATTCGAATCTGGTTGTATCCTAAAAATCCATCCATGAACGAAAGCATTTCATGACCAGCGTAGGTATCGACAAGAGTATCAATGTTTGGAAGAGGAAAGTCATCCTTAGGACACGCTTTATTTAGATCTCAAAAATTGGTGCAAACACGTATCCCCCCGTTAGGCTTGCGAACGGGTACCATGTTAGAAATCCACTCAGGATAATCAATCGGGATGACAAATTTAACATCCAAAAGTTTTTGAATCTCCGATTTAACTAGGAGGGCCATAGTAGGATGCATTTTCCTAAGTTTCTGTTTGACAGGTTTAGCATATTTTTGTAAGGTGAGGTTATGGACAACCAAATTAGGGTCTAGGCCTGGCATGTCTTTGTAAGACCATGCAAATATCTCCTTCTTCCGCTTGAGTAGAGCAATCATTTGCTCTTGTTCCTCTGATGATAGAATTTTAGCCAGTTTCACAATTTGGGTGCCATATTGGTCTGGACTAAGGTCTACATCGATAGTTTCTTCAATAGACATGTGGGAACCTTCCTCAAGCTGATGGGGAGTAGGGATCAGATTTATGTCATCTAAAATGTCATCAAGCTCCTATGCCTTGCTCTCATCTATGTCTGCCTGGAAGACCTTTGGCTTGGAAGATGAAGGTGAATGTGGAGGTGAAGGAGGAATGTAGTTGGCGGAAGCCCTTAACAATTCCTCGAAAAGGATGAACTCTGAAATAGATGGAGGGGATGAAATCCGATCCATGTCAATCAGGCTTGGGTTGATCGGGATTGGCTTATCCGGATCATATGGATTATGGAGCGGGGTGAATAAGTCTTCAAAATTCATTGTCAACTTATGGAAGAAAGGATAGGTGGAATGGAAGGGAAAACCGGTGAAGACCTCGAAAGACCTGAAGTGCAAAACAACATTGTTTTTCAGTTTTTTTTTTTTTTTTTGTTTGAGTTTTTTTTTTTTTTTTTTTTTGTAGTGGTGAAAACCACTATTACACACATACATACAGCAATAAAGTATTTTTTTTTTTTATATATTTTGATTTTTTTTTTTTTTTTTTGGAATTTTCTAATTTTTTTGTTTTGTTTTTGGTAGTGGTGAAAACCACTATTTTAGTATATACATATAATACAGGTTTGGATTATGGCTTATGGATGTGGCGGAGGGGGTGGTTCACCTCGTTCTTGTGGAATAAGCAAGCGAAGGATGGCCTCTTGGAGAGGGAACAATTGGAGATAAAACTTGTCTTGTTTAGTGAGGGGAACAATGGGCGCCGACTCTTCTTCAGATTCATTAGCATTTGACATGATGTCAAATTCTTCATAGACTTCATCTTCGGATTCGTCGGGGTGGAGGATTTCTTCTTCTGAATTAAGATTAATGCTTTGAAAAGCTCGTTCAAAAGAAGAAAGGGATGGAAGTGGTTGGTAGCCCAGACCAAAATGCTCAGTGGGTCTCTAATATGGCATATCGATGCGTTCAGTTACCCCTTGCTCATATTGACCTAGGCCAAATTGCCGCCAATTATTTCTCGTGGAAATAGCGAGAGGGAAAACCCTCCATCCTTTCGATATTGGCGGGGACTGGATGTTTGGGTTCTAGTATGGTGGTAGGACTAGAAGATGACTCTATTCCCCCATATACAAAATTAATGGAATTTGGCATAGAACCCATGTTATAAACCGATCCAATGGATAAATGTTGGTCATGTGGACGACCAAAATCTTTAACTGTTTGCACATTGAACGGTGTGATGTGGACATCTTGAATGGCATACTCACCAATACCTGCATTAGTGAGATGGACCTTGACTTGGGAGGGAGATGGACTAAATGATGGAATAGAAGGATGTGGGATAGAAGAATTGGAAGGATTTGGTTGGGTTGATGCTTCACTAACTTGTGAAACATTAGCTGGTGATGGTTGGGAAGATGGAGGAATAATAGGTGATGTTGAAGAAGGTGTAGAAGAAGGGGGTAATGATGTGGAAAGAGATGATTGGTCATGGCCACATGTGCATGTGGTCACTGATGAAGAAGAAGGAAGATTAGTTGATGAAGAAAGTGGTGAATGAGATGGAATAGCAGAAGAGGAAGATGGTTGCGATATGATGGGTGGCTCTTCAGGAATGGGAGCTTTAGAAGAAGATGGTATAGAAGAAATAGATGGGGTCAAGAAAAGATGAGTGGATGGCAACACAATCTCATAAGGATTTGAGACATAGTTGCAATGTTTGAAGGGTTCAGTGTCAGCAGGTACACAATGAACCTATCCCTCATATACATACTTCAGACATTGATGCAGTATAGAAGGGACACATCTCATATCCCTAAGCCAAGGTCGTCCAAGCAATACATTATATGCCATGGTCCCTTCCAAGATGTGAAACAAGGTATGCAAAGTTTGGGCCCCTACCTCAATGGGCAAGATAACCGTGCCAACCATGGAAGATAAAGCATCATTGAATGCTTTAAGAGTAAAAGTTGACTTTGTGATAAGGGATGGCGACAACTTTAGATGACTCAACGCCGATGTTGTAATGATATTGATTGAGGAACCAATGTCAATTAAGACTCTCTTGAATGGCTTGTTATCGATCTTGGCCATGATATGTAGTGGAGGATCTATACTTTCTGTTGACATAGGTTTGATTTCAAAATCATAGAAAGTGATGGAGGGCTCCATGCATGTTTGAATACTTCCCAAAAAGTTGTTGAAGGCATTAGTATCTTGAGTTTGAAGCTCAATTGATTTTAAGATTTCCATTAATGCCTCTCTATGCGGGGGAGATTGTTGAATGAGGTCATAGATCGATAACTTGGCAGAAGCCATTTTTAAACTGGTAGTTAACCGGCTACTCAATGACATGATGGGTCATTGGCATTGAGTAGAATGATTTAGCGGTTGTTGAGAAGTACTAGCACATCGTTGGGTCACTATTACCTGAGGTAGACTGGGGGTTTGTACAGTGGTCGTGGTTCGACCTGATTTGGTTGGTTCGCCCTTTGACCCCGGGTTACTACGTTAATAGTACCCACAAAACCTTGGTATTGTTGTACATGGTTGACTTGATTAGGAGGAGTTACCTGAGTTACTCCCCCTGAAGTTGTTGGAACTTCCTCCCGATGTGGAAGGGGTGTTTGAAATATACCAAGATTTTTATTTTGTTGGTCTAAGGGGCTATCCAATTTAATGGCTCCAATCTCAATAAGATCTTGGATCACATGTTTGAAAGCTGTACAATTATTGATATCCTGCCCATTTTGCCTATGATAAGGACAAAATAGGTACTCCTTGTAATAATTCCCCCTTCTAGATGGATCTAAAGGTTTAAACTCAGGTAAAGTTAACTGATTAGTGCTATATAACTTGTTGAATATGACCGCCATTTGTAGATTAAAAATACATGCCAAACAGAAAGATAAAACCACAAGAATGGAATACAGTGAATGCCAAAAGGCTACAAAATACAATAGAGCACCAAGGCTCATAAAGAGTGCATCTAAGCACTAATCTAACCATCAAAAGAGGACCCCTGTGACCTAGTAGGAGCCCTAGACCTAGTGATGTGCCTAGAATCACTACGCCTAGAGACAAAAGAGGATGGAGGATCAGGCAACACAATGTGATGCCTAAACAATGTGTCCTCCAGAGCCTCAATGTAACGAGTCCTAGACCTAAGTCTAGATATGTCTATCCCGTGTCGTCGCTCTCGCTCTGCTAGCTCTGCCTGGAGTCTCGTCACCCTATCATCCTGGGGCACTCTAGTCGCTCCATCCAAGTCCGCCTATATCTGGGCCATCCTCCCCTCTTGAACAACTATCAAGGCATCCCGCTCTGAAACCTGTTGCTCCAGCCGAGCTATCCTCTCATCCCGGATCGCTAGCATAGCATCACGATCTGCTATCTACTACTGTAGCTATGCCAGATCATCCTCGTTCCCGCTAGGGGGTACCTCTCTAGTCTCTCCAACGGCCTCTCCTAGGCCCTCGCCATCATCCTCCTCGTCATCTCCGCTAGCCCCACTGCCTTCAATATCTCCCAGTCTACCTGGGACAATGACCTCCTCATCCCCAAAATTATAGGGGAGAATCGGTGTCGTGCCTCTAACACCCTAAGCTGCAAAACAACAAAACAAAAATTGGTTACAAGTTTGTTTCAAAAAAAAAAAAACTACAAAAAAAAAAAAAAAAAAACAAATAAAAGCACTTGCTTAAATAAACAAATACCTCAGCTGACTACACTGGCGCATCCGCTCCCATCTCCGCCATAGCTCCCGCGTGCTTCACTCTCCTACACAACCTTTCACTTCACTTCACTTCATTTCACTCCCTCAGATGCACTTCTCTCAAGCTTGAACGCACAAATGAGCAAAATTCTCGCTGAAACTATTTAAATAGCTGGTTTTGGCACCCTGAAACGTAGTGGGGTGTTTCATGGTGCATTCAGACGTAGTGGGGCATTTCATGATGCATTAAAACACCGACGAGCATTTCTGCCACCTCCAAATGCATACCGGTGTTTGATGTCAGTATGGAATAAAAGAACAAAACTTACAAAATTGAAGCTTACCTCCTCCAAATTTCATCAAATTGCATCCATCCATTCTTCTTATCATAATAAAACATTTTGTGAAGGTTACAATAGTTTTGGAAACAAATTTTGTCATTTTGCTCAAAAAGCGCATCATTCATCATTGATTTACAAATTGGGTTAAAAATGTTCAAAACCTTTACAAAATTAACCACATTCATCAATTCTTCTGATCTATAATTAATTTCATTCATTCTTCTTTCATCATGTTGGGACATAAATAGATGGTTCATACACCAACCCCTTTTTCACCGTTGGGGCAAAAACGGTTCATTTTCTTTCGAATTTCTTCCAATTGGCTTGTGAGAACCATTCTCGCTCGCCAATTGAGGGGGTAAGCTGATAAATTTTAAACATTCTTTTATTCTTTGGTCTTCAAAGTTGTGCTTTAGTCTTGAGAGAGAGTTGCGTCTGATCCAGCTTTTCAGGTGTCCTAAGTTTTTGTGCTGCATTGTGTCTTCACACAAAGCAGCTCAAAAAGGGGCATCTGTAGACACCAAAATCCAGCCACTTGCAAGTCATCTATACCTTCCTGTCAGCCACATGTCGATCATCCACCTTCCCGCCATTATTTGGCCCAAATTTGCACTTTCCCGCAATTATTTGGCCCAATTTCACCTTTCCCACCATTTTTCATCCCCAAATTTATTTAAATTAATATTTATATATATATATTTTAATATTTTAATATTTTAATATATATATTTAAATAATAGTTTAAGTGATTTAATTTGAGCCGTCCATCCTTCATTTAATCTCATCTGTCCATCCATCTTAATCCATTCCACAACCAAGATTTATTCTCTACCCTTGGATCCGCTTTAATCTTAGCCACACGTTCAAAGTGTCGTTAAAACCCTAAAGTGTGCCCTAAGAGTGGATTATAAATCGAGTCACTTTGATGGCTCAAACCCTATCTATGTCTACTACCTATCTTCTTTGCCTAGGTCTTTTGCTACTTCTATCTCTGATTCTAATTCTTCTACTGTTATCTCCTTTCTTCTGCTACCCTTTTCGCCGCATCTATCGCCGTTTTCGTCGCCGCTTTCGCCACCATTCCTTCTGTAGCACTCTACAGAATATCCCATTCCTATCGCAAGTGCCCACGGGAATTTACCCCTTCACCAAGTGCCCACGGGCGTTTACCAAGTGCCCACGGGCGTTTAACAAGTGCCCACGGGCGTTTACCTTCAGCCACAGACTCAGACCAGCATCTGTAATCCAGATCCAGAAGCACGCGGGCGTTCGGCAAGTGCACAAGGGCACCTTCCGCAGCCTATTCTGACAACAACATTACTTCCAGGTGTCGCCTGGTCTAGCTGCATTAACAAAGAATAGGTTTTTGATGACAGATCTAGTTTATTGATGGCAGCTGATTAAGCTGGAGTGGTCCAAGCAAGGGATACGACAAAGCCCAATCACTCTGTTGGGATTGAAGATACGTTCTTTGAAAGCGCCACCATTCGTGCCAACTAGGGTTTTGGAGAACCCTAGCATAACTTGTAATTTTTGTATCACAAAAAGGGTTACAGGCCCAGTTGTATTCAAAAAGGAGTTTTTAAACTCCATCGATTAATATAAATCGTCTGTTTTGTGCAACTTTCCTGTATTCCATTCTTGTGGTTTTATCTTTCTATTTGGCGTGTATTTTTAATCTACAACTTGCAATCACTAAGGTGTTCCAAGCATTTAAATTGATTATCTTCATTTGAGATTACTAATACATAGTTGCAAATGCTAATACAACGGAGACCTTGGAGAAGTTGTTTGTTTGACTTCTTTGCAAGAGGGGATTTGGGACCCAAATCCTAAAGGAGAGTTGTACTTTCATAGCTAGGTGAAAATACCACTCAACAAGACGTTATAATGCTTATTTCTTATGAATATTTCTTAGGTAGGTTGAACGTAACTCCTCTTTGATTGAAATTGTCTTAAACCTTTGGCTTCCACACTGATGTGAGTGTGTTACTTCTCCAATTGGTGCTTAGACTCTAAAACTTATGTGTTAACACTTAGGCATTATAATCACTTTTTCTTCCAACTTTTGCTTAGCTTCCAATTTGGTACTCATAACACTTGGATTTTATCTTACTTGGTTTCCAACATAGTGCTCCATTTGTAACTTATCACTCAACTCCCAACATAGTGCTATGCTTGGATTTTAATGTAGTATTTGCTACCTTTTTCTTTGCCGACTCTACTTCAATGATTTAGATTCTGCTAGCTCTCAATGAGTGCTTCAATTTTTTCTATCCCTTTTAGCATGTTGGTTCATTTCTTCTAATGCTAACATTTATATTGATGATTCACAACTCTATTGCTTTGTAGGTCTCTATGTTATACAACATTCAAAGCTTAATAAATACAACTCTTTAAACTTTGAATATTGCTTATTTCCTTTGTTGTAGCTTTATTTCATATTCAATTCCCTTTTATATTGCATTGCATGTAATGATTTATTACTCTTCACACTCTTGCTTTGCTCCAAGACCTATTTTCTATGGATGTCTTATTCTATAGTTGACTGAGTGGACGTCTCTTCCTTCTTTCCTTTTCTTCAATGTGGGTTACCTCAATATTCTAGCACAAATTGCCTTGTTCTTTTAGCATCAGCCTTAAGAACCTCTTGAATCCTCTATCTCTGACCTCTTATCTTAGCTTATCTTCATATGTAGGTCGCCTCTATAATTTCTATTCACTATATGTGTTTTATACCTCTTTTTACTCTATTCACTATATGTGTCTCGGGCCTCTTCTTTACTCTAAATGTGTCTCAAGCATCTCCTTTACTATGTATGTGTATCGGGTCACATTCAAACCTCTATATTTTCTATAATCTATTAGACCTTAGGCAAAAAAATTTTATTCTTCAAGGTCTCCAATTTATTTTCTATATGGACCTCTTTCTTTGAAGGGTCTCTTTTCTTCAATATTGACCTCTTGGGCAAATGTCAAGGTCAATATGACCTGAAACTACTTATTTTATCAAGGTCAATATTTATATGACCCGAATCTTCTTCTAGTGTCAAGGTCAATATCTTTGTGACCTTAATATTTTTGAATACCTTGTAGCTTTCAACAAATGTAGACCAATTATTGAAGCTATATAAAGTAAGCTAGGTGCTTCTTTATCCTTATTCAAGAATGATATATCAGTATTTTTTTCTGATCTCTTTCTATAATATTAGAAAGCTTTGAATGCTTCTCATTTCACTGTTATCTTTCTATTTCATTCAATATTATTAGAAAGTTCTGAATGCTTATCAATCTACAACTATATTTTTCTTTCTTTCAATATTCTTTGCTCTTAAAAGCTAAAAATCTTCTCTTTCCATTGTAGAAAGCTTCTCACACTTTTGTAACTTAATATTTGCTTCAAATCTCTTATAAAATCTTTCTAATATATTGTCAAGGTGACTTTGAATATCCTTGAATCCTCTACCAATGTCAAGGTGACTTTGAATGTCCCTAAATTCTCTATCAATGTCAAGGGTTGGCTATGCCCCTAAATTATCAACTATATCAATGTTGATTTGCCAATTAATATAGTTGAGTCCTAGTTTTCATTGGTTATTTTTTAACCTTGAAAAGACTTTAGCTTTCTACTCAATATGAACTTAAAATAGAGTCCAAGTCTCACTGTCTTCAAAGTGTATAGACTCCAAATCTACTTTATCAAACTAGATAAAATAAATTTCTAATAGTGGCTAAAATAAACTCTTATCAATCTAGATAGAGTCAGGTGGTAGATTTGATACCATTTATGGCTTTTAAAGCCTTAATACTACCATAAATATCATAGGCTATGTATCACAAGATAAAATATAATATAGCCATAAAATATTAAGGTCAAGATAATAATAAGAGTAGAATAATATAAGAAAATTAATATGTAAAATAAGGCTTATAATATATCAAATAACATTCAATAACATGTAGCAATATGAATGAAATAACTTTAATCAATGTGTACAAAGCATGGAATACAACTTACAATATTAATTGTTCAAAATGTATGCAATATTTATTACTCCTCTTTCTCTTAAAAGATATATAAACTATAGTTGATGATGATCATTGTCTATCATCTATATAATATTATTTCCATAATATAGTCATAATAGTATGACTCTTTGGATACTTGGCTATTTCTATCCATATGCCAACTATCAAGACTCTTGGCTTATCTACTTGCCACTTGCATATTTGATGAACACTTGACACTATAACATATGCACACATATACATACCTCTTACACTTCTATAGATTGCATACTCTAATCTAAGACACTTGTGCACATGTTTATATTACATATTTGTTCTCATACATACAAGATACTTGTTCACATATACTCAACTTACACTTGCATACTAACTCACATGATACTTGTGCATTTTTTGCACATTACAACTTTACATGGTACTTGTGCATTTTCTACACATCCACACTTACATAAAAGGGGAAATATAACTCACACTCTAAATTATAACTCAAACCTAATCTATTAATTACAAATATACCATGAAGGTACCATGGGGGTACATTAGCATGTACCAAATAATTTAATATACTCTAACATACCTCTGTATTACATTATTTGGTTATTAAAGAATTTAGTCTTCAATCATGGTCTTCATCTTTGTCTTCAATATTCAAGTGATATTTCAATGCATTTGATATTTTGCTTGAGTTTCATCATGTTCATCTTCTTTCTTGACTTTTTATTTGAGTTCATATTTAGTTTTGGATTCATCTTCATGTTCTTTAGTCTTTGTATCTTTAAGATTACAATTCTTTTGAACTCTCTCATTGTCAATCAGATTCTTGCATAAGAATATTTTCTTTGTCTTGAAGTTTTGAATAATTTGATTCTTTCTTTTCCTATATAATAACTTTTGAATATTTACTTAGATATTTATAATAAATTCCTAAGTTAGATGAACTTGGAATATCAATATTGCATAAAAATAAAGTATCCTTTCTAAAAATGGTCCATCTATTTCCACTTTCTTCTTAAGAGTTTCAATCAACTCTTTTGTTTCAAATTATCATATTTATGAATCTTAAGTGAAAGCAATGCCATATACATTATGCTACCTATATCTAGAGGTATCATAATATTATCATTTCCATCATCAATTGCTTCAATAAGTCTTGCATGTAAATAGTATTTAAATATTTCAAAATTTTCTTCTATGGATTCACTATAGATTAATTTTGAAAATATTTATCTTTCCTTCAGATTTCTCAATCAAAAATTTAATCCCAAAGTTTATGACATTTAATTTTTCCTTCATAGACTCCATATCTATAAAATTTGTATATTTTGTTTTCTTTGAAGTAGACAACCTTATAAATCCTAGGCCTAAGTTTAAAGGATAAAAATTTGCAACAAATAGAGTGAACAAAAATACTTGAAACATTAAAGCAAATTTTATATTAGATTTGTGTCTTTTAGGGTTACAAAGAGAGTCCTCTCAAGAGGATATTTTTAGATGATACAATGATTTATAAATCAGGGATATGATTCCCTTTTTTCAACCAATAAAGTCTCCTGGTGTAATGTAGAAATATCTATGCTAGCACAATGTTTCGAGAGTGGGTTTTATTATGACCACCGTATGAGAGTTGGATCCAAAATATTTTGTTGTCCTTGAATCCTGTAATCCTACACACAAAGAAATAGCAACAAATCAATAGCATGTGAGGGGCCCACCAAGGTTGGACCCGTATTCAATTAAAAAGTGTAAAATAATAAAAGTGGATGAATGCATGTGATATATGATATCTAAACTAATGCATAAATATTAAATGAGTAGAACTAAGCTAAGATGTAGTAAAAAAATGAAAACTATGTTAGAGTATATTGTATCATTTGGGTCATTTAAATGTACTAACTTTGGTACATATCTAGAGTGGGAGTTTACTTCAGAGTAAATTCAGTTGCTTCAAGTATTATAATAAATGCACAAGTGTCAATGTGCATGTTGTAAATGTGCACATGTATATCAGTCCTATAGATAGAGTAAAGACCAAGTAATCTATCTTTCTATATAAAGGCCTCATAGGTGTAGTAATAGATGTACACATAGATAGAGATAGAGAGAGTGAGAGTGATATAGTAAGTATACAATGTGTAGTAGATGTAGTGTGGTACAATGTAGTTATTTCATATACTTTCATGGAGTGTTCATGTCCTCCACTATATAGCATTGTAATATTTTTATTATTCTCATTAATGGTATATTTTTGAGTTGTTTGCAGATGTTTATTTGTTTATTTTCCTTCATATTATTATGCCATTAGTTTTATAATTATCTCAAATTATTTATCCTATATATTATGGTTATACTACCTCCCATAAAAAACTAATAGTGGTATTATAGCACATGGTATATCAATAGGAAATAGGGAGAGCCACAAGTGAGACGAAGAGAAATCTAGAAATCTTATTTATAGAATTTGTGAGATTGTATTTGGCTATATTCTTCCCATAGAGTTATGAAAAACTCATGAAGACTAGGACTCATCATTCATTCCACTAGATTGACAAATCAACTAGTGAAGAGTCATCATCTCTAGATTTTATAGTTTCCACCATTTTAGTTTCTAACATCTTGTTACAAGAAAAGGAGATTAAAAAAATGTTGGGAAGCTTCCTATAAGAGATCTAGGAATAATATCTTATTAGAATCATTCTAGAACTTGCAATAACAAGTAGAAGACTAAAGATTTTAGAGACCTGAGGAGAGGTCTCATTACTAAATATTACAGACCTGTAAGAGTGCAGAAGAAGAAAAGGCCATAGTAGCCTTACTTCTGATTCAAGAGACTCCAAAGAAGAGTTAATAAGAAGATTAGTGGTTGGTGATATCCATAAAATATTGTAGACAACAAATTGAAGAAATCAACCAAATGAAGATTAAGATATCCTTAGAAGGTCCAGTTACAAAACTTCCAATTTTGGAAGATTAGAGGTTGGTGATATCCATTAAAGCCTACATATTTCAGAAGTAAAGAATGACCAGTAAAGGTCCTATTATAGATTCTAAATTTTAGAGATCCATGAGAAATATCTCATTACCAATACTTCCATTGCATAATATTTAAGGAAAGGTCTCATTTGAAAGACCAGAGAAGCTACAAGATTGAAGACCTTGGAGAGGTCTCAAGGAGAAACAAGGAGAAGGCTTGGAAAGCCTTATTTTTAGAATTTGAAGAAGGCCATTAAAGGAGTTTATAAAAGAACTCATGGATAAATCTACCAACAAGGAGGAGTTACTGACAGAGCAAAATTTGGGATAATTGTCGTCATCCAACAACAAGCCCCAAAGGAGAAGAATTTGGTAAGGAGTGCCAAATTATGAAGGAGAATACTGAAGAACTTAAGAAATTTAGAATATTGATAAGGGGACCAGGATCAAAGTAGAAATTATAGAAAGAGAAAGGATTTAGACATTACTACCAAACTAGAAAGATTTAAAGATTACCTTTGGAGGCTAGAAGGCTCATCCAAAGATAGGGGTTTGATGAATCTACAAAAAAATACTGAAAGGGTCCTTGAAGGAAAACTCAACTACAATTTTGGGGAGCTCCCTAAAAAATTTATGAGTTTCAAGAACAACATTTCAATGCAAAAATTGACTATGAAATGGAAAAAATTAAGACAATATTACTAGTTGCAAGACTTTAGAGTTGAAGAGTTCATACTAAAGGCTAATAGGAGTCACCTACTACATATTAAAGGGAAACAAGATAGAGGAGTTACTAAGTTGCAAATTGGTGAGTTAAGGAGGTATTTAGTACATAAAATAATAGTTAGACATTCATCCTATAAAAGGGTAACAATAAGGTGAATAAAATTACTTTGCAATCCTTCATCTATAGATCTGTAAGGTAAGCAACTTGGATGCAAATAGGTTCATTAGTTGAACTATAATTTGGGTTATTATTCAGTTCCTTTAAAGCACGTTATTAGAATTTAGAAGTTACAAAGAGAAGGTTGCATTTTATAGTCTTCAAGAAGTGCAAAAGAAAGTTACTTTTAAGGTTATTATCTACACATTAAATAGGAGTTAGATATAGTTTGATAGAAATAAAAATATCATCTACCTATTTTCTATCTAAGAATCAAGAAGACTATATTATACAAAATTTGTTTTTTGGTAAGTAGATTGCATTGTATTAACAAATGGATTTTGAAAGGGGCCCCAAAACCTTTTACAAAAAGTCAATTCCCATATTGACCAAATAAAATTGTGTAAAACTTACAATCTAGGGTTTACAACCAAAAAAAAAAAAATAGAATAGGGAATCCTAGTAGGATGATCCCGAAAAACTAATCTTATCCCAAAACCTCCAAAGCATAGTAGGCCCCTAGAAAGCCAGAGCACATGCACAAGGAAGTTAAAATCATGTGGTAAAAAATCAAAATGAAGAATCCTACCTAGGAGACCCAGGACGAGATAGCTGGCAGAAAATTTGAAAAATGGGATCCTACCCAAAGGGGCATAGGAACCTAGAAACCCACCGCAACTGAAACCATTAAGCAAGAAAACCATTCTTGTAGAGAAAACCATTGTATTAATAAAATGGGCTTACATCCTACAACATTGATTATAGTGCATATAACATATTACTTTTAAGGTTTCTTTATAATTACTCTTAAGAGAGTTATATAAATTATTAGTGCATTTAAGAGTTCTTTGAGAGTTATTATTATTAGTGCATTGAAGGAGCAATAAGTTGAGACTAATATTGGACTATTCTAGATTTTTTAACTTAATTACTCTTAAAGACCATTATGTGCATTAGTTATTAACTTGAGGAGAAAACCAAAGAGCACAAAATTTGCAAATATCAAAGTGTCTAAAGACACTATTCAGTACTCAATACCTGCAAATTATTGAGGCCTATAGAAGCCACCAAGTAGATCAAAATTCCTCCAAGGAGTGGAGAAGAAGAAGGAAGCCATTAAAATTAGAGAAGGAGATACAAAATGAGACTCGAAGTATCTTAGATTTAAGGTGCAAATAAAGGTTTACAAATTTGTATGTGAGCACCAAAATTACCTCCCTCTATTAAATCGAAGGAAGAGATTAAATATACATAGATCTTGTCTAAGCTATCTACAAGAAGCATTAGCCAGAGCCATTTGAAAGAGGCTTAATATCTATCATCCACAAGGAGAAAGTACCAGGTAGAGAGCACATAAGGGATGAGCCAATGAAGGGCTCAAGATTACTATAGTAAAGAGCCATCCTAGGGCTCAACATTCATCATGTATTGTGGTGTCCTATTATCCAAAACATTGATGTCTATAGCAGAGAACATCTACAAGCATAGAATCCATGAGAGGATAGTATAGTAGTGTAGTCATTACAGAATGATATAATAAAGAGAAGAGATATTTTATCTAATAGAAGAGGTGCATTATCATGGAAGAGTCACCAAAGAGATATTTTAGCTAACAGAAGTGATGCATTATCATGGGAGAGTCACCAGTCGAGAGTAGCACCATAGAACCAACCTCATCGAACCAAAGCCAACACTGTGAAGAGAAGCACATTTCTTCCACCTAAAGAAAGTGTTGAGAGCAAGGAAAAAACTATGTACTCACTATCAAAGGAGTTTTATAAACTTTGATAGACATTGGTAGATACCATACATACAATTAAGAAGGCAACAACTTGTCACATGCAATAGAGCATTCAATAATGCTCACAAAGGAAATTATCAAGATAATGTCTAAGTTTTGGATGTTGAAAGACATCATTGCAAGCATAATCATCATCACTAGTTAGTTAAATAAGGAAGGAGTGTTACTAAAATACCAAAGTGTTATTATAACACCTCACTAAATCACAGTAACACGTGGGTGCAATTCTATGGAGAAAAAAATCTACATAAGCACCCAAGTCTAAGCAATTACAACAAAGTCCAAGAAAGTGTAAGAAATTGTAAGTGAAGTTCAAGGAGAGTATATTGAATCCATTTGCATTACAGTGAATATGCATTGAAATCCCAAATCCAAGGAATCAAAGTATGTCCACTAAAAACCTATCATTGATCAACAATTCTAGCACCCATTAGGTGTTAAATGTTCAAGTGGAAAAGATAATACCAGTGCTATCTAATAAAATCTTACATCACTACTATCAAAGAAGAGCTAAACCAATTTAATCACCACATTCAAGGGAGAGAAAAACCACCTACATCACCACCATAAAGGGAGAGTAAAACTAGTTACATTACCGCCATCCAGTGAGAGCATCCCATCTCTGAATAATCACTGCCAGCCAAGTCACCTACATTGAAGGAAGATAAGAATATTATTTAATTATTTAATTTCTAAAAATTGGAGTTATAATGTGTTAAGAGTAATTTTGATTACTATTATTAAAATAAAACCTTAGAAAGCAAGGAAGCCATCCTAACAAAGGTAGAAGAAATTATAGATATTTGCAAATCACCAAGTAGGAGATATAAGGTTGTCAACCTTAGTAAACCAAAAATATTAATTTGCAAATACTATTATTATTTTATAATATTCCAAAAGTATGGAGTTATAAGGTATACTACATCAAAATATTTTATTATAATTTAGAAATATTAAACTATTAGACATTAAGGGTTATAAAAGGTAGTTCTTCGTTTACTTAAAGAATTTGGAATTATATACTCACACTTGTCTCATATTCATACTAAAGAGGTAAAATAAATCCAACCATAGAGAACTTAAAATCAAGTGCATAGTTCATTAGGAGAGATAAGGTAAAATAGAAGTTGATTATTTTTACTTACAAAACATTACAAAATAAACTCAAAAGTGAACTAGTATTTACTAAGCACTTTATTAAGATTATAGCTTACTATAATAACTAGCAAGTCATAAGGAATTATAAAAAACCTAAGTTTAGAAAGGGTTTTAAAAAATTGGATAATATACTAAATTTACTTGAGAAAGATATAGTATTCTAAAAATCCTTAATCTAAGTTTTAAGGAAACAAAAGAATACTACATATCAATATTTTATCTTGATAAAAAAATTAATCTACTAGGGATTCATAAGGTAGTCTAGTACAAATAATCTAACAAATTTTTTATTAAAATAGAAAAAGCTAAAACTAAGAGATATTTCTACCTTAAGGAACATAGTGAACAATGATATGAAAATCACTATTAGAAAGGAAAGAGCAAGTATCATAAAAAGTGAAATCAAGAATTTACTTATAAAGTCTGAAGGAGACTTAGAACTTACATAAAAAAAAGATTCATAGTGAAGCTTTAAAGGACAACTTTGAAACCATGGAATATTATCTACATGCTCAAATAACTGAAGCAATTGGTAATGGAAATATTGACATTCAAATTCATTTAGAATATGGAAGCATATTATATATGGCACTACTTGCATTCAAATGTTATAAGGATGAAAATGTAGAACAAAGAGGATTGATAGAATTACTTAAACTAAAAATAAAAATGGATGAATCATCCCTAGCAAAGATATTTCAATCCTCATGCAGTATTGGTACTTCAAGTTCTACTAACACAAAATCTTATCATGATGCTCTAAGTGTATGTTCAAAAACTTCTATACAGGACCTAGAAAATGATAAAAAGGACAAAGACAAAGAGAAGAGACTCTTGCAAGAATCAGGTGATAGTACATCCACCCATGAAAGTACTAACTCCAAATATGAGAATAAAGAAGAAGAAGAGGAACCAAATCAATGAGGCATACAATGCAATGTGAATTAAAGATAATACAAAGGACCAGATCAAGCTAAAGAACATCTGAAGATAAAAGATCCATATTGAATACTAAATTCTTCAATACCCAAATAATGTAATACATGGGGGTGTTAGAGTATATTACATCATTTGGATCATGTAAATGTACCACCTTTAGTACATATCTAGAGTAGAAATTTACTTCAAAGTAAAGTTAGTTAGTTGCTTCAAGTATTATAATAAATGCACAAGTGTCAATGTGCATGTTGTAAATGTGCATGTAGTCCATATGTACACGAGTACTAGGTATAGTAAAGACCAATCAATATATATTTCTATATAAATGTCTCATAGGTGTAGTAATAGATATACACATAGAAAGAGATAGAGAGTGAGAGTGATATAGTAAGTATACAATGTGTAGTAGATGTAGTGTGGTACAATGTAGTTCTTTCATATACTTTCATGGAGTGTTCATGTCCTCCATTATATAGCATTGTACTATTTTTATCATTTTCTTTAATGGCATATTCCTGAGTTATTTGTAGATGTTCATTTATTTATTTTCTTACATATTATTGTGCCATTAGTTTTATAGTTATCATAGATTAGTTATACTACATATTGTGGTTGTACTACTTCCCATAAAAAGCTAACAAAATGATCACTTGTCCATGACCCTCTCATGGAGAGAAACATTTTATCTGCAAACTATCTTAGGGTGATACAATCATTATCGTAGGCCTGTACCTCGATGTAACTAGATCCAAACAACATTTTGGGTTGTGTGAAGCATCATTTTAGGTGGATCTTTGTGAAACATGCGAGTGGGTGAAAGAATGTGGGTGATCAATGGGATAATGCGAGCAATAATTAAAGGGAAAGGAAAGTGACTTCAAATCCAAAGTGGCAATCTCGTAGCATTGATTTGGGTAGTGGGAGAACCTAATAGTTTTTTGATAGCACTTTGTGGCTTTGAATTCAAAAACTTTCGATCTTAAAACAAGGGGGGAGGACACCATTTTATAGGCTCCTAAGGCAAAATGCATGGAACAATAGGTGCCACTCAGGGGCAGCTTGATTGGCTACCAAAAAATTCTTGCATGTAGTAAGTGTAACTACCACTTGTAGGGCATTTGGAACCAGTTAAATTTCATGCATCGTGTTGACAGATAGTTTTGCTACCAGTTAATTTTTTTTATTTTTGGTCTTTCATGATCGTCTCAAGTCAAGATGGTCCTGATCCTCAAATCATATTCGGTCAAGATGATCAAGATTCCCATGGGGAATGTTGCCTGTTGTTTAGGGAAAATTATTGGATTAACCCTAAGGATATAAAATATGGATGGTGTATGTTAGAATAGAGGTATTTTGGGAGTCTCCTCACAATGACATATTTTAGGTGTCTACAGATACCCCTTTTTGGGATGCTTTGTGCGAAAGCACAATGCGGAGCAAAAATAGATGATCTAAAATGGTCAAGCTAGTGATGGATGATGTTAATTGAAAAATTCAACATGAGATACCCCAAGCATGGGAAGGGTGCACGTCATTGAATCATTGCTTCCAACACATTGATGGACTTGATTTTAATCTCGATAGCTTTTCAGCCATGGGTAGACATAATCAGTCTAAAAAATTTAAGCTTTAGTTCTACCAAGTGTTTGTTTGATTGATATTTTTGCTTTTGCCCTAGCAAGAAGGGTGTATGATCATTTTTGACATTCTTGGATGAACACAATTTCCACTTTTGAGTATTTGATTATTAACTTGATTTTGAAATGCAAATTTTACAGTTATTAACTTACCCCTCAAGTAATGAGTCGATGGAGAAGATGTAAAATGATGATAGTGGCACATAACTTGACAAAAGTGGGACTGTTAGCATGGTTACCCTAGAAAAAGGTTAAATTTCTATGATAGTCTCGACCCAAGATGGTTGCTTTTTTATGTATTTTTTTTTTGCAAAATCATGACCATCCTGGATGGTCGTAGCTACACAAAGATACAGTTAATTAATTTTAGGGGAAAATTTTCATTTTCATCACATTAGATGAGAGAAGAGTGAGATGGGGAGGAGAGCTTAGTTTATGCAAATAAGTGCTATTGGAATACAAATTGACCGATATCATGGACCCATAAGGCGCCTCTATGAGTGGAGGAGCCAGTGCGAGGAAGGTAAGGATGAAAATATAAACCTTTTCTTTATTAATGAAATGAATCACAATAAAATGAAATGGTAATGAATGAATGGGGTGGTTGAAATAGGGTAGCTTAGGTAAAATGAAAATATGGGTGTGGGATGGGTAGTACTTATTAATTTTTGATTTTTCCTCTTCCCTTCTCATCTTGTATGTTTTTTTGATGTTTTTATGTGATGTGGAGGTCATTTCAAGTTGATATGGCTACGTTTTGTGATTGTCTCAACTTGATATGAGCTTTTTAGGGGATGGTATCAACTCGAGATGCCTTATTTTGTGGACCATCTTGACTCAAGATGATTGATTTTGTCATCATCTTGAGGTGAGATATTTATGGTTGTTTTTTTAATTGAGTTTTTATTTGTTTGCAAAAACTTGTTAGAGCATGGCATCGATTCACAAATACCTACAAGAATGCTTATGATGATTTGTTTGGTGAGGATTGGAAGTGGTTGAATAACATATATCTTTAGCACATAGTTCAACTAGAGTTTATACATACGAATCCGGCCTATTTGATAGCCTTGATATATAAATGGGATAACAACACAAACACCTTTGATATACCCATTGGAGAGATCATGATCACACTTGAGGATGCCTACCAAATTTTATGGGTCCCTATAGGGAGTGCCAATTATTTCTACCATGACTAGTTAGTGAGAGGTAGTATTACAATGAGTATCAGAGATTGGTGGTGCCTTGTATACTGTGATGCTGACAACAGTGGAGTTAGAGTGGGTGTTGGGTTTGAGATAGGAATTTTGATAGATAGATAGGTAGTGTTTATGGAATTGATGTCTAACTTAATTTTAGCTAAATATTCAAGCATGAGGTTCCCATGGAACCTCCTAGACCTTGTGATAGACCTGGTTAAGCAGCCAAGGATCATGGCATGGGACACTACTCTACTTGCACAATTGTATAAGGAGTTGTATGAGATTTGTTAGTAGAGTCAACTAGTCTTAGGATGCAACTTCCTTATATAAATATGGGGATGTAAGAAATTTCAGGTGGACAAGCCTATTGGTTTAATATGGACCACACAAAGAGATATGGTGGATAAAGAGATTCCTTATGCAATGTGATGGTTACATGAGAAGAGTGATGCAAGAGCCAACCTTTATAGGGTATCCTACAACACTACCTCGATGCATGGGTTGGACTACGACTAGGATAGGTATAATGTACACCTCCAAACTATAATCCACTATAATAGTTTATCCTAAGTTTGTTTGTTTCAAAATAGTCTACGACACTCGTAAGGGTTGATTGTTTTGATTTATGTTTCAATGATGAATGGGTGTGTTTTTTTTTGCATAAGATTTCAAAATAACCAAATACAATAGAAAATGCAAGTAACAAGGAACAATAATGTATTCTATATTTCAATTAAAAAACTCCCACAAACATCAACTATAAGAACCCTCAATATTTCCTTAGTACCCAACCATTACACTCAATATTGAACTTGGGAATAAGACTGATTTTTATATAAAGCTGCAAAAAACATTACAATAATGGAAAGTATGATTTATTTGAAACTTAAGGACAACAATATCCTTGTTAATTTAATGTTGTTGATGTTCCCACAGATCAAAGCTAACATATGATACACTAACACTGGTTTCTGAGCATATTTTAGATTGGTAACTGTACGGTCGAGTGCCCAAATTTGGTATAGACTGTAACTTTTATGAAGACCACTGAAAACTTCACTAAAATCCCAAGTCCACTCCTAATATGAAAATGCCTACCTCCCAATGAAAAATGTTGGTCAAAAGAAGATGTAATTTGGACTGCCTTAACTTAATGTCAGCCCCCAGCAAGGGTCGTTCGACCTGACAGGTACGGTTGGGTAGATAAAATCCCAAACACCATCAAAAATTCCAAATTTTATATCAATGCAATTGTTATTACCATAGAAATTTATCTATCAATTACCCATAATGATCTCAAGACTAGAAATGAAGATATGAGTAAGTATATGATTCCAAACCCTCAATAGAATGTCACCCAATGACTATTTTTTCTTCAATATTCACCCAAATACATATAAAGCACATAGAACTGATCTTTCACAGTTAAAAGTGCAAATCCTACTGAAGAAATCCTCCAATAAGCCCAAAATCTCTTCACGAAGAAGCCCTGTGATTTTCTCCCCCAAAAACTCTATCTTTTCTTCTTTTTTGCCCTCCAATCATCAAAATAATTATGGAACCCTTTATGGCTAATGTAGACAAGAAAAAACCATGTGTTGGTTTTCTCAAATGTTGACCTTCACAAATCTGCAAACCCTAGTCTGAAAACATTGAAGCACAATGGTGATGTTGGATGCAAACACGTCTCAAACCTCCAGGATTGATATTTCAAAATCAAGAAGATTATTCCTGCTGAGAATGGTCATCCTCAACAAGCCCTTGAGAAATCACCTGCAACCTGCAAGCTCCTCCTCCCCATTTTTGCAGAGCAAATTTCAATAAACCAAAAACCAAGCCTAAATGAATGAGAAAATGAATGCCCTTTTCTTTTATTTCACCAATTAGCACAAAAATTCACTTTTGCTCCCTAATTAATTATTAAAAGCACTTTTAATAATTAATTCTCATAAACTTCATTTGCAAAGTCACTTTATGATATTATATTTTTTAAGTGACTTTAGGGACCCTTTTACATATAATATAAAGTTACCATATATTAATTATTTTATAATTTGACTTTATATTAAATTAAACTTTGACCATTAAAATATCTCAACTAGATTTGTCGAATGAACATCTAAACGCATTTTCGAGCACCCATTAAGCCAAACTACTCACCCATAATTTTTGCTCTGCAAGATCACCAACTTACTAAAAATAGTAAGTACACACCCAAAGCACATAAAAATAACTCCAAAAGAGGTTCCCTAACCATGAACTTAGTCTACGGGAGCCGCATAATAGGCTCATCACCACTGCATAATGAACAAGCTAAAATGGGGACATTACAGTCACCCCCCTTAAAATTGCTTGTCCTCAAGCAATGCATCATCTACCACGATACAAAAAAATTTGAAGAACACCTCATTGGATAGAAACGGCCATATACCAACACATCTGGAAACAACCCCATCACCTAGAACGCTACAACCACTGATCATTGCAGCACCAAAAAATACTGCATCCAAAAGAAGCAATCCCATACTAAAATCTGATAGAATCCTAGGGTCCCACACCAGTATGAGAATACCACTATCATGCTGTGGGAGTACCAAACTAGACTTTGCTAAAAAAACTAAGTGCGACAACAGTATACCCCTTGTCTGCATCACCAAGGAAGAAGTAACAAGCCAAACCAAACTGTGATAACATCACAAACAAATGAGTATATCAAGGACTATGAAAGGAGAAGATGCTAGAAATATCTTCCCAACAACTCTCATCAATATGAATACCCACTCCTTGACCAAAATATCTCTCCAATACATCAGCAAACACTAGTCTAGAGTCACTCAGTTACTGAACTACAACCAAATAGGAAAGTCCTAACTGAATATTTGAACTGATTCCCACCACTAAACATCCAACAAAAGTGACATTAAGGTATAATATCTACAAGTCAACAATTTCCATGGGTACACTCCACCCTGATCCCATGGACCAACATAGAGTTGACTAGTCCTAGAAACTGTTGACTCATAGGGACAAAACAAGTACCACTCACAACTCCCTGGATCCCAAACCCATATTTGGTCCTCTACAACATCAATCGAATCATGGAGTGGTCCAATATCCAACATAGAAACATCAAGGCTACCTAAATAACCCTATCAAAATATATTGTATACAGGTGTAATGCTGCTCAACCCAAACTCTGTCCCTATAGAAACACTAACGCTTTGAAGCATATCACATTCCCTATACAATTCTGTCTTTCTTTCTGGTGAAGGAAGCAACTCGTACTCTAATGAAGGAAACAACCCACTATCACAACTCTTCACTCCATGACTATGCGTCATCTGGAATGAAGTCCACTCGTTAAAATATGGGATGGTATCAAAATGGTGAGCACATCAAACTATGCAATTCATAGGAAACTCACAAACCTCATCACCATCGTCACATGAGAGAGGAGTCATTAGATCAACCAAAGCTGAAATGGAATCCTGGATAAAGGATGCACCATCATCAATATCAGACTCATGTTGATCCTATGGTGAAGTAGGGGAAACACTACCACTACTGTGCACCTCCTCAACACTTCTAATCTCATGCAAATCCTCAACCAACCATCATAACACTGTACTCTTTGTAACACCCTCCAAACGCTATATAGTGGCTACGACAGGTGACTGATCTCCTACCTGATCAAGAGAGAAGTGAGCCAAAGTCAACTCCAAGATAAGCTCATCCAACTTCCCTCTCTCTACTATGCTAACGGGTACTCATCTCCAAATTTTCCCCCTGAGCATAGCTCTCTCTGTGAATCTGGAGAAACAATTCCACTAGAATAGGCAACAAATCCTACTGGTGCAAGATCACCATCGGGTGTCAACACACCTAGATCCCAAGGCACTATGAGATGATCCTCTAATATCATGCCAAATCTTGGACTATGCTAGGCCACTGTAAGTGAGTCATGTTGTACAATACTATCACAATAGCTATAATCCTCAAGATGTACTACCCCTATAACAACACTCTATAAATCATCGGTAGGTAGAACCATTCATGAAATCTCCTCCAAAAAATTGGTTTGATAACCAAAACCAACACCTGTATTTTCATCACTGTATGTCATAATATTGTCAATCCTTGCATCACCAAGGCTATCATGATGCTCAATGGTCTCAAAATGAACTGAGTGATAATAAGCAACATAATCATAAAAAATGGCTGGTATGAAGTCTAAGAAAACATCATCATGAGTAACATATGCATTAGTATCCACTCCTACAATCGAAACAGAAACCTCAAATGAGCTAACATCACCAACAACAATTCTAGTAGTGTCCATAAGACAACTAATAGTAGTAGGAACTCCAACTGGTATGTTAACAATTGTAACTGCATCTGCTGCCAAAACATTCCCTCAGTGCTCAACTCCATTGACATTAGGTATGTGTAAGTCCAAAGGAAAATCTAGTAGTGCCAATGGATAGGTCTCATGATAAAGGTCATCCTTATGTAAATCCTCTCCATGTTCACTATCCAAATCAAAGCTAAGCTACTTATTACAATTATGAACCACAACGTCTACCAAACTATAAGCTGCTTCTGAATGACACAAGTCATGTTTCTGAATAGCTATCAATAAATTCAATACCGATGGAGGAATAGTGTCATATGTATCAAGGATCAATGCCATAATATCTTGCATAGAATCCATGATTGTCTCCCCAAGATCCTTGCTGACAAAAGACAAAAAATGGTAGAACATCTAAAAAATAATCTCGTCACAACCCATATCCACTAGTAGCACACCTGCATGAATTTTTACCATCAATTCTAAAATTTTAAACTGTTTATCAAAAGAAGGGCTCCTATTATCCATCCTATGTAGATTATCAATGATTAATGATAGAATCTCCTGCATTTTATATTCATCATACGGACTCTCTAGCACTGTAATTTGTATAATTTCACTATGACAACAAGCAAAACCTAGTCTTATCTTATCATTTGAATGTTTTAACCACCTGTATTGACCCAAAGAAGTCCATGTAGGATTAATTTCTAATTGTATCTCATAACAAGGTGCTTGTTCAAAAACTAATAAACATTCTTCTATCACTCCCAAAGTATTGAGGGCAACCTTATCTGATTGTGAAAGAGGATCCAATTTGTTTCTTGTAAGCCAAAGTTTCCTAGCCAACTCCATTTCCCTTTTCAATGCCATACTATCAAATGAAATCAAATTCTAAACACCCACCAGGCTGGCAGAGTTGAACTTAAGCTATAATACCACTATAATGTACACCCCAAAACTACAATCCACTGTAATAGTTTATCCCAAGTTTGTTTGTTTCAAAATAGTCTTCGACACTCGTAAGGGCTGATTGTTTTGATTTAAGTTTCAATGATGAATGGGTGTGTTTTTTTTTGCATAAGATTTCAAAATAACCAAATACAATAGCAAATGCAAGCAACAAGGAACAATAATGTATTCTATATTTCAATGAAACAACTCCCACAAGCATCAACTATAAGAACCCTCAATATTTCCTTAGTACCCAACCATTACACTCAATATTGAACTTGGGAATAAGACTGATTTTTATATAAAGCTGAAACAAACATTACAACAGTGGAAAGTATGATTGATTTGCACCTTAAGGACAGCAGTCTCCTTGTTCATTTAATGTTGCTGATGTTCCCACAGATCGCAGCCAACAGATGATACACTAACACTGGTTTCTGAGCAGATTTTAGACTGGTAACTGTACGGCTGAGTGCCCAGATTTGGTACAGACCGTAGCTTTTATGAAGACCACTGAAAACTTCACTAAACTCCCAAGTCCGCTCCTAATATGCAAATGCCTGCCTCCCAATGACAAATGTTGGTCAAAAGAAGATGTAATTTGGACTACCTTAACTTAATGTCAGCCCCCAACAAGGGCCGTTCGGCCTGACAGGTACGATTGGGTAGATAAAATCCCAAACACCATCAAAAATTCCAAATTTTATATCAATGCAATTGTTATTACCATAGAAATTTATCTATCAATTACCCACAATGATCTCAAGCCTGGAAATGAAGATATGAGCAAGTATATGATTCCAAACCCTCAATAGAATGTCACCCAATGACTGTTTTTTCCTTCAATATTCACCCAAATACATATAAAGCACCTAGAACTGATCTTTCATAGTTGAAAGTGCAAATCCTGCTGAAGAAATCCTCCAACAAGCCCAAAATATCTTCACGAAGAAGCCCTGTGATTTTCTCACCAAAAAACTCTATCTTTTCTTCTTTTTTGCCCTCCAATCATCAAAATAATTATGGAACCCTTTATGGCTGATGTAGACAAGAAAAACCCATGTGTTGGTTTGCTCAAATGTTGACCTTCACAAATCTGCAAACCCTAGTCTGAAAACACTGAAGCACAATGGTGAATGCTGGATGCAAACACCTCTCAAACCTCCAGGATTGATCTTTCACAATCGAGAAGATTATTCCTGCTGAGAATGGTCATCCTCAACAAGCCCTTGAGAAATCACCTGCAACCTGCAAGCTCCTCCTCCCCATTTTTGCAGAGCAAATTTCAATAAACCAAAAACCAAGCCTGAATGAATGAGAAAATGAATGCCCTTTTCTTTTATTTCACCAATTAGGGCCAAAATTCACTTTTGCTCCCTAATTAATTATTAAAAGCACTTTTAATAATTAATTCTCATAAAATTCATTTGCAAAGTCACTTTATGATATTATATTTTTTAAGTGACTTTAGGGACCCTTTTACATATAATATAAAGTCACCATATATTAATTATTTTATAATTTGACTTTATATTAAATTAAACTTCGACCATTAAAATATCTCAACTAGATTGGCCGAACGAACATCTGAACGCATTTCCGAGCACCCATTAAGCCAAACTACTCACCCGTAATTTTCGCTCTGCAAGATCACCGACTTACTAAAAATAGTAAGTCCACACCCAAAGCATGCAAAACTACCTCCAAAAGAGGTTCCCTAACCATGAACTTAGTCTACGGGAGCTGCATAATAGGCTCATCACCACTGCATAACGAACAGGCTAAAATGGGGACATTACAGTCACCCCCCTTAACATTGCTTGTCCTCAAGCAATGCATCATCTGCCACGATCCCAAACAATCTGAAGAACACCTCACTGGATAGACATGACCATATACCAACACATCTAGAAACAACCCCATCACCCAACACGCTGCAACCACTGATCACTGCAGCACCAACAAACGCTGTCATCAGAAGAAGCAATCCCATACTAAAATCTGATAGAATCCCAGGGTCCCACACTAGTATGAGAATACCACTGTCATGTTGCAGGAGCACCAAACTAGACTTTGCTAAAAAAACTAAGTGCCACAACAGTATACCCCTCATCTGCATCACCAAGGAAGAAGTAACATGCCAACCCGAACTATGATAACATCACAAACAAACGAGTATATCAAGGATGGTGAAAGGAGAAGATGCTGGAAATATCTTCCCAACAACTCTCATCAATATGAATATCCGCTCCCTGACCAAAATCTCTCTCCAATCCATTAGCAGACACCGGTCTGGAGTCACTCGATTACTGACCTGCAATCGAACAGGAAAGTCCCAACTGAAGATCTGAACTGACTCCCGCCACCAAACATCCAATAGAAGTGACGTCAAGGTACAATCTCCACAAGTCAACAACTGCCATGGGTACACTCCACCCTGATCCCATGGACCAACATAGAGTTGAGTAGTCCTAGAAACTGCTGACTCATAGGGACGGAACAAGTACCACTCACAACTCCCTGGATCCCAAACCCATATTTGGTCCTCTACAACATCAACCGAATCATGGAGTGGTCCAATATCCAACACAGAAACATCAAGGCTACCTGAAGAACCCTGTCGAAATATACTGTATACAGGTGTAAAGCCGCTCAACCCAAACTCTGTCCCTATAGAAACACTAACCCTCTGAAGCAGATCACAATCCCTGTACAATCCTGTCTTTCCTTCTGGCGAAGGAAGCAACTCGTACTCTAATGAAGGAAACAACCCACTATCACAACTCTTCACTCCATGACTATGCGTCATCTGGAATGAAGTCCACTCATCAAAATGTGGGCTGGCATCAAAATGGTGAGCACATCAAACTATGCAATTCGTAGGAAACTCACCAACCTCATCACCATCGTCACATGAGAGAGGAGTCATCAGATCAACCAAAACTGAAATGGCATCCTGGATAAAGGATGCACCATCATCGACATCAGAATCATGTTGATCCTATGGTGAAGTAGGGGAAACACTACCACTGCTGTGCACCTCCTCATCACTCCCAATCTCATGCAAATCCTCAACCAACCATCGTACCACCGTACTCTCTGTAACACCCTCCGAACGTTGTGTAGTGGCTACGACAGGTGACTGATCTCCTACCTGATCAAGAGAGAAGTGAGCCAAAGTCAACTCCAAGCTAAGCTCATCCAACTTCCCTCTCTCTGCTGTGCTAACTGGGTACTTATCTCCAAATCTGCCCCCTGAGCATAGCTCTCTCTATGAATCTAGGGCAGCAATTCCACCAGAAGGGGAAACAACTCCTACCGGTGCAAGATCACCATCGGGTGTCAACACACCCGGATCCCAAGGCACTATGAGATGATCCTCTAATCTCATGCTAAATCTTGGACTATGTTGGGCCACTGTAAGTGAGTCATGTTGTATAGTACTATCACAATAGCTATAATCCTCAAGATGTACTACCCCTATAACAACACTCTATGAATCATCGATAGGTAGAACCGTCCGTGCACTCTCCTCCAAAAATTTGGTTTGATAACCAAACCCAACACCTGTATTGTCACCATTGTATGTCATAATCCTGTCAATCCCTACATCACCAAAGCTATCATGATGCTCAACGGTCTCAAAATGAACTGATTGAGAATAAGCAACAGACTCATCAGAAATGGCTGGTATGAAGTCTGAGACAACATCATCATGAGTAACATATGCATCAGTCTCCATTCCTACAGTCGAAACAGAAACCTCAACTGAGCTAACATCACCAACAACAATCCCAGTAGTGTCCACAAGACAACTAATAGCAGTAGGAACTCCAGCTGGTATGTTAACAACTGTAACTGCATCTGCTGCCAAAACATTCCCTCTGTGCTCAACTCCATTGACATTAGGTGTGTGCAAGTCTAAAGGGAAATCTGGTAGTGCCAATGGATAGGTCTCATGATAAAGGTCATCCTTATGTAAATCCTCTCCATGTTCACTATCCAAATCAAAGCTAAGCTGCTTATTACAATTCTGGACCACAACGTCTACCAAACTATAAGCTGCTTCTGAAAGACACAAGTCATGTTTCTGAATAGCTATCAATAAATTCAATACCGATGGAGGAATAGTGTCATATGTATCAAGGATCAATGTCATAATATCCTACATAGAATCCATGACTGTCTCCCCAAAATCCTTGCTGATAGAAGACAAAAAATGGTAGAACATCTGAAAAATGATCTCGTCACAACCCATATCCACTAGTAGCACACCTGCATGAACTGTTACCATCAATTCCAAAATTTTAAATTGTTTATCAAAAGAAGGGCTCCTGCTATCCATCCCCTGTAAATTATCAACGATCAATGATAGAATCTCCTGCATTTTATCTTCATCATATGGACTCTCTGGCGCTGTAATTCGTATAAGTTCACTATGACAGCAAGCAACACCCAGTCTTATCTTATCATTTGAATGTTTTAACCACCTGTCTTGACCCAAAGAAGTCTATGTAGGATTAATTGCTAATTGTATCTCATAACAAGGTGCTTGTTCAACAGCTGATAAACATTCTTCTATCACTCCCAAATTATCGAGGGCAACCTTATCTGATTGTGAAAGAGGATCCAATTTGTTTCCTGTAAGCCAAAGTTTCCTAGCCAACTCCATTTCCCTTTTCAATGCCATACTATCAACTAAAATCAAATTCTAAACACCCACCAGGCTGGCAGAGTTGAACTTAAGCTCTGATACCACTATAATGTACACCCCCAAACTACAATCCACTGTAATAGTTTATCCCAAGTTTGTTTGTTTCAAAATAGTCTTCGACACTCGTAAGGGTTGATTGTTTTGATTTAAGTTTCAATGATGAATGGGTGTGTTTTTTTTTTTGCATAAGATTTCGAAATAACCAAATACAATAGCAAATGCAAGCAACAAGGAACAATAATGTATTCTATATTTCAATGAAACAACTCCCACAAGCATCAACTATAAGAACCCTCAATATTTCCTTAGTACCCAACCATTACACTCAATATTGAACTTGGGAATAAGACTGATTTTTATATAAAGCTGAAACAAACATTACAACAATGGAAAGTATGATTGATTTGCACCTTAAGGACAACAATCTCCTTGTTCATTTAATGTTGTTGATGTTCCCATAGATCGCAACCAACAGATGATACACTAACACTGGTTTCTGAGCAGATTTTAGACTGGTAACTGTACGGCTGAGTGCCCAGATTTGGTACAGACCGTAGCTTTTATGAAGACCACTGAAAACTTCACTAAACTCCCAAGTCCGCTCCTAATATGCAAATGCCTGCCTCCCAATGACAAATTCTGGTCAAAAGAAGATGTAATTTGGACTGCCTTAACTTAATGTCAGCCCCCAACAAGGGTCGTTCGGCCTGATAGGTACGACTGGGTAGATAAAATCCCAAACACCATAAAAAATTCCAAATTTTATATCAATGCAATTGTTATTACCATAGAAATTTATCTATCAATTACCCACAATGATCTCAAGCCTGGAAATGAAGATATGAGCAAGTATATGATTCCAAACCCTCAATAGAATGTCACCCAATGACTGTTTTTTCCTTCAATATTCACCCAAATACATATAAAGCACCTAGAACTGATCTTTCACAGTTGAAAGTGCAAATCCTACTGAAGAAATCCTCCAACAAGCCCAAAATATCTTCACGAAGAAGCCCTATGATTTTCTCACCAAAAAACTCTATCTTTTCTTCTTTTTTGCCCTCCAATCATCAAAATAATTATGGAACCCTTTATGGCTGATGTAGACAAGAAAAACCCATGTGTTGGTTTGCTCAAATGTTGACCTTCACAAATCTGCAAACCCTAGTCTGAAAACACTGAAGCACAATGGTGAATGCTGGATGCAAACACCTCTCAAACCTCCAGGATTGATCTTTCACAATCGAGAAGATTATTCCTACTGAGAATGGTCGTCCTCAACAAGCCCTTGAGAAATCACCTGCAACCTGCAAGCTCCTCCTCCCCATTTTTGTAGAGCAAATTTCAATAAACCAAAAACCAAGCCTGAATGAATGAGAAAATGAATGCCCTTTTCTTTTATTTCACCAATTAGGGCCAAAATTCACTTTTGCTCCCTAATTAATTATTAAAAGCACTTTTAATAATTAATTCTCATAAACTTCATTTGCAAAGTCACTTTATGATATTATATTTTTTAAGTGACTTTAGGGACCCTTTTACATATAATATAAAGTCACCATATATTAATTATTTTATAATTTGACTTTATATTAAATTAAACTTCGACCATTAAAATATCTCAACTAGATTGGCCGAACGAACATCTGAACGCATTTTCGAGCACCCATTAAGCCAAACTACTCACCCATAATTTTCGCTCTGCAAGATCACCGACTTACTAAAAATAGTAAGTCCACACCCAAAGCACGCAAAACTGCCTCCAAAAGAGGTTCCCTAACCATGAACTTAGTCTACGGGAGCTGCATAATAGGCTCATCACCACTGCATAACGAACAAGCTAAAATGGGGACATTACAATAGGTGATCTAGTGATCATGGTAGGGAGTGTCAATATGGGATGAGGAGGCCTAGAACTTGAGATGAGTGTAACATGGTACATGGATTATAGGGTGGCATGGGATAGAGCATGAGTACTTCCAGTACTCACGAGTGACTCGACAACTCAAGGTGAGGTAGGGTGTTCCTGATGACCCAATGGTTTATAGATAGAGGACTAACAAGACACAACTAGCATGGTTAAGAGCTGAGCCACTGTGTGACGATGCATATGAGACTTTAATTGATGTTAACATAAAGGATCCAAATACCATAACTAAGTATGATGCCTAGTTTGTAGCCCAACTATTTAAAGGAGGGACAAAAACTAGAGAGGCAAGGGTCGGTGGTGCAATAGAGGATCCATCACAATGATGAGTGCATCATTGAGTGGAGAGAGATGTGGGAGGATAAATAGAGGTATCCACTAAATATTCAAAGACCCCTATGAAGAGTTATGGGGATGATGATGCTAATGAGGAGGACCCACAAGAGCAAATTGCTACTTTGAGAGAGCAAGTCCACATTCTCTAGGGATAGTAGACTAATAGGAACACAACCCATACCACTGAGCAAAGCCACTAAGCAGATGATAGGTAGTGATGGAAGAGCTAGAAGGAGGAGAGGGACACCCTATGGACCTAGGTTCTTAGTCGATAGGAGGAGGGAGATAGCATCATAGTAGAGTGATATGCACTATAAAGTAAGCGTGATTCATTACAAGCTACAAGATTATAGAGACCTACCAATAGTCAAGGTTTGACTACCTTGATGATCCATATGAAGCGAGAGAGGGGCTATGTATGACTATTGGATAACACTTTGTTGGTGCATGATATCACCATACCAACATGACCATCTACTTCTTAGTCTTCATAGAGTCAACAAATCAAGGCATCAGGAGAGCCTTCAGTGAGTACACCTATTCTATGATTTTCATCACTAGGCATATCTCAAATTTCAAGGGCCAATGGAGCCAAGAAATCTTAGAGAAACAAGGTGGAGGGTAGTGGGGAGAGTGGTGGAAGAAGGCTAGCCTAATTAGGGTCCTTATGATCTAAAGACCCATTATATTATAGCCTGCAAGCATTTTGATGTACTATATATATATTTGAGATGGTCATTTTATTGATGCTTATTGTGTTGTTTATTTATGCATATGTATGTGTAATTATGACTGCATGGATGTAATGATAGATGCTTAAAGATGTATTCCTAGACTTGTAGATATGATAATGCATTAATGTTATATAAATAAATGTTTTTAATATGATAGAGCTATCATGTATGCATAGAACTAGGTATGCCTATGATGTACTAATGATAAATATTATCTTAATTAATACAAATTGTGAATGTATGTTTATATAATGAAACATAATAGATGATTCTATGATGCAATAACAAACCAAGTATGGGCACTACAAAATATATAAGAGCCACAAATCAAGATGTGAATATTTTCATCAAGGATATGCACTGGAATGAAAACCAAATAAGAAATGATATGTAATGTAGAAGCACTATGATAATGGATTATGAACAATGAGAGGTTACAAGGGAATAATAAGGCTTTCATGAGACTCAAAAACCCTAGTTGACCAATAAAAAATTATATACTAACCATGCAAGCATCTAAAAGATAAAAATCTACTAGGAAGACCAAGATATTTAATATCCCTGTGTGTGCATAGTGAAATTTACTACCCTAACTTTGGACTCGGTTGGATTCCACTACTATGAATGTAAGCCATCAAAAGCTAGCTCAACCACAAGCTAACATTGGTCTATACAAAAGAAATTCACCAATGTGACAAACATGCCTCCACACGTAAGGCTACTCCACTGCCAGTTAGGCATCTATAGCCCCAATGGAGATTATCCCATAATTGTCAAAAAATAAGAATTCTAGAGTTTCAATATTTTTCTCTTATTTTTATTTGGAATTTTGAGGATTGTGCTTTTGTGGGAGTTTTACTCCTTTTGTGGAGGAGCAAAGGGATTTTTTAGGGACTTGCTAATTTTGTGGAGGAGCAAGGGGATTTTTTTTGGGGACTTGCTCATTTTGTAGAGGAGCAAGAGGATTTTACTTATTTTTTTGGGGGAGGGGGGATGAGCTTGTCCTTCTGTCAATTATTAGCTTTTTAGAGCATGTGCATGATAGGAAGAGCAAGGAAAACTTTTCACTTTTGAAGCAAGGCATACTTTGTGTAGACACCTAAAATACATCATGTTTAGGAGACTACCCATATGGACACATTCATAGACCATATGAATCCTCTTGGATCTCTCCAAGAGCAAGCAGTGGTCCTAACCACTCAAATAGGGTAGTTCTAGCCCATCCAGGCTTGGCCGCTCTCAAGTAGAGCAGCCACCACACCTGGCCACTGAAGACTACAGCGGCCACATCTAGCCACTGAACCTGATAGTGGCTAGCACCATGCACAGTCTGGCCATGAAAATGGGCCTAGATCATACAGTCTGACTACACCTTTGCATTGTTTATGGGCAGATTTTGGTGAGGAACTCCCTGAGTTCCTCCTAACTGCCCCTTCAATGCCAGTTTGTGACTGATGCTTTCCACCCAGGATGGTCAGTCGCATGAGATTTGGATTGAAGCTTCTCCAGGAAGCCAAGGTCCAGATCTAAGAGAGGGAAGTCTACATATGGACTCTCCCACAAAGAGCAAAAGAGACACAATTTTTAGAGCTTATGCAATGGAGCCCTATCAAAATGGAGAGCCAAGCTATGCCCCTTTGAGGAGCATTGGAGCACCATCTATCTGAGCCACATCCACGCATCAGTATTCAGATCCATCATTCCCAACCACCAATCAGTGTAGGAGACACACTCGGTGACCCTTGAACATCAATTCTAGCAAGGAGGATAGCGCTACAGCCCTTGATTCATGAGGAGAAGAGTTTCATATCATGGTCGCTATCTCGGATAGTGGCCCATAGGCATATTTTAGGGCATAGACGTTATTTTCCTTTGCTTTAGCTTAGATTCATTACTGCTTGATTTGTTGATTAGTCATAGCTCAGATCTGGTTTCATTAATGCATCTATTTTGTATTTCTTAGCTTTTCATGCATTTATTATTCTGTTTATGCTTATATTATCATATCTATCAGATCCACTGACAAAGGCCTCATCCGGAGAGGTGGCCCATCCTATTAAGCGTGCTTTTTTGTTTACATGAGTGTAGGTACAGATCTTCAGGATCATATTGAAGCAGCAGGAGCACAAAGATCCCTCCAGGACCAGATCTGGAGAAGGGGGCATCTGTAAGCCCCCATACAGTTTTGTGTGCGGGACCAGGAGGCCTATGTAGGCGCACCATTCCTTGCGGGGAATATATCCAACCACTACTCTATTGTGTAAATATTTGTATCAAAATGATGGGTATCCCTCAGAGGGATGAACTTGTAACCGAGGACTTGAGATATCAATAAATAAAGCATCTTTATTTGTTTTCTTATTTTCATGTTATATGTGCTTTCAATACTTTCATTTTGTGCAAGTAATAATATACATAATAAATCAAATTGCAAGTAGGGTAGTCGGGGTGCATGCTTCTTAGGGTCGCACAGATGGTGATCATGGTGGGACCCCCACCAGGTTTTGTTTTCTAGTCAGTTTATTGACATTCATGGGTTTTTCTATGTGTAGGTTTGGCCGCTCTAGTCGATAGTGACCCATAGGTCTTGGCCACTCTGGTCGATAGCAACTAGCTGATCTTAGTCACTCCTATAGTCAATGGCTAGAATCAGCCACTCTGGTCAATAGCGGCCAATAGCAAAGTGTAGCAAAAGTCAGAATTTCCATCATCAGAGTAGGATTTGAGGTTGGTTTCATCCTCTATTTTCTCTGTGTTTTCTATCTACAACTTTTATTTCCAGAAATAGCAAGTGAAATCATAGTTTAATCAGGAAAAATAAAGAAAAATGGGAAAAGAAATTGCACTTGATGTTTCCTAGGACTTTCTTTAGTTTCTCTAGGCGCTTCTAGGAACAACGGGCCTCTGCTTGTAAGGTCTGCCCTAGTCTCCAGTATGCTAGGCTTCTATGTGTTTAGTTTGCTTGCATGCGGCCCAACTAGTGGCCCTTAATTCATAGAATAGAATGCATTCTTTGAAGATCATATAAGCTGAATACATGCATCTTTCTAAAATAAAACGTCTTTTATCTTAGGCATATAGGAAATATCATGCTTGCTTGGTGATGCATTTTATTTACATGCAAGGTTAAAAAGAACCCCACACACCACACACCATTTTAAATGCTAGTGAGGTTGGAATTCATGACCAACCACTAGTAGAGATCTAATGAGGTGGATTTCATCTCCACTCCATTGACTCAGAATCCCATGACCATCTATTTTTTTCCAATATCAGATCCAAGAACTATCATAACCCATGGAAAATCTGCATGTATCTCTTTCGAAGAGGTATATCACTAACTACGGGTGAACTAGGTGAGGACTAGGTAGGACCTATGCTCCCTGATCATGTGTGGACGAAAATAGGATTTCATCACCATTTTGAGCTGTGAGTGTATAGGTGAAAACCTTTAAACATATAAGTATACCATCCAACAAGAATGAAACATGATGAGAGTTAGCTTATTTATCCAATGAATCAAAACACACCAAATAGTTTAGGGAACACATAAATCCTTAAAAGATATAAACATCTACTTGTTTTGTTTGTGTGCTTTTGAATCTACCTAAGAAGATAACTCATAAGTCACCATGGTATACACATGGAGCAACCACCCTCGGTCCAACATCTAAGGGGAAGCTAATGCTCCACACACTCACAGTCACACTAGCATTGAGCCACCCACCCATAGTGTCACCGGATGAAGTTCGACAAGTCTTAGGGGTGACAACTCAACCCTTGGGGGACTCCTCGAGAAACCCTAGCAAGAGAGCCACATCCTGGTTCCTCATCACATAGATATGAGGAGGCCTCATGGCCTCTCTCATCACTCAAGCACATGGAGGCATCATGACCTCCTTCATCACATAGGTACGAGGAGGCCTCAAGGCCTTCCTCATCACATAGACAAGTAGAGGCATCATGACCTCCTTCTTCACATCGATATGCAGAGGCATCATGACCTCCCTCATCGCATAGACATGCAGAGGCTTCAAGGCCTCCATCATCATATCGAATGAGGAGGCATCAAGACCTCCATCATCACATAGGCATGCAGGGGTTGCAAGACCCCAAGCTTCACATGATACACATAGGATAGATCCACCCACTAAGGGGTAAGACCCTAGGGCTATACCTAGTCATAGACCCAGGACATCCTATAGCCTCCCTACATATGGGAGGGTACCCTTGGACTATGAGCTCATTGGTGCCAATGGGACTCTATGGGATCAGCCATGGAGAACCTAATAACTTGATGAGTTGGATCGAGTTCCCTCGAGACTAGCTCCTAGAAGTATTGCTATCAAACATTCTACTTTAGGAAGTTCATGTAGCGTAGCCACTAGATGCACCAATGAACTAGGGAAGCTTCAAAGTGACCTTATAGCACATACACTACTTCAGATCATGGGGGTACTCAACCCATAACATAGTACATAGAACAAGTCACCCTAGTAGACAAGGGTAAGCACATAATAGGAGCCTCCTTAAGGGGCCTAAGCATTAGAACTCCTCATAGAGTTAGAAAGGCATGAACCTTTAGTAGCAGGTCGATCTGATCGTATACATAGGTTAGAGGAAGCGTTGTGCATCGAGCGAGAGCGTGTAGAAGCTCTTGAGAAAGAAGAGTAAAGGAAGAGGTACCTACACCTACAAGAACAATGCTCAAGAGAAGAAAGAGTTGAGCATGAGGAGCTAGTAGAGAGGCTAGCTCGAATAGATGCACACATAGGTGGTGAAAGATATCGACATGAGAGATATGCCGATTCTCAGTAGGAGAGAAGCACTAGGTAAGGAAATGAACATGCTCACCACACTTCACAACATCAACAACACCTGGACCTCGAACAAACACAATTCAATGAGGAAAGGGTAGGGATGGAAGACCAAGAATAGACATATCTTGAACCTCCATCCATGGTTATGGGAGATGAGTATAGATGCCCAAATCGGGCCAACACAGGGTTACCTCCCTTACCACCATGAGCAAACCTTTAGGAACATGAGATTATTTCCTCGAAGGTATACTAGACACTCATCGAGAGAGTCAAGTCTCTTGAGAAGTAGGACATGAGTGGATAGAAGCCAACATTGAGCAAGATACACAACCAACCTCTGTGCCCCTTAGTCTTGAGTCTCGCATATCCTAGGCACTTTGAGATGCCTAGGCTAGATAAGTTTAAGGGTGAGGGAGATGCACAAGAACACGTGACCAACTTCATGAATGCGTGCTTCCACCTTGAGAAGAATGATGCCCTAATGTTGAGGACATTCATCATGACGTTCTCGGGTGCAACAACTCAATGGTTCAACTAGTTGCCCAAGCATAGCATCACCAGTTTTGAGCAACTGGTGAATGCATTCCTTGAATGCTTCTCCTTTGGTGCCAAGAAGAAGGTGAACCTATCTGATCTGGCCAACTTGAAATAGTATGATGATGAGCTAGTGATGGACTATGGGGATAGGTGGAGAAAAATCATGGCAAAACTATCATTCTCCATCCCCATAGAAGAGCTCATCTGAATGTTCATAAAGAGCTACGCAAAGCACATCTCTCTGCTATTATAGCTATAGCAATATGAATCATTCAAAGAAGCCTTGGCTCAAGCCAAGCTTATTGAAGATATTAAGGTCGATGAGGGAGACCTCAAGCTCTACAACAAGAAAGAGTGGAGCAAGAACAATCAGAATAACAAGAATAAGCAGAAGTAGGCCAAGCCTACTCAGGTTAATCAGGTTGTATTGGCCATACCAAAGGAGGGGAATGGACAACAACCCTAGAATTATCAGGCTCACCCTCCACCAACCAACTATGATCCTAAGAACAACTAGGGCTAGAATAAGGAACGTCGACCACCTCATTATTACATGCCTCTAAATGAATCGATGCAATCGATATTTAATCAATTGAATGAGGCATAAAGGATAAGGTTTCCTAATATACAACTTCTTGACCCTAATCATCCCAAGCCAAAGGGATATAGGGAAGATCAATACTACCCATATCATAGGATACAAGGGCATGATATCGAGAATTGCATCGGATTCAAGAATGTTGTACAAAACATGATTGAAAAGGGAGAGCTAAGAGTTGACAACCTGCTAGCTCCTGATAATAGAGATATGGGTATATTCAAGAACCCATTGCCCAATCATGAGGCCCCTAGAGATCAGGGCCCCCAAGTCAACCAGGTCTGAGTCGAGCCACCTATTCAGGGATGCATCAGAATGGTTGAGTTAGTTAATATGGCAACCAAGAGTCAGATATATGGGCAACCATAGCCTCCAGTGGCTCCCATTAATATCTCGATTGCACCTCGATAGAGATAGGTGCATGACAATCCTCCAGGTCCACCAACGAGACCTATGGTAACTATTCGGAGTAGACTAGAACAAAATCTACAAATGACTCTAGCTAAGTTATCCATTTATGAGCTTATACAATAGTCCCCTAGGCATAGGGAGACTTTAATGGAGATTTTGAGATCAATCGAGCTCCAGCCCTAGAACCCAGATGTGTTCACACATTTTTTGGGGCAAGTACAATAGTGCCAAGAGCCCATGATTCATTTTTATGATCATGAAATTAAGGTAGTCCCTACTACCTCAGTAGACCCACCTCTGCACATTATTGCATCAATCAATGACATTCCATTCAAGTGGGTTCTGATCGATACAGGCTCATCGATCAACATCATCACTACCAAGGCTATAGGGCATTTGAAGATCCCTAAGTCCAACATTGTCCCAACTTCCTACATGCTCAGGGCTTTCAATGATGCATTGTGCTCCATCATGGGTACAATAATTTTGCCTATAAAGGTAGGACATAAGACCATCCCCATGATGTGTCATGTGTTAGAAGGGGTGATGCAATATAACATCCTTCTAGGGCATCCCTGGATTAGGGACATGCAGTGTATACCCTCAATCCTGCACCAATGCATCAAGTATGTGCATGAGGGACAAGTTCATGTGGTTCCATCCGATGAAGAGTCATTCAAGTACATGCATCAAGTCGACTTGTCAAGGGACTTTGTCCTTCCATCAACGCACTTGTACATAAGGCCTTCATCCCCAACCACATAGCCAGGAAGAAAAATCAAATCAGTGCGAGGTGACCCATCCACGTCGGCACCACCTCCTACATCCAAAGCTACTGGCACTTCTAAAAAGCCTTTGACATATAAGGCAAAATATAAATAGAATTTGAAGGCACCCCTAGTGGAGGAAGGACCCAAGGAGCTTCCGACCATAGCAGTTATAGGAATCCCTACTCCCATGGAGGAGGAACATTCCCAAGAAATAGTTGAGGAGGTACCTCAACCTACCTCACCTGCATCATCAATAACATCATCTACATCGTAGGTGATAGTTCACCTAGCCAACATAACACTAGGTGAATATCTTGTGTAGAATATGACTTTCATACCAATTATTGAGTCTACACAAGACATGGGATGACCAAGAGTCCCAAATCTTCTAGTAGGGATAGTGGTTCCCTTAGGGGTTCCACCCAACCAAACTAATTTCATATATGTTGGTCTAGATTATGCCCATACTACTCCTGATCTAGAAAGGGATGAGGATGAGCCATTCACCATGAATGTTCATTACTTGTCAAATCTTGAGTTTGCTCTAAAGTACTTTGAGCAGTGTCACTGGCAAGGCTATGGCCTAGGCCTGTATGAGCAAGGGTGTCGACTACCATTTTAGCTATAGTACCAATTACCTACTGATAGGTGTGGTTTAGGCTATCAAATGTGGAGTCATGATGACTCTTTAGAAGTAGCCTTAGATAGGCTAAGCATTGGGTTTGGGGAGGACATCGATTGGAATCCCTATCAACCCCCTAGTAGAAACTATTTGGGTGATGGATGGGTGTCGATGGTCAATGTCACACCACCTAATCAATATCACCCTGAATCCTCTCTTGAAGCACCCCCATCAGGAGCCATCCTATGGGAGGAAGAGCCAATGCATGGATATGAGTGAGAGGAGTATGACTATGTCCCAAGTGAGGATGAATATGAAACTAGCCTGGCCTACCATGGGCCTCGATATGTGCAAAACCTTGCTTGGATAGGCCACACAGAGAGTGGCTACATCTCAGATGAGAGTGAATACATCTTGAGTGAGGGTGGATATATGTTATATGAGAGTGGCTATGAGTTAGAGGACTCAATAGAGATGGCCTACCTATGGCCTAGACATATGAGCCACATCATTGGGCCAGAGACAAATGCCAATGGATTCTTCATAAGTGATGATGACTATGAAGATGAGATTGAGCTGGCCTATCTAGGGCATCAGTAGGCAAGCCACCACCTCATCCTAGGGCTAAAAAAATGCCAATGGTTTCTTTATAAGTGATGATGACTTTGAGGATGAGATCAAGATGGCTTATCTTGGGCCTCGACACTTGCATCCAGTCGATCTGCTTGTGGAGAGAGAAGCGGTGCTTCATGCCATAGATCCTAATATTCACTTCCTAGGAAGACCAGTAAACCTAGATGCCATCCATCACATGGTCAACCCAGATCCCCCAAAATTTAGAGAGCAATTGTTGCCTAATGATCCCATCATCTCATCTATCCATAGATTAGATCCTGAGATCCCTATGCCCCTAGAGCCTCATCATGAGTATGGAGGGTACACCCTGGATATAGAGCTTCACCCACATGGTCCTAGAGATTTCATTCCATCCATCAACATGATCTCCATTGATTTGACCACTCCACTCCATGACCCAGCAGATCCATCAAAACCATTGTGTCTTAATGTAGATGCTATTGATTGGGATCATATTGATTCACCCCTAGAGCCTGAATATTTCTTCCCTAATGAAGAGATGCTACAACCATTCCATTTTGCATCAAGCTGCGCACATGATGTCTATCATGTTGGTCTCGACCCTGAGTTAGTGGGAACTATAAATCCAGTAGATGACATCCATTTAATCCCCACTCCTCACCAGCTTGAGGAGGGGTCACATATGGCAATAGAGGAGACTTTCGAGGTGGACATCAACAATGATCCTTCTCAACCAAAGAAATTCAAGTTTGGAGAAATCTTATCTCCAGAAGAATAGGCCATCATAATTCCTCTACTGAAAGAGAGACCAAATCTCTTTGCTTGGACCTACAAAGACATGTCGGGGCTAGATCCAAAGTTGGTTGTCCACAACCTTTCTCTAGACCCCACAAAGAAACCGGTCAAGCAGAAGCTCAGAAAGATGCATCCAACCATCACTTTGATGGTTAAAAATGAGTTGCAAAAACTATTGGATGTAGTCTTTATTGTTCCCATCGACTATCTAGAATGGGTATCAAACATGGTGCCCATAGGAAAACCTGATGGAAGAGTCTACATTTGCATGGATTTTAGGGATCTCAACAAGGCAACCCCAAAGGATTCATTCCCGTTGCCCAACATAGATGCTCTTGTAGATGCAACTATAGGTCATGAGATGCTCTCCCTAATGGATGGTTTTTCTGGTTACAATCAGATTCAGATTAAACTTGAAGACCAACATAAAACCATGTTCACCACTCCATGGGGGACATTCTATTACAAAGTGATGCCATTTGGCCTTAAAAATGCTGGTGCCACATATCAATGGGCTATGACATACATTTTCCATGACTACATGCACAAGATCTTGGAAGACTATATCGATGACTTACTAGCCAAGTCATTGCTATGAGAAGAGCATGTTGAGACCCTCAAAAAGGTCTTCGATCACCTGATTGAGCACAATGTCAGGTTGAACCCCAAGAAATGCATCTTTGGCATAACTTCTAGAAAACTCTTGGGATTCATCATTTCTAAATGAGGCATCGAGGTAGACCCAACAAAGGTAAAGGCTATCTTAGAAATGGCCCCACCCATGAACATCAAAGAACTAAGAAGCTTACAGGGCAAAGTAGCATCCATAAAGTGATTTATCACACAACTATCGAATAAATATCGACCCATGAATCGACTTCTACACAAGGGGGTCCCATTCTAGTGGGATGAAGAATGTCAGCAAGCCTTTGCTGAAATCAAGGAGTACCTAGCAATACCACCAGTCTTAGCTCCACCAAGGCTAGACGTGCCATTCTTGCTATACATATCCACTATCAATTTTTCTTTGGGCACCATGTTGGCTCAAAAGAATGTGTAAGATAAAGAACAAGTGATATATTACATCAGCCACACCTTGGTGAGCTACGAAATAGGATATGCATACGTAGAAAAGTTGTGCTTAGCAGTGGTCTTTGCAACCAAGAAATTATGCCACTACATGTTGAGCCATACGACATATGTAATATCCAAGCAAAATCCTTTGCAGTATATGATGAGCAAGACATATCATAACACACGTACTACAAAGTGGATCATGCTATTGATAGAATTCAATTTAGAATTCATAAGCCAAAATTCCATCAAGGGATAAGTCATAGTTGATCAGCTGGCTGAGGTACCTCTTCAGAATAGTAGGCCCCTCACCATAGAGCTTCTTGATGATGCAGTATTTGCACTATCAGAAGCACCCAAACCTAAAGAACCAAAAAATGAAGCTGACATGACTTTGTTCTTTGATGGTTCGAAGTGTGAGCAAGGAGGTGGTGTAGGGATTATCTTTTTCATGCCACAAGGTGCTCCAATGCCCTTGTCATTCAAGCTAGACTTCCCTTGCACTAATAACAACACCGAATATGAGGCCCTAATATTGGGTCTCCAAACAACCATCTCCATGAGAATCAAAAGGCTAAATATCTTTGATGACTCCCTCCTCATAGTCAACCAGGTCAAGGGACTATTTCAATGCTAGGATCCAATCCTGAAAGCTTACAAGGAGCTTGTTGACACATATCTAGCCAAACTAGAGTGGTATGACATCGAGGCAATCCCTCATTCATCAAATATATTTGTAGACACCATGGCATCTCTGGGATCCTTGATCCCTCAGAATCCATCTACTGATTTCACTACCATTCATGTCAAAATGCTCTCACATTCAGTGATCCAGCGTGAGGCTTTTGATAACAAGGAATCCATCAACATGATTCATATAGAGCTAGACCATGACTAGTTCTGTAAAGCCAAAGACTTCTTAAAGAAGGCACCTTGGGGGTCCTTGATCTCGTAAGGTCCTATGGAGAATGGTACCACTATTCACCACAAGGTTGTTTCTCAATCTGCATTTGTGCAAATCAAATTGTAGGAGGAACAAGTCATCTTATCTATCGAGGTTGTAGCTTATCAGGATTGGCTATCCCAATTACAAGACTTCCTTAGACTTGGAATTGTCCCATAGGGACTATCGCATACCGAGAGATGAGCATTCAAGCAAAAAGTGATAAGATATGTCTTGCTAGGAGGCATATTGTATCATCGAAGCTATGATGGAGTCCTCCTACATTGCTTAGAGCCCCAAGAATCAGCTTGGGTAATTTTGCAAGCTCATGATGGTACATGTGGTGGCCACTTCAGTGACATGGCCATTGTCAAGTGCATCCTTCGAATGGGTTATTACTGGCCCACCATGGAGAAGGATTGCTATGAGTATGTCAAGAAATGCATTAAATGTCAACATCATGCAAATCTGATGCACTTGCCATCTTAGGCCTTACAGCCCATTCAGGTGGCTTGGCCATTTTCTCAGTGGGGTTTCGATCTGATTGGAAATATTTCTCCCCCATATTTGGGCTGACACATGTTCATCTTAACGGCCACTGAGTACTTCACCAAATGGGTGGAAGCGGTCCCCTTAACCTCGATAATTGGTCCTCGGATTATGGAGTTCATACTTCACAATATCATTTGTCATTTTGGGGTGCCCTTCAAGATAATCTCGGATAATGGTCCATCATTCAAAAATAAAAATATGTGAGCTTTAATGACCAAATACAACATTCAACATAGTTTTATGACACCATACTATCCGTAGGAAAATGGGCAAGCAGAGGCCTCAAACAAGATAATAGTAGCCATCTTAAAGAAGATAGTGAAAGAAAATCATAAGGATTGGCATCTACAATTGCCCTTGGCATTATGGGCTTATAGGACTAGCGTACGGATGCCCACTAGGGCAACACCATTTTTGCTTGTATATGGTACTGAGGCCATTATGCCCTTAGAGTTGGAAATTCCAACATTGCACATCGCATTGAAAGAGTTCATCAATGATGACACTATGTGGCAAGCTCACCTGGATCAATTGACCCTTCTGGATGAATGATGCATCAATGCTCTTGAGCATCTTCACATTTACTAGGATCATCTAACATGAGCTTATAATAATAAATTCCACCTGAGAGACTTTAAATTTGGGGATCTTGTGCTTAAAGAAAACCAACAGAACTCAAATCTGCCATCGCATCTATGAGATAAATTTATGGCCAATTGGATAGGTCCCTATATCATCTCTAAGAAGATTGGGCCTGGGGCATATCACCTAACAATGCTAGAGGGTGTTGAGGAGCTAGAGCCTCTCAACATCATTCATCTAAAGGTATTTCACACATAAATAAATAAAATATCAAAAACATTCAAATAAATTTCAAAAGTTTCAAAAATAATAGAAATCATAAAAATCCAAACAAATCAAAAAATATCAAAATAAAAAACAAAAGGCTCCAAAGGTAGACCCTTTGGTCAAATCCAAAGGAAAAGCCTTGTAATAAAAAGCTAAAGTTTTACCTTTGGTCAAATCACAAAAGGCTCCAAAGGCATCTTAAAAGCCCTTTGGTCACATCACAAAAGCTCCAAAGGCATCTTAAAGCCCTTTGGTCAAATCACAAAAATCCCCAAAGGCACCATAAGCCCTTTGGTCAAAAGCAAAACATAAAAGCACAAAAACAATTTAAAATCAAAAAGCTCAAAAATATTCATAATAATCAAAACTCAAAAACAATTGAAAGCATCAAAAATACAAAAACATTTGCATTCTGCATTTGCATTCATATAGTCGCATTGCATTAGGCATTTCCATCCATTACATTTACATTAGATACATTTGTGTTCACAATCTTACAAATGACACCACATTTGTACATCAATCATGCATCTTCAAAATCCATCATCATCCATCACCCATGTGTGTAACTATGTTTTTCAACACAACCCCTCCTATTGCTATAAGGAATATACTAGGGTTTTTCGGTCACTCAACCATACCTAGTGGTTTTATCAAACTTTGTAGAAAGTTATCTTAGCTTTTTATAGGTGAGGTTTAGTTTTGATAGCACCTGGTATATTTTAAAATCCTATCACTAATCAAAACACTAAAATCCTAGTTGGAACAAGGGAAATATGAATGCTACAAAGTGGTATTAGGTATCCTAAGGTGAAAATTTTATCTTGCTCATCCCCCTATGTGACCGGTTTGGGAATGTTGAGAATTGGCAAAAGGACAAGTTCACCCCTACCCAAATAAATCCCTTGCTTTAATCAAAACAAGCAAAAATCCTAAACAAAGAAAAATTTAAAAACAAAATAAATAGTGATTATCATCACTACATAAATCCCTTGCTCAAAAGAAAACAAAAATTCAAAATAAATAGTGGTTTTCATCACTAAGCATGAGCAAGTATCCCAAATAAATATGAAGAAAAGAAGGGAGTATTGAACTTGAATCCCTAGAATTCTCAGCATGAACGAGTCGTAAGGTATCCTTACGCATGATGATATGTCTATCACATTAGCATCTTGCTTTTGTACAGACCAATGTTTGCATGTGGAAGAGCTAGCTTTAGGTGTCTTGTACCGCCTAGTGGTCTAATCCAACTAAGTCCAACTTAGGATCAGGATGAACATTTGAGGATCCCCAATACAACAATGGGCTGAATGAATCCCTCCTGGCACTGGGGTATGCTTATGTTTTATCTAATATATTCATTTGCACACATAGGGATAATGAATATCTAGGTCTTCATAACAAAAACTTTATCCTTCAGAAGCTCTGTATGATCAGTATACAACTTTTGATGGAGCAACTAGAGTGTTTGAGTCTCATGGAAAACCTCAAAAATCTATTCATAGCAACAAATCATTCCATCAGTCAAATCATACATACATATCACATCATCTCATCTCACATTTGGATGTTTAAATGATTAATTCTTATTATAAGAGTTATTATTTATTCATGATTTTTATACATTCTGTGGTGTCATCCATTAGATTTTCAAAACCCATGTCACATCATACCATATGTTTTGAGTGATTAAAGCATACAGGTTCATTCACATTAGATCATCACATAATGCATAACAAATTTCATTTACCATATCATAACAACATAAGTTAAATGCATACAATACATCAAAATTGAACATGCATTTAACAGATAAGCATTGCATCCATATATGCATCCATCATCATCATCTAGATCATGCCATCTAATCATCCACACATCATAAAGCATAAGTCATGTAAACCACATAGCATAAGATCATAAAGTAGTCCATCTACACATACACATCATAACATCATCACATCACATCATATCACATAAGATCATGATACTGCATCACATAAACATAAAAACATAATCATAAAGGATACACATAATGAGTCTCAAAGTCTAGATATCATATAAATGTGTGTCCAAATAAGTACATGTAGGTACAAAAATCACCAATAAGGCTACAATGTGTAGGTCAGCTGACCTTACACTCAAAATAGGTACAAAATATCCAAGGGGCCATAGTGCTCAAGAGTGACCTACACCACTAGCATCACCTCTGCCCTCATCACCCCCTCTGGGAGGTGGTATAGAACTAGCACCCCCAGTCCACTCTATTCGGGACCTAGTCCTATGGCTCGATCAGGTTGATGACTACCTTGAAGTACTTTGATTGGTCCTCTATGACCCTCCTACCATAGGCCTCTCTGGTAGGTGGTCTCCCCAAAGCTTGACCTCATGCTCTAGAGCTAGGATGTAGGATGCATCTAGAGTGCACTACTCCAAGTCCTCTGCTAGAAGCCCATGCAAACATTAGATCTTTGCACCTGCATCTAGACCACTAGGTCCCTGAGGTACTATAATAGGTGGCATAATCTATCCCTGAGTAGCACCCCCATCGGTAGTAAGTTGATCTATCCTATCTTGTAGTGTGGTATGCTCTACCTTGAGGTGCTGAACCTAAGCCTAAAACCTACAATGGTGGCATCCCTCTACTGCACCTAAATCTGAGATATCTGTAGCTCAGCCTCAACCTAATGCAATTGAGCTTAGATAGGAGAATCCTACTCCTCGGGAGCTAACTCCTCCTCCTCCTCTAGGGCTACCTCCTCCTCTACTACCTCCTGCTCTTCCTACCCCATCACTTTTCCAGCCTACACTCGATGCCCATGGCATCCTCCCTTCACCTCATCCATAAGTCATACCCAAATACCACCATCTACATTATGTACCCCACCATCGGTGTAGTACCTCTATGACCTCACCATCTACAATACTAGAATCAACTATAGGAGGGTCATCCTCCTCTATCATTATTGTAACTTAGGGATGGTAGATCCCTCTATCAATAATTACCTATATAAGACTATGAGTGGACATCCTATTAGACAAACTATCTAAGCACCCTATAATAGTAGAAGTACTCTTTGATGCTATCCTTGTGGTTGATAACCCATCGATCATATCGAGTCTGATGTAAAGCTATATGGGTCCTCCCAAGTAGGGCACTTAAAGTAAGGCCTCAAGAATAATATCATGGGCCTAAACTAGTCAATGATGTCATGTAGTGGGAAATCTCCCCTACATGAAGCTAACTCTTGCACTCCTCGAGCTCTCTAGGCCACCTAGCTCCATAGCTCTGGTGGGTATCAGCCACCTTAGTGATCTCCATAGGAAGTCCTACTAGGTGATCCACCTTAATATGCTCCCATCCCCAGATCTAAAGGAGCAAGCTACAAGTAATGCTAGCATCTATCCACTAAATATAATATAACTCATCATAGCACTACACCAATAGTGCACTCCCCCAAGCATAGATGATAGGTGCCTCACTATCCACTAGATCCTGTACCATCGCTAAGAGGTTCCATGGGAACCTCACTCTAGAGTAGTCAAGTATAAGAATGTTGCAGATCACCATCAACAACATAACATGTCTATGGGAGAAGACATCCTCTTGGTACCATTGATCCATAGAGATCCCCCTAGATGAGTAATCACGAAATGCAGTAGTGACATGTCTCCCAAAGACCCTCATGAAAACTACATCTCTAGCACTAGTAGGGGAAGACACGATGGGGACTCCATCCAAAGGGATCTTGAAGATCCTGTAGATATCCTTTAGCATAATGGTCATCTCATCGGTAGGAAGGTGGAAAGTATTAGTCTTGGAGTCCCATCTGTGGGCTAGGGTAGTGAGATAGGCTTGATCTGACATAATCATCGAAAGCCTAGTGACATACTAGAGGCTATGAGCATCAAGCCACTCCTAGTCTATGTCATCCAAGAGGGGTAGAAGGTCCACAAGTAGCTTCGGGTCTCGAGCTCAAGCAGATAAAATCTAAAGAGTGCAAAATGAATCTAAAATAAATGCACTTACAAGCTAAAAGTAATAAAATCCTAAAAATGGTGCAAGCTAATCTACAAAGATGCCTAAGGAAACAAACATTATGATTAAATGCACCTAAACATTCAAAAAAAAAACAACACTTCAAAATTGCAAAAAAATCAATTAATTTGCTCAAAAATTCAAAAATATAAGTAACAAACCTAAGGTTTCCTATTCACTCATGTTAGTAGCAGCCACGAAGCAATCGTTGAAGTTGGCAGCGTCTAGTTTCCAACGATCAAAAATTTAGTCGTCGGAGTTTCAAACTAGCCGCTTACAATGGTAGTGACAAGCCTCAGGCTAAGCTAGCCACTTTGAGTGGCAGCATCCAATGGCGACATGCCAATGACATTTCTCCTAGGCCCAAAAATAACAAAAAATTCTAAATAACCTAAAACCAAAGGAAACCCACTAAAATTGACCCTAAACTAGTCCTATCTATTGGTTTAGTTCATTGCCAATAAGGTTAATGAGGTTCCTTTACCAAATTATTTAGTTAGGTTCATTTTATCACATTAACAAAAGGAGGTTAGGGTTTAGAAAGGTACCCATGAAGCTTCGGCTCCTCCACTGGTCGAAGCCTCACCCTGCTCAGCCATGGCATCAAATCATTAGCATCCTAGGTCACAAGCAGTCACTATCAACTCAGAGCTCAAAAGTAAAATGATAACTAGAAATAATGAAAGGTCAAAAACCCTAATTTACTCTTATATTTCCAACTCAAGCCTCGACCACTACTGGCATCAATGGCCTAAAATTTCTGGCCACTGGATCTGATAGCGGCCATGAAGCACCAATTGGGGGTTGCTGGACCTGACAACGACCAAGAACCAATGAGAAATTGACTCAATTTCTCACCACAAAGCACCTCAAAATGGGCCATAAAGTACACCTATTGGTCCAAAGCAACCAAAATAAGCATAAATACCAAAAAAATTACATATATCAAAATCCAAAAATATCAAATAACAACAAAATCTCAATTGAGCCTCGTATTCAATTATTTGCTCTATACACTTGGCGATTGCAATGACTAGCACTCCATGCAATTCAGCAAGATGAGTAAATTACCATAAGGCCACTTGGGGTAAAACAATTAGGTAGAATTGAGATGCTTCACTTCTAACCTGAAGAAGGCCATGATGGCTGGACCACCCCATGGGAGCGAGGATCCATCTCATTTCTCCTATAGCAAATAGTGATTCAACACAAGCTAAAATAGAATTGCTATCACCTTGATTCCCTAAGAAGGCCATTGTGGTCGGACCGCCCCATGGGATAGAGATGTACAATTACCAAATAGGGTTGAAATCACACCTGGATGGGAACTTACCCTATAACAATAGAGCAACCCTCTAAAGAGGTCCAAATCATTCATTTTGGTCAAGCGACTCATCACTTTATTAATTGTCCTTTCCTCATCGACTTGTCGCTTGAGGGGGTAGTCAAAATTTTCAACAATCATAATCAAAGTCAACAAAATATCATCTCGATCATGTCAAGATTGCATTCATCTTATGAATCATTGCCAACAACTATCATAAGCTTACCCTTTTCTTGGGTAAAAAGCAAATATGATAGTCAAGCTCAACCTCTCCTCCGTTCGGACCAATCGTAGCATCCCGGCTACCCGAATAGCCTCTGAGGAATTTAGGAGAGCTTCCACAAATTTAAGCCTTCCATTCTATTGGAAGCAATGATTCTAGGATTCATGCCCTCCTGCATGACTGGGGCATCCAATGTTGATCAGATCAATGATCATCATCCAACCTACAATGTGACCCTAGGTGGTCTATTTTTGCTTTGTGCTATGTTTTCCCATAATGCATCCCAAAAAGGGGTATCTATAGACACCTAAAATACATCATGTTTAGGAGACTACCCATATGGACACATTCATAGACCATATGAATCCTCTTGGATCTCTCCAAGAGCAAGTAGTGGTCCTAACCACTCAAACAGGGCAGTTCTAGCCCATCTAGGCTTGGCCACTCTCAAGCAGAGCAGCCACCACACTTGGCTACTGAAGACTACAACGACCACATCTAGCCACTGGACTTGATAATGGCTAGCACCATGCATAGTCTGGCCATGAATATGGGCCCAGATCACATAGTCTGACTGCACCTTTGCATTGTTTATGGGCAGATTTTGGTGAGGAACTCCTTGAGTTCCTCCTAACTACCCCTTCAATGCTAGTTTGTGATTGATGCTTTCCACCCAGAATGGTCAGTCATATGAGATTTGGATTGAAGCTTCTCTAGGAAGCCAAAGTCCAGATCTAAGAGAGGGAAGTCTACATATGGACTCTCCCACAAAGAGCAAGAGAGCCATAATTTTTAGAGCTTATGCAGTGAAGCCCTATCGAAATGGAGAGCCAAGCTACGTCCCTTTGAGGAGCATTGGAGCATCGTTTGGCTGAGCCACGTCCATGCATCAGTATTCAGATCCATCATTCCCAACCACCAATCAGTGTAGGAGACACACCTGGTGACCCTTGAACATCAATTCTAGCAAGGAGGATAGCGCTACAGCCCCTGATTCATGAGGAGAAGAGTTTCATATCATGGTCGCTATCTCGGATAGTGGCCCATAGGCATATTTTAGGGCATAGATGTTATTTTCCTTTGCTTTAGCTTAGATTCATTACTGCTTGATTTGTTGATTAGTCATAGCTCAGATCTGGTTTCATTAATGCATCTATTTCATATTTCTTAGCTTTTCATGCATTTATCATTCTATTTATGCTTATATTATCATATCTATCAGATCCACTAACAAAGGCCTCATCCGGAGAGGTGGCCCATCCTATTAAGCATGCTTTGTTGTTTACATGAGCGTAGGTACAGATCTTCAGGATCGGATTGAAGCAGTAGGAGCACAAAGATCCCTCCAAGACCAGATCTGGAGAAGGGGGCATCTGTAAGCCCCCATACAGTTTCATGTGTGGGACCAGGAGGCCTACGTAGGTGCACCATTCCCTTGCGGGGAATATATCCAACCACTACTCTATTGTGTAAATATTTGTATCAAAATGATGGGTATCCCTTAGAGGGATGAACTTGTAACCGAGGACTTGAGATATCAATAAATAAAGCATCTTTATTTGTTTTCTTATTTTCGTGTTGCATGTGTTTTCAGTTACTTTCATTTTTGTGCAAGTAATAATATACATAATAAATCAAATTGCAAGTAGGGTAGCCAAGGTGCGTGCTTCCTGGGGTCGCACACTTTGTAGTGTTATATTTCCTTGTTCAAAATCATAATTAAAATTGTGGGAATGTGTTGGGATTTTAAGATAATCAAAGTATGACCAAATCAAGATCCTATCACCAAACATCAAAATTATTTGCAACAAAATCTGAAAGAACAACTAGGAATGGTTGAATGACCAAAATACCCTATTAGACACCTTGTAACAACTACTTAGGAGCAAGCAAGCAATGGGTAGACAAAATAGAAATATGAATGATGAAATGGGGTGTATGCCCAAGATAAAGAAGATTACATCAAGATTAGCGATTCTCCTACAAACATTATGCTACATGAAATGCTCAATGTAATATGAATGCCACTATGTCGAACAAAATGCTTAATGCAATGTGATAAAACATACAACTAGTCAAATTCATGAAGATGCAATGATGATAAAGTGCAAAGTGTAATACATGATTATATGCAATGCATTGATGATGTGCAATGACAAGTGTGGTGGATGGTGGTATGCAATTGTTTTATGTTTTTGTGTTTTTGTGAATTTTTATTTTATTTATGCATAAAAAGCTCGTAGGTAGAGAATTTTAAGTGTTTCAAGATCCTCAACACCCTCAAGTGTAGCTAACCTATAAGTTCCTGATCCTAGTTTTTGTTTTATGATGAATAGTACTAACAAGTTTATAGTGAATTTTTCATGCAAATGGCTAGGGATGCTAGAATTATGTTGGTTCTCCTTTAGCACAAGATCACCAACCCAAAATTCCTTAGGATGAACCTTTGTATTTTAGGTTCACTTAATATGATCTTGATAAATATGAAGATGTTCAAGAGCATTGATACATTATTCATCAAGAAGAGTAAGCTGATCCAAGTGAGCCTATCGTGCAACGTCATCATCGATGAATTCTTCTAATGAGATATGCAAAAATGGAATTTTAAGCTCCAAGGGCATGACGTCCTCAACACCATATACTAGCAAAAATAGAGTTGCCTTAGTTGGTTTTCTAATGCTCCTCCTATAATCCCAAAGTGCTAGAGGTAGTTGAAGATGCCAATCCTTGTGATGATTGTTAACAATTTTATTAAGGATGGTGATAATAATTTTGTTTGATACCTTAGCTTTTCCATTAATCTATAGATAATAAGGAGTTGAAAAGCTATGCTAAATATGATATTTATTGTACAAAGCTTAACATCCTTATTTTTAAATAGTGTCCTATTATTCAAGATGATACTTGATGGAATACCAAAATGACATATGATATTATGTAGTGTGAACTCTACAATGCACAATCCTATCGTAGTGGTAAGGGGAATAGATTCCACGCATTTTGTGAAGTATTTAGTGACTGTTAGAATGAATGTGTATTGGCTCGAAGATGGAAGTGAGATTTTATCAATTAGATCCAAGCCCCATTATAAAAAAGGCCACAATGAATGTATCAATTGTAGATCCTGTGAAGGTACGTGAAATAGATTAGCATGATACTAACACTTAACACACCTTTTGACATAAGCACAATAGTCTCACTCCATTATGGGCCAGTAATAGCCCATTTAGAGGATGCACTTTGTGATAGCCAGACCTTTGAAATGGCCATCAAAAGTACTGTCATGAGCTTGAGAAAATACCCAAGTAGATTCTTAGGATTGTAAGCAATGAAGAAGACCATAATAGCTTCGATGGTATAATATGTCTCCTAGCAAGACATATTTAGTCACTTTTTGATTAAATGTTCATTTTATAGCATGTGACAATCCTAAAGGAAGATTACCAAGCTTTAGGAAATCTTGTATTTTGGAGAACCAGTCTTGATATGATTCTGCTTGTATGAGGTGGATGCTTTGGTCTTCTAAATAAGCATATCATAAAATTTTGGGTTGCTTAAGTATTTTAGCATAGATGGTTTTGAAATTATCAAAATGGTTTTGCAGAATTAGGGATCCTAAGGAAGCCATTGTATTTGAAATGAGGGATGACATCGATGTGATACTATTCTAGTTTTGCAAGTGATTTGTCCACAAAGACTATATTTATTTAATACTAGATCTCTACATTGATAACTCCCTTTGACTTGGTTGATAACGAGCTCTAAATCACCAAATATGTTTAATCACTTGACATTCATGGTCATAGATATTTTGAGCCCCAACAAGAGAGCTTCATACTCAACATTATTATTGATGCACGAGAAATCAATCTTAAATGAAAGGGGAATCGGAGTCTCTTGTGTGAAAAACATAATTCTAGCACCACTCCCATTTTCATACTTGGATAATTTTAAAAATATCATGAGATCCACTTTGTGCTTTGGTTCTTCTAGTTTTTTTGAGTAAGATAATGCAAAAAACACATCATCATGTAGCTCGATCGTAAGAGGCTTATCATCTAGAAGAGGTGCTTCTGCTAGTTGGTCGGTGATGACCTAAACTTTGGTTGATTCCTAACTGATGAATTCAAGATCAAAATCCATTAACAACATGATCCATTTTGTAGTGCGACTATTATGATATGTTTGACTCATCATATATCGTAAAGGATTTTCCTTGGAGATAACATACGCTGTTTGATTAATCATGTAATAACATGGTTTCTTGGTGATAAATACCACCACTAAGCAAAGCTTCTTAAAATAAGCATATTTGATTTTGTATGAGATGAAGGTACAAATGATGTAGTAAATGACCTGCTCCTTATTTCCTTCATTCTTTTGGGCCAATATAGTCCCTAAGACAAATTTAGTTATAAAAATATATAGTAGAAACAACACACTAGGTTACGAAGGAGACAATACTAGTGTAGACACCAAGTACTATTTTATATCCTCAAAGACCTTTTGGCAATCTTGATCCCAATTGGACATCACCCCCTTTTGTAGAATATGGTTAAACAATTAATATTTGTTTTATAGTTGCGTGATGAAGCATCATGTGGCCTGTATCTTCCCTTGTTAGCTATAAAGTTGCTAAGGTTGGTGAGGGAAGGCATGTTTATGATTGCTTTAACCTTGTTTGGGTCTACTTCAATGCATCACTTAAACACAATGAATACTAAAAGCTTTCTAGATGTTACTTCAAAAACACACTTTTTAGGATTCAATTGTACATTATGCTCTAGTAGGCGATCAAAGACCTTTTGTAGAACATCAATATGATCACCACACAATACAGACTTAACTAGCAGATCATCAACATAATCTTTGACAATCTTGTGCATATAGTCATAAAAAATTATATCATAACCCACTAATAAGTGGCCCTAGCATTATTTAGATTAAAAGGTATGACATTGTAGCAAAATGTCCCCCATGGTGTGGTAAAGGTTGTTTTGGGCTGATCATCAATATTGATATGAATTTGATTATAGCTCAAGAAACCATCCATGAGGGAAAGCATTTTATGACCTATACTTGCATCTATAAGTGTATTGATGCTCGGGAGCAAAAATTCATCCTTAGAGCCCTCTTTGTTAAGGTCTCAAAAATCTATGCATATGTAAAACCCCCCATTTGGTTTCCTAACAGGTATCATGTTGGAAAACCATTTAGGATATTCAATGGGTTAGATGAGGCCTATGCACAACAATTTTTTTAATTCTTATTTTATCATTAAAGTGATTTTTGGATGCAATTTGCAAAGTTTTTCTTAATTGGTTTGATCATTGGATCAAGCGTCAAATTATGGACCACTATGTTTGGGTCTAGACCAGTCATACCCTTGTATGACCATGCAAAAATTCTATGTAGGAAACCTTATGTCTCCCTAGTTCTAGAAAATAATACGAAAATTTTGTAAATTTTTGAAGTTGAAATCCTTTTAGTATCCCAAATATATAATTTTATAAAAAACTCAAAACTTTTTCAATATTCAATTTCCTCAAAAATAAAGCCAAATTAAATATTCTTCAAAAACTTAGAGACTTTATAAATCAAATAAACTAGTTGTATTCCTTATCACTCCAAAATTTATTAATTTTTTTTTAAATTCCTAATTTCCTTATCACTCATCTTATAAAATAAATAAACTATCAAACCCTACATTAAATAAATTTAATTCATTAACCTTATCTATAATGGTATGCCCTAGAAAGAGTTTCCTTTGTTGATGATTTATGTATTGATGTGTGGATATCAAATGCATAATCTAATCTTATTCTATAAATATGAGTTGATAGTTATGCTTTCTAAAATCCATTGGATATGCTATTTTTAGAAATATGTTACTTTTTAAAATATGGTACTATTGGTGAATTTTGTGGTCGTAGGACCAGATACTCTCACGGGTGGATTGGTGTGGGACAACCATTGGAGCTAAGAGAAATAAGAAAAATGGAAATGATGAATTGCAATCAATCTGACAACAATAAGGGTAATATGCAAGCCTATCATGTAGAAGCATTTGCATGTGTGTATGTGTGACTAGATGCATAAACAAGCAATGAGGTTGCTATAAAGGCAAAAGAATCCTTACCCTAAATTCAAGGGATCCCTTCATAGGTGGTTGATAACCTTGAAGTTATCATAAATCCTCCTGCTTAGGGAATGGTTATGATTATGCATCTTTGCTTATTATTGATTGATTCTTAATTTGGGCAAGGACTGCCTTAAGCAAGAGCCCTTGTATGCTTAAGCTCTTAATTTATCTTTGGATGCATTAACACTTGTGTTTCTTAAAGTAAAGTATTAATAAAAATAATAATGTTAAAATTATTACACTTTAAAATAAGGAATATGAATGTTAATAGGTACTACTAACATTAGGATTGATCCATGATAGATACCATAGTGGTAAGTTGTTGCAAAAATTTATTATTATTATTATAAACCATTCACCAATATGTAGAAATATCAAATCATTCATCCACAATACATTGTCCATAATAACAATACACAAATGAGAGAGAGATAGATAATACCCTTAAGGTAGGGAAACACCAATAATAATCCTTAAGGAAGGAATAACTCCACAAGATCTCCCAAGGTGAGAGGCCACTTCGTGGGTATAGATGATTACATAAGATTCTTCTTCAATGATGATTACAATGACAAATATCTCTTTTTTTATACCCATATTCTTATTCTACTTTGGGGAGCCTACTACTAATATAATATAATATTATAATATAATATAATATTATAATACAATCAACCTTGGGTTATGAGTGGTCCATGCCAACCCTTATACAATATAATAATATATCCCCAAATATCCATTCTTAGGTACCCTACCATGCCACCCACCTTACAAATGTTTCATCCTCAAAATATATGAAGAAACATGATAATATGATTTTCTAATAAAATTAGCAACTGGTACCAATATCGATCATCCATCCATCCAAGTGAAACATATTAATGCTGATATGCCATTTTATTACTTGAGTATCCAAATCTACTTCATTGGCTCCATGCTTCTGCTACTATATTTTGATAATGTGAATGATGGGTCCACTTGTTCCTTGATGCTGATGATCCACTCTGAAAACTAGGATTACTATGCTTTCTCTACCAAACACTACCATAGTTGGTGTCCTTCTGATTCCATGTAGAACCATAATATTGTTGCCTTGAACCATACCTCCAAGATTGTTGCTGCTCATGGTGGTGTGGATGGTGATATGGTGCAATCTTAACTTGATGTTCTACCTTCTTTGACTTTCCAAAATTTGGCTCCATTATTTTAAATTCTTCTACATATTGTTCTTTCATATTCTCTTTGTTTGGTGTGTCCTTGTGCTCTTCTATCAATGCTTTCTTGGACTCTGTTACTGTTATTTCCACTGAATCAGTTACTACTACTTCTTCCATTGAATTTTTTACTGCTAATGCCTTCTTGGATTCTATTTTAGGTTCTTCAATTTGTTTCTCTACAACCACTTCTTGATTTTCCTTGGATCCTTGCTCCTTAAGCTAAGAAATATCCTGCAATGTTATCTTATTTTTCTAGTACTATAACTTCATAAACTTCTTTTGCATATTAATGTTAACAACACCCAAAGAATATAACCAAGAATAACCAAGAACTATATCCTCATCATCCATCTGAATAGCATGAAAATATGAATGTAAAACATATTTATCCATGTTGATATTCAAATCTTCAAAAATCTAGACATTCTCACCCTCTAGCTGTATGTCCTTAATTTTTGTTGCTTGAACTTGCAACTTCTTAGCCAAAGCAATATTAATAAAATTATATCAGCTAACAGGATCAATGGAAATAATAATTCATTCCTTTTGAATGCCTCCATGAACCTGTAAAATAGACTTTTTAGATTCAAACAAATTTCTTTGTCCATTTTCTAATTTATCTTCTACCAAAGGTATGGTTTCTTCCGTCTGCATGCTGACATCTCTTTTATCTTCCCTGAACTTTTCCTCTTTATTGAGTAATTTTATTTCTTTTTCATAGTCTTCATTCTATTTCTTGAAAACTTCCCATTCTCCTTTTATTGTATTTTGCTCATTTTGAGTTCCTTGTAGTTTATTTTCAAGATCTTTGATGAAATCCATTAGGCTATCTATATAATATGGGTCCCATTGACTCAAGAATGCATGCTCTATTTCATCCCAAGTGTATTCATTAATCCTTCCCTTAAAAAAATTATTCCACCAAGACCAAGCTTCCCCTTTAAGAGATAAACCAAGGAAGGATTTCCTGAAATAAATATTACAATATAGAGAGCAAAACATTTTCCACCATTCTCTAGCATCAATATCGTCTTCTCCAAAAAAACTTTGGAATGCCATTGTGCATGCCCTAATACAACTAGGGTTTTTTGATAATATATATCATGCCCAAATACAAAGTAGGGTTTTATGGAAATAAATATCTTCCCACTAATTTAAAGCTAAAATTCTACATAGACCACTAGATCTGCAATTTTTCTTCCAAACCAATTAAAGTGCAACTGATTTGCTTACCTGAAATAATCAAATTTCATCTTTTGAAAAATTCACGACTTGAAAATTTGCCACTACCCTTGTTCCAGATGGCTAAATTCAAAAGGTCGTATCTCCATAAATACTATTTTAATTCCTTCATATGACCACTTTAAAGCTCTTCAAATTCTGCACAAACTGATCCAAGAATTACCTGAATCGGATAAACTCTTGCAGAGATATGGCTTCTAAAAGATGAGACATTTTTTAAAAAATCTGCAAAATTCATCACTATCCTTATTTTGGATGACTAAATTCAAAAGGTCGTAAATCCCTCAATACTACTTAGATTCCTTCATATGATCATTCATTTTAAAGCTCTTCAAATTCTGCATAATATGATCCAAGAATCACCTGAATTAGATAAACTTGCATAGATATATGACTCTTGAAATATGAGACATTTTTCAAAAAACAATTTACCCTAATTCTGTAATTTCACACAAAAATCCCCACTTTGCCAAAATCGTTACTCTGATACCACTTATTGCAAAAATTTATTATTATTATTATTATTATAAATCATTCATAAATATGTAGAAATATCAAATCATTCATCCACAATACATTATCCACAATAACAATCCACAAATGAGAGAGAGATAGATAATACCCTTAAGGTAGAGAAACACCAATAATAATCCTTAAATAAGGAATAAATCCACAAGATCTCCCAAGATGAGAGGCCACTTTGTGGGTATAGATGATTACATAAGATTTTTCTTCAATGATAATTACAATGACAAATATCTCTTCTTTATATACCCATATTCTTATTCTACTTTGAGGAGCCTACTACTAATATAATATTATAATACAATCAACCTTGGGTTATGGGTGGCCCATGCCAACCCTTATAGAATATAATAATATATCCCTAAATATCTATTCCTAGGTACCCTGCCATATCATCCAGGAGACCCAAGTTCAAACCTCGATAAGAGAGGATTGAGATCCCTCATAAAAACCCTTGTAAACTCAAATATTATAGTTGCAGGATTACAACAATGGTAGGGGCTTTAGCCTCTCTTTGAGAGGTCTAAGGTTCAGGCCTCACTTAGTATGAGGGGACCTAGATTCCTCATAAAAAATTGTGTAAACTCATTGAAAAAATACTAACATTAGGCAAAAAAATTAATAATAGTATTATTTTATTTAATATTATGGAGTAGATAAATTATTTATATCTTATCAAGATAAGATTTTAAATAGGGATAAATTTTAATTAATAATAGTATTAATTAATACAATGGAAGAGTTTTAATATTATAAAGAATGAGTTCTAATATTTGTTTTTGTTTGGATAATAAGGGGTTGTACTCCGGTCCCCCACCCTTGAAAAATTACAATTATCTTCTTTAAAGCTTGAGAGTTTATAAATAAATACACTTCTCATATCAATTGAGATGTTATAGCTAGAAACCTACATCATTTTACATAAAATATTTGAATTCTTGATTTTTATTTTTTGAATCTTTTCAATTTTTTGTATGAATACAATTATTCCTGAATTTAGCATCTTTCTTGACATTTTCCTATAGCAGCCTTCACAATGCCAAAAATTCACCTCTACTATCTATTAGTAGAGTAATATTTTCAAAATATCGCACTATCATAGTCTGCTTTACCAAATCTAGATTGCTAGTTTCCTTCCTCACTGAAGTCCTAGTCCTTCATTGCTCTTCCCATCATTTGAACCCTAGCTAACAAATATTTACAATTTCATTTTTATGACTTGAAAAATCATCATCGCCCTTGTTCAAAATAGTTGACTTCACAGGATTGAATCTCCCTCAATATTGCTTGGATTATTGCATATGACCACTCATTTTAAATCTATTCAAATTCCACACAAGTTGGTCCAAGAATTAGTTGAATCAAATATTTTTTTTTTTGAAGATATGGCTCCTAAAATATGAGATGTTTTTTAGAAAAAACCCTAATCCTTCGAACATTTTTTGTTGTAAAGAGAGGGGAAAAACCACCCCAATACATGTGGGTTCCAAACCCATAGGTACACCAAAGATAAAAATAGGGGATTTTAGTTGACCCAACCTTCCACCCAATAAACCCAACTTGTTGTTGCACTACACTCAACAACCCATCTTGTTGTTGTGGTTCCCTTAGCTGATTCGATATCAAACAATCCTTCCACCCAAAAAAGGCTAGCCTTCCATGCTCCTTCAGACTAAGCAACCTTCCATGCTCCTTCATCCTTCCTAGCCTTCCACTTAGTATTCCAACCTTCTATTGTAGCTCCTTCAATTAGCCCATCCTTCCATGCTCCTTCAGCCTTATTGACCTTCCACATTCCTTTAGCCATCCCAGCCTTCCACCCAACATCCCAACCTTTCGCTATAGCTCCTTCAACCAACCTAGCCTTCCATGCTCCTTCAACCAACCCAGCCTTTTACGCTTCTTCAACATTGACACTCCAAAGATCAACTCATCATTCAGCCTTCCACACTTCTTCAGCCTCCAACATTCCACTCTCCTTAAGCCTTCAAAATTGTTGGAAGAGTTCTAATATTAACAATTTTAATAATTTTAATATTAGAAATGAAGATTTATAATATTAGCAATTTAAACAATATTAATATTAGAAAGGAAGAGTTTTTTTATTAGCAATTTTAATTTAGGTTCTTTTATCGCATGAGAATTTAGTAAGCGTTAAGAATGAGACCTTTATTTTTAAATATGGTTCTTAATGCATGGAATTTGAAGAACTTATCCTGTTTAGTATCCTCTTCTTGGAAATATTATATGTATTGTTGGCTTCCAAGGGTTGTGCATTTTTTTTTAGGATATTCATTGAGCTGGTGGAAGGAGATCAGGAGGAAGAAGAGAAAGGACTTCAAAATGGTAGTATTGTGGAATTTGTCTTTGTAACCAGATCAACTCCCAAATTTGTTTTCATAACTTAGATTATATGACTGCTGGTCTACATTTCAAAAAAATGTTTTAATTTATTTTTCTTATTGTTGGTCTTTAGAAAAGGCTTTGAATTAATTTATATGAATGTTGGTTTGCATTCCAAAAAAGTGTTTTAATTTATTTTGCTTGCTGTTGGTCTTTAGAAAAGGCTTTAAATTATTTTATATGAATGATGGTCTATGTTCTATAAAGTGTTTAAATTTATTTTGCTTATTGTTGGTCATCATAAAAGGCTTAATTTATTTTATATGAATGTTGGTCTATGTTCTAGAAAAGTATTTTAATTTATTTTTCTTGTTGATGGTCTTCAGAAAAGGCTTTAAATTATTTTATATGAATGTTGTTCTGCGTTCCAAAAAGTATTTTTAATTTATTTTGTTTGTTGTTGGTCTTCAAAAAATACCAAATAATTTTATAGTGAATGTTGATCTGCATTTGGGAAAGGTTTTAATTTATTTTGCTTGTTTTTGGTCATCAAAAAAGGCTTAAATTATTTTATATGAATTTTGGTCTATGTTTTGGAAAGTATTTTTAATTTATATTGCTTGTTTTCGGTCATTGGAAAAGGCTTTAATTATTTTATATGAATGTTGTTCTATGATCCAAAAAAATGTTTTAATTTATTTTGCTTGTTGCTAGTCATCAAAAAGTATTTAATTATTTTATATGAATGTATTTTATTTTTTGGAAACCTAATTTATATTTATTTTAAATAAAATTATGTGGAATTGTTGTCTAGTTTTGAAAGAAAATAAGTTATTTATTTTGAATAAATTCAGTTGTAATGCTAGTGTAGACATGGAAAATTGACCCACTTGAGTGAGTCATTTTCCCTAGATCCTTAGGGAGACCCTCCAACTTGCCCTAAACAATTTTGGACCTCCCTTTCCCCCTTTTTCCTTCTTTTTTTCTCTTTATGTGAAATCATGGTTGGCCTTTGCGGGGCGTGATTTTGCATAGCTAGGGTTTTCTCCTAGGAAACCCTAATTTTTAAAGTTGATCCCTCATAGGGTCGGCTTTTCTTGGTTTTCCTACCCATTTTTTATTTCAAATTCCTTATAAATAGAGGGTTTGAAGTCTTCTTTTCCGATCAATTACTGGTTACTAAGTTTTCAAGCTCCCAAGGTCCAAGAAAATTCTCAAAGGCAAGCAAATTGACAAGTGATCAACCAAGGCTGAAAGTGCTCATTGTGCAAGTATTAATATAGTCTGTTGAAGCTCTATTTTGGAATTATATTTCACTACATTTGATTGTGTGTTGCTGCTCTTGGTGGACAAGTGTTGAAGCCCTAAGGAGGAATATGCTACTTGGAGGTCTCCATCCTTTGGTCTACTTTTTTGCTACCACCAGGTTGTTTTCACTCATCTACATTTTGCATATTAGTTAGATTTTTAGTTTGCATCATTTCATCTACTTTTTGCTAGGGTTTTTCCCTCTATTGCAAAATCGTGCCTAGCAATTTTGGGGTGTGATTTCATCGTTCTATGAAATCATGACCACTCCATATGGAGCATGATTTTGCACAAGCTAGGATTGGGGGTAATATACTATCTCCAAACCCTAGGCTTGCATTTTATGTTGCATTATGATCATAATAGCATATTTTGCATTCTGTTTATCATACTATTCTATTGCATTTTATTTTTCTTGTCCATATTCCAAAGGTCAACTTTCACTTTTGTATTTCAAAGGTCAGCTAAAAGGACCTAGGGGGCTTGATTATTGCACCTCCAAGTACAACCATATAGTGGCCTAAGTAGGCCCCCTAACGTTGATCATATTTTTCAAGTGTTTGTGAAGCTATTTTGTAGGAATAAGAATCATGGGATATTGTTGGATGAAAGATAAAGCTTGGATCAACCACCGGATGAGATAAGTGCCCTATTAAATCTTTAGGTTATTTTTTGGGTGATTTTTATTTCTATCAAAACCCTAGATCTGATATAAAAGGAAAATATTTAATTGATTTCTAGGCATTTGAAAGAACAAACAACATATAGTGTGCATTTAGGGTTTAATATTGTTTGTGCATTTCCTCTTGAACCCTTGCTCAAATATTTCATTTTGTAATCCTAGGGTTAGAGATCATTCAAATAAAGAATCATTCTAGGGTTAGCTCTTGTCTTCTTGCATCTTGCTTCTTGCATTGTTCTTTCATTTCATAGCTTAGCTATAGAAAGGCCAAACATAGGTGATTGTCTTAAATTGAACACATAAAACATATTCCACCCCCAGACTTGGAGCGAGTCCTAAAACCATTCTTGGTGAACCCTTCCTCCCCCCACATCGAGTGTAGAGTTATAACATCCCCTCACGGTTCACCTCAAGGCTTCCCTATGGATCCAACCTAGAATCATATGTTGGTGCATGATTTTCCCCCTCTACATATTTGGTGAACCCGACGTGAAAACATATCTTAGTGGCCAAATTAGGAAGCCTTCTCCTTGTTTTATTTTCTTTTGAAAACTTTTAACAAGACCACTAATTTATTTACTTAGAATTAGAAAAACATTAATAAATATCTTAAAATCTTCTTGTGTACCTTTTGTTAGTTTTCTCTTCTATCCTTTCACTTCTTCTAATGGCTCCAGTCCTTAGAAGTTAGTGAAAGATTCTTGAGTTTGATCATGTTCCCCAAGAATATGATCAAATTGATAGAGAAAACCCTAACCTTGATATAGAAGAGCAAGAAGATATGGAAACTGAAATAAATTTTGATCCCCTTGAAGCACCTGATGGATGCTTCATTTTTAAATCATTTGAGCATGTTTGGGGTTTTATGAAATATTATAAGGAATACTTGCTTGTAGCTATGGAGGAGGAAGCCCAACTTGAAAGAGGGGAGACTCCCTCCTCCTCCAATAGTCTCTCCTAAATATGTTCATAATAACCTTTTGTCTAAATTTTTGAATCATGGTAATCATGCCCATCAACCAACTTGTGCTACTACTATAACCACCAACATTGGAGGGAGTTCACAAATCCTTCCAACTAGTAGTATCACTCAAAATTATTTTCAATTTCCTCCTCAATCTACTAATCTCAATAATTTTGCTTCTGTTCCACCAACTATTAGTTATCCTCTCCAGCAAGATACCACATATCACAATAGTATCAATACCTCCAACATGGGCCAAGTACCCATTCAACAACTTACCTATCCCTTAGGGAATCTAGGGGTCTTGCACAATAGTAATCCAGAGGTGCAAAGTTTAACAAATATGGTGAAATAATTAGTTTCAAAAGTGGAAATGATTCAACCTTCTAGTTTCACCTACAACTATAAAGAGATGTGCAATCAACCCCTAGACCCTATTGTTGCTGCTAGACCTTATCCTAAGTATTTTTCCATGTCGGTTTTACCTATATATAAGGGAACAAAAGATCCAATTGAGCATTTAAGAAGATTCAGAATAGCTTGCCATGATATCATCTATGATGATATGTTATTGTTAAAGATATTCTCCAAAGAGTCTTGCTAGCATGGTACTAGAATGGTATTATCAGTTGCCCAATCATTCCTTGAGAAATTTTGAAGAGACAGCTGAATTATTTGTGCAACAGTTTGGTGCCTATGTTGAGAAGAATGTAACCATGAAAGATGTCTACAATCTAAAACAAGGTAAAGAGGAAAGATTTTCAGAGTTCCTATCTCATTGGAGGAGTCTAGTTGGATACTTGAGATATACCTTACCTCCTTGAGATATGCTTGAGATATTTATTAGAAATTTACAAGAACAATTATCTTATGCATTAGAAACTACAACTATCACATCTTTTGATCAAGCAATTGAGTTAGCAAGGAAAGTGGAACAAGCTCTTATCAAAAGAGGATATCTCAAAGTGAAAGAAGATAAAACCACTAAGTCACAACATAAGAATAAGCAGGTGGTAGGTGATGGTGCAATGGATAGTAGGCCTATTAACAATATCGTTAACAACCTACAAAATATGATACTTCAAAAACCTCCACAAAGGAATTTCACAAGACTTAACATGCCTATGGAAGTGGTTTTAAAACAGCTTTTGGAAACTAATATGATTGAGTTACCTCCTATAAGGCAACCTGATACTACAACTAATTGGTATAAGGTAGGTCAACATTGTGCATATCACAGAGTGGAAGGACATTGGATAAATTCTTGTAAAAGATTAAAATATGTGGTTCAATATTTGATCGATGTAGGATGACTTGTTGTAGATAACTCTCAACCATCAAATAATCAACCTGCTACTCAACAAGCGACCATGACTAATCAAGATATGGGGATCTTTAGAGATCCATTACCTAAGCATGGATAACAAGCAACTAATCAGGTATCTTATCAGAATGAGCCACCTTCCCTATGGTAATATGGTTGGCATGGTTGGAGCAACTACAAGGAAATAGGCTCAAGCTCAGTCAACACAACACCCTTAGTAGGAGAAGAGTTCTTCATCACAACCCATCTTGGTTTTAAGGAATAATCAGAGAAAGAGTATAGGAACAAGGAATCCACCCTTAGTGTTAAAACCTCAAGTCTCTTTTGACCTTCAACAATAGTTAGCTAGTACCCTAACCAAGATTTCTATCTTAGAACTCTTGCAAACTTCTCCTAATCATAGGGAAGCTTTGCTAGAACTTCTAAGACAACAATTTGTCCCTCCAGACATTTCTCCTAGTATCATGGTTAATGTTGTAGGTTCTCTTGGGATACATCATATCTCATTCTCGAATGATGATAAGCCTTCCTCAAACCTGCAAGGGGATTCTTCCCTTTACATCACAACATTTATTGGGGAAACTTTTGTCAAACACATCTTGATTGACAATGGTTCTTCCCTTAATTTATGCACTTATCAATTTTTCCAAAATTTTGGATTAAAAGAGGAAGACTTAACTAAATTTGACATTATCATCAAAGCTTTCAACAATGAGTCCCAAGAAGCCTATGGTGTTATATCCCTCCCTCTTAAGGTTGGACCCAAGATCTTAGATACCTTGTTCTATGTGGTACCTTGCCCTGCATCTTTTAATCTTCTTCTTGGATGCCCTTGGATTCATGCGATGAGGGTGGTCCCTTCTACTTTTCATCAGTGTTTGAAGTTTGAGTATAAAGATCAAATTATCACCATTTTGGGTGACCCTCGACCATTCAAATATTGTTTCGATGGTTGAGCAAGCTCAATCTAATCTTAATGTTTGTCCTTCAGTTTCATCATTTGTTTCTCCATGTTCCTCATCTCAAATATCTAAGCAACTTAAAAATCTAAAAGTGAGTGAGGAACCCCAAATCAATGTTTCATCATGGGATCAAGATAATCAGTTTCTTCAAGAACCTCTTCTAGATCTAGCCAAGCTACCACCTTCACCTCGAACTATGGGTATACCCTATAAGAAGGGTGAAGTTGTACACATTGGCATGTGTACCTTTGTCTTCATAGGAACAGCCTTTGAAGATAAAGTTTATGGTAGCAACCCCTCTCCCATTGAGCATTCTTTCACTCATTGCTACTTATCCAATGATTACCCACTCCCTAAATAGATCCTATCTAGTATGGGATATGTCGGTAAAGGTTTGGGGCCACAATAGAAGGGCATTCAGGAGCCCTTGGATGTTGATATTTGGCTTGGGAGATGTGGCATAGGCTACATACCCAACAAAAACCAACCTTTACCATTTGATAATGATGATCATCTTATGACTTATGTTGAATATCTAGATCATCAAAAATTAGAGTGGTGTGATGAGGATGAGGACCCCCCTTATTCTTCTAACATTTTGTTTTGTAATGTGATAGGTTCTATGCGCTTCGAAGGTAAGTTCTCTACTTCTAAAGGGGACCCTGCTTTGCTATCTTATAGGGATCTTGCGAAATTAGGGATTGCCCCTCCTTTTGTTAAGAAAAGTGGTTTTGTTTGAGAGTATATAGATTTTCGTGCAAAGGCTATCAAAGATAACATTATGAAGGAGCCTCTTCATGATTTTGATCATCAAGAAGGTCCACCTTCTAGGTTTTTCTTTGATGGATCAGTCCCTTGTATGCCTATTATTTTTGTTAAGATAGGAGGCACAATCAAAATATGTGTCGACTATCATTCTACCCACTTGCATTAATAAAATAAAATTAATCATTAATTAGGCATGCATTTGCATTATCATTCCATTGCATCCACTTTCTTTGCTCATATTGCATGATTGCCTATCATACTCTGCATGATTTTCTTGACATTATGTTCCACTTGCATTTTGCTTGTCATAATTGCATTGTTGTTTGCTCATGATTGCTTGCTCATATATATTTTTGAGGATTTCACGACAATGGCATGTGATGATACCTAGTTAGGTCATAGCTCACATGCATTGCACTTTCACTAGGGTTCTAATGCCTAGAAAAATCCCCAACCTAGGGTGCTTTTCTTCTTTTATTTTCTCTCTTTTCTACCTTCTTCTCTTCTATTTTCTTCTTCTCCTTTCGCTCTCCTATCTTCCTTGACCTTGAAAGTTTTAAAAATGACCATAAATTTCCTCTAGGTCAAGGAGTGTAGCTTCCTTTGGTATATCCTTGTCCTTTTGTTGGTTTATTTTTCTTTTTCCTTTTTCCTAGACAAGGATATACATTCTTTTATTTTTCTTTACCTTCTTCACTACATTGCACACACACTTTTATTTTCTCCTTGCCTTCTTCCTCTCTTTCTTCTAGCACCTACACACACTCACATATTGCTTTGCTCAACTTGCTTTGTTCACTCACATGTTGCACACATCACACCCCTATCGGGGGTAGTACTCGCTAATCCATCATGCACATATAACACACCCCACATGGGATAGCTTCATGGCCACATGCGAGGAGCAGCCTCCATCTCGATCATTTGTGAGCATACATCCTAGCGGGTATCTCTTGATCATCTATCCATCTTAGTGAGCATTGCACCCATAGTGGGTCACACTCCATCCTTTTGTCCATCTTAGCGAGTACTACACCCATAGCGGGTATAGCTCCACCTATCCATATTCGTGTTTGATTTTGGTTGTTTGGTCACATTGATCTAGTACGATCTACGTTGACTCAAACATCGGGTTTCAAACCTCCTTTTGCTTTTGTTGGCCTTTGGTTCTTCTTCTTCTTCCTCTTCTTCCTTCTTCTTCTTCTTCTTCTTCTTTCTTTTCTTTTCTTCTTCTATTTTTAAAATCATACCTCATATTTTTGGGCCACAATTTTGCTCTATAGCGTTATCACGGTCCTAAGTTACGGGGCATGATTTCACTTAGAGTTGCTTTTTCTTCCTCTTTATTTTTTCTTTTTGGTTTCTCTTTTCTTCCTCTGTTCCTCTTGCTTTTGTGCTTCTCATGTTTTGCATCCACCTCATTTCCACCTCATTCATTTGCATTAGGTTAGTTAGTGCATTCATAGTAAGTTCATGTTAGATTCATTGCATGCATCATCATCATAAAAGCATAATAAAATCATCATAAAAAGAAAACAATCACAATACACAAGCACACACATTGCACTAATAAAAGCAGCATGGTATTACTCAAGATAAAAAGAGAGATACATAGGTCCTCCTTGATCGGTGTACCACAGTCCAGCCTCGGTACACTCGACCATCCCTAGGGATGCATGCCACACTACAAAATTAGCATGTCATCCCGATCCCCTCCCTAGCCATGGGAGCCTATCTCCTCGGCCCCATCCATTGGAGGTGGTCTTGGTGGAGGCATATTCATGGATCATGAAACCATCCATGACCTAGACCAAGTCTAGCTCGATGTCTATAGGGATGAAGGAGGTGGTACTCACTGCCCCTTTGGAACCACCTAGTAGTACATCATCTGGTAGAAGGTCACCCTCTACAAGGCTACCTCCAACCTCTCCCCTGCCCTCTATAGTTTCACCTGGAGTAGGCAGATCACATCACTCAGTTGGTTGCTGCTAACCACAACCATCCCCTCTGCCTGAGCCTGTTGACACTCCCCATATAGCCAACTCATATTCCCTTAAATATGGTCGATCTCTACTTGTACTACATCTCTCTCCATATTTTTAGTGCCTAGGACACTCCTCAACCCCTCCATCCTCTTGGCCCTATCCTCCTCTATAGATATTCTATCTATTCATGTTGCATATCTATCTTCCTCCTCAGATCTCCTTAATTTGTGGTCCTTCTTAAGCTAGCCATTGTTGATGTGGAGACCTCTCCCACCCCTCCTATTAGTAGTGTCTTGGATACTATGGAGGCAAATCTAGTTTCCCCTACCTCCTGAGTCCTAACCGAGATAGTGGCAGCCATCACTATCTCCACTCAGACCCAAGCCTATCTCTACCATGGGGCCACCTGGCCTTACCACTCTCGCTCTATGGCCCATTGAGTGACCTCTCAGAAAGTCCATTGCATGCCCTAGCTCATCACCTGGTGCCTCTATATCGACACTAGAGGGGAGATCCTCTGGGGCGTGATGCCCCTATACCACCTCCGATATCCGAAGGCCACTCTGACATCATCCACCCTAGGATCCACATAGGGTGGATCATCTAGGTCCTCCTCCATCCACCTCACCACATCAAGATCTCCTCTAACTCTCGATGGGTCCTAGTACACTCTCCTATACTAGTAGTTGCCTAAGTTTGGGATCCCCTACAAGATCCTGAACTACCATTGGATCCTATCGAATCTGTACAACTCTAGCTCCCCCTTCTCCATAGAGAGCCATCTGATCCTTCTTACCTAGAGCTAGCTCCACCGCATCCTCAACCCATCTAAGGTGTAGATGCTAGGGTCACCAGATGATATTCACCTCCCTTAGCTCATCTATCACCCACCTCCCTAGTGGTAGGATCTTGGTATATGTCCTCTGGACCCACTCATGTGATCTGGCCCACCTATATGCTATCGGTCACTTTGGGATGGGCAATGGTCTGAGGAGTGTAGAAGTGAAGATCCGAGTGCAAGTAAATTTCAGACAAATGCAGCGGAATAATAAAAAATTAAATAATTAAATAATCAAACTTTATTAAATCTTCTCCAACCTTTACATTCAAATGAGCAATGTTATTATATAGACGGGGAAAGGAAAGGATGCGTGGAGGGATAAGGAGGTTGGAGGGATACGGGGAAAGGAAGTTGGAGGGATAAGGGGAAGAAGGAATCACGGAGGGATAAGGAGGAAATGGAGGGATAAGGAGGAGAAATAGGAAAGAATTTAGGAGAGGGGTTAAACAAAATTGCCGACAAAAAAAAAATTTGCCGACAATCCTGAAGGCATTTCACACTTAGGGCTAGAAAAGGATTTTTCTAAGCCACTTAAGGTGAAACCCTGTTCACACTTGCAACATTCTCCCCCTTAAAGTTGAGAGAACTGACTACACAGTCTCTCAGCTTTACAAATTGAGCTTTAGTCATCGCCTTGGTGAAGATGTCTACGACGTTCTCCAAAGTGTGACAGTATTGAAGCTCAACAATTTCATGTTCCACCATATCTCTAATGAAGTGGTACTTCATATCAAAATGCTTTGTTTCGCTATGGTGGACAGGATTATATGCCAACTGAATGGCACTGATGTTGTCGCAGTAGATTCTGGTCGGACCACTTTGCTGTTCTCCAATCTCTTCTAGTACTTTCCTTAGCCACAAGGCTTGAGTACTAGCATAAGTAACTGCTATATACTCAGCTTCTATTGAAGATAGCGCTACTACTGTCTACTTTTTGGAACTCCAAGTTATTAGTCCTGATCCAAGACTAAAACAATTTCCTGATGTTGACTTCCTGTCATCAATATTGCTACCCCAATCACTATCACTGAAGCCTACAAGCTTGATAGTGTTACATTTATGGTACTGGATTCCAAAATCCAATGTACCTTTCACATATCTCAAAATTCTTTTAGCTGCCTACAAATGCAGCTCAGATGGGTTAGACATAAATCTAGAAACAAGAGATACAGCATACTGAATATCTGGTCTGGTGTTGGCGAGAAACATCAAACTCCCAACCATGCTTCTGAAAGTGGTCACGTCAACTTTTGGTGCTCCATCATCTTTGCTTAATTGGATCCCATGTCCAACTGGAGTTGCAACTGGTTTGCAATGCTCCATAGCAAACTTCTTGATCATATCCTGAGCATACTTATGTTGACAGATGAAGATCCCTGTATCCGATCGATGAACCTCCATTCCAAGGTAGTAGTGCATTAAGCCAAGATCCTTCATCTCAAACTGCGTCATCATGGAGTGTTTGAACTCCAAATTCATTTTCTCATTACTACCCATAAAAATAAGATCATCCACATACAAACAAACTATGAGGATGTCTTTACCTTGCGTGAGGTAGTAGAGTGTGGGTTCATTTTTGCTCCTGGTGAACCCATAATCTTTGAAGTACCCATCAATGCGTGAGTACCAAGCTCTTGGTGCTCGTTTAAGGCCATAGAGTGCCTTCTTCAATCTGTAAACAAGGTGTTCTTTTTTTACCTTGCACTTCAAATCCCTGTGGTTGCTCAACGTACACTTCTTCTCGTCAAGTAACCATTGAGAAATGCACTCTTGACATCCATGTGTTGGACTTTCCATCCTTTGTGTGCAGCTAAGGCAAGAACTGTTTTGATAGTCTCCTGTCTGGCTACAGGAGCAAAAGTCTCTTCATAATCTATTCCATATTTCTGAGTAAAACCCTTTGCCACTAATCTTGCCTTGTGCTTCTCAATGCTTCCATCAGCATTAAACTTGGTCTTGAAGATCCATTTACAACCAACACATTTCTTTCCTTTCGGAAGCTTCACGAGCTCCCAAGTGTCATTGTTTTTTATAGAGGTTATCTCCTCTTTCATGGCATCTTGCCAAATCTTCTGAGTACATGCCTTCTCATAACTAGAAGGTTCAAGTTGTGCACTAGTTAACAAAGCATAGTTAACTTGATCTCCCCTAGGTTCTTGTTGGGATTCATCATCACCATACAAGTGCATACTTTCTAATCTATGTAAAACAGATTCCATTTCACTAGCTTGACTCCTAGTATATCTTCTTGAGAAATTTTTATCCAACATCTGAGATGATGGATGATACTGTAAAGTTCTCTTACCTTTGGATGGAACATCAATGTCCATTGGTGAGGAACTTGCTGGTCTCTGTGGAGAAGGACTTGGTGAGGAAGATGAACTAGAGAAGAGACTTGGGGCTGTGAAGGTGGAGATTTCTTGCCTTTCGTGGTATCTCGTGGTTGCACTCGCTGAGAACTTGATCATGTGACTCAACATCACTGTATATTTGGGGCTTACCCCACTCTCCCCCTTCATCAAAAATCACATCCCTTGAAACCACTATCTTTCGAGTTGTAGGATTGTAGAGTCTATAACCCTTTGTGTTTTCACAATATCCTACAAAAATGCATGCCTGACTCTTTGGATCCAGCCTTCTTTCTCAGCTCATCGGGAATGTGAGCATATGCCAATGAACCAAATACTCCGAAATACTTCACATTTGGTTTCTTACCATACCAGGCTTGGTAAGGTGTCTTCCCTTTCAAACTTGAAGTAGGACTTCTGTTCAAGATGTGAACACTAGTCCTTGTTGCATCTCCCCAATATGCATTACTCAAATGCTTTGTCTGAAGCATTGATCTTGCCATCTCCACAATGGTGCGATTCTTTCTTTCTGCAACACCATTTTGCTATGGTGTGTAGGCAGTTGTGAACTGCCTCTTGATGCCATGATGTTTACAAAAATTCAAAAACTGATTAGAGGAGTATTCTCCTCCTCTATCTGATCTAAGACATTTTACAGAATATCCACTCTCACTTTCAACTTTTGCTTTAAAATCAACAAAGCATGCAAATGCTTCATCCTTATGCTTCAAAAAATATATCCAACACATTCTTGTGCAATCATCAATGAAAAGTAGGAAGTAAGAGTGGTTACCTAGACTCTTGGTCTGCATCGGACCACAGATGTCTGAATGCACTAACTGAAGAGGATAGCTGGCCCTCCATGCTTGCCCATGAGGAAATTTCGATCTGGCATGCTTGCCCAAGGCACACCCTTCACAGACTTCCTTACTATCTTGAATTTTGGGAAGTCCAGTTACCATTGCTTGTGAAGTTAGCAATTTCAAACTTGCTGAATTCAAATGACCATATCTCAAGTGCCATAGGACACTTGGATTGGTAATTGCAACATTTGCTAACTTATTTCCTCCTGGTTGGCCAAACTTCAAAGGGAATAATCTATTCTTTGACATTGGCACTTGTGTAATGATTCTATTACTATTGTTCTTGTCAAAAATGGTGCATTTACCCTCATCAAAAATCAACTTATAATTCTTTTCTAGCATCTGACCAACACTTAAGAGATTGTGTTGAAGATGAGGAGTGTAATAGATATCACTTACTTGCTTGATGCCTTCTTTCGTTGGAACCTCCATGGCTCCAATGCCTTCAACTGCCAATGACTTGTCATCTCCCAACCGGATGCTGGATTTGTATGAGGAGTCTAAATTAGCAAAGAGTTCTTCTTTGCCACTCATGTGATTTGAACACCCAGTGTCCAAAATCCATGTATCATTCATATTTTGCTCTGTCTGGCCATAAGAAAGAAAGAGATTTGAGGACTCTTCCTCTTCTCCAAAATTCCCAAACTGAATGCTCTGGTTGTTGCTGCTTCCTTGTGAAGTCTTTGACCAACAATCTCGAGCATAATGGCCAGGTTTGCCACAATTGTAGCAAACTTGTTTTGATTTATCTCCTCCTTTTCCTTTGCCAGATTGTTTCCCTCTATATTGTTGCTGTCCTCCTCTATTCTGATTTCCACCTCTGTTGGATGATCCTCCTCTGTTAGGAGTTCCCCCTCTTTGATTATTCCTGCCTCTGCCTCTTTGTTGTCCTCTGCCTCGGCCTCTACCTCTTCCTTCATGTGTGGCAAAAGCTTTGTCATCTCCTCCATAACTGGTGGTAGGAGTTTCCCTGTAACCTCTCTTCATGTGAGAGAAGTGAACCAGTTAATGCATCAAAAGACAATGTGGTTAAGTCTTTGGATTCTTCAATAATTATTGCAACAGAATTCCATTTAGGAAGAAGTGTTCTCAACACTTTCTTCACCATCATCTCTGGCTTAATATCCTCCCCTAGTGTGACCATTTTATCGACTACGGCTTTCACTCGCACGCAGTAATCTCCAACTCTTTCATTCTCTTGCATCTTGAGATTCTCAAAATCTCGTTTCAAAGTTTGCAGTTTTACCTGCTTCACTTGGTCACTACCTCTATAGCTTTCTTTTAGGGCATTCCAGGCATCTTGTGCAATTACATAAGATGCAACCCTAGGGAAGATACTTTTATCTAAGGCAGCATGTATGTGATAAAGGGCAAAAGCATTGTTCTTTTGTGCTTCTTTTCTAGCCTTTTTATCAGCATTAGAGAAAGCTGCCCATTCAGCAGCAGTTGGTTCTGTATAGCCCTCTTCGACTACATCCCAAAGACCTTTTCCTATCAACAAGGTCTTCATTTTAATAGACCAATATTCATAGTCACTACCATTAAATTCGGGGATTGGTAGACTAGTATTTGATGCCATTTCTAATAAAACAAACTTTAATTGAGGCAAACTGGAAATACAAAGCAATACAGCAAGATTTAATTATTCAAATCAAATCTTGCCTTTTTATAACATTCAATGTTGGCGTTCTTCTTCTTGATGATTGCGGAGCATTGTTGTATCTTCGTCTATCTTTTCTTATGATTATGATTCCTTCTTCGGTCCACTTCCTCTGGATCTTCTTCTTTCGCTTCTTCTTCTGCTTTCGCTGATTCTGCTTCCTCTTCTTCTTCTTCTTCCACTGGTTCAGGTTCAGGAGAGCGTGGTGTATAGCCCTCACTCAATTCAGCTACTGGTACACCTGGTGTGTAACTGGCACTTGATCGTACATCCGAAACAAATTGCTCAGTCTCGGACTCTTCAATCCTCTTTCCGAAGATATTGTCTTCTGAATCTGCCTCGTATCCTGAATCCGGCTTTCTTAGGTGAGCAATCACCTGATTTTCAAGTTGACAAAACACTGTGTGTAGTCCTAAACTTTGAACCCTTTGGTCAAAGGATTCTGGTGTCTGTCTCTTCAAAATTGAAAGTAGTGCATTATAGCACCCTTCAGATCGGAACATCTAACATTGCACGGGCACATTAATTCTCTTTTTCCAAAAAAACTCTTCAAACAAGGTTTTAAAATTTTTATAAAGTTTTAAAAAAAAAAAATTTAATAAATTTTTATATTTTTTAAATTACCTTTTTAAATTAATTATTAAAAAAGATAATATTAAAAAATATAATTTAAACTTATTAAATAATTTTAAAAAAAATTTAAATAAAAAAATTAAAAACCTTTAATATTTTTTTTGAAACAAAACGTTTTACCTTTTTTTTTTTTTTGCAAAGCGTGAGATTCGACCCGCGACCTCCAGCTACGAGGCTTGCCGCTCACCCACGCTTGGCTGAAATCACAAGGGACCGCATCCCCTTTATACCGCGACGGCGAAAATTTAAAAAAAAAAAAAATGTTTTGCGGGATTTGATCCAAGGTGGGTGTGATGCTATCGGACCGCCCTGTCCACTACACCACGGCCGTGGACGTGTCTTCAAAGACACGGGGTATAATTTCAACCGAGGCGACGATTATTATTTTCTTTTAAATTGGGCGTGGGATTATCCCACATTCACTGGGAAACGGCTGCGCGAGGGTTTATTAACCCGAAAGCGCACTTACAATATCGACTGCCTTCGGGCAGTTCGAGTCCGCACTTTTGCCGCCAAGTCGACGAATCAAAAACCGCCACGTCACCAAATTTTGCACCAATTGCACGCTGCCATGTCACTCGCTCGTCGCCACGTCAGCCAATCGTACGCCGCCATGTCAGCCTCTCTGCCAGCTCAGCTGCCACGTCAGCCGTCTCGATCCGTGTGCTGCCCAGTCAGCACCTAGCCGCTGCCACGTCTGCTCTGCTGCCGCCACGTGTCGCATCCTCGTGTCGCCATGTGTCACATCCAGTCACCTCGGGATCCGAGCTGATCTTGCTCGTGATCTGTCGTGCTTGCCTCGGGAACCGTGCCCGTCTGTCAGTGCCTCGACTGTCGTGTGCCTCGGGAACCGTGCCCGAACTGGCACAACTCGGCTCTGATACCAGTGAAGATCCGAGTGCAGGTAAATTTCAAACAAATGCAGTGGAATAATAAAAAATTAAATAATTAAATAATCAAACTTTATTAAATCTTCTCCAACCTTTACATTCAAATGAACAATGTTATTATATAGAAGGGGAAAAGGAAAGGATGCGTGGAGGGATAAGGAGGTTGGAGGGATACGGGGAAAGGAAGTTGGAGGGATAAGGGGAAGAAGGAATCACGGAGGGATAAGGAGGAAATGGAGGGATAAGGAGGAGAAATAGGAAAGAATTTAGGAGAGGGGTTAAACAAAATTGCTGACAAAAAAAAAAATTTGCCGACAATCCTGAAGGCATTTCACACTTAGGGCTAGAAAAGGATTTTTCTAAGCCACTTAAGGTGAAACCCTGTTCACACTTGCAACATTCTCCCCCTTAAAGTTGAGAGGACTGACTACACAGTCTCTCAGCTTTACAAATTGAGCTTTAGTCATCGCCTTGGTGAAGATGTCGACGACGTTCTCCAAAGTGTGACAGTATTGAAGCTCAACAATTTCATGTTCCACCATATCTCTGATGAAGTGGTACTTCATATCAAAATGCTTTGTTTTGCTATGGTGGACAGGATTATATGCCAACTGAATGGCACTGATGTTGTCATAGTAGATTCTGGTCGGACCACTTTGTTGTTCTCCAATCTCTTCTAGTACTTTCCTTAGCCACAAGGCTTGAGTACTTGCATAAGTAACTGCTATATACTCAGCTTCTGTTGAAGATAGCGCTACTATTGTCTGCTTTTTTGAACTCCAAGTTATTAGTCCTGATCCAAGACTAAAACAGTTTCCTGATGTTGACTTCTTGTCATCAATATTGCTACCCCAATCACTATCACTAAAGCCTACAAGCTTGATAGTGTTACATTTATGGTACTGGATTCCAAAATCCAATGTACCTTTCACATATCTCAAAATTCTTTTAGCTTCCTGCAAATGCAGCTCAGATGGGTTAGACATAAATCTAGAAACAAGAGATACAGCATACTGAATATCTGGTCTGGTGTTGGTGAGAAACATCAAACTCCCAACCATGCTTCTGAAAGTGGTCACATCAACTTTTGGTGCTCCATCATCTTTGCTTAATTGGATCCCATGTCCAACTGGAGTTGCAACTGGTTTGCAATGCTCCATAGCAAACTTCTTGATCATATCCCGAGCATACTTATGTTGACAGATGAAGATCCCTGTATCTGATCGATGAACCTCCATTCCAAGGTAGTAGTGCATTAATCCAAGATCCTTCATCTCAAACTGCGTCATCATGGAGTGTTTGAACTCCATATTCATTTTCTCATTACTACCCATAAAAATGAGATCATCCACATACAAAAAAACTATGAGGATGTCATTACCTTGCTTTAGGTAGTAGAGTGTGGGTTCATTTTTGCTCCTGGTGAACCCATAATCTTTGAAGTACCCATCAATGCGTGAGTACCAAGCTCTTGGTGCCTCGTTTAAGGCCATAGAGTGCCTTCTTCAATCTGTAAACAAGGTGTTCCTTTACCTTGCACTTCAAATCCCTGTGGTTGCTCAACGTACACTTCTTCTGTCAAGTAACCATTGAGAAATGCACTCTTGACATCCATGTGTTGGACTTTCCATCCTTTGTGTGCAGCTAAGGCAAGAACTGTTCTGATTGTCTCCTGTCTGGCTACAGGAGCAAAAGTCTCTTCATAATCTATTCCATATTTCTGAGTAAAACCCTTTGCCACTAATCTTGCCTTGTGCTTCTCAATGCTTCCATCAGCATTAAACTTGGTCTTGAAGATCCATTTACGACCAACACATTTCTTTCCTTTAGGAAGCTTCACGAGCTCCCAAGTGTCGTTGTTTTTTATAGAGGTTATCTCCTCTTTCATGGCATCTTGCCAAATCTTCTGAGTACATGCCTTCTCATAACTAGAAGGTTCAAGTTGTGCACTAGTTAACAAAGCATAGTTAACTTGATCTCCCCTAGGTTCTTGTTGGGATTCATCATCACCATACAAGTGCATACTTTCTAATCTGTGTAAAACAGATTCCATTTCACTAGCTTGACTCCTAGTATATCTTCTTGAGAAATTTTTATCCAACATCTGAGATGATGGATGATACTGTAAAGTTCTCTTACCTTTGGATGGAACATCAATATCCATTGGTGAGGAACTTGCCGATCTCTGTGGAGAAGGACTTGGTGAGGAAGATGAACTAGAAGAACTTGGGCTTGAAGGTGGAGATTTCTTGCCTTTCTGTGGTATCTGCTGTTGCACCTGCTGAGAACTTGTATCATGTGACTCAACATCACTGTATATTTGGGGCTTACCCCACTCTCCCCCTTCATCAAAAATCACATCCCTTGAAACCACTATCTTTCGAGTCGTAGGATTGTAGAGTCTATAACCCTTTGTGTTTTCACAATATCCTACAAAAATGCATGCCTGACTCTTTGGATCCAGCTTCTTTCTCAGCTCATCAGGAATGTGAGCATATGCCAATGAACCAAATACTCTGAAATACTTCACATTTGGTTTCTTACCATACCAGGCTTGGTAAGGTGTCTTCCCTTTCAAACTTGAAGTAGGACTTCTGTTCAAGATGTGAACACTAGTCCTTGTTGCATCTCCCCAATATGCATTACTCAAATGCTTTGTCTGAAGCATTGATCTTGCCATCTCCACAATGGTGCGATTCTTTCTTTCTGCTACACCATTTTTCTGTGGAGTGTAGGCAGTTGTGAACCGCCTCTTGATGCCATGATGTTTACAAAAATTCAAAAATGATTAGAGGAGTATTCTCCTCCTCTATCTGATCTAAGACATTTTATAGAATATCCACTCTCACTTTCAAATTTTGCTTTAAAATCAACAAAGCATGCAAATGCTTCATCCTTATGCTTCAAAAAATATATCCAACACATTCTTGTGCAATCATCAATGAAAAGTAGGAAGTAAGAGTGGTTACCTAGACTCTTGGTCTGCATTGGACCACAGATGTCTGAATGCACTAACTAAAGAGGATAGCTGGCCCTCCATGCTTGTCCATGAGGAAATTTCGATCTGGCATGCTTGCCCAAGGCACACCCTTCACAGACTTCCTTACTATCTTGAATTTTGGGAAGTCCAGTCACCATTGCTTGTGAAGTTAGCATTTTCAAACTTGCTGAATTCAAATGACCATATCTCAAGTGCCATAGGACACTTGGATTGGTAATTGCAACATTTGCTAACTTATTTCCTCCTGGCTGGCCAAACTTCAAAGGGAATAATCTATTCTTTGACATTGGCACTTGTGTAATGATTCTATTACTATTGTTCTTGTCAAAAATGGTGCATTTACCCTCATCAAAAATCAACTTATAATTCTTTTCTAGCATTTGACCAACACTTAAGAGATTGTGTTGAAGATGAGGTGTGTAATAGATATCACTTACTTGCTTGATGCCTTCTTTCGTTGGAACCTCCATGGCTCCAATGCCTTCAACTGCCAATGACTTGTCATCTCCCAACCGGATGCTGGATTTGTATGAGGAGTCTAACTTAGCAAAGAGTTCTTCTTTGCCACTCATGTGATTTGAACACCCAGTGTCCAAAATCCATGTATCATTCATATTTTGCTCTGTCTGGCCATAAGAAAGAAAGAGATTTGAGGACTCTTCCTCTTCTCCAAAATTCCCAAACCGATCGCTCTCGGTTGCTCTCGCTTCCTTGCGAAGTCTTTGACCAACAATCTCGAGCATAATGGCCAGGTTTGCCACAATTGTAGCAAACTTGTTTTGATTTATCTCCTCCTTTTCCTTTCCCAGATTGTTTCCCTCTATATTGTTGTTGTCCTCCTCTATTCTGATTTCCACCTCTGTTGGATGATCCTCCTCTGTTAGGAGTTCCCCCTCTTTGATTATTCCTACCTCTGCCTCTTTGTTGTCCTCTACCTCGGCCTCTACCTCTTCCTTCATGTGTGGCAAAAGCTTTGTCATCTCCTCCATAACTGGTGGTAGGAGTTTCCTGTAACCTCTCTTCATGTGAGAGAAGTGAACCAGTTAATGCATCAAAAGACAATGTGGTTAAGTCTTTGGATTCTTCAATAATTATTGCAACAGAATTCCATTTAGGAAGAAGTGTTCTCAACACTTTCTTCACCATCATCTCTGGCTTAATATCCTCCCCTAGTGTGACCATCTTGTCGACTACGGCTTTCACTCGCACGCAGTAATCTCCGACTCTTTCATTCTCTTGCATCTTGAGATTCTCAAAATCTCGTTTCAAAGTTTGCAGTTTTACTTGCTTCACTTGGTCACTACCTCTATAGCTTTCTTTTAGGGCATTCCAGGCATCTTGTGCAATTACATAAGATGCAACCCTAGGGAAGATACTTTTATCTAAGGCAGCATGAATGTGATAAAGGGCAAAAGCATTATTTTTTTGTGCTTCTTTTCTAGCCTTTTTATCAGCATTAGAGAAAGCTGCCCATTCAGCAGCAGTTGGTTCTGTATAGCCCTCTTCGACTACATCCCAAAGACCTTTTCCTATCAACAAGGTCTTCATTTTTATAGACCAGTAATCATAGTCACTACCATTAAATTCAGGGATTGGTAGACTAGTGTTTGCAGCCATTTCTAAAAAAAAAACTTTTATTGAGGCAAACTGGAAATACAAAGCAGTACAGAGTGATTTAATGATTCAAATCAAATCTCGCCTTTTTATAACTCTCACTGTGTTGGCGTTCTTCTTCTTGAGGATTGCTCCCTATGGGCGGAGCATTGTTGTCTGCTTCGTCGTCGTTGCTTATGATTATGATCTCCGGTTCTTCAGGATCCACTTCCTCTGGATCTTCTTCTTCTTCTTCTTCTTCTTTTGCTTCTTCTTCTTCTTCTTCCTCTTCTTCTTCTTCTTCCACTGGTTCAGGTTCATGAGAGCGTGGTGTATAGCTCTCACTCGATTCAGCTACCGGTACACCTGGTGTGTAACTGGCACTTGATCGTACATCCGAAACAAATTGCTCAGTCTCGGACTCTTCAATCCTCTTTCCGAAGATATTGTCTTTAGAACCTCCTTCGTATCCTGAATCCGGCTTTCTTAGGTGAGCTATCACCTGATTCTCAAGTTGACAAAACACTGTGTGTAGTCCTAAACTTTGAACCCTTTGGTCAAAGGATTCTGGTGTCTGTCTCTTCAAAATTGAAAGTAGTGCATTATAGCACCCTTCAGATCGGAACATCTACCATTTGCACGGGCACATTATTTTTCTTTTTTCAAAAAATCCCTTCAAACAAGGCTTTAAAATTTTTATAAAGTTTTTTTTTTTTAATAAATTTTTATATTTTTTAAATTACCTTTTAAATTAATTATTAAAAAGATAATTTTAAATAAAATATAAATTAAATTTATTAAATAATTTAAAAAAAACTTTAAATAAAAAAATTAAAAACCTTTAAATGTTTTTTTTTTAAACAAAAAATTTACCTTTGTATAGGCGGGTGAATCGACCGCTTGGCTGAAACCACAAGGGACCGCGTCCCCTTTATACCGCGACGGCGAAAATTAAAAAAATAAAAATAAAATGTTTTGCGGGATTTGATCCCGGGTGGGTGCGATGCTATCGGACCGCCCTGTCCACTACACCACGGCCGTGGACGTGTCTTCAAAGACACGGGGTATAATTTCAACCGAGGTGGCGATTATTTTTTTTTTTTAAATTGGGCGTGGGATTATCCCACATTCACTGGGAAACGGCTGCGCGAGGGTTTATTAACCCGAAAGCGCACTTACAATATCGACTGCCTTCGGGCAGTTCGAGTCCGCACTTTTGCCACCAAGTCGATGAATCAAAAACCGCCACGTCACCAAATTTTGCACCAATTGCACACTGCCATGTCACTCGCTCGCCGCCACGTCAGCCAATCGTATGCCGCCACGTCAGCCTCTCTGCCAGCTCAGCTGCCACGTCAGTCGTCTCGATCCGTGTGCTGCCCAGTCAGCACCTAGCCACTGCCACGTCTGCTCTACTGCCACCACGTGTCGCATCCTCATGCCGCCACGTGTCACGTCCAATCACCTCGAGATCCGAGCTAATCCTGCTCGCAATCTGCCATGCCTGCCTTGAGAACCGTGCCCGTCTGTCAGTGCCTCGATTGTCATGTGCCTCGAGAACCGTGCCCGAACTGGCACAACTCGGCTCTGATACCAGTGAAGATCCGAGTGCAGGTAAATTTCAGACAAATGCAGCAGAATAATAAAAAATTAAATAATTAAATAATCAAACTTTATTAAATCTTCTCCAACCTTTACATTCAAATGAGCAATGTTATTATATAGACGGGGAAAGGAAAGGATGCGTGGAGGGATAAGGAGGTTGGAGGGATACGGGGAAAGGAAGTTGGAGGGATAAGGGGAAGAAGGAATCGCGGAGGGATAAGGAGGAGAAATAGGAAAGAATTTAGGAGAGGGGGTTAAACAAAATTGCCGACAAAAAAAAAAATTGTCGACAATCCTGAAGGCATTTCACACTTAGGGCTAGAAAAGGATTTTTCTAAGCCACTTAAGGTGAAACCCTGTTCACACTTGCAACAAGAAGGTCTTCGAATTACTATGTGTTCCTATTACTACACCTAAAGAAAAGTCATGTACACTATCCCTGTATATAATTTGCACACGACATTGTACAATATATTGTACAAATATGCCAACACATATGGGTCCCATATGAATCATAACTACTCATCCTATATGTATACTACTAAACCTGCCATCACCCATGGTAGATTTTACCTGCTAGTATGACACATCAACAAGCTCCTTACCACCCCATAGAGCATGATCATCAATAGATCAACCCCATAGCATCCCACCATCTAATTGATTAAGATACCACTCTATTGGACCTAGTGGGTCCACCCTCTTGATAATATCTATGAGGCATCCACCCACCTATGTGTTCTATAAAATACCCTCTCCCTGATGGAGATGTGTAGGATGCACCACACATCCTCTAATGTGAATGTCATCTCCCCTATAGGTAGCTAAAATATCAATGACTTTAGGTAACATATCTTTGCTAGTACTATTAGTAGCACCCTTTCTACCTCAACCTGAGGCATCTCTGCTAGGTGGTGTAGCCCCACTACCCCTAGGGTGTCTCTCTCGATTTATGTGAGTTCCCTTAGCTTCACATCCAAGGATGCTGGTCTCCACTTGCAACTCTCTAGTACATCATATTGTATCCACAAACATAATAATTTTTAATCAGTCTCTTGAGGTCATTAAAATTTTAAAATTAAAGCCTATATGTAGCTCCCCTACATATATTTGACATTGTTCTAGGTATAGAATAGCTTAAAGCACATAAAGCCTTACTGAATTTTGAGGAAAGGTGGGTAGACTATATCAATGACTCTAAAAATTGTATCTGACTCCATTATGATCGAGACTCTCTAGAATATTATATTTTTTTATCTATGCAAGTCAAGAGGGCTATGAGAAAATATTGTAAAATCTATGTAGTTAAGTTGAACAAAAATGAAGAGACTAAGTCTAGTTTCGGCCTTTTCCAATAGTATCAAGTATTGAATGAATTTAAGGATGTATTTTCTAAACACTTGTCAGGTCTTCTTCCTCAAAGGGAATTTAATTTCTCCATGTAACTCTTACTTGGAGTAGTACCTATTGCCTAGACACAATACAAGATGACCCCTATTGAGTTACAAGAACTTAAGACTCAACTCCATGATTTGTTAGAAAAAGGACTTATCAAACCCAATGTGTCTTTGTGGGGTGCTCCCATTCTTTTTGTAAATAAGAAAATTGGATTATTAAGGTTAATAATTTTATAGTTAAAATACTCTGCTTTGCTTTGTTTAGTTGTTTCTCTTGTTTTCGATGAAATCACATTGGTCTAGCATCGAGCGCAATTTCATCTTTTCTCTTTTTCTACAAAATCGTGTCCCATCTTTGTGGGGTGTAATTTCACAAAATCACACCCCATGTATTCGAGGCACAATTTTTCTTGCTACCATGAACCAGGGAAAAATAATGATCGGGCCATAATATCATGCCTAAGAAGTGCACAATGATTCCAACAATGTTGGAGAAAATTTTGAAAATAAATTGAAAAATGCAAAAAAAATCTACCCTAATCCTAATCTAAAAGGTGAATTTTAGTCCTTACCTATGCTCGCTCTACTATGGTGTTGGCCTCACCCCTCACCATGGTTGAATGGTGTAAAGGAAGCACCATTTTTATATTTTCTCTAAAGCTCCCTTTCTCCTCTTTTGCATGGTGAAAATGAATTAGGGTTTTCACCCTTTTACCCTTTTTGTGCATGTTTTTACCAATTTTCTATCTCCTTCATTTCTTCTAGTTCTCATCTTTATTTTGAGTTTGAATTTTCAATTTTCATTAGGAATTTAACATTCCTTATAAAAATCAAGGGGTCACCTTGGCCTAAGAGGTATTAATGTTCGTAATGCCTTGATTTGTGTGTAAAACAAGAAAGTATCTACAATGACACCATTTTCGCAGCACTCCTTTCTGTTGGGATTTGAATTAACATCAAGGAAATATTGAACTATGACTATGAATATATGACTTTATGGGAGGTGCACACCCACTAATAATAGCTCAAAACCCAACATTGGATGGATCAAATATTGCTTCAATCCAACCTCTAGAGTAGGTTGGTATACCTTGTCAACTAATTGTGTGTTGACTCAATTAAGCTTAGTTTAAAATGTAATGTTAGGGATAGAAATAAGGTAAGGGTTAGAAAATATATTGAATGAATAATGGTTGGTTAAATCTAACAACATTGAAAAATACCAGGAACTCTCTAGTAAATCACGTTTCTAGTATGCCACACTTTGCAAAGATCTAAAAAGCATACATCTAGGCTAATTGCAACATGATAATAAATTTAAAGCAATGAAGCATGTATAACCAAATAAATTGACAAAAGGAAATGCCTCCTTTGTATTAATAAATTTCAAATCTCAGTTACATATCCGTACCTCTTAGGGATACCATATTTGATACATGTTTACAATAGTTTTGAGCCCCAAAATAAGGAGGATGTATTCTAAATGCTCTTTAGGTCTCCACACCTTTGCTTATGAGAGGGATTATTAGCTGCCTCCTTATTTGATGCCAAGGAAGATAATATTAATGATTCCCTTGGCTCCTTGATTAACCTTGTCACCTATGCATAAAGAAACTAGAAGATACATCAATAGCACATGATGCCTCTCAAGATGAGGCTAAGTTCTTGAAATATGCAAATAGGAAAGAAATGCATGAAATGATAAAGAATGCTTGAGAACTTGAAATGATGCTTGAAATACTAAATATAAAGAATGAAAATTTTGCTATACTAGATTAGAAATCTAATGAAAATACTTCTAATCTAATCTGATGGCTAAAAATAGGGGAAAAAAGACATAAGACCCTAGCCACTGTCAACCAGAGCAACTGGATCTTCTAGATACTATAAAATTCAATGGCTAAGCCTATGAGCCATTGTCAAAGATAAGGATCATGAGGAAAGGGTTATTCTATCTAAATATTAGGCCTAACATCAATTGATTCTATTACAAAGGGATTTAAAGTTCTTGGTGCATTCTATTAGAATGACTTTGGGAAAGAAATTGCCTCAAATCATGTCGAATTGAGTGCTTGAACAATGATTGTTCTTCTTAAAATATAGTAATATCCATTTGCAGATAGGCACTTGTCATTGCTCAATTGCAAAACACTTTGTTACTCCTCAAGGGGACGTGAAATCGCTCTCCAATCTGATAGGGCTTCATTGCAATGAATTTGGGATAAGAACTAGGATTTGCTTTGTAAATTTGGGGCCTTAAGTAGACTCCCAAATTCCTTGGTCTAGCTTCTCTAGGAAGCCAATATCAAGAACTTGTTGAGTTGGAATGGTTAGGTGAAGATTTTGAAGTCTTCTAGAACCTAAATTATTGCTAATTCATTAGATGCAACTGTTTTTACTTGGCTCAGGGAGCTTGAGTTGGTTATAGGGCTAGCCACTCTCACTCAGAATGGCTAGGGATAATATGGCCTTAGCCGCTATTGATAGGCACAACTAGCTCTTAGATGCTTTGATACTTAATGACTAGGATATTAGCTACTATTGAAATTAGTGACTAGGACTGCTTAGGACTAGACTACCCTAAATGAGTGGTTAAAACCACTGCTTGGTCTTGAAAAGATCCCAAGTCATTCATATGGTCTGCAAAGGTGCCCATATGAGTAGTCTCCTAAACATGATGTGTTTTAGGTGTTTGTAGATACCCATTTTGGGATGCATTGTGGGAAAACACAACATTGAGAAAAAATAGACCACCTAAAGCCATATTATAGGTTTGCTGATGTTCATTGATTTAGTCAATGTAGATGTCCTAATCATGAAAGGGGCATGTATCTTGGATTCATTACCTCCAAAAATTTAGGAACTTGATTCAAGTACAAACTTTTGCTTCAATATTACTTGATCTTGGATATTGTTCAGTTCATGAAGAGGCACATATTTTCATTCATGCTTCAAAAATACCAAGAAGTTGTGTAATTAATTTTGCTTGTTTTCTATCCCAAGCAGGGGCATTATTGTCTTTGGCAATGATTTGTAAGATGAACGCAACTTACATGATTAAGTTTCAAGTGTTGATTTTGATTATGAATGTTGTTATTATGACTACCCCCTCAAGTGATGATTCGATGAGGAAAAAGACTAGTGATGAAAGTGATGAGTCACTTGACCAAGATGATTGACTTGGACAATTCAAGATGACTGCATTTGTTGTAAGGTAGATTCTATTACAATTGTGATTTCAACCATTAATAGTAATTATACACCTCTATCCCATGGAGCAGTCTAGCCACAATGACCTTCTTAGGAAATCAAGATGATAGCAATTCAATTAAGCATGTGATGAATCACTATATTTAATGATCTACTAATTTTATCATATAAGAAAAGAAATGAATGCCTTGTTCTTATGGAGTAGTTCGACCACAATGGCATTCTTAGGGTTTTAAGTGAGGATATTTCAAATCAACAATGAATAATTTGGTTCAAATAGCCTTATGGTAATTTACTCATTTTGTTATATTGCATGGAGTGCAAGTCACTGCAACCACCCAAGTGTATAGGGTAAATAACTAGATACGAGGCACATTTGAATTTTGATTTATTTGATTTTTTTGTTATTTTGATGATTTTTGAAAAATTTGGACTTGTAGATATGCATTAATATCCTTTTTGAAGCTCCTCACAGTGATAAAATGTGTACATTAAGTGTTTCTTCTTAGCCGTAGGCAAGGGTCATGACTAGCTTTTGTAATTTCGTTAGTCGTTGTCGACATCAATGGTCAGGGTTACCTTAATCTATACCTACTATCAATGTCAACGATTGAGGAAAAATGGAAAATATAAAAACAAAATTAGGGTTTTTATTCTTCATTATTTCTAGTTGGCTTGAGTGAATAGTGAGCTCTGAGGAGAGGTAGAAAGTATTTGACATGAAACACTGCTAGATTTACCCTAGACTTCCATTGTGGACTAGCCAGAGGGATCGACGAGTGGTGGAGCCTATGCTCCTAAGGTAGAATGGAAATCCTTCACTCATAATTTTAGCAATAAAATGAACCTCATTAAGTAATGAAGTTAAATGAACCACATTAAACTTCTGGAAATGAACCTCACCCCTTAGGATTAGAATTAGGTTAGCTTATGTGGGTTAAGGGTAGATTTAATTTTTAGGTATTTTTAGGATGGTAAATGACCTCACAAGGGATCTTTCCTGTAGCCACTATCAGCGATGGTGACTCCCAATATACCAAAGGGGGGTTGTTATCACTATAGATGACTAGGTTTAAACCCAATGGTTAGAAAATTAACCATTGGAGCTAGCTATTTTTGACGTCAATGGTGGCCATGGCGACTATTTTCAATGTGAGCAGCTAAGAAACCTTAGATTTTTTTTTGAAATTTTTGATTTTTTCTTGCTATATATATTTTTGAGGGTTAATTATGTATTTGATTTTTCTGCACATTAGACCTTGACATTACAGGCATGAGAGCCTTATTTGCTACTCGATATGCTACCCCAGTTAGACAATGGGGATTCGAACTGGTTTGGGATGCTAGAACTTAGCTATATCATTATATTATTGACAATAATGTTAGACTGATATTACATCAAAACCCTAGCCCATCAATGGGATGCTAGGACTAACACCTTCTATCTCCCTATTGGTGAGATGATGGTGATGTTGGAGGACATCTACTATATCTTTAGATCCTGATCGATGGTTAGGCTATCACTTCTTTGCCAACTACGACTAAGGCTATAGTCTTCTAGAGAGTGTTTGGAGATAGAGCTATTGAGGTAGTAGGTGAAATTGAACATGGTGGAGTGTTGGTTGCTTACTAGTTCATGGAGGATGTCTTCTCATGATGTTAGGCCGTGATTATGCACATTATCTATAATATGCTTTTACTAGACACTTTAGGTACGAGGTTCCCTTGGAACCTCTTAGCTATGGTAAAGGACTTGCTAGATAGCACTACATTGCTGATTATGGCATGGGGGAACATGCTTTTGGCACATATATATGATAAGCTGTATTAGATTATGCATCATGGGTAAGCTAGATTTGGATGCATCTTGCTTCTAAAAATCTAAGGGTGGGAGCATATCAGGATAGACAAGCTTGGAGGATTACCCCTAGGGATTACAATATTATCGATGGTTGCATAGTGCGATGGTGCCTAATGGCCATGGGAGGTAGAGACATATTGGATTAGATCTCATGCTAGGGATATAGCTCACTATATGGGGTCATTGACAGGTCTACAAGAAAGCCAAATCATATGGAGAACCTATCTAGATTATTTAGCTTGGGAGGAGGTAGATAGGTACCTAGCCTGGTTGAGGCATTATAGATAAATCATTGGGTGAAAAGCCAGGGTGATGAATTTATTCTATTTCTCTCAAGTGACTAGGCAGTTCAATATCAGATAGGATATCCCTAAGGAGCTAGTCCTATACCACTACCTGAAGGTGAAAATATAGCTCACATGATACCAAGTTATAGCTTTGGTAGAGGTGGCCGACACTCCTATAGAAAATATAGGGATAACGGATGTTGGGACTACTAGTGAGTATGATATCTAGTAGACTAATCAACTATGGAAGGGTGGTGATAGCCTAGGTAGGGCTAGGTATGAGGCAAAAATAGAGCGTAGTGATGGTGATGGGTGATAGTTACATCACAGTATGGATGAGGCATGGGGCTAGGCTACATAGTAGGTGGATAAGCTACATGATGAGGAGGATGGGGAAAAGGAGGAACCAAATGATGAGGTGTTCCAAATTTGGGCTCAGGTACACAGTCTGTAAGCATAACTACAAATAGCCTAGTGTTAGTTCATGGAGTGAGATACATCTCTCATTATAACACAAAGCTAGTTGAGTATAGGGCAGAGGTAGTGGCAAGGGTACACAGAGGAGAGAATCACTCTGTAGGTGTAGGTGGATTTATCTCAGAATAATATAGATAAGGTCACTACACAGATGAATCTCCTGTAGGTATAATTGGATGCTAGGATTACTAAGAGAGATGCTCTCATGACACAGGTGGTGGCTTCTCCTTGTGGCCAGTCTACACCATCTACTCCAACTTCTCAAGCGAAAATTCGATGAGGAAAATAATAAGTGATAAAAGTGATGAGTTGCTTAACCAAGATGATTAATTTGGAAAATTCAATATGATTGCATTTGTTGTAAGGCAAGTCCTATTATAACTGTGATTTCAACCATAAATAGTAATTGTACACCTCTATCCCATGGACTAGTCCAATTGTAATGGCCTTCTTAGAGAATCAATATGAGAGTGAATTCAATTAAGCATGTGATGAATCACTATGTTTGATGATATACTAAATTTTTCATAGAAGAAATGAAATGAATGCCTTGTTTCCGTGGAGCAGTCCGATCACAATGGCCTTCTTAGGGTTTGAAGTGAGGACATTTCAAGTCAATGATGAATAATTTGGTTCAAATAGCCTTATGGTAATTTAATCATATTTTCATATTGCATGGAGTGAAATTCACTGCAACCACCCAATGTATAGGGTAAATAACTAGATACGAGGTGCATTTAAATTTTAATTTATTTGATTTTTTTGTTATTTTGATGATTTTTAAAAATTTTGGATTGGTAGATATGCATTAATGTCCATTTTAAAGCTCCTCACGATGAGAAAATATGTATATTAGGTGTTGCTTCTTAGCCACTATCAAGGGCCATGACTGGATTTTGGAATTTCCTTAGCCATTGTCGATGTCAATGGTTGGGGTTGCCTTAATCTGTGCATGTTGTCAATGTTAGCAATCGAGGGAAAAATGGAAAATATAAAAAACAAAATTAAGATTTTTATTCTTCATTATTTCCATCTAGCTTGAGTGAATAGTGAGATCTGAGGAGAGTTAGAAAGTATTTGACATGAAAAATTACTAGATTTACCCTATACTTCCATGGAAGACCAGCCAGATGCATCGATGAGTGGTAAAGTTGGTGCTTCTAAGGTAGAATTGAAATCCTTCACTCATGATTTTGCAATAAAATGAAAATTATTAAGTAATGACATTAAATGAACAAAATTAAAATGCTAGAAATGAACCTTACCCCTTAGTTAGGATTAACATTAGGTTAGCTTAGATGGGTTAAGGATAGATTTAGTTTTGAGGTATTTTGTGGTGGGAAATGACCTCACAAGGGGTCTTTCCCATAGCTATTGTTGGTGATGGCAGCTCCCAATTTGCCAAAGGGGGGTTGTTGTTGCTATGGATGGCTAGGTTTAAACCCTAATGGTTAAAAAATTAATTGTTGGCACTAACCACTGTCGACATCGATGATGGCCATGGTAGCTGCTGTCAACATGAGCGACTAAGAAACCTTAGCAAAATTTTTGAAAATTTTGATTTTTGCTTTCTATATATATATTTGAGATTTAATTATGTATTTGAATTTTTTATACCTTAGACCATGACAACACGGGTGCAGGATCCTGATTTACTACTTGAGCTATTGCCCTAGTTAGACGATAGGGATGGGGACTAGTTTGGGGCACTAGGCCTTAGTTATATTGTTAGATTTCTGACAATAATGTCAAACCAGGACTACATCATAGCCCTATCCCATTGATGGATTCTAGGACTAACACCTTCCATATCCCTACTGGTGAGATGATGATGATGTTGGAGGATGTCTATCATATCTTTTGAATCCTGATCGATGGTTGGGCTATCACTTCTTCACTGATTATGGCTAAGACTACAATATTCCAAAGAGTATTTGGAGATAGAGTTGTTGAGGTAGTAAGTAAAATTGAGCATGGTGGAGTACCAATTTCTTACTGGTTTAGGAAGGGTGTCTTCTTATGATGCTAGGTCATGCTTATGCACATTATCTATAATGTGCTTTTACTAGAAACTTCAGGTGTGAGGTTCCCTTGGAATATCTTAGTTATGATACATGACTTGCTGGATAGAACTACGTCATTGATTATGACATGGGGGAGCATGTTCCTAACCCATATCTATGATGAGTTGTACCAAATTACATGATGTGGGTGAGCTGGAGTTAGATTTAGCTTACCTCTACAGATCTAGGGGTGGGAGTATATCAAGATAGAAAGGCCTAGAAGATTGCCCCTAAGGATTACAGTAGTAGCGATGGTTGCACAGTGCTATGGTGCTCGATGGACATGAGAAGTAGAGACACGCTGGAGAAAATATTATGTTGGGGATCTAGCTCACTATATGGGGTATTTGATAGGGCTATAGGTGATCTAGATCATATGGAGACCCTATCTAGATTTTCTAGCTTGGGAGGAGGTAGACAGGTACCTGGCCCAGCTGAGGTACAATAGATGGGTCATTGGGCACAAAGTCAAGGTGATAGAGTTCTTCTATTTCTCTCAGGTGACCAGGTAGTTTGGGATCAAAAAAGATATATTTGAGGATCTAGTCCTATACCACTACCTGAAGGAAAAAAAGTAGCTTGCATGGGCCCAGGTTATAACTCTGGCAGAGGAGGCTGATGCTCCTATAGTAGATACAGGGGTAGCAAATGTTGGAACTACTGGTAAGTATGACACCTGGTGGAATACTAAGCTATGGTAGGGTAGTAGAAGCCTATGCAAGGCTAGGGATGAGGTAGCAGTTGAGGGTTGTGATGGTGATGGGAAAAAAGTGCATCATAGGATGGATGAGGCATGGGGCTAGGTTGTAGAGAAGGTGGATGATCCACATGATGAGGAGGATGGGGATAAGGAGAACCTAGATGATGAGTTATCCTAGTTGTGGGCTTAGGTACACAATCTATAGGCACAACTATAGATATCCCAATATTAAATCATGGAGTGAGATACATCTCTCACTATGACACAAAGCCAGTCGAGTACATGGTAGAGGTAGTAGTGAGGGTACATAGAGGAGAAGACCACTCTACAAGCATAGGTGGATTCAACTCAATCCAAGATAGATAAGGTCACTACACAGAGGGATCTTCTATAGGTATAGTTGGATGCTAGGATTGTTGAGAGAGATGCCCTCATGACATAGGTGGGGGCTAATCCTGGTGACCAGTGTACACCATCTACTCTAGCTACTCAGGAGTCAATAGGTTTGGATGCAGATGTAGAGATCAAGTGAATACAGGGTCTTTTGGAGGATGATGCTAGGTGATTGAACTCAAATTTGACCCATATAACTCTTCTAGAAGCTTAGGTTAGGATGCATAGTGGTGTTGTACCATCCAAGTCTACAGCTGGAGGTTCACAACGAAGCAATTAGAGAAAGTCTAGGCAGTCCTTAGTGTCCCCTAGTCACATGTTAGGTGCTCAATCATAGAGATTGGTGGGTACCAACTCTAGATAGCCTCACAAAGAGGGAGTTGATGGTGGAGGTGATTTAGGAGGTGTAGGTGCCACTTGATATGTCATGGTGACTATATCACTTTTTAGTGTAAGATCTAAGGACCTACATAGTTGTAGCCTATGGGTATTTTGTACCCCTATGTACTTATTGAAATTCACACACACATATATGCTACTTTACTTGTGTCTCATTATGTGTATTATATTGGTACTTTAATGTTCATGTGATGCAAATGTAGATGCAATAATTATATGATACTTTGATTATGCTACATGTATGCTATGTACTAATGACATGCACTAGCTAGATGATATATGTATGATTAGATGTTGTGATCTATATGTGTAGATGTGCTACTATGTATGCATATATGGATGCAATGGTGGAATGTTAAATGCATGTTTAATTTGTTTCAATTATTTATGCATTTAATATATGTGATATGCTATGCTAAATGAGATGTAATGTAATGCATTAATTACATGAGAATGATCTAATGCAAATGAACCTATATGCTCTAATCACTTCAAACATAAGGAATGAATTTAAAATGTGTTTAAAAAACTAATGGACGACACCACATAATGTATAAGAATCATGAATGAAAATGATAAATATTAATATAAGATAAATAATTTAAGCATCCATATATGAGATGAAATGATGCAAGATGTATGGGTTTTCTCTAAGAGCTTCTATAGATTAAAAGATATGCAAAAATAATTAGTGGCCATCTAAATATCATTGCTGATATCCATCCAGTATCTATCCTATTTCATGAACATCCTTTAATAAACAAAACCTCATAAGAAAAATTGTGATTGATTGATGAGATGATGTGTTGCTATAAGGGATTTTTGAGGTTTTATATGATACTCAAACACCCTAGTTGATTGATCAAAATTTGTATAATGACTACACAAGACTCTTGAAAGATAAAAGCTTCTGTTATGAAGACCAAGATATTCACTATCCCTGTGTGTGTAAATGAATATATTAGATGAATCATAATACTACCTCATCGCCAAATGAGATTCATTCAGCCCATTACTATAATGAAGATCACCAAATATTCATCATGGTCCTAGGTTTAGACGTAGTTGGACTAGACTACTAGGTAATACAAGACACCTAAAGCCAGCTCATTTGTAAATTACTTAGAACTACCCCATTGCCAGACGGGATACATTCAGCCCATTATTGTAATGGGGATCACTCAATGATTTTTGAGTACTGACCATTCTAGGGATTCAATATCTTCACCCCCTTCTTTTATTTTGATTTCTTAGGATACTTGCTCATGCTTAGTGATGAAAATCACTGTTTATTTTGTATTTTTTTTTTTAGTAAGGGATTTTCTTTGATTTTGGGATTTTTCTTATTTTATATGAAATTAGGGAATTTATTTGTGTAGGGGGGAGCTTGTCCTTTTTCTAATGATCAACATCCTAGACCATGCGCATCACAAGATGAGCAAGTACAAACCTTTCACTTAAGGTAACCTAGGACCACTTTGTAGTGTTCATATTTCCTTGTTCAAAATAGTATTGTTAATGTTTAAATTGTGATAGGATTTTGATATATGCAAGATGCTATCAAAACTAGATCTCATATTTGAAAACCCAGATAGCTTTCTACAAAATCTAATAAGATCACTAGGTATGGTTGAATGGTCGAAAAAACCTAGTATATACCTCATAGCAACTGATGGGGTTGTGTTAAAAAATACAATTACTCATAGGGGTGATGGATGATGATGATGTAAGGATGCATGATTAGCATATAAACATGGTGTCATTTGTAATATTGTAAACACAACCTATCCTAATGCAAGTTCAATGAATAAAAATACCTAAATGCAATGCAATTAAATGAATGCATATGTAAAATATAAATGCAAATATTTTGAATTGTTTTTAAATTTTTAGCTTTTCAATTGTTTTGTAATTTTAATAATTTTATGATTTTTTTTTTGGATTTTATGGTTTTAAAAGGGAAATGTGTGATACCTTAGGTACCCCCTGTTAGATTTACCATCCTATGGTAACTATATTATTACCCTATTTGGTTATTATTCCTACCCTAGGTTAGTTACGCTAACAATATAGTGTTAGCGCATATATTGTTAGTAGAATAGTATTAGTTTGTTACCTATCTTCATGGTAACGAGTTAGGCTATTCCTAGCCTAAGATTTGTATAAATAAATATTTATCATCAATAATATTACTTATTCCACTTAACATGGTATCAGAGTTATGGCTTGAGACCTACGGATCTGGGAGGAGGTTTCATGAGGGACACTCTTCCCGAGGTGAGTCAGATCTACCTCTGACCTAGACCTAACTTGATCGGACAAGTGATGAGACCCGACTGGTGTGGTGAGCTGGACCTTACATGCACATACGAATGCTGACAAAACCCCTAGACCTTCACTAGACCTAAGCTGGAGCTTCTATATATCTAGCCCTACAACACATGGAGACTGGACAGACTGGACCATCAAGCTAGATGATGTGAACCGCTAAGCATTGAAGATCACTATTGGGCAATGAACTAACAACCTAAGCCTAGGTGGACTGTTGGACAACTTTCTATCGGATGGAGGACTGACAATTGGAATTCCTGACACGTGGTGATATATAAGGACAACAAGGTGGACTGACACGAGGTAAAACTCAACATGGGTGAAGCTAGACCATCGTGTGGTGGTCATATGCATTTAAGCATATTTGTCATTTTAAAATCCTTTAAAAGTCCCTGTGTCCCCGATGTGGGACTAAAGACAAAAAAAAAAAAGGCTTTGACGAACCCATTGCAGTTGCAGGAATTGTAAAATGCCTCCCCACACAGATCACAATTGCTTCCAACCGGTTGCAGGCGATCACATCACAACCCTTGATGATCTTCGTCATAGAAGTCCTCGATTTATGGAGGATCATGAAATCCATGAAACTTTCTGCCTGCTAATTGAGATGTTGTTTGTTCTTCATTAGATAATTGAAAATATTGTGATTTGATCCAGAATATAGAGAAGTGAAGGCCCTGATTTCCAATTACATTGCAGCCAATCAAATATTGTTACAGTAGTAGCCTTATTTGAAACATCACATAGCGCAACAAACCTTCGACTGCAAAAGCTATGCTAGCAGACCACTTCAGGGAGAAGAGCTGCACATTCATTGCAAATCTTGTACTGTTGCAGACTTGGTGGATGAATCTGATTCATGAAGAACCAGAAGCACTAGTTGTAGCATAGATAGGAAGTGTCACCAAAGGAGGAGGCACCATCACAAAGAGATGCATCTGTCGGGTGGAGAGAGAGCAGCGCCACCACTAGGAGAAGAGTCGTTGCTCGGTGGAGAGAAGCAGCAGGCCACCTGCTCCTACGGGCTCATGAGGTTAAGATGGGGTAAGTTCCCCTCAATAATCACTGAGCTTGGTAGCTCGTGTGGTTGGGAGCCACGCGCTAAGGCACTTAGAGGCAAGAGATCGGGGGATCAAACCCCATCGACCCCACGGTATTGTTTTTTGAAAAAAAAAAAATTTGCTAGTAATGTTATTTTAAAAAAAAAATTGTTTAATTAAATTTTTTTACAATTTTTCTTAAAAAAAAAGAATTATTTTTAAGGAAATATTCTTTTTTTAAGAAAAATCAATTTAATTAAACCTTAAATTATTTTTTCAAAACATTAGAGGGCAAATTTTTTTTTTCAAACTTGGAGGGGGAACATTTTTTTGCTGCATAAGAGAAGGGGGATTTTTTTTCCTCATTGCACAAAACTAAAACAAAGGGAGATCAACCTCATCAAAGCAATTAAACAGGCATAAAATCATCAAAATACAAACCTATTTTTTTTAGGCTTCATAAATAGCAAACTTTGTTTGTTTGAAGTACTTCACACAGGGGAGATTTTTTTTTGATGACATTTTTTGTGCTAATCTGCCTAAGAGGCAAATATTGTAATTTTTTTACAAACCAGTAAAATAAAGCCTTCTGGAGCACCCCTTGGAACCCCGTATGGGGGAGATATAATTTTTGCAAAACCAAGGGAGGAAGACTTATAAGGGTGCATTTTCGGCAGTGACCGACACCTTAGTCACATTATTTTTTGCAAAATTTCATTGTAAAAGGTGCATTTTCGGCAGTGACCGACACCTTAAGAATGGGTAGATCAAAGAAGAAATCTATCCCAAAACAAAATGATGATGTTGCAATATCAGTTAAAGGTCCTTAATTTCCACTAGATATGGAAGGAATGGATTTTTATGAGGATGAAAAATATTCTACACTACACAGTGGTGTAAAATCCATTGTCAAAGATTCTGAAGATTCTAAATATCTTCAAAAAAATGTTCAAATACCTATAGGCATCATAAGGGCAGTCTACATATCATTGCTTTCTCTTGATATTGCCCAATGTAAAATCTCCAGGGACTTTAGTGAGGAAACAGAGGTCAAAATGGTTAATGATTGTAGTGACACAAGTGACCTTCAGCCCATGGTGGTGAATGCTTATTGTGACACATGTGACCTTGAGCCCATGATGGCCAATGCTTGTTGTGATACAAGCGACCTCATGCCTATGATGGCAGATATCAGTTGTAGCACAGGTGATCTCATCATAGTAGCAGATTTTTCTTGTGACACTAGTGACTTAAAAATTGAACCTCCTAAAAATGAATTCCATACTCTCATCAATAGCGACAAATGCAATATTGTTAAAATCATTGATGAATATGATGAAATTGGGTGTTTTGAAAAACACACCAAAGGATTTGGTTCCAAAATAATGAAGAAAATGGGATTCAATGGTGAGATATTAGGTAAATAGGAACAAGGCATTAAATCTCCAATAATGCTAAGTGTCAGGGCAAAGCATGAAGGCCTTGGCTATACTGGACATGCAAGTACCAATAATTCTATGTTTGTAAAACCTAAATATCCTACAACTCCTAAAAAGCATTGTTGTAGTCACTATGGAAAGACATGACATGTTGCAGCTAAGTGTTGGAGATTACATCCTTGTGATTCATGTGGATGTACGAATCACTCTTCTTCCAATTGTTGGTACAAAGTGAAAATGGCCAACAAGGTTCATATTGATTGTGGATGGATAGATCTCACACAATGGACCATGATGAAAGAAATGTTGTATGGCTTCTATCGAAAAGGTAAAACCTATGGTAGACCCCGAGGCAAATCTAGTGATAGACCTAGTGGTAGTCCTAGAGATAATGACCCAGAGACAGACCTATCTTCATGGTAATGAGTTAGGCTATTCCTAGCCTAAGCTTTGTATAAATAAATCTTTATCATCAATAATATTACTTGTTCCACTTAACACCCCCAGTGTGTGTGCCACTCAATGAAAGTGAGGAAGGTGTGATGCGATACCTTTGGAGGTCTCACATTGCTTCATTGATCTTGATGTGGATGATAGGGAAGGTATGTTACCTTGAGGATCCCCATTACGTATGTTGTTCACCATAATATAATTATCTTGTTCAGGAAGAGTAACTAAAATAAACTCACCCTATTTGGGCACATACCCCTATGAGTTGCTAATGTCTTGGTGGGATAAACTGAGTGAACCATCTGCACAAAGCTCATTTCATTCTATCAGGTTTTGGACCACCTTCCTAAATGAATGGAAACCATGGATGTCATGCCCATGTGTATGATGGTAGACACAATAAAGGCTTTCATCCTATGACCCATGTTTAGGTACTATAGATTTGACCTCTAGTAATGTAATTGCATTTACTTTGCAAAGCTTTTGAAATAGGATTGCAATAGTCATTTGAAATGAAAATACGCGGTGATTTAGGTTGTTGGGCCTACAAGGGGGAGGATGACCTTGGGGTCACAAATGTGAATATGTGGCTTCTATTTTGGTAGGCTAAGGTACTATGGACAAACCATCTATTAGAACACTTCCATTATCAATGAGGTCTTGAACCATGTTTTTGAACCCATAGTAATTGAAAATTCCATGGCCCTCTATTTGATGATAAATATAGAAGTGGTCTTCCCTATAAGATTTAGTCTTAGCTCTAGTTGGTTCTATAGGGTTTATGTCAGGTAGAGTGATGAGCTTAGCATCTTGCAGCTTCTAAAAAATATCTAACATAGGCTCATTTGAAGGAGTCCAAATGTGCTACTACTATTTTGAACATGTACCACACTCTTGCTTAGTTTGATGATTAGGTTGAGATCTAGGTATAAAAATTGTTGGCTTAAGGGGATTTTCTTACTTTTTTAGTGCAAGGGACAAATTGCTAACTATGATTATTTATTGATTGACAACCTGAAGCTACTTATTTTCAAGCATGTTGTATATTGTGGCTCTAAAACCATGACATGACTGAATGTCATGGCTATTTTGTCTATGATATAAGTAATACTTATCCTCCTCATATCCTTGGGGTTTTAGATGATTGGGATCTAAATATCAAACCTCATGCAAGGTGATGGCATTTGTGGTGCATAATCAATTAAAAACTGATATCACTGGTTCCGACAACGATGGATACTTCCTAGGTTGCTGGTGCGACTGATTTGGATCTTGCTCTTACTGAGGCTTTTTTTATGGTTTCATAGGGGATGGTTCAGGATTGGATACGGGTTGATTTTTTAATTATAAACTCTCGAGGTAAAGTAGGATAAATTACAATATCTCATTTTGTTGCTCCATTTGCACCTCTATATTATAAAGGTGATTTTGCATACATTCCAAGACTGATAAATCATTCATGTGTATTGCTAGCGATGAGTTTGTATCAACATCATCAGTTGAGGGAGATGAAATAGTGGGTGCTAAAGATACACTAGGTAAATGTAGATCATTGATCTCCTTCATGTGATACAATGTAGATGCTTCTTGATGATCCACTTTGATAGTGTCATCCACATGCTCTGGTTTGTTACTCAGTTCAAATTTGTGTTTAACCTTGTAATGTTGAATTGTGATAGCTTTAGTACCCATATATTGATGTGGGGGAGGCATATCTTCTTTCTCTTGAGAGGGTGCCATGAGAAACAAGTCAGGGATGACTAATTTCAATGGTTTTGGCCCCTTTGATGTGGAAGCAACATCTGATTGCATTATCTATTATTTTATCTTCTTTAGAGTTATTTGGCTCTTTGTCTTGATTTTGACCATTCCCATAAACTCTTGAGAAGGTGATTTGTCTTTCAAACCATTTTTGGGTGGATCATTAACCGTTCGATATGCTTCTGTATCAGTTATATCAGCTGATATTTTCTTCTCCTCATCAGGTAATATGATACCATGGTTTTTGGTGATGGGAGAAGGTGGTGACTTCTTGATATAAGCTCCAGTCGAATATTTTATGATTTCATTCGAGTGAATATTTTAAGGCTCACATGTTGCCAGATTTTCTTATGGCTCATCAACCTTCTTGTAATATTTGAATGGTTCAGGATCATTTGGGATCACATACACTTGTCCTTGGTGTATGAATTTTACGCTTTGGTGCACTACAAAAGGTATGCATTCCATGTCCCTTATCTATGATCTACCTAACAATATGTTATATTACCTCTCATCCCCTAGGATATGCCACAACATATGTATTGTATTTATACCAACCTATATAGGTAGGACTATTGTATCGATTATCAGGGAGATGGGATCATTGAAGGTTCTCAATGTGAATGTTGAATCCTTGATATGTGAGGATGGAAAATTTAAATGTTTCAAATATGCAACCATGATGATGTTGATCGATGAAATGATGTTAATAAAGACTCTCTTGTATAGAATTTTATTGATGCTTGCTATGATGATCGGGTTCACCTCTAGAGATTGGCTTAATCTCCTTCCTACAAAAGGTAACCACAAGGTCTTTTTAAGTGAATTGAATTTATTATTGGTATGGACTGTGATAAATGATCAGATTTAGTTGAATTTTTTGATACGTTGGGCTTCTTGAGGTATCTTTTACTTCCTATTGTAGTATTGATTCTACTGATAAAGCCCTCCTTAGGTAGATCTATGTGTACCTCATTGACATGCTCAACTTGATTGTTGTTGGCCACATGATTGGAAAGAGGGTTTTTAAATATGTCGATGTTTTGATTATTGATAGCCAAAGGAATATATATTTGTAATTTATTCTTATCCAACATATTCTACACTAAATTATTAAATGTGACACAATCCTAGATATCATGGCCATTTTACCAATGATAAACACAATAGATATCTTCCCTATACCCCTTAGGTTTGGGAAAATTAGGATCTAGGATGTGTATATCAAGAAAAGTTAGAGCCTTGGCCTCACATAAGTGGTTGAAAATAGATGCCAAAGGTTCAGTAAATGGTGTGTAATTGTGAGGTTCTCATTGTTGTTTGTCCTTGCCTTGGTTCCTGTTGCATTGGTTGTAATGCAGAAGAGGAGGTTGAGCCTGAAAATTCTATGGTTGTTGGCTCTATGCTACTTTTGGAGTGTTTAAGATGATCTAATTTATAGGTGCAAGTATGACATGATACTATGATAGATGTTGTGTGTTCTTGTTGTTCCAATATTTCTTTGTACATAGCTTTAGGTCTTCTTCTTGCAACTTGATATCTTCAATTACTTTGGCTTGTGCCAAAGCTTCTTCGAATGTCGTCTACTGCTATAGTTGCAACAATAATGATATGTGTTTCACATAAATTTTTGTGAACATTCGAGTGAGTTCTATAGTAGAGATAGAGAATGGTAGTTTTGCCAGTAGCTTTCTCCATTGATTCTTATAATCCATGATTGATGCATAATCATATTATCATAGATTCACCAAGTTAGATAGATTAGTTTTCTTCTTAATGCCAAATGAGAAGCATTCAAGAAAAGCATTCACCAACTATTCAAATTTGGTGATGATGTGCCTTGGTAATTGGTTATACCATTCACTGGCTATATCTGAAAGGATGATAACAAAATTTCTTAACATCAAAGCATAATCGTGTTGCAGTTGGAAACATAAATTCATGAAGCTTGTTATATGTTCTTGCGTCTCTTCATCACCTTTAAACTTATCCAATATAGGCATTTTGAAATGCTTAGGATAAGTAGGGCTTGGCATTGATGGACACAAGGGTTTATTATGTATATTGCTTAAAGTGGGATTTTGACCAACCACTTCTTATTTCTTAATATTTTTGAATCTCTCTATGAGCACTTTGTAGGCTTGAGAAGCGATGATCTCTTCCTCTCGAATGGATCTTCAGGGTGCAAGCAGAGGTAAGTTCCTTTGAGTATGAGGTGGTTGATTGTATTCATCAACCATGTCTATAGAATATGGTTTAGGATACTACTAATCTTGGTTATTCCATTTTGATTCTTCATACTGATTATGCTTTGGTTGGTTTGGTGCTAAATACTTATGTGGTCGAGAAGCATGTTGAGAAGTATGGCGAATATAATCATCTACTCGTCTAGTATGCAACTCAAGGCGAGACATAGCATGTATCTCATTGTGTGGCTACCTATACTCACTATGAGGAGGTAATTATAATCAAGCTAATCTTTTCGACCACTCTTCATGCTCCTTTTGATCAAGGAGGTGTTGTTCTTCTAGGAGATGTTCATATAACCATTTTTGGTGCAACCACTGTTGTTTTAATCTTTCACATTCTAAGTTCTTCAAATGCTCACGCTCGATGTACAAATAATCCAATTGATCTTGGAGTATTTGTTCTCTCTAAATTGTGTCTGATCTATGTGACCGATCTGATTAGTTTGTTTTATAAAATCTCTAGATTTGTAGCTCCATGTGAGGGGCTTTATTTATCTCAAATTGTGCAACTAGGTTGGTGACTCGCTTCCCTTGATTAATTGAGGTTGCATTGACACTAGTCTCTTCCTTGAGGGTATGATCCTTGTGTAATGATGTTATGGGGGTACTATGTATTCACCTTGGACATTCACCATGAGTACAAATAGGATGCAATTGGGTTACAATTCCTTCTTCCATGATGTATTCCTCAACAAACCTAGTAGATCCATGGGGAGTACGATCATGATATATACTTCCATGCTCAACTATCCCATGTTTAGATCTTCCAGCACCTTGATATAAGAAGTCAAGGTGATGGGTTTTCCACAGTTGGTCGAGGGGTGTACCTCCTTCACAAATATTGTAATAGGATAAATAAAACCCTCCATGCTTGAAAGAATTTGTCATTATGATGGGTACACAAATAGTCACAATCCCTTTACCTTTCTTGTTATTGGGTAGATTTGATCTCTCAATGTAATGAGATGAAGTAGGTTTAGAAATTATCTCATCTAGATCATGAGTAGATCCAATGTTAGTTCTCCTAGGTGGGATCTCTTGGTGAGATCCATCGTGAGGGGTATTGTCTCCTCTACGACTACCTGAAGTTTGATCATGTATGTTCTCGATAGGTGTGTTGCCTCTAGGGTGGTTTGGGCCCTGTGGTGAATTGGGCACTTCCTCGATCGTAGATCAAGGATGGACTCATGTAGTGATCATAACTATATGAAATTATCTCGTGTAAGTTTTAAGACAAATAAAGCATACAGGGTGATTATCTCATTTAAGTTTTTCTTGTGTTTCCTAAAACTTGTTTTGTGAATTTTGATTTATTGTGAATACAATCTAAATTCTTATTGTTTTTGCAATAGTTGATGTAATTCTTAGATTGTTTAAAGTTTTCACCTATTCAATTGCAATGATAATCCTAGTAATGACATCCAGACTATCTACCCATTGGAATATGGAGATGAAATCCATACCCGATCAGGGAGCTTAGGTACTACCGATTCTTACCCAGAACACTGTGGTCAATGATACACCCCTTTGAAGAGGAATGCATGCGATTTTCCATGAATAGAAAAATTATTGAATCAGCCTTGGCCACGGATGGGTAATGATGATACAATATCAAATAAGCCAACCGAGTGGTAATGAATTCCATCATTGGTATTGATCAATGGGTTGGATGTGAGAGCCCAATGCCACTAATGTTTATCCTTGGATCATGGTGTGTGATTGGTTCATTTTAATTTGCATAAAAATAAATGCATCAATCAACATACAATGCTCTTTTCATCTACATGCATATAATTTGTGTTTTATATTCAAAAAATGTAGAATGAAGATACATTTCAAAAAATGTAAATTAAAATATGAAATAGCCTTTGCACAGGCTATAAGTAGTCATACCTACAAATCAGGCTTAAATAGTAGTCATTACTATAAATAGTGGTACACAGTATCAGCTGCTATAGACATTAGTAGCTAAAATCCTACCTGCTATATTCTAGGGTGGCTATCAGAACTAGCCGATGTTCCTAATTGTGACTAGCGAAAACATAGCAGAAAAGTTAGTTTTACTATGTTTAATATTTATCTATGTGATTTATTTAATCCTACTACTTTTTAGAAACATAGAAGAAATAGGAAATAGAGAAATAATATGAGATCACTTACAGATGAATGATGAAGAAATATGTTGTAAACTATTTTTGTTGATTTCCCCATAGTCATTGTCGATCAAGGTGGCTATGATGCTAGTCATTGATGTTGATGGAAGCTGGGACTACTAGCCACTTTTGATCAAAGTGGTTGTACTTGCATGAATAAAAAAGACAAAAAAAATAGTAAACATCACAAAAATAGGGTGAGTATAGTCGTGATCGCCACTTGTAAAGCTCTAAAAAGCATACATCTAGGCTAATTGCAACATGATAATAAATTTAAAGTAATGAAGCATGTATAACAAAATGAATTGAAAAAAATAAATGCCTCCTTTGTATTAATAAATTTCAAAGCTCAGTTACATATCCGTACCGCTTAGGGATACCATATTTGATACATGGTTATAATAGTTTTGAGCCCCAAAATGGGGAGGATGTATTTTAAAAGCTCTTTAGGTCTCCACTACTTTGCTTATGAGAGGTCTTATTAGCTACCTCTTTCTTTGATACCAAGGAAGATAATATCGATGATGCTCTTGGATCATTGATTTTCTATATCACATACACATAAAGAAACTAGAAGATGCATCAATAACACATGACGCCTCTCAAGATGAGGTTAATTTATTGAAATATGCAAATAGGAAAGAAATGTATAAAATAATAAAGAATGCTTGAAAAATTGAAATGATGCTTGAAATACTGAATATAAAGAATGAAAATACTGCTATAATAGGTAAGAAATCCAATGAAAATATTGCTAATCTAATCTAATGGCTAAAAATATAGGAAAAGAGACATTAGACCCTAGCCGCTGTCATCCAGAGAAACTGGCTCTACTAGCCACTATCAAATTTAGTGGCTAAGCTTATGGGATGCTATCAAAGATAGTGGCCATGAGAAAATGGTTCTACTCTTTAAATCTCAGGACTGACATCAATGGATTCCACTTATTATTAGGCACTTATCATTTTTCAATAGGCATTTATCATTTTTCAATTAGATAGCACTTCGTTACTCCTCAAGGGGACATGAAATCTCTCTCCAATCCGATAGGGCTTCATTGCAATGAATTTGGGATTAGAACCAAGGTTTGCTTGGTAAATTTGGGGCCTTAAGTAGACTCCCAAATTCCTTATTATAGCTTCTCCAGGAAGCCAAGATCAAGAACTTACTAAGCTGGAATGGTTAGGCAAAGCTTCTGGAGGCTTTTGGAACTAAATTCGTTGTTAATTTGTTAGACACAACTAATTTTTCTTGGCTCGAGAATCATAAGTTGGTTACAAGGCTAGCTACTCTCACTCAGCATGGCTAGGGACAAGCTATCCTTAGTCGCTATCGATAGGTGTGGCTATCTCTTAGCTGCTATGATGGTCAGTGACTGGGATCTTAGCTACTATTGATATCAACAGGTAGGAGTTCTTAGGACTAGATTGCACTAAATGAGTGGTTAAAACCACTACTTGGTCTTGGAAAGGTCCCAAGTCATTCATATGGTTTACAAATGTGGCCATATGAGTAGTATCCTAAACATGACATATTTTAGGTGTCTACACACTTGTAACTACAACATGCAAACCCATTAATATTCACCATTAAAGAATAATAAAACACCTAGAGAACTATTTCAAACATCTAAAATGTTAATAATCCAAATAGAAAAATTAGATCAACCTTTAAAATAACAAAAAAGAAGCTCTCTATAACATTTGTTTAAGCATGAAGTATTCCAATTTACCCTAAGTTAGCAATCCAATATTAGCATAATTGACTAACCATAATAGTAGTAGCATAAATGAATTCATAGAATAAACTCACAAAAGATGAAGACATAGGCCTGAGGAAAACGTCCAAGTAATGCTCCTTCTATTGATTTCTTAAAAAATTTACAATAATATGATAGGCAAACACTCCAGAGCCGACCCTTCAAATTGAGGGTTTGACCTCTTTATATAGATTTTACAATTAAAGTAGAAGAAATAGGAACATTACAAGGATTTTCATGCCAAATCAATAAGATGCTAAAGTGGCGGCCTCTTATTCATTCATAGAAAGAAATAGAAGAGTCACGCTCCATGAATCTGCAACTCTGATATCTACAAGTTGCTCGGCCTTCCATGAAATTCGATGGTTGCACTGGTTGTAGGTTGATCTGGTCCATCCCTTATTCTTGATCAAGATTTTCATCCATAGATTTGTAACTAAAAACCTAGGTGGATCTTGATTCTGGTGATGCTTGGTCTTTCCTAGTTTTTTTTGCTCATGCTCTATGATCGCATGGACCGAGGTTTAGTAGTGTGGAATTTTATCCCTTTTAAACTTTGATTTAAACTCTTCATCCACCTTTGATCTGCTTTTGAATGGCTGTGATGAAGGTTGAGTTGGCACATTGGATCTGCATCATCACATGCCTCTTTTTAGTTTCAAAAATCCACACCTTTAGATTTTGCTCCAGTTGGTTACTGCATCCTCTTTAGTTTTGGAATTCACTCCTCCAATTTCTATTGAGTCATGTTTGACTATTTTAACCATGGAATGGGAACTAGAGATGCTTCGCCTTTGAAAAAATTCCACTACAAGAGCCTTGGCCTTTACTTTTCAGAATCCGCTCCTCGGATTTCCACTGGGTTAGGTTTGACCATGTTGACCATGGAATTTTACCTTGTACTGTAAGTGAGTGGAGAAGAACTTAGAACCTTGTTGGGTGGGGGATCAGACCTTCTATTGAGTCTTCACTTTTTAAAATTTGCTCCTTGGATTTTTGCTAGGTCGGGTTTGACTAGTTTGACTGTGGATTCTGGCACTTTTGGTGGATTTTAACACGACAACCTTTCCTACACGGAAATGAACATCAACTTGGAGCTATCTTCACCTTTTATTTTTAAAATCTGCTCCTACAAATCCCATTGGGCACTATTTGACTGTGTTGATCATAAAATTATGCATTGAGCTCGTTCTCTAGTGGAATTTAACACTATGTCACCCTTTTTATTCAAAATTCTCTACTTCGAATTTCGCTATGCACTATTTGACTAGTTTGACCATGGATTTTTTCCTTCCAATGGATTTTAACACTGCTCTCGTGCATATTTCAACACTTAGCCAAATTTTACAAAATTTTCTAAGTATGTGGCCTTTTTGGGCCTACATTTTGGTGCCTCTCGAGGAGATTTTCTAGCAAGGCTTACGAACTCAGATCCTTATCCTTTGGGCACCAGAGTCAAAAAATGAAATAGGGGAGATTGCACCATGACCATGGAATGAACGACAGCAACCTATCATATTATGCTTCACTAGATAACCTCCCTAGGATAGTCATACTCTTAGATCTCTGTGAAGCTTCTCAGAGCATAATTGTTCACAAGGAGACCATACAAGGGGTAAAAAATAATGTATACAAGGAACTACTCCTTTCTCCTTCAGTTCAATCTCAAAACAATGACTTAGTAGATGACCTCCTCTTGGGCTAGTGAAATCTGCTCCAGTTGGTTGCAAAAGGTACCTTAAGAAATAAATTCCCTATGAACCTCACTCTTTTAATCCTTTGTGGAGTCACCTAAAGAGTAAATATTCATATGGAGGCAATGCTAGATGCAGTTGTTGATCTTCTCTAGAAGTGCCTATAGATGTGCTCCTTTATAGGCTTAGCCAAAAAAATTCTCTTTCCACAAAAATCTACCTCATAAATTTTACCTTTCCTAGTAGGCTCATGCTCTTCTTGTTGTTCTCTGACACTATCAGGCTTCACAAAAATTTCTTGAAAAAAATACAAATAAAATACTTCTACAGTTATTCTGCCAGTCATGGCATTCAAAATTTTAGCTATTTTACACAAAATTTTGGGCACTTCCATGCCTTCACTACTTATCTGTATCTTTAGCTTCTTGGACATTTGCAGTGTCCTTTGCCTATTCTTTCTCTCCTTCTTCATCTTCTTCTTCTAGGTGTACCTCCTCTTCATTTCCCTCACCTTCTTGTTCCTCTTCCTACATATCTTCCTCTGGATGTTCCTTAGTATCCTCCTATTCTTCACCATAATCAACTTCCATTTTCTTCTGCATCTTCCTTAACTTCCTTTTGTTTTGCATCTTCCTTAGCTTCCTTTTCCTTTGCATCTTCCTTCAAGATCTAAGTAGCCTGGTTCAATGTACTCATGGCCTTGTTCCAAGATGCTTGAGAGGGGTTCTTTATCTCCAATAATTGTCGATGGATGTAATGCAATTCAACAGTCTTATCATATGAGATCGAAGTATCCTCAGTCCACTAGATCTCCCATCAATTATTTAAGTATGGTTAAGTCCTTGATTAGCTACGTTACTTTATCCTAGTTGACCAACTCTTACCATGAATCTACCTCTTATTCATATTTGATCATTACTTGTATGCTATTATGAAGATCTTCTTCTGATAACATCATATGGTTATCCTAGAATCCCTTGAAGTCATATTGCACCATTTCCTCATTGGTATCCATAATTTTTTGAAGCTTATCATCTAGTTTTTCAATCAACAGCCATCCCTTATGAAGCAACCCACTCTTCTTGAGGACAATTTTGGTCGTAACCCTTGAGGTGTTGTAGTCCTCGTTGGGATGGGCTTGCCCAGCTGATTACACTTAGCCTCAGATAGATTGAGGAGTTTACTGGCCTGAGGGACTATTGGCTGTATTTTCTTGGTGATAATCTCCATGTCCTCCCTGGTATTTTGCAACACATGGCTAGCCTCATCCATGAAATCAAGGATGGGTTGGATCTCAGAGAACTTCTATAGGATGTCTGACATAATTTATTTTCTGACTTATTTCACTTTATTCTTGGAGAATCCTAGAATCCTAGTACTCTCAACATGGAGCTATTATTGTAAAGCTTGTATCTGCTTCACATATCCCTGATTTTGCTCCTGTAGCTGCTGAACTTGCTCTTTGAAGTTGACCATCTTCTCAAATTTATTTTACCATTTTTTAGCCTCATTCTCCAAAGATTTCATTTCTTTCTTTTGGTCCTTAATGGTGGCTTCAAGCCTAGAAATTTTTTCCTCCATATTTGCTAGTTGCTCCCTATAGATGTCACTCTTGACAAATATGGTCTCAATCCTAGCCTTAGTAGTAACAAATTCATCCTCCAACACCAATTAAGATGTGTCTTCAATATTTTCTTTCAACTGATAATCTTCCACTGTCATATCTTCTTCTGGTTTATCCACTAAGGGGATCATCTTAAAATTTTTCCTTTGCCTGGTCACAGGATCAACCATTACTAACTTCCTCACCTAGTAAGCTCCCTCTGATGATTGGGCTAGTTTCTTGCTCTAGTAGCTTTGTGCACTTAGTGAAGTACTCTTGATATTTTGCAAAGATGTTACTATAGGATGGTCAATGGGGGTGGATGGTGTAATATTTATGGGGAAGCATGGGATAATCATGGATGTGAGTGGAGTGGTGGTGATGATGGTGGACTCTATTTCTACATCGTCCCTTTTTTTCTTCTTATTTTAGGACAGTGGTTATAGCTGTAATGGAAATGATAGCTGTGGATGATGGGGGAGTGAATGGAAGTGGTATTTCCACCATTGATGTGGGAAATGATGATGTAGGATATGGATTTATGGAAGTTGGAGGTGAAGATGATACTGGAATTTATGGTGAATGAGGGGGAGATGATGGTTTAGGACTCTCAACTATATGAAATGGAGATGAATCCGGATGAGGAGATGAAAGTGGATGGGGTGGATATGGTTGTGGGGAATTATGCACAAGCGATGATATTTTCAATGCCTTTTGAACTTTATAAGGGGAGGGGGATTTCTTTGAGGAATAAGAAGGAGAAGAAGAAGGAGAGGGATTAGAAAACATACCTGAGCCTACTAAAGTAGACTGTCTAAAAATTTTATCAGCACTTTGTTGCTATTTTTGCTAAATTTTTTGCTCCCCTATTGTAGCAGGAGCTTGTGTCACTACTACTTTGCTAATCTTTTGTTTCTTAGAAACTACGATGTCAATTTCCCACACCACACCTTCTACCTTCCTATTGAATATTATAGTTTTCTCTAGTTGTTGTTGAGGAAGTGATATTGGAACTCTTGTCTCAAGAACCTCTACAGTTCAAGAAGGGGTTGTAGTAGTGAGGTCTACAACTTCAGATTTCTTTTTTTTCACCTTTGAGGGGTTTTTCACTTTGACAAATTTATGTTCAGACATTCTCCTCCTTGGGGTAATTTCCACTGCATCCATTTCCTTTGTGGTGGATGCAAAAAAAATTTTGTCCTCCTTTTGCTGAGTGGGTGAAGGAGTAGAGGATGGTGATGTTGACTCTTACTACTTCTTAGATGCTTTAGACTTCTTGCTTTTAACTTTTCTCTTTTGGATCTTTCTTGTTTCTGCCTTTCCAAGACTCAATGCCAAGCTCTTCTTCCCCTTGGCCTTCCAAGTTGCAAAGTACTTGTCATACCTCTCCTCAAACTCAATATCGATTGGCTTGGGATATTTGGATTTCATTGAATTCCTTTCTACCCTCATCTTCCACCATTCCAATATTTTGCCCTCTGACCATTTATAAGTCTCTTCCATCTCTTTGATTTTGAAGTCACCAAGCTAATTAGAATTTTTGGTTGGGTCATAGTCTTGTACATGCTCATAGTAATCTCTCTAGGGTGGAAGTGTTTCCATGGCATTCAAATTACACTGGAGGGGAGACTGTTCTTTGTTTTTTATGTGCTTTTCTATTTTTGGGTAATATTTTATGAATTTAGTCACTTTATCTCCATGTAGCTCCTTAATAATTTCTACAAATAGATCATTTAGGTCATATCCCCATCTTTGAGGAAGTTGGAAAAGGACCAACCTTTCAAGGATTGTGTTAATTTGCTCATATTGTCCCCTCCTCCATACAATGATATCACCTTACTTGAAACTGTAAGTTACTGTCACCTTTATTTTATTTTCAAAGCCAAAATTTTAGTTTATATAGTCCACCTGCCTGCAATATTCTAGTGTGAATATGCGATGGGTGACATAATGGGGTAACAAGAATGACTTCTCTATGAAACCATATAGTCTAATGACCATACCCTCTATCAAGATGTACCAGTATCCTTCTTCAACCCCTTTGACCCTTATCTTCTTTTCTATTTCTAGGGCTAGTCTAGGGTAACTACCATACATAATTTGCAAAGTCGGTCTGAGAAATTCCATGTTGAAAGTGTAGTAAGACTCTACCCTGCTCAAAACCCTAGTCCAATAGTAGACCGATAATGGATGCCCTTCTGCATCTTTGTCAACCACTGATATCTAGGGTTTATCATTCCTAGTGGAACTAAGGAACATCCAAATTAGGTTGGAAAAATATCTAAATATAAGATTTTCTTACTCACTTTTCATGGCCATCAATTGCTCATGCATTCTTTTAGCTAGGAAAGTATACCAGTTGAAGTAAATTGGGGTATTATCACCATTATCGACTAGATATGTATACATTTTGGTGTTTGAAATGTAATATGCAGTGGCCAACTACCAGTCCCTCATCTGCATGTTAGAATATAAACCAACTAATACAACTAACATGGAGAATAATTCAGGAGATTTAAATTTCTTAGTGGAAATTGGAGTTGTTGGTAAGGTTTCCCTCAATTTTATGGTTTTGAACTACTTATATACCCAAGCCCTAAAGTGGGTATGATTCTAGATATGTTTATTTAGGATATGGTACTTGGCTTGCTTTTTTATGTCAAACTCTCTAGGATCCACAGGGATCATTGTCCCATTGTGAACAAGTCTTTGCAGGATTACTCGATTATGTGAAATAAGACTTTACCCTGGGCCATCCTTACTGACCTAGTTGAAGGGTCATAAAACTTGGCAATAGCAGAGACTAAATTTGGGTAAGGATGAACTACATAACATATGTGATAAGACAATAAAGAATACATGACACCAATACCTTTATTCAAAATAGGTTCAACCTTGAAGAATTTGACTTCAAACTCCCTTCTGAGCCAGTCTCTGGTTATATACATCGTCTTTGTATCCACGACTGCTACCATATTATCAATATAGTTTAGCCTCTCCAAATTTATCTACTGACCAACTTACCTTGCTATGTTGGATGCCATTTCAAAAGAATTTATAGCACTTACTTTTGGAATAAATTACAATCAGATAAATAATTTAAAAATATTGCTCTCCAAATTCCACTATTTAAATAGATACTCAGGTATCCATTCACAATTAATGGAGTAGAAAAATGGATAGTACTCCTCATAAATTCATATGAGCAAAAATAGGTGATGCAAAGTGTGGCTTGTTAGTGAAATTTGCATCACTGATTGGATAAAATTCGTAGAAATTGGTGGTAAACTATCATTGGCACACATCTCAAGGTGCATTTACTCCTTCCATTTTATGGATGAATTTAAAACCTACTAGATTCTAAAATTGTACCTTAGCATTCAAAATTCCACTCATGAAGGCTTAATGTTCTTTTCAGATGTTTTCCTCAAAATTTTGCTGCTTGAATTTCTGCTATGGAAACTTTGACCAATTTGACCATGAAATTTAGTGTTGTGCTCATTTCTTGGGCTACTGGAGGATTTATTGTCTTTGAAAGTTTTTTTGGGCTTGAGATTTGCTCATGTCTCCTATATTACAAAAACCTTTACACTCCTTGAAAATTTCATTGAGCTTGACATTTCACTGGTTGAATTTCTATTATGGAAACTTTGACTAAGTTTACTAAGGATTTTAACACCGTATTACCTCCTTGTGGAATATAACATAGTTGTACTATGAGAAAAAAATGACATTTTATTTCCATTTTTTTTTTTTTTTTGGAATATCTCAAAAATATAATACAAAATATGTACATATGTTACAAAAGAAGGGATTATTTATCTAAAATATAGTTTGAGATGATACCCATTGACCGGAATGGGTTGTATATTCCCCTCTTCATCTTGGAGCTGAAAGGTATTGTTCTCCTTTACCTCAGTGATCTTGAATGGTCCTTCCCAAAAGGAATCAAATTTTTGGTGGTTGCCTGGTTTAGCCTTTTCTACATTCCACCTTAACATTGAATCTCCTTCATTAAACTTCCTGAACTTTGATTTCTTATCAAACCACTCTTTTGTATTCATGGAGTATTTTTGGAAGTTCTCATATGCTTGAGTCCTCTGTTCTTCCAACTATAGAAGGTGCATCAACCTAGCCTCTAGTGGATTATGATCTAGCTCCTGATCTTGGCTGGCCCATTTTAAAGCTAGTATTTCAATATGAGTAGGTAGAACAACTTCCTTATCATAAAATAATGCATAAGGATATGTCTTAATGGACCTCTTGATAGTTATTCTATCTTCCCATAAAATTTGATCTAGCAAAATATGCCAACTCCTTTTGTTCTCTTCCAATGCCATTTTTAGAATTCTAAGTAGGTTTTTATTGGTGGATTCTACCAATCCATTCCCCTGAGGATAATAGTTAGAATAATTCTTTATATTTATGCCATACTTGCTTGCAAATTCAATATATTTTGCACCTATGAAAGTTGGGCCATTGTCACTTACTAGTGCCTCTGGAATTCCAAACCTTGTGATCAGATTTTCCACAAATTCAATCACTACTTCTTGGTCTAACTTCTTGGTTGGGATAGCCTCAACCCATATGGTGAAGTAATTAGTGGCAGTAAGAATGAATTTATGACCTACTGATGAATTTGGGTTAATGACTCCAACAAAGTCAAGTTCCCATTGCTAAAAAGGCTCCTCCACTTGAATTGGTTTGAGTGGAAATATTGCATTCTTGGTCCTTCCCACATACCTCTGGCACTTATCACATGACCTAGTTGCTTTGAAAGCATCTACAAAGATAGTGGGCCAATAGTATCCTACATTTATTATTTTCATAGTAGTTACTCTTCCTGAAAAGTGACCTCCTGATAGGCCTCCATGAAATTCTTCAATGATATTTTATTTTTCATTATCTCCTAGACATCTTAGAAGTACTCCATCCAGGTTCTTTTTGTATAATCCTTCAGGAAGCAATACATACTTCAAATATTGTAGTCTAAATATTCTCCTCTATGAAATATTGAGACCTTGAGGATATAATACTATTTGAAAGTAGGTTATCAACTGGTCTATCCAATATGATCCTTTCATCAAATTATCACTATGATATTTTGTTGCTCCCTAACAAGCTACTATCTATTCTGAGTCTGCTTTAGCTACAAGTTCTTGGCATAGTAGTCTCCCTCTAACCCACTTGGTGGGATGGATCTCTACATCTTGTATTTTTGTAATCCAACCAACTCTTTTATCACCTAGTTCTCCTTGAAGGATGAAATTTCTTACATCTGGGTGTACCACATAGATAAGAGTCTTGCTTTGGACCAAGACCAAGTGCTACCTAAACATATTTAAGGATTTCATCACTGGCAAATACCTACCTCTCAATAAAATTATACTTGGTCTGATACTCATGCAAATTTTAGCTCCAAAATAAGATGGGGTGTTCCTCTTTATTCTCATCCTTTTGTGTGAGTACTGATGCATATCTTTCCTAAGATCCATAGGCATATAAAATAAAGTCTTTGCTGAAATCAGGATTTATCAATACCGATGTAGTTGCAATTGCTTGCTTTATAGCCTCAAAGGCTTGCTTTCTTTTCTTAGTCCACTTGAACTCCATGTTCTTCTTGAGTAACTCTGAGATGGGTCCTAACTACTTGAGAAAATTCTGAGATGAACTTCCTCACAAAGTTAATTTACCCAAAGAAGGACTATAGGCCTTTCTTATTTATGGGGAGAGGAAGGGCCATAATTGACATTATTATATCAAGGATCTATTACCATCCCTTCTTTTGAGACTACATGTCCCAATAAATTACCTTCATGGACAACAAAGAATGATTTCTTTGGGTTGAGGGAGATGCCGAACTCTCTACACTTATGGAAAATTTTCTCTAGATGCTCAAGATGTGATTCCTTTCTATGAGAAAACACAATCATATCATCAAGATAAATCAAAATTATTTTGTTGATCAGCTCACCAAAAGCATAGTCCATGGCCCTTTGGAATGTAGCTCCTGCATTGGATAGGCCAAATGGTATTCTTTGATAAGAAAATGTGCCCCACTTAGTGGTGAAGGCTATTTTGAACTAGTCTTCATCCTTGACCTAGATCTGATTGTATCAAAATAAGCCATCCAGCAAGGAGTATATTTTTACCCCTACTACCATATGTAGAATATGATAAATCTAGGGAAGCGGATAATGATCTTTCAGTGATGCTCTGTTCAGGTTCTTGAAATCCACACATAATTGGATGTCTCCATTCTTTTTTCTTACTAGAACTAAATTAGCAACCCATGTGGAATGCTTGATCGGATAAATGATCTTCCCTTTAAGAAGCTTAAGAAATTCCTACCTCATTATGGATTCAATTTTAGGATTCACAGGCCTTTGTCTCTATCTGAAAGGTTTTGCATTAGGATTTAGCTCAATGGTATGTTGAATGATCTTCTTATCATAAACCTTGAGGTCCTCATATGACCAGGAAATAATGTCTACATACTTAAATCAAAGTTCATTGAATCCCTCAACTTCTTCTAGAGAGCACCTTACTCCAATATTGATCTTATTTTTCTCTTCTATTTCAATCTCACTATAAATTTTATCATCTACTTTCATAGTCCTTGACTTATTCCCATCCTCATTGTCAAACAAACTTTATAATATGATTAGGCTTTTAGGAAAGTGATTATTCTTCAATTGAATGATATCTTGCTGGTCTATTTCCTAAGAAAGCTCTCCCTGCACATTAGCTAAACAATATTATCTGACTAGAAAGTCAATTATCTAAACATCATTCTCAAAAACCTGCTAATATATTTATCTGTTCAAAACTATAAGTCTGAAGACTAATTTGACTCTTTTATTTGTAGTTTACCCAAGGTTTGAGGAAGGATTAAAATTATAACCTTTAACTACCAAAGCATCAACTAGTATATTCTATTTTCTAGGGATAGAGTGGATATTTAGACCATCAAACTGTAACATTGTAAAAGGCTAACACCTAATACTGTAATGGTTGTAAATCATATGAAAATGAGCATTCATACACAAATTGATGACAAGTAACACATAATAAGAAATGTATCTTCCATTAATTTGAATCAATCCATGTTACAAATCCATACCTCTTAGGGATACCCATTCGATACAAGAATTACCGTAAGAAAATACCTCACAAGGGTAGGTGTCTTTCAATGCCTTCTACGATGACACAAACTTCTCCAAGGTGTAGATGACCTTCTTATCCATGATTAGAGGTATTTTTTGCCTTGCATTTCAAAACCTTGTTAGTCCTGCGTGCAATAAACAACAAGAAGCATATCAATAATAAAGGAGGCCTCTCTTGATGAGGATTTTGGAGGAATATTGTACAAAATATGTCATAGCAACATGAAATCAAGAAAGTGCAAGAAATGTGTTAAACTACATTAAACATGATAATTCTACCATCAATACTATAAAGGAAACATCAATCAATCTATATAATGCCTCAATTATGAATTTGAAAGCATGAAAGCATGGAAAAGATCATTAGTATCTTGATTGCAAGAATGAAGGAAAAGTGACTAAAACCCCTAATTCTATTAGTCAGAGTTTCTATTAAATAAAATAAACATGAAACATGCTTAATCTAATGAAGTTAAAAATATCATATGGTTAGTAAATAGAAAAATAAAAAATAATACCCTGACCACGACTCTATCCTGCGGTGAGTACTGTTAGCTACAACTGAGCCTAAGATATGTTTGCCTTCCAATTCAAGGGTTGAATCTCTGAATCTCTCTATCAAATTGATGATCAAGGATTGCCTCTATGTCCTCTGACTAGTTTTGTAGTTGGATTATTCATATTGTGCATGAAGTTGGCTTAATTGAGTTTCTTGGCTCTCCTAGCCTCCTAGGACCTCCATGGCTTGAATTACCATTTTGATCTCTCAATGCTTACAATAAAGCTTTCTCTCAATGAAATTATGTGAGTAACAAACTCGACGGGTCTTCATCGTTCAAATTATCCTATGCATCTCTCTCTATTTCTCCTATTTTGGATGGGGTTCTTATAGCATCTAGGAGGGCTATGTCTTAGCTTCTTGAGGAATATGAGATCAAGAATGGATAGCTAGAGTAGTTGGAGGGAAATTTTTGGCTCTTTCCACACCTAAACCACTTGGATATCCAACCAATTAGTTGTTGTAACTAATTTTGGATCGGTCAAGGTCCAACTAATTCTAACTGCTAGTTGTGGCTCTGAGGGCACCGCTAACCGTGGGTGTCAACTGTGACTAACATTGATTAGGCCAAAATACCTAAATGAGTGGTTAGAACCACTGCTATACCTTGGTATTTGTCCAAGGTCTTCCATATGGTCTTCTAACATGTCCCATATGAGTAGTCACCTCAACATGAGATATTTTAGATGTCTACACAAACTATTCCATCATATCCCATACTTTGTTTCTATATGTTTTGAGGTAGTGGTGTTTACTACTGCATTTCTCTGTAACTTGTTTGACCACTAGCTTCAAGTCACCATAAATGTCTAACATATTGATTTCCATATTTTTTGCTTGCATCAATCCCAAACACAAAGCCTCATATTCTACAACATTGTTTGTACAAGACCAATTTAGTATAAAATAAAAACTCTTTACACCTTTTGAAGGGTATTTCAACACTACACCAACTCTAGCTCCATTTTTCTACCTTGCTCCATAAAAATGCATTGTAAATTTTTTTTACTACCTAAGTGACTGATTGGATATAATAGGGATATTATTCTCTACCTTTGAGGAAATACTATATGTACCCAACCCTATTTTTGACAGGATATAATCATCCTTGAAGGGCAACTCATCTTCAATTTCTAAATCTTCTAGAACTTCTACTAACTCTAGCTCTTCCATTACTAAATGATTGTACAAATCCTCTTCAATTTTTTCAATGTGGAAAGATACAGGCTTCTCTAGGTTATTCTTATCCTCTTGCCTTTATAGGAGACTATCATAGTAGAGTAGTCTAAATACATATATCCTATAATCTTGGTAGTGAATTCTCTTGAAAGGCATTTTCCAAAATAGGGTTCGAGATAAACTACCATGATTTCCTAACAATGGTAAACTTCGGGGCTCTATGCAATCTTATTAACACATCCTTTATAACTCCTACAATCTTAACTGGGGTACCATCAAGTTGTAAAACCCCTTGACATGACCTTGTGTACTCCATGCCCATATCATCATAGATAACTTTTGGTATAATAGTCATTGAGGAACCTGAGTCTATCATATAATTGTTAACTATCTATACTTCCATCCTAAGAGAGATATAGAATGGAGGAGGTTTGTTTTTTAGGGTGGAGGAAGATATATTTTCTTTATCTTGCATGCGATTAAACATTATTGTAGTTTATTTTCCTTGGGACTTTTTATGCAGAGAAGCTTTCAACAAACCTATCTAGCCAGGGAGGAAAAATGTATCATACAGGTTTCATCATAGATAACTTTTGGTACAACAGTCATTGAGGCACCTGAGTCTATCATATAATTGTTAACTATCCATACTTCCATCCTAATAGAGATATAGAATGGAGGAGGTTTGTTTTTTAGGGTGGAGGAAGATATATTTTCTTTATCTTGCATGAGATTAAACATTATTGCAGTTTATTTTCCTTGGGACTTTTTATGCAGAGAAGCTTTCAACAAACCTATCTGGCCAGGGAGAAAAAATGTATCATACAAGCTTGCTCTAGATGGAACTCTTTTCAACTCATCCATAATATTATACTCATATTGAACTGGTGGAGGTCTTTCATATATTTTTTTGGTTCCCCATACTTTCTTCTATACTATTGAGTAGACTCTATTATTTGACCTTTTGTAATGGAAGGGAACTTCAACTTTTCTTGGGCTTCTCTTTTAGCACTTTCTTGCTCCTTACTCTTTTCACTTTCACCTTCTATTGGAGGAATCACCTTCCTTTCTTGTATTCTAGTAATTGTATCACTTTTATCAGAAGATTGTAGAACGGGAAACTTATCATTGCCCTACTGTGGTGGATATCTTTTCTTTTGAGAAGGCACCTATAAACCATCCATTTTTGTGGGTCTACTTGCAAGGAATTTTTTCCAGACCTAGTCATGACAAAGACCTTATCTTCCTCCAAAAAATCTTGTCCAATCATAACTTGATCATGCTGCCACAATATACTAACTCTCCCCTTTAGATTTCTTCCTATATTTTCCATAGCTTGTTGCACATGATGTTGGTACATCATACAAGTCTCAAATTTGTATGGATCATTGCAAACTAAGTACCAAATATTGACCAAACTAGTTTCCTACACAAATTCGTGCTGTACTTGATTTGCATTAACTCTAGATACTACACTACCACTTGTACTAGGCTTCTAATATTTATTAATATAGGGGAATATTATTGGTTGAAACCTCTCCATATCCCTATTTTCCATTGTATTGACCTTGTTGTTGATTATTTTTAGGGTGTTTTGGATATCCAATAATACAGAGGATTCTTGGGGATTTTGAGATGGGAGAGGAGGAAAAGGAACAATAGGGGTTGTTATAGGAGGAAAATATCGATCTACTTATGGGGTAGATGAAGTATTTATATATAAAGGAGTGGCTACCTTGGATGAGAACCGAGAAACCTTAGAGCAATAAGACATTACCATTTTTGGTGGAAGTCTTCCTATAGCGACTAGTACATTTTTTGCTTGGACAATTACTCGATAAACCTATGGGAAGGTGTTTTATTATTGAGTTTGTAATCCCAAGTATGACCTAAGGAATTTTATGTAATACATATATGCTAAGGATATCATTGGTTTGACCTTAGGGGAATCCTCTTCCATGTCTTGCTAAACATCAAGTTAAAATTAGAGACTAGCTCATGTTGGTGTTTTTGCATAGCTATAAATTGGTTTAGTAGTGAAAAGTGGTTAGATGACTCATTTATTTCTTCTAAAAAAGGGCCTGATAACTCATCCCATGAATTTATGGTTTTGTCCCCTAGTATTATAAACCAATGCAAGATATTTCCTCTAAAAGAAATGGCTAGAATCCTGACTATAACATCTTGATTCTTGATATTGTCAATAGTTGCTAAGTTCAGTATGTTCTGGTAATGGTCATATGCAGTCTTTCCAGTACCATCAAACATGGGTATGTATTTTGTAATAGCCTAAGGAATATCATGAATATTAGTAAATCCAAGAGAACCAAAAGTATTCTAGATGGGATTATTTTGTGGGGGCTGGTTTTGATTGGCATTGTGGTTGACATTTTGATTGGCATTCTAGTTTTGAGCCATTATAGGTGGCATTTTTAATAGATCTAGTCTGGGAGGTACCATAGGGATTACTTCAATCGGGACATCTTCCAAATGTGAGTCTGAGAATAAAATTCTTATGATATTGGACCCTCTTAGGGGTAGTTCATAAAATATGACAAGATCTTGACTATTTTTAATAGATGGCCTAGTATTCATGAAAAATATGATCTAATAGGGTGGATTTTCTTAGTTATTTCTCTCAAGGAGTTGCCAAGTGAATTTACTTTCTCTACTGAATGAGGTCAAGATAATTCATTAAATATTTATTCCTATGGAAATTATCAACAAAGAAATGGGTAGGGGGAAGACAACATGTCTTTAGTGTCACACTGGGTATGCCAAAACTATTGGGATATGAATTGACATAAAGGAAATCTTGAATTGTGACTATGAATATATGAATTTTTGGGAGGCACACACCCGCTAATCATAGCTCAAACCCCAATATTGGATGGATCAAATATTACTTTAATCCAAACTCTAGAGTAGGTTGGTATACGTTGTCAACTAATTGTGTGTTGAATCAATTAAGCTTGGTTTAAAATATAAGGTTAGGTATAGAAATAAGGTAAGGGTTAGAAACTAATGAATGAATACTGGCTGGATAAAACTAACATTGAAAACTATTAGGAAATATTTGGTAAATCACATTTCTAGTATGCCACACTTGTAACTAACAACATTCAAAACTAGTAATATTCACCATTAAAGAATAATAAAACACCTAGAGAACTATTTCAAACATCTAAAATGTTAATAATCCAAATAGAAAAATTAGATCAACCTTCAAACTAACAGAAAAAGAAGCTCTCTACAATATTTGTTTAAGCATGAAGCATTCCAATTTACCCTAAGTTAGCAATCCAATATCAGCAGAATTGACTAACCATAACAATAGTAGCATAAATGAATTCATGTAATAAACTCACAAAATATGAAGACACAAGCCTGAGGCAAATGTCCAAGTGATGCTCCTTCTATTAATTTATTAGAAAATTTACAATAATATGATAGAAAAAAACTCTAGAGTTGACCCTTCAAATTGAGGGTTCAACCTATTTATATAGATTTTACAATTAAAGTAGAAGAAATAGGAACATCACAAGGATTTTCATGCCAAATCAGCAGGACATTGAAGTGGCGACCTCTTATTCATTCAAAGAAAGAAAGAGAAGAGCTGCACTCCATGAATTTGCAACTCTTATATCTACAAGTTGCTCAACATTCCATGAAATATGATAGCTGCACTGATTGTAGGTTGATTTGTTCCATCCCCTATTTTTGATTAGGATTTTCATATCTATAACTAAAAACCTAGGAAGATCTTGATTTCGATGATGCTTGGTATTTACTAGTTATTTTCGCTCATGCTCTATGATTGCATGGATCAAGGTTCAACAATGTGGAATTTTCCTCCTTTTAAACTTTGATTTAAAATATTCATTCATCTTTGATCTACTTTGAATTACTATGATGAAGGTTGAGTTGGCATATTGGGTCCGCATCATCACATGCCTCTTTTCAATTTAAAAAATATACACCTTCAGATTCCACTCCAGCTGGTTGTTGCATCCTCTTTAGTTTTGAAATCTGATCCTCCAATTTTTTTTGAGTTGTGTTTGACTATGTTAGCTATAGAATGGGAACTAGAGATGCTTCACATTTGAAAACATTATGCTACAAGAGCCTTTACTTTTTAAAATCCACTCATATTTCCATTGGGTTAGGTTTGACCATGTTGACTTTGGAATTTCACCTTGCATCGTGAGTGAGTGGAGAAGAACTTAGAACCTCGCTAGGCAGGGAATAATACCTTCTATCGAGTCTTCACTCTTCAAAATCTGCTCCTTAGAATTCTACTAGGTTGTATTTGACCAGTTTGACTACATATTCTAGCACTTTCGATAGATTTTAACAGGACAACATTTCCTACGTGGAAATGAACATCAACTAGGAGCTATCTTCGTCTTTCCTTTTTGAAATCTGATCCTCCAAATTCTGCTAGGCATTGTTTGACTATGTTGACCATGAAATTGGGCACTAAGCTTATTCTCTAGCAAAATTTAACACCATGTCACTCTTTTTATTCAAAATATGCTCCTATGAATTCTTCTAGGCAATGTCTGATCTGTTTAATCGTATATTTTTGTCTTCCAATGGATTTTAACATTGCTCTCGTGCATCTTTCAACACTTATCCAAATTTTACAAAATTTTATGTGGTATTTTTGGACCTACACTTTCTTCTAACCCAGACAATCCTTTTCCACTCACCTTCCTCCACTCATAGGTATCTACATATTTATTTGATGCATTTATTAGGCCATAAATGCATCAAAGAGGGGGTAAAATGTAGACAAAAAATTAACCCACTTGAGTGAGTAATTTTCTCTAGATCCTTGGGGAGACCCTCCAACTTGCTCTAAACAAGTTTGGACCTTCATTTCCCTCCTTTTCCTTCTTTTTTTCTCTTAATGCAAAATCAAGATCGACCTTTGTGGGGAACAATTTCACATAGCTAGGGTTTTCTCCTAGAAAATCCTATTTTTTAAAGTTGATCCCTCCTAGGATCAAATTTTCTTGGTTTTCCCATCCATTTTATATTTCAAAATCCTTATAAATAGAGGGTTTGAAGTATTCTTTTTCAAATTAGTTATTGGTTACTAATTTTTCAAGATCCCAAGATCCAAGAAAATTCTCAAAGGTAATAAAGATACAAGTGATCATCCAAGGTTCAAAGTGCTCATTGTACAAATATTGATATAGTCTATTGACGCTCTCTTTTGGATTATTATTTTGCTACATTTTATTATGTGTTGCTGATCTTGGTGGATAAGTGTTGAAGCCCTAAGAAGGAATTTGCTACTTGGAGGTCTCCATACTTTAGTCTACTTTTTTGCTACTACTAGGTTTTTTTTTATCATCCACACTTTGCATATTAATTAGATTTTTAGTTTGCATTATTTCATCTGCTTCCTGCTAGGGTTTTTCCCTTTGTTGTGAAATCATACCTGGTATTTTTGGGTCACTATTTTGCCATTCTACAAAATTGTGGCCACTTTGTATAGAGTGCAATTTTACACATGCTAGGATTGGGGGCAATATGACATCTCCAAATCCTAGATTTGCATTTTATGTTGCTCTTTGGCCATAACAACATATTCTGCTAAATTTTATTCTGCTTGTTCATATTCCAAAGGTTAACTTTCACTTTTGTGTTTCAATGGCCAACTAAAAGGACCTAGGAGGCTTGACTATTGCACCTCCAAGTACAACCATACAATAGCCTAAGGAGACCCTCTAATGCTGATCATATTTTCCAAGTGTTTGTGAAGCTATCTTACAAGAATAGGAATCGAAGGATATTACTGGATGAAAGATAAATCTTGGATCAACCACCAGATGAGATAAATGTTCTTATAGTTATTTAGGCTATTTTTTAGGTGATTTATATTTCTCTCAAAACCCTAGATCTGATATAAAAAGAAAATATTTAATTGTTTCTAGGAATTTGAAAGAACAAATAGCATATAGTGTGCAATTAGGGTTTAATATTGTTTGTGCATTTTCTCTTGAATCCTTGCTCAAATATTTCATTTTTTATTCTTAGGGTTAGAGATCATTTAAAATAAAGAATAATTATAGGGTTAGCTCTTGTATTCTTATGCCTTGCTTCTTACATTGTTCTTTCATTTCATAGCTTAGCTATAGAAAGGCCAAACCTAGATGATTGTCTTAAATTGAATACATTAAACATATCCCATCCCCAAACTTGGAGCAAGTTCTAAAACCATTCCTGGTAAACCTAATCCTTCTCCACATAGATTCTAGAGTTATAACGACCACCATGGTCACCTCAAAGCTTCTCTACTGATCCAAACTTGAGAATCATATGCTGGTGCATGGTTTTACCCCTATAGCTGGTTAGTTTTTATTATTGCATTCCTAGGATTTTTTATTTTTTTGGAAAAATAAGTTATTTATTTTGAATACATTTAGTCATATTTTTGGTCGGTTTTCACTATTGTATTGGCTAATTCAATATATGTGTGTGTGTGTGTGTTTAAATTTATTGGAATTGCTTTGAATGGTGTATTATTATATACTTTTTAAATTGCATGTAAGTTTGATATAGATGAGGCTTGAGTGGCCAAAAAATCCATACATAGGAGAAATATACGATTATTAATTGTATTTGCATATAATTGCTTTGTATAGTGCATTATTGATTGCTTAAATTGCATAATGCATGTTAGGTTTGCATATGCATGATAGGGAGAAGTATGATATTATCCATTATATTTGCATGTAATTGCTTTGTATGGTGCATTGTTGATTGTTTAAATTGCATAGTGCATGTTAGGCTTGCATATGCATGATAGAGGAAAGTATGCGATTCTCCATTGTATTTGCATATAATTGCTTTGTATGGTGCATTATTTATTGCTTAAATTGCATAGTGCATGTTAGACTTGCATATGCATGATAGAGTTGTCTTGATCCCTAAAAATTCTACTCAAGTTTGTGAAAAGATATACCAAGAGGAAGACCTTGAAGAGAAGATGGATCTAGGGACCATTTATGATGAAATGTATTATGTTATTAAAAAAAAACTTGAAAAGCATTTGTATTGGAATTATGCAAAGCTTGAAATGAAGGATGTATTGTAAATATACTTGTTTTAGTATTTAAAGACTTGATCAATGAGGAAATATTATATTAATTTTTTTATGATATTTCTTGGAATATTAATTATGTGCAAAATAGAAGAATAGGTTTAATGCATGGATTATGATTATAATACCTTGATGATGTGTTATTCTTCATTGTAGATAAGTAAATACTAGATTCTCTCATGGAATGTAAGAGGCCTAAACGGCCCACCAAAACAAAGGATGGTGACATCTATAAGGAAGGATTGGAATCCTACTATCATTTTTCTTCAAGAAACCAAAATAGATGTGGCACAATCAGCACTTATAGCTAGAAGGATTTGAAAGCAAGGGGAAGTGGCCTTTCAATAGGCGAGAGGAGCATCTGGGGGCCTCATGATATTATGGGATCCTATTAAAATAGAAGGAAGTATTATTTAGGAAAATGAAAGAGTCTTAAGCATATTATTTCATGATTTTGATACTAATAAGAATTGGATTATGTCAAATGTTTATGCCCCCACCTATGTCCAAGGGCGGTCTAAACTATGGGAGTTTTTGGGGCATTTGAGCCAAGCTTTTAAAGACATTCCTTGGGTTATTGGGGGAGATTTAAATACCCCCATTTACCCATATGATAAGAAGGGAGGATCTAGGTTACCCTCAAGGAGCATGGAGGACTTCAATGAATTCATTAACACAAATGAATTGATGGATGTAATACTAAAAGGAGCCAAATTTACATGGAGTAACAATAGGATAGGAATTCAGCTGATTCAAGAAAGGTTGGACAGTTTTTTTTATCCAAGGAAACTACAACAATGTTTGGTGATTTAGCATTACAAGCCCTTCCTAAATGTGCTTCAGACCATAATCTTATGCTATGGGAGGCATTTCATGCTAACTCCTTTAAAAAGCCATTCAGATTTCTGTTAATGTGGGTTAAAAATCCGGACTTCAAGAAACGAATAGAGGAATGGTGGCAGCAGCCTATTCAGGGAAGTGCTTCCTTCAAACTATCTCAAAAACTTAAGATGGTGAAAAAAAACCTTACAATATGGAATAAAAAAGTATTTGGAAATATTTTTGAGAATAAGAGAGTAGTGGGGGAAAAACTAAGAATAATAGAAAATAAAATCCAAAATGGAACCTATGATGAGGCGACAAGGACTGAAGAGAAGGAAGCCCTTTGTGAGTTTTATAATATTTTAGCTTGTGAGGAGATGTATTAGAAGCAGAAATTAAGGGCATTATGGCTAAAGTAAGGGGACTCTAATTCAAAGTTTTTCCATGTTACCACATTGAGCAATAGAAGCAACAATAATATTAGAAATTTAACTAAGGTGGATGGATCCTCAACTCAAAATATTCAGGAGATCAGGGATGAGGCTGTTAATTTTTTTAGTTCATTATTGGGTGAAGAACGGGCCTGTAATGCCCAAGAAAAGGACTCTCTCCTTCAATTCATTCCACAAATCATTGATGAAATGATTAATGAGTCTCTTATAGTAGTTTTTTCAGATGAAGAGATCAAGGAGGCTTTGTTTAACATGGATCCTGACAAAGCTCCTGGGTCGGATGGGTTTTCATCGTGGTTTTTCCAAGTTTGTTGGGATATTGTTGGAGCAGAATTTATTGCTACAATCAAGGAGTTACAAAGTTCAAATCATATTCCAAGGGGTTTCAATTCAACTTTCATTGCTTTGATCCCTAAAGGCCCCAACCCCAAGACTATGGCTGACTTTAGGCTATTTAGCCTGTATAATATATCCTATAAAATTTTGTCCAAAGTTTTAGCCAACCAATTGGATAAAGTTCTACCGGTTATCATTGATCCAAGTCAAGGAAATTCTCTACAAGGAATATCAATATTAGATGGAGTTATTACTATTCATGAGGCTTTCATACAATCACTCAGACCAAAAAAGTAGTCATGGCTTTAAAGTTAGACATGAACAAAGCTTATGATAGGATAAATTGGGAATTCCTAGAGGCATTTTTATTAAAATTTGGCTTCAACATGAAATGGGTCAAGTTAATAAGAGAGTGTATTTCTAAGCCTTATTTTTTAGTTTTGGTTAATGGGTCCACTGTAGGTTTTTTCAAAGAAAATGTGGTCTAATACAAGGAGACCCCATAAGTCCTATGTTGTTCATCATTGTAGCTAAGGCATTGGGAAGAACCATTAAGGAAGCAGTGGTAGCTGGACTCATATCTGGTATCAAGGCCACGTCGCTAACTACCTCAGTGACATATCAACAATTTATTGATGATACATTGCTACTGACTTTGGATTCTGTGGTTGAGGCAAGAAGGATTAAAAATATTCTCATAATGTATGAAGAAGCGGCTGGACATAAAGTGAATTTTAATAAGATCAAACTTTATTTCATCAATACCCCCATTCCTATGCAAAACAACATAGCAAAGATCATGGAATTTTAGATTGCATCCCTTCCCACCTCCTATTTAGGTCTTCCCATGTTTATGGGGAAACCTGAAGGATCAATGTGGAATATAGTTCTGGAGAGGATCCAAAAAAATCTAGCAGGTTGGAAAGGACATATGTTATCTCAAGTAGGCAAAGCAATTTTAACTATGGCTTCACTTCAAAGTATACCCGTTTACTTCCTATCAGTTTTTAGAGCTCCCAACAAGGTGTATCACAAAATTGAGTAGCTTCAAAAAAAATTTCTCTGGTCAGGGAATGAGGATAATAAAAGGATCCATTTAGTAGGTTGGAACAAGGTTTTCAAACCTAAAGCTGATGGGGGGTTAGGATTGAGGAGAGTTGCTCATCTCAATACAGCTTTGTTAGCCAAACAAGCATGGTGGTTATTGACTAAGGTCGATAATGAATGGACTGCCATAGTTAGGAGGAAATACCTCCAAGGTGTGAAATTCCTTAATGACAACTTAGCAAGAAAGGGGGTCTACTTTTTGGAAGGCAATCCTCATGATCAAGGATATTGTTAAGAAAAGGCTTATATGGATTCTAGGAAATGGGCAAACAATAGACTTTTGGAAGGATCGATGGGTGAGAGCTGAGGAGTTATCCCATAATCCTCATTTGGCTAGGATTCAAGAGCATATGGAGCAGCATATTGGGAAGAAGGTTGCAAATTATATGTGGCAGGATATAAATATCAACAGGTGGAAACACATCAGAGTACAGGGTTTTGAAGCGGAGTCTTAAGAGCTTTATAACATTTTAACTCAGCAAATTATTCCCTCTGGAGAGAATGAAGATCACATTGTTTGGGCTGAGACTAAAAGTGGTGACTTCACAATTAAGTCTACCTATAATTTGCTTCTCAATGTGGAAGGTCAACAATTTCAATCGAGTTTGGTTTGGATCAAAGGCTTAATTCCTAAAATATCCTTTTTTCATGGCTGGTGATTCAAGAAAAACTCCTCACTATGGACAATATGTTATCCAAAGGTATGGTTATTGCTAACCATTGCTACATGTGCAAGGCAGGATGGGAGACAACCCAACACTTGTTTTTGGAGTGTCCAGTAGCGGAGTCCATCCTGGATGAACTTTTCCAAGACTTTAGGATCTCGTGGGTTAAGTCTGCTCTTATATCCGAAGTGTTCCATCAATGGCCTCAACCCTTTATTAGCCTAAAACTTAAGTACCTATGGAAAATCTATTGACATCATTTTCTCTGGTAGATTTGGCTAGAAAGGAACCATAGAGCCTTTAATGATACCATTCACAACCCAAAAACCATCCTCAACATGATTATTGTCTTTGCGAAAGAAAACCTTAGCACCTTAGTGGATGAGAACCACTCAATTCCTCCCCAATAAAAATAATTAGCTTGGGCCTTAGGTATTGAGGCCAATCCTTCCATTCCTTTGCCTAATCCCAAAAATGGGATTTCTTGGGAGCAACCCCCCTAGGGTTGGTTTAAACTAAATTTTGATGGTTCAGCCAAGGAGAACCCGGGAAGAGCTGGAGCTAGAGGAATAATCAGGGATCATCAAGAAAATCTGGTCAAGGCCTTTGTTGAACCATTGGGAATCAGAACTAATAATGAAGCAAAAGCTAGAGCCCTTTGGAGAGGGTTACAAGTAGCCCAAGCAACTCAAGGTCACTTGATGATTGAAGGTGATTTGATGAACATCATCAACCTATTAACCAATGGCAAAAAACCTCCATGGAGAATCGAGGGAGTCATCCATGAAGTGAGAATCCTTTTTACGACAAGACATAACAGGCTCATCACGTGTACCATGAGGCCAACATGTCAGTTGAAAAATTAGCCAACATAGGTGTTGATGTTGGTAGTTTGGTGACATGGACACAACGTGTGCCACGTGAAGTGGAAAAAAATATTAGCCATGAAAAGAAACCTACCCATTAAGAAGAAATATGAATGGGTGTTCTTTCCCCATGGAGCTGGTAATAACTATGGAGTTTCCCTCTAAATCATACCAAATTGGAAATGAAGGTAACAGGGTGTAAGCCTTGGAGGATTCCGACAGAGAATAGGAAATGGGCAAGCAACATGTTTCACAAGTGCAAAGTTCCAAACTTCAATTTCCTATCAATGTAAGTAATGTTTACAGTTATGTTTAGGTATGGGTGTGCCTTGTTAGTAAGGTGTTGTAGGGGATTCAACACAAGTTCTGGTAAGAAAGTTTCAAGGATGACTAGGATCTACAATATTAGCAGAAGGCTAGATATTGTAATAGGTTTTGGGTTAACCTGCAAAACCCGGTAATTAATGAAGACTTTTATTTACCAAAAAAAAAATGATTTAAAGTATTTTAAATTTATAGTCTTTAGTAATGTGTTATATTGAATTAATATAGCACTTATTCCTTTTGGGAGAGAAGTATGTTAGACTCTTGGGTTGATGGGTCTTTGGGCATGTTTTAAATTTGTATTAGAAAACCCTTGAATCAAAATATACTTAAATTGGAATGAGTTATGGTGATGCAATATCTAAGTAGTTACAAATCTAGGAGGTGTTGTCATGATGTAATAACTAGGTATTTGTAATCTGGGAGAATTTTTGATGATGTAATAACTAGATAGTTGTACCCAATCCTAAGAGGAGTTGTGGTGATACAATAAATAGGTAGCTATAAATCCTAGGAGTTGTGGTGATGCAATAACCAGGTATTTGCAATTTGGGAGGAGTTGCAATGATGTAATAACCAGATAATTATACCCAATATTAGTAGAAGTTGACGTGATGCAATAACTAGAAAGTTGTGAATCTTGGAAGGAGTTGCAATGATGCAATAAGCAAGTATTTACAAATCTAGGATTCCTTTAAAAAGTGAACCCCAAAATTATGGGATGTTGGCCACTCTTATCCACTTGAGTGTCATTTTTAGTGATAATAAAATCAAATGTGGTTATACTTCTAAAAAAAATATTGGATCATCTTTGTGAGTCATCCCTTATAAATAAATAGATAAATAAAATTAGCTCTCTCTCCCTTAGGTTGAGTTGGTGGATTGTTATAGTTGGTATCAAAACTCTAAGTCATAGGACTAGAAGCTTCCACAGAGAGAACCTAGTATGAGCCTTGACTTGATATACTACTTTGGGGAGATTTACTCCTTTCAGGGTAGGCAAAGGAATCCAAGATAATAAGCTTAAATGAGATAGTTTTTTTAGGGCATTTAAAAAATATTCCTATTAGAATTGTTTTATGTAGAGAATTTTGAGGAGTTTTCTACATAAGGTACTTTGTCTATGGGCATATACCACCAAATATTCATTAATTTTTTAAAGTACATTCTAAAGTATAAGATCAAATATCAACTAAATGGTGCATAAGTTCATATTGGGGCTAGATCCTAAGATTAGGATAGTAATTACTTTGCTCCAACCCAAAACCCTACAAAATTTTTACAATTTAGCTAGGCAGGAAGACGTCAATATTCAAACCAAAAAGACCTTCAAATATGTAGGGTTGATAGAGGTAGAGTGATAAGAACTCAAAAATATAAAGAGCTTGGGATTTATGAAATGAGATAATTATCAAAACAAAATAAGTAAAGAGAACCCTAAGTTTGATAATAAGAACAAAGCTTGCTTATCATAGATATCACCTTAACCAATGGATCCACTATATGGTACTTATATGTAGCACCACTCCATGCTTTTGATATTATATTAGGGATGGATTGGTTGAAGGCTCATGGAACCTTAATCAACTTCTAAGATATGTGGATGGATTACACTGATAAGGATATGCAGAGAGTAAGTATTCAAAGTAGACAAGGGTCTTTTGAACCCCATATATTATTAACTACATAGTTAAAGAAAGCAATAAGAAGAGGTGGTATGTTATATGTAGTCAAGATAAATGATAAGTTAGGTAAAAATGGAGATGAGAAAATATTTAAGAAACATCCAATGTTGCATAAATTTAAGGATGTATTTCTAGAAGATCTTCTAGATCTACCACCTCAGTGTGAATTTGACTTCACTATTGAACTACTACCTAGAGCTGAGTCCATTTCCAAGACACCATATAAAATGACCCCTATTAAGTTACAAGAGTTAAATGAGTAACTTCAAAATTTGTTAGAAAAGGGTCGGATCAAACTTAGTGTGTGTTCTTGGGGTGCTCCAATACTATTTGTGAAAAATAAGGATGGTTCCTTGAGATTGTACATTGATTATAGAATGTTGAATAAGGTAACCATCAAGAATATATATCCTTTACCAAGTATTGATGATCTATTTAATCAACTAAAATATGCCACTATATTTTTAAATATCAATTTAAGATATGAATATCATTAGCTAAGAATTTGAAAAGAGGACACACAAAAAAACCTTTAAGACTATATATGAACACTATGAGTTCAGAGTGTTATCATTTGGGCTAACAAATACACCATCAAATTTTATAAATTTGATGAACAATGTGTTAAATAAGTATTTAGATCAATTTTTTTTAGTACTTTAGATGATATCTTGATATATTCTCACACCAAAGAGGAACATGACCAAAATTTAAGGTTAGTGTTAGAGATGTTGAGAAACAACCAACTATATATAAAGTTGTCGAAGTGTGATTTATGTGCCTCACAAGTTTAGTATTTGGGGTATATCTTATCTGTAGAAGGGATTGTTTTAGAACCTAAAAAAATTAAGGCTATTTTGAGTTGCCCTGCACTGAAAAATATGTCTTAAGTAAGAAGCTTCATGAGGCTCATTGGTTATTATAGGAATTTTGTGAAGGATTATTTAAATATTGCTTACTCCATCATCAACCTTTAGAGAAAAATAAATGAGTTAAAATGGATAGATAAGTGTGAGGTTGCCTTTGGAACTTTAAAAAATAAGCTGACTATAGCACCAATTCTTAGGATACCATATCCCCTTAGAAATTTTATAGTATGCATAGATGCTTCCTTAGAAGGTTTGGGAGGGGTGTTAACCCAAAATGAAGCCATAGTAGCATATGATTCTAGGAAACTCAATAAGTATAAACTGAATTATACCACACATGACCTAGAGTTGGTAGTCATTGTGCATGCATTAAAGGTCTAGAGGCACTGTTAGATAGAGAAATATATTAAGCTAAGGACAGACCACTAAATTCTAAGGTATATTTTTACTAGCCTATGTTGAATGCAAGATAGAGAAGGTGGATAGAGTTCTTGATAGAATATGATTTTAGTATTGAGTATATCAAATTAAAAAAAAAGTAGTAAATGCCTTGAGTAGAAGAAGGCACATAGTAGCATTAACCTAGAGTTATATAGACTTGATGGAAAAAATCAGAAAAATGTAGTAATATGATTAGTATTACATTGAAATTCAAGCTAAACTTGAGAGAAGTCCTGATGAAAATAAATATTTCAACATAAAATATGGACTTTTATGCTTCAAGGATAGGGTTTTTATACCAAAACTAGTGAATTAAGGAGAATGATTCTGCAAGAGGTACATAGTTCTCCATATTCTACTCATCTGAGAGATGAAAAATGTATGAAAACATGAAAAAGATCTATTACGAAGGAATGAAATAGGATATCATTAGTTTTATTACTAGATGTTTGGAATGATAGAAGGTTAAGGCTAAATATTGACATCTAATATGGAAAATATACCCGTATGATATACCTACTCAAAAGTGGTAGGTTTTATCTATGGATTTTATTGTGGGTTTATCTAAGACTAGGTACCAGCATGATACAATACTTAGGATAGTTAATAAGTTGACTAAGGTTGCACATTTTATACCAAAAAATATTAAGGATGATGTACCAATTGTGCCAAATAAGTTTGCCAAGTAGAATTTTAGGTTACATGGTTTTCCTAAGGTGATCATATCAAACAAATATTTTAGGTTTACATCAAAATTTTGGTAGACTCTTCATCGTGTAATGGGCACTAAATTGAATTTTAGTTCTTCTTACCATCCAAAAATATATGGAAAAACGAGGAGGGTGAACCAAATTTTAGAGGACATGCTTCACATGTACTACATGGATCAAAATTCTAAGTAGAAAGACTTTTTGCATTTTGTTGAATTTACATATAATAATGGATACCATGCATCCTTGGGAATGGCTCCATTTGAAGCCTTGTATAGAAAAAAATGCAAAACACCTCTATCATGGGATAATCTATAGGATCGGGTGGTGATTGGATTGAACGCTATCAAAGAGATGGAGGATCAACTTAGAATGATTGAAAAGGGGCTCAAGAAAGCAATCAACCACTAAAAGAGCTATATTGATCTAAAAATATCACCAAAATATTTTTTGTGGAAGATAACATCTTCTTGAGGGTAAGACCCATGAAAAGTAGCATCATGTCAATTAGGTTGGATCCTATTTTTGTTGGTCCTTTTGAGATAATTGATAAGATTAGTTTAGTAGCCTATAAGCTAACCTATCAAAATAAAATCCATATCCCTATTTGGAAGATGTTGAGGAAATGAGAAAGCAATTCTCATATTTGTTTGAATAAAAAAATATATGCTTTGTTTTTAAAAACACAAGGGATTGTGTTTCATATTAAGGGAAGTATATAATGGCCCACCCTGGCTGGAATTTCCATTATTGATGATTTATGTATTAATGTATGGATATCAAATGCATAATATTATTTTATTCTATCAATATGAGTTGATAGTTATGCTTTCTAGAAGTTAGATATGCTATTTTTAAAATATGTTATTTTTAGAACTATGTTATTTTTATAATATGGTAATGCTAATGAATTTTGTGGTTGCAATACCAGGTACTCTTGTGGGTGGATTGATATGGGACAACCACCAAAGATGAAAGTAATAATAAAAAGAGAAATGATGAATTGTAATCAATCTAACAACCATAAGGGTAATATGCAAGCCTATCATGTAGAAGCATTTGCATGTGTGTATGTGTGACTAGATGCATAAATGGGTAATGAGGTTGCTATAAAGAAAAAAGAGTCCTTATCCTAAATCCAAGAGATCCCTTCATAGGTGGTTGGTAATATTAAAGTTATCGTAAATTCTCCTGCTTAGGGAATGGTTATAATTATGCATCTTTGCTTATTATTAATGGATTCTTAATTTAGGCAAAGACTGCCTTAAGCAAGAGCCCTTGTGTTCTTAGACTCTTAATTTATCTTTGGATGCATTAACACTTGCATTTCTTAAAGTAAGCATTAATAAAAATAATAATGTTAGTATTATTATACTTAAAAATAATAAATATGAATTTTAATAGATAATATTAACATTAGGTAAGAAAATTAATAATAGTACGAAAAAGCAGATGAATTATTTATATCTTATTAAGATAAAATTTTAAATAAGGGCATATTTAATTAATAATAATATTAATTGATACAATGAAAGAGATTTAATATTAGAAAGGAAGAGTTCTAATATTAACAATTTTAATAATTTTAATATTAGAAAGGAAGAGTTCTAATATTAACAATTTAAATAATCTTAATATTAGAAGGGAAATCAAGTGACATTAGCTCAACCCGTTAAATTCCTCAACATTTCAAAGAGGAGACCCAGGTTTGAATCTTGCCAAATAATACATGGATAATATCCAAGCTTTGTTGTAATACCACTATCTGGTGATGATGTAATACGAGTAGGGCCATTTCAATCCCATATAACCCATTGAGAAAAAAATATTAGAAGGGAAGAGTTTTAATATTAGCAATTTAAATAATATTAGAAAGGAATAGTTCTAATATTAGCAATTTAAATAATATTAGAAATGAAGAGTTCTAATATTCGTAATTTAAATATATTAGAAAGGAAGAGTTCTAATATTAGCAATTTAAATAATATTAGAAAGGAAGAGTTCTAATATTAGCAATTTTAATATAGTTTATTTTATTGCATGAGAACCCAAGAAGTCATAAGAATGAGACCCTTATTTGTAAATATAGTTTTTAATGCATGGAAATTGATGAACTTGTCCTATTTGATCTTCTCTTTCTAGAAACACTATATGTATGGTTGGTTGTCAAGGGTTGTGGTTTTTTTTTGGATATTCATTGAGTGGTCGGAAGGTGTTCATAAAGAGGAAGGAAGAAGAGAAGGGATTTCAAAAGGGCAATACTACAAACTTTGTCTTCGTAACCAGGTCAACTCCCAAATTTGTTTTCATAACTCAGATTATATGAATGCTCGTTTGTGTTTTAGAAAATGTTTTAATTTATTTTTTTTGTTGGCGATCTTAAAAAAAGCTTTAAATTATTTTATATGAATGTTGGTCTGCATTTTGGAAAAGTGTTTTAATTTATTTTGCTTGCTACTAGTCTTCAAAAAATATTTTAAATTATTTTAAATGAATGTTGGTTTGTGTTCGCGAAAGTGTTTTAATTTATTTTGCTTGTTGTTGGTCATCAAAACAAGGATTACATTATTTGATATGAATATTGCTTTGCATTCCAAAAAAGTTTTTTAATTTATTTTGCTTGTTTTTTTGTCTTCATAAAGGGTTTTAAATTATTTCATATGAATACTGGTCTGCATTCCATAAAATGTTTTTAATTTATTTTGCTTGCTGGTGGTATTTAGAAAAGGCTTTAAATTATTTTATATAAGTTTTGGTCTATGTTTCAAAAAGTGTTTTAATTTATTTTTCTTGTTGTTGATAATTGGAAAAGGCTTAAATTATTTTATATGAATGTTGGTCTGCATTTCAAAAAGCATTTTAAATTTATTTTGCTTGTTGTTGGTCATTGGAAAATGATTTAATTATTTTATATTATTGTTGTTCTATGATCAAGAAAAATATTTTAATTTATTTTGCTTGTTGTTGGTCATCGAAAATGACAATTTATTTATATGAATGCTAATTTTTTTTAAAAAAAGAAATTATATTTATTTCTAATAAAATTATGTTGAGTTGATTTATTTTGAATAAATTTAGTTGTAATGCTGGTTGATTTTCATTAGCTAGGTTTCAATTGCCGCTCTAGAATATTTGCTTGTCCTAATGTGTAATATCTTTTGCAAATCAATAGGAGCGTTACTTGGATTTTTGACTTAGGAATTGGTATCTTCAATATTTCTTTCAAGTTGTGAATTGCTTTTCTATGGATGCTGCTATGGTTAGTTTACTCTAATTTTGAATTACTAGATTTAGAAAAATTGAAACCTTTTCATAAGTGAATCTATGCTCGTAAGGAGTTTATTTATGTTAAATCTAGATACTGATCTTATTATGCTAAATTGGATTATTAGTATTGTGGATGTTGAAATAGCTTCTTGGAGTGTCTTTGTTTTGTGTTTTCTTGATGAAGATTACTCTGTTTTTGGGTGTTGTTAATCTTGAGTGTGGGACACTAGAAATGATTTGTTGAAAGGTTTTCCTTGTGGATGCCTATGTTGTTAGCTTTATCCAACCATTGTTTTAGTTATAATTTATTAACCTTAAACCCTTTTCTATCCCTATCTCTTAAACAATTACTGAACTTAATTGAGACATCACCTTGTAAGTTGAAAAGGAACCAACCTACTTTGGAGGTTGGATTAGAGCAATATTTAGTCCATACAATATTGAGTTCTAAGTTGTGACTAGCGGGTGCAAGCCTAGTCAAAAATTTGGAAGATAGACAGTCACAATATCAAGTTTTGCTTGATGTCAATTTGGATCCCAAAAATTTTTGACATCAAGAAAAACTTGATATTGTGACTATCTATATTCCATCTTTCTAATTAGGCTGGCACCAGCTAGTCACAACTTAGAACTCCATATTAAATGAACTAAAGATTTCTCTAATCCAACCTCTAGAGTAGGTTGGTTCCTTTTCAACTGATAGGGTGTTGAATCAATTAAGTTCAATAATTATTTAAGAGATAGGGATAGAAAAGGGTTTAAGGTTAAGAAATTATAACTAAAATAGTGACTAGATAGAGCTAACAACATAGGCATCCACAAGGAAAACCTTTCAACAAATCATTTCCAGTGTTCCACACTCAAGATTAACAACACCTAGAAGCAGAGTAATCTTCATCAAGAAAACAAAAAATAGAGATATACTCCAAGAAGCTATTTCAACATCCACAATACTAATAATCCAATTTAGAAAAATACAATCAACATCTAGATTTAACATAAATAAACTCCTTACGAGCATAGATTCAATTATGAAAAGGTTTCAATTGCTCTAAAGCTAGTAATTCAAAATTAGAGTAAACTAACCATAGCAACATCCACATAAAAGCAATTCACAGCTTGAATCTCTCAAAGAAATATTGAAGACACCAATTCTCAAGTAAAAAATCCAAGTAATGCTCCTTCTATTGATTTGCAAAAGATATTACATAGTAGGGCAAGCAAATACTCTAGAGCCAACCCTAAAAATTGAGGGTTTGACCTCTATTAATAGTTTTACAATGAAGGAAAAAGATGGAATATTACAAGGATTAAACCATACCAGATCGGAAAAATGCATAAGTGGTATCACTTCATTCGTCTTTGAAGTCCAAAAAATTTGCACAATGCCGCACACCATAGCAGCTCAGCTCTACAAATTGCTCACTCTACAATGGGAGTTAGGCTCCAAGCCATTAAATTCTAGATCTAAGTCATCTATATTTATTGGGGACTTCATCTGGCTATAGATATGTAACTACCTAAGTTCTTATTTTCTTGGATCCATGGACACTTTGTTTGTCTGCTTGAATCAACTGGTTCTTGTTTGAAAAGACTTTGCTTTTGTATGCTTGAGAAAATATTAGCATAAGCTTAGCCGTTGATTCACTCACGAACAACTACAATTAAATATTAGAAATGATTTGAGATGAGATATGTAGAACATGTTGCTAGGCCACTCTTCAAAAAGGATTATAAATTGAATTGACCATGTTGACTAGTGGCATGGAGCATATCAAGAAATACACTATAATATGAGCAAAATAGAGAATATTGTCAGGCCGCTCCCTTTTATTCTTAAATTTGTTTAATCTACTTTTGCATTTGTGATGTAGAATAATTTTTCTATAGCTCACTTATTGAAATACACTCCTTTGAGTCTTGAAAAAATATAATCACTAAATATAGCATGTCGCCATACTACTCAAGAAAGAGTGTAAAATGATGTTTCGTGAAAGTATGCGCTGTGCCATTGCCTTATGTTTCATTTCGGGCATCTTGACCTCTTTGAACAATGGCATGGAGCATGTGTTCTGATCCACTCTAAAATTAACATGGACCTCAAAGGCATGGAACACATAAAAACTTAGTCACTTTATTGTGTGGATTGGGATAATGTGTGCTAGGCTGCTCTTCGACAAACACTGATGTCAGATTTGACCTGAGTTGACAGCAATGTGGAACATCTACGTTGTGCCACTGTAAAATGTAGAGTGTTGAGCATCTGGGAACATCTTCGTTGTGCCATTGCAAAATACGCTAAGTGTTGAGTTATTGAGAACATCTTTTCTACCTAAGCAAAATATGTCGCATTTTGCTCTATCGAAATGGTCACAATGCAATTTTAGCTATTCTGCCAACTGTGTGAAACATCCTACGTTGTGCTATTACAAAATACACTATGTGTTGAGTGGTTGGGTGCATATTCATGCCTTAGAAAGCATTTTTCAAAATTTTTCTAATGATGTGGCCATTTTGGGCCTACAATTCCATAAAGTATTTTTAATTAATTTTTCTTGTTGGTGGTCTTTAGAAAAGTCTTTAAATTATTTTATATGAATGTTGGTCTATGTTTCAAAAAGTGTTTTAATTTATTTATCTTGTTATTAATCATTGGAAAAAGCTTAAATTATTTTATATGAATGTTGATTTGCATTTTGGAAAGCGTTTTAAATTTATTTTGCTTGTTGGCGGTTATTGGAAAAGGATTTAATAATATTATATGATTGTTGTTCTATGATCAAGAAAAACATTTTAATTTATTTTACTTGTTGTTGTTCATTGGAAAGGCTTTAATTATTTTATATGAATGTTAATTTATTTTTTGGAAAAATAATTTATATTTATTTCTAATAAAATTATGTTGAGTTGATTTATTTTGAATAAATTTAGTTGTAATCGTGGTTGGTTTTCACTGGCTATTTTTTTGGAAAAAAAAATTATTTATTTTGAATAACTAAATAGTTTTATCCATCCATGGGATGAGTTGTGGTGATGCAATAACCGAGCAGTTGTGAATCCTCGAAGGAGTTACGATGATGCAATAACTAGGTGTTTGCAATTTGGAAGGAGTTGTGATGATGCAATAACAAGATAATTATACCTAATCCTACGAGTTGTGGTGATGCAATAACTAGGAAGTTGTGGATATTGGGAAGAGTTGCAAAGATATAATAACCAGGTATTTACAAATCTGGAGGAGTCCTTTAAAAAGTGAACCTCAGAATTACAAAATGTTGGCTACTCCTTATTACTTGAGTGTTGTTTGTAGCGATAATGAACTCAAATGTGGTTATACTATTAACAATAAAATGTTGGGTCATCTTTGTGAGTAATCCCTTATAAATAAATAAATAATTAGCTCCCTCCCTTGGGTTGAGTTGGTAGGTTGTTACATTATCACTCAAATATAAATACTTAATTAAACCTTTTTTCTCCTACTTTAGATTTTAAACTGTAAATTAATTAATAAACCCTAAAAATGATACTACCAACCTTCTATTGTTGTTGTGCACATCCCATTCTATTTTATTCACTTCATGTGTCCTTCATGTTTGCTTCAAACTTGGTTTGTACTTCTTTCAAGCTTATTAGATGTTGTTTATCACATTACACATGTAAGCATGCATGAGAAGAACAACCGTTTCACTTGTTTGAGATGTTATAATGCTTCTTTATTAGGTGTATTGCAAAGGTAGGTTGAATGTAAATCCTTGATTAGCATTGTATTAAACCTTTGGCTTCCACACTTATATGAATGCGTTACTTCTCTAACTGGCACTTAGACTCTGAAACTTTTGCATTAATGCTTAGGCATTATAATCACTTTGTATTTCAAATTTTTTTTGGCTTCCAACTTGGTACTCACAATGTTTGGTTTCTATCATACTCAGCTTCCAACATAGTGCTTTTCTTGTAACTTATCACTTAGCTTCCAACATAACACTTTGCTTAGCTTCTGACGTAGTGTTTGCTACCTTGCTACTTTGTCAGCTTTGCTTCAATACTTTAGCTTCTTCTAGCTCTTTATGAGTGCTTCAAACCTTTCTTTCTCTTTCAACATGCTAGTTTGCTTCTTCTAATGTTGATCTCTAGAATGATGTTTCATAGTTCTATTGCTTTGTAGGTCTTGATGTTATACAATGTTTGGTGCTTAAAAATAACAACTCTTTAAACTTTGAATACTACTTATTTTCTTTATTGTAGCTTTGCTACATATTCTATTCCATTTGTTTTTGTTTTGCCTATAATGTTTTGTTCCTCTTCACACTCTTGGTTTAGTCCAAGACCTATTTTCTATGGATGTCTTCTTTTGTAGTTGACTGAGTGGATGTCTCTTCCTTCTTTTATTTTCTTCAATGTGGGTTGTCTCGATCTTCTTTCATGGACTACGTTGTTATTTTAGCATAAACCTTAATAACCTCTTGATTCTTCTATCTCTAACCTCTATATTTATATGTAGGTTGTCTCTTTCATTTCTATTCACTATATGTGTTTCATGCCTCTTTTTACTCTATTCACTATATGTGTCTTAGGCCTCTTCTTTACTTTGAATGTGTCTTGGTCCTCTCCTTTACTCTGTATGTATCATAGGCCACTTTCAAACCTCTATTTTTCTATAATATATTAGACCTCAGGCCTCTTTTATTATTCTTCAAGGGCCTCAATTTCTTTTCTATACGGACCTCTTTATTTGAAGGGTCTCTTTTCTTCAATATTCACCTCTTGGGCCAATGTCAAGGTCAATATGATATAATATTACTTCTATTATCATGGTCAATATTTATGTGACCTAAATATTCTTCTAGTGTCAAGGTCAATATCTTTATGACCTGAAAATTTTGAAATACCTTGTAGCTTTCAACAAATATAGATCAATGATTTAAGATATATAAAGTAAGTTAGGTGCTTCTTTATAATTCTTCAATAATGATATATCGATCTTCTATTCTACTCTTTTTTTATAATATTAGGAAGCTCTAAATGCTTCTCAATATGTTGTTATCATTCTATTTCTTTCAATATTATTAGGAAGCTCTAAATGCTTCTCAATCTACAACTATATTTTTTTTCTTTTATTATTATCAACTCTTAGAAGTTGAAACTCTTTTTTATCCATTGTAGGAAGCTTCTCACACTTCTATAACTTAATCTCTGCTACAACTCTTTTCTAAAATATTTCCACTATACTAGCAAGATGACTTTGAATGTCCTTAAATCCTCTACCAATATCAAGGTAACTTCGAATATCCTTAAATTATCTATCAATATCAAGGGTTGGCTATGGTCCTAAATTATCAATTATCTCAAAGTTGATTTGCCAATTTATATAGTTGAGTCCTAGTCTTCACTGTTTTTTTTTTAATTGTGAAAATACTAGTATTTCTACTCAATATGAGCTTAAGATAGAGTCCAAGTCTCACTGCATTCAAAGTGAACAAAATCCAAATCGACTTTATCAAACTAGATCAAATTAATTTCTAATAGTAGCTAAAATAATATTTTGTCAATATGGATTGAGTCAAGTGGTAGATTTGATATGACTAATGGTTTGTAAAGCCTTAATACTACCAAAAATATCATAGGTTATGTACCATAGAATCAAATATAAAATAGCCACAACATATTAAGGTCAAGATAATAATAAGAGTAGAATAATATGAGAAAATTAATATGTAAAATAAGGCTTATAATATATTAGACAAAATTCAATAACATGCAACAATATGAATGTAAATACCTTTAATCAACATGTACAAAGCATGTAATACAACTTATAATATTAATTGCACAAAATATATGTAATTTTTATTACTCCTCTTTCTCCTACAAGATATATAAACTATAGTTGATAATGATCATTGTCTATTATCTATTGAGCATTATCTTCATAATATAGTCATAGTAGTGTGACTCTTTGGATACTTGACTATTTCTATCCATATGCCAAGTCTCATGACTATTGGCTTATCTAATTTCCACTTGCATACTTGATGAACACTTGATACTATAACATATGCACACCTATACAAGACTTTTACACTTCTATAACTTGTACACTCTAATCTAAGACACTTGTGCATATTTTTATATTACATATTTTTTCTCATTCATACAAGACACTTGTGCACATAGAATCAAATTACACTTGTAAACTAATTCACATGACACACGTGCATTTCCTATATATCACAACTTTACATGACACTTGTGCATTTCATGCACATTCACACTTACATAAAGGGGAAAATATAACTCACACTCTAAACTATGACTCAACCCTAATCTGTTAATTACAAATGTACCATGAAGGTACCACAGGGGTATATTGGCATGTACCAAATAATGTAATATACTCCAAAAAACATTAAAAAATTATTAACCATAGTAGGAGAAGGTTAGTTATACCTTAATTAACCTAACTTACAAACCTATGGGTTATCTCCCTTGGTTAGTATATTACGGGGGGATAACAAAAGTCATAAGGAGGGTTATTGTTATGGAAATTTTTGATATCTTTAAAATGTTGGCTATCATGCTACCAAAAATTCCTAATCACAACATTATGTGAGCTCTAATGGACTCACCACTTCATCATGGGATAGCTTGAAAGCTAAATAGGCTAGGTCTATGGGATAGCTTGAAAGCTTAACTGACTAGGTATGGACACCCCACTATGAGATTCTATTATAAATATTATGAAAATAGCTCAACCAGATATAGAAAATAATATATCAATGACCAAGCATAACTTAAGATCATTTCACTAGCAAGGGTAGACTGATGCCTCCTCCATTGTGTTATCGTAGCAATTTTAAACATTCACATGGTATATAGAAGAGAGAGAAAAAATAATGAACCTATATTTATTTGAATGTCATAATAAACATAGATCCTTTAATAAAAGAAGAGGCATTGTGTACACATTCAAATAATGCAAGATACATACAAGTTACATACGCATTGTACATCAAGTTATACTAGAAAGCAAAAACTAGATATTATGTATTATATTCAATTTGGAATGTTACGATAGCAAGGCCTGGAAAAATTACCTAGGTCATTTACTAAACATAATACACATAATAAACCTGTAATAGGTGATTAACATTTACTATCCTAATCATAGAGACATGTAGACTCTGGCTCTTCGAACGGCTCCTAGAAATGATCTCATATAGTCCGCTCAACTTTCAACAAAAACCTACACAAAGGGGGAGGAAATAAGAGAATGATAGAAACAAAGACACAAAGGGGATATGAAAACCTAGGCTTAGCACTCAAAAATACCTCTCACAAGCTTGTTGCATGATTTCTTGATGATGAAGCCTGACTGCCTCCATTCCTTTTATAACTGGGTTGTTCAAAATCAGTTACAAATGCTTGGTGTAGAGGCTACCACTTGGAAAATTTTCATGGTTGTACATTGTTTTGACTTCTTGAGTTTGTTACAGTAGGATTAGTTGATGCCAACTATTGAGACCTTTGTCAGGCTGCTTAGTTGTCTAAGGATGCTTTATCTGGTATTATGAATTATCTATTCAACTTTTGATTTGAAGGGGGCTCTTAATAGTGGTGGGCCAAACATTTGAATATGCTACTTAATTCATGCAAAAAGATAATATTCCTTTTAATTCCTATTATCCTAGTCATCTACCTTCTCATATTCAGGCATTCTTTGACTAGGATTGACATAGATATATTTTTAGGATGAAATAGAGGGGAACTCGATGTGATGGTGAAGGAACAAAAGAAATAATATGATGGATAAGATAATATGGAACAGAGTGGGTGAAATTTGTACATGAAATGGTGGTGGTTGGGCATGGAAGGTACAAAAAAATTGTGAGAGGAATCCCTAGAAGGAGGGGGTGAAGGGGACAGGGAAGAAATATAGAATGGAAAACAAGATCTAGAAGTGTGCAGATTGATATGAGTGACTATGATGACACACTTCCATAACTACATTACATCGAGGTGATCCCTCTATAACTACATTACATCGAGGCATTGTTATGCTTTTGAAGTACAAAAAACTATTGTGGTTTTGGAACTTTCTTCTTCTAGCTATGCCTCCTATATCTTTTACACATGAAATTTTGGCATTGCTCATAGTCTTTCATGTTTATTACTTTTTGCATGCTCTAGCCCATATTTACTATTAACTTTTTTTTCATGTCTACCTTCTTTATTTAAAGTCGTGTAGAGATAGTCTCCTCTGTCAACTAAAAATAGTAACATCATGCTCTGTATATCCAAGCAGATTCACCTTTCTTGAGTCTGCATCGAATTCATCCTTTGAGTTGCTTGTTTCATCATTTTACTTTTCTTGGTGCAATTTAGAGAACTTGAGCTTGTACGAAATATTTGTTCACATGGCTTAGTGATATTTTCATCAATTATATTCCTAATATGTTCGGTTTTCATGCCTTCCTTCTGAGTGATCTAGGGTGTATGGAACTGCATTACTCCTTTGAGTCCTTGTACTTTGTTGCAATCATAATTATGGAACTTACCATGAATTATCTCACCGATCTTCATCTACTTCAAAGATATATGTTCACTTGGGATATCTTCTAGTTTTACCACTTTTGGTTCACGAGTAATTTGGTATTCCATACTATCTATCAATATTTGAATAGTGAGCCCCATGTCTTCCCATGTATAGCCTACTTCATCGATCTTGCTCAAGATGATCTAGGATTGTTGATGTTTCTTTCACTCTTCACCTTGGTTTGTCACTGATTGAATGAGCGATGAGTGATCTTCAAGGGTGATATGAATAAGAGAGGATGTGCTATCACTAATGGCTAAGGTTGTCACTGATTGAATTGATGATGTTAATTTTGAACTGATGATGGCTAGAATGCTTCACCAATGGATTAGAACCTTCGCTGATAGGATCGACGACTATGTTTTAGGTTGGAGATAATCACTTTTTTGCTATTGAAAAGAACTATCATTGATGGGGTAGACTTTGGATCGATGATGGAGAGGTTTATGAGTGATGATAACTTGCATGTATCCAGTCATATCATTGATAGATATTATGGTCATATATTATATCGATGATAGTGCTTCATCCATATTTTTAAAACAACTCTATTTGACCAACTTCTACCAAGAGGGGGACCTGCTAGGCTAACATTGAAAAGACCCTTGTATAAATTTCTTTGATGAGGGAGAGTGATAATTTATCAATGAGTTTTGGATAGACAACATGAGTTTTGAAGGGTGACGATCAGATTTCCACTTTGTATTTTCTTCAATTTTGTCATTGATGAGGGATAGCCATCAATGATAGCTTCGATGATGAAAGGCTTGTAAGAGCGATGGAGTCTCAGGCCAAAACATTGTCGCTGATGCCTAATCTTGGTCACTGATTGAATCGACGATGAAGTTCTTTGGAGAGAAATGTTACTAGACAGGCTTAAGTCTTTTTGACAATGGCTTAGAATAGTCAGGAATCATATCAACAATAGGGTTTAGGAAGGGCAACGAAGGATTTTAAGGATTTTTGGAATTAGTGGATGACTAAGGAAGACCTTAGGTGGATTTTATTATGAATAAGGTAGACTTAGATAATTTTTCTCTGATCTATCTTGGGAAAACCTTACAAACTTAAACTTTACCTTCGATCTTAACTAGGGGTCGAACTCTTTAATAAGTGGTCTGAAGGGTTATGAAATGAATGCATGGACTAAAATGTGGTAACTTATGGTGAGTGAAATGAAGAGTATGAAATGCCTTAGTGGAATGAATATGTGGTGCTCTAACTAATGATTAGGTGGATAAGATGAACTTATGGTGAATAAAAGCGAATTATAATATCCCTTACATATACCCCATTTTTAATATTATGAAGGCTTTCTTTTTGCTTTGTCTTCAACTTCTCATCCTAAAATCACCTAGACATCAAGACCTTGTTGAAACTCAGGGTATTAATTAAGTTGGGATTTTTTAAGCCCAACATAGGTTCTATCTAGGATGAGAGGAATATTTGATCTATCAGGATAAAATTTCCTCTTGAGAACTCCAGAATCTCTAGTTATAAGCAATACAGATATTGACTAGAACCTTATTTGTATAAACTTTTTACAATAGAACTCACAAAAGTCTTACCCTTAAGGACTTAATTTCAAGCACAACACTTAAGATTCTCAGCTTCATGACCAAGTCGACTTAGACCAAAAATCACTTGAGGACATAAAAAAACTAAATCACCTATGAAGCTATTAAAATTGAAAACTTACTCAACTACTAAAAACTAGAATGAGAACATAAATGACTGTATCAAGAATGAAATTGATTTATTTACAATATCTACATATGTACAAATATAGACACTAATAGTTTATACTTGTTAATCCCCATTGTAAGTATAATACACCTTTAGTCATTCACTGGAAATCTTCTCCATGCAGGGTTTGCAGCCTATAGGTGTGTTGTCCTATATTTTAGAAAATTTGGTAAGGTCCTAACCACTCAGACTCTAGCTTGCCTTTTTCTTCTAGTTTGTCATTCTTTGGATCCTAGTACAAAATGATGTCTCCAATTCCAAATGGCTTTCCTTTGGATTTTTTATTGAATACTTGTGTAGTCTTCTGAGTTATTTGGGTCATATTATTTAGAGCATTTCTTCTATCTTCCTCCAATTTTACAATCTAATCCATTCTTCTTTGTAGGTTGTCGAGATTTTTGTGATCTTGGAGTAATAAAACCAGGGTAGGTATTTCAACTTGTGGGGGGAGTAAAGATTGTTCTCCATATACTAACTCATAAGGTGTTTTTCCTGTAGCTCTCTTGATGGAAATTTTGTCTGCCCACAGAGCAAATTTCAATTCATTGTCCCAACTTTTCTTGTTCTTGCCTAGTGATCTCTTTATCCTGGTTATAAGATTCTTGTTTGAGGATTTTGCCTACCCATTCCCTTGTGGATAGTAATTTGATGAGTGAGTTAGTTCAATACTGTACTTGCTACAAAAGTCTTATCATTTTATAATATGAAACTATTACCATTGTCAGTTACCTGGGTACTCTGAATCTAGTCAAAATATTTTCTTCCAATAATTTTATGATTACTTTAGTAGTAGATCTTCTCAATGGGGAAACCTCCACCCACTTGGTAAAGTAGTTCGTGGTAGTTATTATCCATCGGTGGCAGCTTTATGAGTTTGGATTAATTTATCCTATCAATTCTAGATCCCATTGAATGAAAGGAGCTTCTATTATCATAGGTTTCAAGGGCATTGCAGGCAATTTCTTCTTGCCAATGAATATTTGACAGTTTTGATATCTTCTTACTAGCTAGTGAACATATTTAAACATGGAAGGCTAGTAGTATCCTACCCTTATTATACTATTGGTAGTTTCCTTAGGTGCGAAATGTCCTCCACAAAATCCAGCATGAAATTCTTCACTAACTCCAGCTATCTCTTTTCAAAAAAGGCAGAGTAGTAGTACACCACTTGGATATCTCCAATATAGCTTATCTCCTTGGATATAATATTTTTGTGCCTGCAATTTGATACTTCTCATTTTGTTTTGGGTGCAACCGATAGGGAATGTTAGTGTTTGCAAGTACTTTACAATATCTCTATACTAGTCATCTTTATATGCTTTCTTCTTGTGGGTTTTATGCATGTCAGCATCCTTGATTGTGTTATTAAAGCTCTATTCTCCTTTGGATGCTATATATCTTTGCAGGAATTATCCCTTGATAGTTCTCACCATCTTAAATTCCACCATATATTATTGTAGCTTGACTGTCCATCTAGCTGAACTACCTGTAGGCTCATTCTGAGTGAAAAAATCTTTGACAATTGAGGAAGGGATACAGACTATCACTTTATTAGCTCCAAAAATTGCTTTGAAGTGCTCTAAAGCTTTTACAAGTTCAAAGTCCTGCTTATCTATCATGATGTATTTTAGTCGTGACCCTTTCAAACCTGAGATCATGAATGCCACTGGAATTTTCATAGTTTCTATATCTTTCTATGACAATACAACATAAAATGCTTCCTCTGAGAAAAAAGAGTAAATATTAAAATATTGGTGATAGTCGGGACAGTCTAAAATAGGAGCTTGGGTGATAGCATCCTTGATTTTTTGGAAGGCTTGTAAATTTTCTTCTATCTAGATAATAATACCTTCTTTCTTGATCATGTTGTTTATAGGTTTTGAAATTTGGGAAAAATCTAGAATGAACCTTTTGAAAAAGTTAATTTTTTCAAAGAATGATCTGACTCCTTTCATATTCTTGGGAGGAGGGATTTTGGTTATAGCCTTAGTTCTTTCAAGATCAATACTGATTCCTTATTTAGAAACAATATGGCCTAACAACTTTCCCTACTTTACTCTAAAAATATACTTCTTATGATTAAGTGATATGCCAAATTCCTTACATCAAGAAAAAACTTGAGTAAGATTTTCAAAGTGATCTTCAGGGTTCTTAGAGAACACGATTATGTCATCTAGATATACAACCACCATTTTAAACATCAACCCTTTGAAAGCGAAATCCATGGTGTATCGCTCCAAATTTTTTGCACCCTTACCTTCAGGCTATAGGATCCGTGCCCGGAAGGGGGATGGGAGAAGGATGGGACAATACCTCGGACTGAGAGGCCCTTTGAAGGTCCCGCCTCTCGGGGGAGGAGTATTAAGGTGATTTTTTGATGGATGGTGGGGTTCACCAGGAAACGTTTAGTGGCAGTCTCCACGCCTAGGTTGGGAATGTGTTTGATGTGTTCAGTTTTAGCTTTAATCATTCAAATCCTAGGTTTGGCCAAATGAATCTAAACTGTTCTATATGAAATGCAGATTTAAATGAATACAAAAAATAGATTTAAACAGAAAATACAGAGAACAAGCTAAGTGAGAAAAACCATACCTGATCCGGATGTCTGATGGAGGTTCTGATTTTTGAAGCAGTCCAGATCGCCTCTGATCTGACAGGATCATCTGAAATCAGACAGGATCATCTGAGATCTGACGAATTCAGTCGAGACCTACAATCAGTAGACACAGAATACAGAAAATGCAGCTATGTTTGATAAAGGAAAATGATGTGAAATGATAATAATGATGTTAATAAGATAATCCCAAATAGAAATGCAAGTAAATTATCATGCTTTAATAGCTAATCATGATTTTATTATGTATTTAAGCTATATGGGTGAACTCCAAGATGCGAGAATAATAGGAAATAATAATAAAACTAACTAGATGCGAGAATAAAATAGTAGAAAGGTATAGGAAAAGCCCAAACTACGGGCACTGATTGCCCCCAATGTTGACTGTAGTTGAAATCATAAGAGTGCGAAATCATCTCGAATTGGGGCGTGATCGTCCAAGATTGTACAAGATCGTCTGCGACGATCTGAGCTTGCTCCGATTGAAAAACAATGAAGTTCCTGCAAACAAACTTGGAAAAATACGAAGGCAAATGGTGATTTAAGATGGTCTAATGCAAATAGAACTCGTGTTACAGGAAATTTCAGCCAGGGGAATGTCAAGGGGAGGGCCTAAGATTAAATAGGCATAGGAAGGAGGTTGGGAGGTTGGAGATCATCCTAATCTGGAAGATCTCCAATGGGGGAGGTCTCTAACCATGCAGACACGCTTTTGCCCAGGTTAGAGACATCGTTGAAACATAAGCTAATTATGAAAAATCAGTTTTGGGACGAAATCGTCTGGACGTTCTTCTCCAGACGAATTCGTCCGATCTGAGGCGATATCGTCTGATCGGCGACGATATCATCCAACGGTCAAAACAAATCCTAAAAATGGCATGAAAAATGAGGAAAGTGGTTTAACAGGCGGTTAACGGGCGGTTTGGGGTTGAAATTTGAATTTGAATTATTACTAAAGTAATTTTAATTATTTGCTAAGGTTTACTGCGCCAATTTTAGGGTGCTACATTTTGCCCCCTCTTTAGCGAATTTTTCAAAGAAAATGCGTTAAAGATGAGTTCTTCTCGATCTACGAGAAAGCAAAAATTATTCCCATTTTTAGGCGACGATTCTAGGTCGAATCGTACGACAGCTTACTATGGTGCCCCCTCCGTGTTTTTACCCAAATCGAACGTTTGAGGTAAAAACATGGAAAAACAAAATTTTAAAATGTTTTTAATTGTTTTTGAATAAAATTAAGAAAAATAGGGAAAAACCCTAATTCATTTTTACTATTCATTTTCTTGGTTTCTAGAGCTCTGCAGACAAGATGGTCGAGACAGTGCACAGATCGACAGAGGTCCGACGCGGGCTACGGGTAAGGGTCCAAACTTAATTGAGAATGCTTTAATTTTGAATTTCATGCTTTTTAGATTAATTTTGAATGATTTTTGAGCATCGCGGCCATTTTTGGGCCGTCGACGTCGTCGGGACGAAATCATCTCAATTTCGTCGAAATCGTCTCGATATCGCCGATTTCGTCCAAGGGCGAAATCGACGATATGGGGACGATTTCGTACAATAAGGGACGATTCCCTCTTGCGAAATCGGAGACAAATTTGCTCAAATTTTGGACGATATCATCCAATAGTGGACGATATCATCATTTGTATGAAATTGAACTTGTTTTACTTGCATTTTTAATCAGTTGTTTTATTAATGATTTTTATTGTTTTGTTGTTTATGTTGCAGAGAGGATTACTAAAGAGCCGGGAATGGAAATACGATGGGTTGAGGGATGACTTGGCTACTCTATCTTAGATAGAGCGAGATCAGTTGGCTCAAGTCGGCTTGCAGCATGTGGCGAGATATGCCACAGGTTTCTACTTAGATATGGGGCTATTGACAGCCCTAGCAGAGAGGTGGTATCCGGGTTCTTCTTGTTTCTGGTTATCGATAGGGGAGATGACTCCCACATTGGAGGATGTATGGAGGATTTTGAGGATCCCCATACAAGGATGGCTAATAACTCCCATGGCCAATCAGGGCCACGCGATGATGCGACTGTGCGGAGATCCGAGCTTCGCCCTGGAGAAGGGCGGAGTGAACATCGAGTCGCTATGCCAGATGCCTGGGGCATCTAGACTGACACAAGTTTTGGCTGGGGTGGTAGGTGGTCTATGCCATCAGAGTGGATGCAGACTACCATGGCTACTGATAGATGTGGTCTACGACATGAGAGACCATGGGTATAGGTTTGCTTGGGGGAGCTTTGTACTATGTCGATTGTATAGGATCCTGCATGGGGTCGTATACAAGGGCGGCCGATGTCTGGTCATGACATCACTACTACAGGTTTGGTGCTGGGAGCACATCATGGTGTGGAGGCCGGTAGGGCTCCCACTAATAGGGATTGATGGGGAGAGGCCCCAAGTTTTCTACTGGTGGCTCCGAAGAGGGTCACAACGACGGATAGATCTGCCAATGTCCCGGAGACTACTTGACGACCTTGTCTCCGACCAGATCACCTGGAGGCCTTGGAGAGATCATCCAGGGTGGGCCGAGGATGGATAGGAGCTGGCTCACGTTAGGCGAACTTGTTGGCTGAGGATGGAGAGGAGAGAGGTGGAGCTCCATCGCTATGACCGAGTTTTGAGGCAGTTCGGTCTACAGTAGGGGATCCCATCTCTCAGGGACTACGAGTTTTCTCGGACCGTCCGGGATAACACTACAGTCAGTGGGGCTCCAGATATGCAGCGCTTCTGGAGTGAGGACGTGGACGATGCCCCCATTCAGCCAGTGGATGGGGATGACGTAGGGGTTGCTGATGGCTATGATGCCTGGTATGCAGGCATCCGCCCTCCTCGGATGACGAGGGCTCAGGGTCCGATTCATGTAGTTGTGCATCGGATGGGGAGGCGGCACTAGGCGGCCATTGAGGTGGCACAGGGTCATGACGGGAGAGAGCAGAGGAGGCCATAGGCTCAGTAGAGGCCACGACAGTGGGAGAGGAGGGAGGAGAGACCCCCTTCTCCATGGAGAGAGAGGCCACCATCGCCCGATAAGGGCAAGGGTGTCGAGGTAGGAGAGAGTAGCGAGATGGCTACTCTCCGGGTGGAGACTGTCCATCTCCAGGCTCAGGTGCAGTCCTTGCAGGATGAGGCTGCACGACATCGAGAGGAGGCCACACGGCTCAGAGATGAGGTCGCACGCCTCAGAGCACGGAGCGGAGGGGCGAGCACTCGGGACCTAGCATGGGCTATTGCCCAGATCACATTCTATCAGATGCTATACCACCATATGGTACCAGAGGGGTAGAGGTTACCGCTGTCGGCCCACATTGCGGAGCCTATCATGATGAGGTCATCGAGGACATCATCACGATCAAAGTCCAGGACTCATAGCACCACATGGACTACGATGGGGCCACCTCGTCCACCTCGGGGTGGGGGAGGAGATGAGGCTGAGAGCTCGAGGGGTTCTCGAGGCTAGGCTGCTAAGCTGCACTGCACAGATTGATACATAGTGTTTATTATTTTTGATAGAGGATTGAGTATGCCGAGGTACAGATTGTGGCATACCGATCCGGTTTTGAGATGATGTATATATTGTTGATATATATATAGATGAGATATTTTTGATCATATGACTTGTCTTATGTGTTTGTATGATGCTTTAATGTTTTGATGTGATTGATTTGATGATTCATGTAATTATGTCGTTTGGAAATATTATGGTTTGAATGTCATGCTTTTAAAATTTAAATGAAATAATCTGATGTAAACAAATTGGTTGTTTGTGGTGTGATTTGATAAAAAATAAAAGGGACTTTTAACAATAATTTCAAAGGACATTGTCGCTATTATAGACCATTTCATGGAGTCGTCGCTCACTCGGTCGTCAAGCTAATCCTGGTATAGAAATATTGCTAAAAGTAAAAGAGTGCTTAAGAGACTGTCTTAAGACTTTGTTGTGATGATGCAAATGATGATGATGATGGTGATTTGTTTTCAGATTTCCATGAAAATATTATGCATGAAATATATATATATATATATATAAAATTTTTAAAATGATTTTTGCTAGGCATAAATTCCTAAGTGTGATAAATTTTTTGAATAATTCCCTAGGAATTATACCATCATTGCAAAATTGAAGTTTGACATAATGACATGAAATAGAATAAGTGTTTGTTTGTTTGTAAAGCATAATTGTGTAACATAATGATTTAAGTCATGTGTTTTTATGATTTTAAATAAATGGGAAATAAAATTAGTACAATGGTTTGCGCTAGGCATAGAATATTTAGGTATAAACTTATACCATCATCGCGAAATCCAAAGAAGAAAATAATAGTTTTATTGCATGGTTGATTTTTAATTTTTGAAAATGAAAAGAAAATATGAAGATGAGGACTTGCGCTAGGCATAAAATTCCAATTTTGGTTTTGGAACTATACCATCGTCACGAAAGTCAAAAAGTTATATATAAATGTAACTTTATTGCATGTTTTTTGAAAATGATTTTGATTTTTTTGATAATGCATGTAGTTGTCTTTATACTAAACAACTGTTCGTAGAGAAGAAAATGAAATTATTCTTGACAATTTGCAAAAATATTTCAAAGTATCTTAAAGACAAAAGTTAGATTTATAAGGAATCCCATGTGCGTATGTGAGTTCATTTCCGATCTTGATTTATCATAATGATACACAAAATCTCTCAAATACAAATGTGTGTGCAATTGCTTTGTGCATTTACCAGTTTTGAGCAAGATAATTTGATACAAGTGATTTGAATTAACCAAATAAGTGTTCATTAACCATGATTTAGATGCATATAACCGTACCAGACTACTATGTAAGTCGGGTTACCAAGAGCTAGCTAATCCATAAGCAGACATAGGTCTGTACAAAAGAAGGTCGCTAATGTGACAGACATATCACCACGCTAGGAGTTACCCAAGGCCAAGCGGGTTGGGCACAAACCACTTGTTATGGGGCTTACCTCACAGTTTTTGAATAATTGAGAATTCCAGGGATTCAAGCTCATCAACCCTTCTTTTCTTTTCAATGGGTAGGGAAAGGGATTTTATTGCTTTTGCTTTTGTTTTTCTTTTTTTCTTTTTTTTTTTTGTATTTTTCTTTTTTCGTATCTTTTGCTTTGATATTTGAGATAATGCTGAAATAGTGCTAAGAGAGTACAAAATGATTCTGAAATAATGCTTCTTTTTCTCATGATTTTGCTTGATTTTTCTTTTTCTTTTGCTTCCTATTCTAGGGATACTTGCTCGGATTAGCTTTAGAGCAAGGGATTTTTATTCCGGGTAGGGGTGAGCTTGTCCTTTTGTCAATTCTCAAAGATTCTAGACCATGTGCATGATAGGATAGCAGGGGAAACTTTTCGCTCAAGAAACCACTTCTACTATGTAGCATAGCATGGACATTACAAATATAATCATTTTATTGTGAAAGGATATGCTTGGTTTAAGTAAATAACAAGATCAATTCTCTATGCTCAAACTTTATTTAATTGAATTTTGTGGACTTTGATATAAGAGAGATTAGTAATCATGCCAGATAAAATCAAGATATTTATTTTTGTGTTTGCAAAAGTGAGAGATTCCAAATAAATGCTAATTTATCCAAAATAATTTGAAAATATAACTGCAATACTTTAAGAAGAAATATATACAACAAATATTTGTGAGGAGTTTGATAATTTTGACTCTCTCTTTCTTCTCTTTATTTTTATTTTTGGTTTCGAAAGAGTCAATAATATTGTTTATTTTTGTTTGTTTTTGTTGAAACAGTTTTATATATATTTAAAATGAGACAACATGCAAAATATATACAAATGATGAAATGACCAAATTTTTATGCATAGTAACGTTTAAGATGCATAATATTCATAGGTTCTTTTAAATCTTTACCATCTAAGGTAGCTAATTTGTATGCTCCCGATTCAAATTTAGCAGTGATAATATATGGTCCAAGCCAGTTGGGTTCAAATTTACCTTTAAGGTCTTTAGTTGCATTAGTATTTTTTTTATTTTCTTTTAAAACAAGGTCGCCGACCTCAAAGGATCGATGACGAACTTTCTTAGCATATGATCTTTTAAGCTTGTTTTGGTAGGCACGAAGATGCTCCAAAGCATTGATGCGCTTTTCATCTAGGAGTTCCAGTTGACTGAGTCTGCCAGCTCGATATTCATCTCCTACTTCGGTATCTTGAAGTAGTAGAGCCAAAGAAGGAACTTCTAATTCAAAGGGAAAAATAACTTCAATGCCATAAACCAAAACAAAAGGTGAAGTACCTGTGGGAGTACGCACACTAGTGCGATATGCCCACAAAGCTGGATATAATTGAATGTGCCAGTCGCGGCCAGATTTATTGACCAATATTTTAAGGATTTTAATTAATGTTTTATTAGATGCTTCTGCTTGGCCATTACCCTGAGGATAATAGGGAGTGGACCAGCGATGTTGAATCTTATATTTTTGGCATAATTTCTTAACATCTTTATTTTTGAAACAAGTTCCATTGTATGAGATGAGATTTGCAGGAATTCCGAACCTACAAATGATTTGATTAAAAATAAATTTAGAGACTTGTGTTCCAGTGCAGGAAGCTAAAGGCATAGCTTCAACCCACTTCGTAAAATACTCGGTGGCGGTTATGATGAATTTGTGTCCATCAGATGACACGGGATTAATTTTGCCAATAATGTCTAAGCCCCATTTTGAAAAGGGCCAAGGAGATGAAATAGCCTACAGTTCTTGTGCGGGGGCATGGACAAGGTCAGCATGTTTCTGGCACTTGTCGCAATGGCGCACATAATCATGTGCATCAGTTTCCATGGTAGGCCAAAAGTAGCCTATCCTAAGGAGCTTTTTAGCAATGACACTACCATTGAAGTGTCCTCCACAAGATCCATCGTGGGCTTCACTCAAAGCTGATTTGGATTCTTCTAGATTCAAACATCTCAATAGGATACCTTCAAAAGATCTCCTATATAAAGTATTGCCAATTATTACAAATCGACTTGCTCGTCTACGTAATAACCGATCTTTGGTTCCTATTAGAACTGGCGAGGAAAGTCCCATTGTGAAGAAAATCAAATATATCCGTATACCAAGGTTCGGGAGTAGTTTCATTGATTAGAAACACATCCAAAGGTTCTAAGCATGACTTATTTGAAGCGGGTTCCTGGAGTCGACGAATAATGATGGTGGCATATTCGTCATCTAACTCCAAGGGGAGAAGAGATGCAGCTGCGGCCATAGCGTCAGCCGCACGGTTGCTAGTTCGAGGAATAGCTTCCAAGGTAACTTGATCAAATAGAGATATTAATTGTAAAACATATGCTTTATATGGGCATAATTTATCATCTCTGGTTTGATAAACTTCATTAATTTGGTTTATAACAAGTTGAGAATCACCAAAAACTAGCAGATGTTTAATTTTTAGCGCCAAGGCAGCTCGTAATCCAAGGATTAGAGCTTCATATTCGACAGTATTATTGGTGCAAGCAAATGTTAATTTAAAGGACAAAGGTATAATGTGTTTTTGTGGAGATATTAAAATAATACCCGCACCAGCCCCACTCATGCATCGGGCTCCATCAAAGTATAAGGACCATTGTTCAACATGGTCTGCCTCTAATTGAAGGCATTCATTGGGAAACTCAATGATGAGGGGATGGGTAGACTCTAAGGGTGTAGCAGCTAATTGATCTGCTATGATTTGACCCTTAACAGACTTTTGTCCTATGAACGTGAGTTCAAACTCGCTTAGAGCAAGAACCCACTTTGTTGTGCGACCCGATAAATAAGGTCGACTCATGAGATACCGCAAGGGATCATATTTAGCAATGACATATGTTTTTTGACTGAGCATATAATGGCATAATTTCTACGTAGAAAATATGATTGCTAGACATAGTTTTTCTAATGTTGTGTAGCGGGTTTCATAACTAATTAAAGTTTGGCTAATATAATAATTAGCACGTTCTCTTTTCTCATCATCAAGTTGAGCTAACATAGCTCCTAAAGCAAAATCTAAAGCTAAAATATACAGGATAAATGGGCGATCAGGTCTAGGCGGTGAAAGCACAGGTGGGTTAAGGAGGTATTGTTTGAGAAGTTCAAAAGCTTCCTTACATTCGTCATCCCAATTAAAAGGGACATCCTTCTTAAGGAGCTTAAGAAAGGGACTGGTTTTGTCCGCCAGCTTATCGATGAAGCGACGGATGGCTTGAAGCTTACCTTGTAAACTTCGTAACTCAGATATATTGGTAGGTGCGGGCATATCAGTGATAGCCACAATCTTGAGAGGGTCGATTTTGATACCACGTAAAGAAACTAAAACCCCTAATAGTTTACCGGACTTGACTCCGAATATACATTTGGCTGGATTTAATCGAATAAGATATTCTCTTAACCGATTAAATACTTTTCTCAAATCATCTAAATGATCATCTTCATTAATAGAGCGAGCTATAATATCATCTACATAATCATGTAGGATATCATGCATCATATCATGAAAGATATAAGTCATGGCTCGTTGATATGTTGCACCTGCATTCTTTAAACCAAATGGCATCACTTTCCAACAAAAGGTACCCCGGGGGTAATAAAGGTTGTTTTAGCCTGATCTTCAGGAGCTATCCTGATCTGATTATAACCAGAAAATCCATCCATTAGGGACATCATTCCACTCCCCGTAGTAAAATCAATGATTTGATCCATGTTGGGAAGAGGAAAATCATCTTTAGGGCATGCAGCGTTAATATCTCTAAAGTCTGTGCAAACCCTAACTTTGGTAGCTTCTTTCTTGGTGATTGGAACTACATTCGAGATCCATTCAGCATAATCAATAGCTTGTATAAAAACAACATTCAGGAGTTTTTCTAACTCCCCTTTGACTAGCAAGGCCACTTTGGGATGCATTTTTCTAAGTTTCTGTTTAACAGGTTTAGCATCTGGATGGACTACTAGGTGATGCATGACTACAGAAGGGTCTAAACCTGGCATATCTTCATATGTCCAAGCGAAGACATCTTCATATTCTTTAAGGAATGCAATGTATTGCTCTTGTTTTTCTTGACTTAATTCTGATCCAATACTGATGATGTGAGGATTATCCTCAGGTCCAATGTTAACCTTAATGACGTTTTCTACTTCCATGTGTAGATCTCTTTCAAAATTAGGTGGGGCGGGGTGAAACGCCCAATTCTTGTAATTCCTTTAAGGTTAACTTGGATAATTCATCTTGAGGAGTCGTGGCCTCAAGCTGGGCTATAGTAGGTATAGAACCATCAAAATAAAAACCATTGTGTAACATCTCTTCCACGGAGACATCATGGAAAATATCTCCTTCCAACTCATCGTCGGATTCAACAATCATTTCGGGATAGGCTATGGATAGCATATTGCAGGTAGAAGAATTATTCTTGGGATACAAAGAATCTTGTTTATCTAGATAATCTTGATAACATATGAGTTGATCATCATCTTCAAAAGGGAAGGGTTGATCCTTACTAGGAAATAGGCCCACACCACATCGGGCGGGCCATGGTTCTACCTCAAAGGGTTCTTTCATACCATTTTGGAAAGGTCCCAAACCTTTCCCTTTATAGCCCAATTTAAGCATTATGGGTTTAGCTTTAATATATTCATTAGCAAAATAGCATCGAGCATATCCATCACAATGCGTCTTGATGTTTCGGGGTATTCTTCCCCAATCATATCCTTTATAAATAAAAGCACAACTCCCGACTTGGTAGATACTTCCCATAGGTTGTGGGAGGCCCAAGGTACGAGGAGAAGGTGGGAAATTACTTAAGATAATGGAATCTTGCATAGGGCAGTGTTGATCTCTTCTGATATAAGAATTTTAGATAAATCAGGTAAGAGTTCATCAGTGAGAGCATAAGAGGTAGAAGGATCATTCCCTATATCTTTAGATGTGGAAGGTATGATAGATGTAGATAATGTGGAGGTGTTAATAAATGGGTCTATAGGTTTTGAAATTATAGGGATGGAACATGAAGGATTGGTTGTGGATTTAAGATCTTTTTGAGGTTCTAGTGTGGTTTGTTTAGAAGATTGTTGAGCTATATATGAGGGTGAAATTAATGGAGGAGAAATAGATGAAGTTATGGGTGTGTGTTTCACACGTTTAGATGAAAAATAAGAATTAGGATGTGTGGATGACAGAGCAGGGAAAAATTGAACTCCAACAGGTTCTGCCAAAGCACACATATCAAAGGGTCTAGGATCACCATGGATAGTGACCAACTGATTTTTAAATTCGAATTTAACACATTGGTGTAAAGTTGATGGGACAGCCCACATTGCATTGATCCAAGGATGACCCAAGAGTATATTGTATGATGCGGGGCAATGTACAATAAACACGGTCGTGTCTAAGGTTCTCGGACCAACTTGCAATGGGATGGTGATAACTCCACATGTTTCTTGTGTTTCGTCATTGAAAGCTTTTATGATCATGTCAGTTTTCTTCATTTCATCACTTCTAAACCCAAATCTTTGGTAGAAGTCAAAAGTGCAAATGTTTAGAGATGAACCATTATCAATCAAGACTCGTTTAACAGCTACATCTCCAATTAGGGCAGTAATATATAAGGGGTTATCCTTATGTAAACTATGTTGTGGGATATCTTTATCTCGAAAGTCAATACAATCGACTTCTCGAGTGATGATAGTATTGGACATGGCTTCAGGTTGAATATTTTGAGGTACCATCATTTGGCTTAATGTGAGCATTAACTCATCCCTATGGGTAGGAGAAGATCTTAACAAGTCCAACAGGGAAATTCTGGCTATAGTATTGGATAATTGTTCATTAATATTGTAAGGAGGCTTAGGTTGAACATTAGACATATGATTCCCTTTATTGGGATTTTTCAAAATAAATGGAGCTGATCCATCGTTCCGAGTTTGATCCTGTTGAGAATTGTGAGCACTGTTGTCCGGTAACAACTCCGATGGTACCTACAATGTTATATTGAAGACGCTTGAATTGGTCTCGGTCTAGCGTTTATGGCTTGTTCATTAGGAAGGAACTGATTAGAAGAGGGTCGAGTAGTAACTCTTCTAGGAAATGGTTCTTCCGGAACCATAGCATCTGTGATAGGTTGAATCGGATCTGATTCATTTTCAGAACTATTCGATTGGTTTGAGGTGATGTCTATTTCACTTTCATTATCCGATTCTACATCACTAGGATCCGGTGTTTGAGTATTATATAGGGGTCTGGACGTAACCATGGAGAAAGTTGTGCCAAATATTTGAGGATCCTGAACAGGTAATTGTCCGCTAATAGTCCCTACATATCGGGTAGGAGGGGGAACATTATGATGTTCAATTTGATTGGCCACCTCTTTACCATGTTTTGGTAAAGGATGTTGAAATATATCTAATGATTGATTAGCATTTTGATTCTGATTTTGGGGAATGTTCTTTTGAGCATTATTAGGAGGATTTTGTTTAGGTTGAAAGGCTTGCACCTCCATTTCATTATTATCAATCAAGTCTTGTATTTTATGTTTCAATATTTTACAAGAGTTGGTAGAGTGTCCAGGTCCTCTATGAAAATCACAATGTAAATCAGCTCCGTATCCGGGTATAGTTGGATCAGGTTCCCGGATAGCTGGTAATTGAATCAAACCTCTTTCGAGTAATTGGGGTAGAATAGTTGATAATGGTTGATTCAATCTAGTAAACTCTCGAGGTGGTTTATCAGGAGGTTTTAATATAAACTTCTCCATTGTTTTCGTAGTATTAACATTAGCAATGTTTCTACTATCAGTGACTCCGTCACCTACAACTTGTTTGTTTTTATATTGATTTCTGGATGTTTTCTCATCATCTTTCTTTTTGAGCTGACCTCTTCTAATGAGAGCATCTTCCACCCTTCGAGCTAAGTCTATAGCTTGATCGAAGGTGGTCAAGGTAGCAGTTGATAATTCATAGGATAGTTGTTCTTGCAAATTATTAATAAAAATGTCCAACATTTCCCTATAAGGTAGCACAAAGTGCAGTTTTCCTATCAACTGCCTCCATCTAGCTAAGAAATCAGCAAAACATTCATCTTTGTCTTGTTTTAAGTTGTATAAATCTTTAATGGTCACGTGTCTCTCGATGTAGGCACTAAATTGATGGACAAAAGATTCAGTTGTTTCTTCAAAATTCCTCAAAGAATGAGTGGGCAATTGATAGTACCACTCTAATGCCATTCCTCCTAAACTTTTTGGGAACATTTTTAGTAATAGCAAGTCATCATGTGATATATCATGACATGCTATCCTAAACATGCGAAGATGCTCTATGGGATCTTCGGTTCCTTTATATATAGGCAGGACGGGCATGGGAAAGTGCTTAGGGTATGGTTGTGCTACAACTATGGGATCCAAAGGCTGACTACACATCTCTCGATAATTGTACGAGGGACGGTAGGGATCTATCTGGTCCATGCGGGAAGCTAACTATTTCACCATGGCTTCCAGATTATTGGTTTGCCCACCATATTGGTTCGGTAGGGCATTAATATGGGATTTGTGAGCATATGATGGAGGGACATGAAGATTAGATGCTATATTGCTATTGTGTAAATTGTTGGTAGGAAGGGTGTTATGAAGAAGTTTTGAAGTTGTATTATGTTGTATCCCAGATTGTTGAAAATTGGTGTTTGGCTTCATTTTAGGTTTTTGTCGATTTGAAGCATATTGATCAATAGTTTGGCGAAATAAAGCGGTGAATGAAGGTCTCTTTTGTGTGGGAATGATTTTAGGCTCAATAACAGGTTCCTTAGGGGGTTGGGTAACCTGTTGTTTTTGCATGTTCTGAATCATAGTGACCATATCTATATTGGATGGTCCAACTTTATCACTTTCTTGATCAACAAAGGACAAGGGATTAGTGTGTATGTTAAACATATCTTCCATGGCTGCTTGAGTGTCACTAATTTGTCCTCTATCAATACGAACTGCCATATTAAGAGCACCAATATTATTATTGAAAAATTTCCAGAAATGATCTAAGTTATCAAAAGTAACAGTTTCGTCTGGAGCCATTCTAGGGGATGAGGATCCTTCCTCTTTAACATTTTCTTCTTGTTCATCTACAACCAGCTCATCTTCTGGCTGTTCTAGAGTTTCTCCTTCTGGAATTGGATCCTCAGGAAGGGCATTTGATTTTTTTGTTTTCTTTCCTAACCAATCTTCTTCTTCTTCTTCTTCAGTTTGTTTACCATTCCTAAGTCTAGTCATTGTGCTTAAATTTAGATTTCAGCAAATATATATATACTTTTTTTTTTTTTAATATTAATATATATATATATATATATATATATATATGCAACAAGCTTAAGAGGTATATATTTTAATTATATACCTACTATAGTATTTAAAATAAAATGTTTTGGTTTTGTTATGTTTTTGGTTTTTCTTGTTTTTTTTTTGTTTTTATAACAATATTATAAAGATAACAAACAACACACTAAATGCAAGAAATAATAATAATGAAAGCAATGATCTAGTTTTCTATAAACAATTTATAAATATCATTAACGGGCTCAAGTTCTTCAGGAGTCATGAAATGTTCTTCTTCAAATTGAAAATTTTCTTTCAAGAATTTGACAAAAAGTGCTATAGTGATATTATCTGTCTCAGACTATGGTTGGTAGAAATAAAGTTCGTGGCAATACTCTCGATATAACACAGCTCTAGGAACTCTCCTCCACCTTTCCCTATCCGTAAGAACGACCTCTTGGTCTTCTACACGACCTAGGAATTGGTGTATAACAGTTGCGTTCTCGAGGTATTCCTCGAAGGTGAACAATTCTGAAGACACAAGAGCTCTCCTATAAGCTAACCACCTATGGCAAGCTCTCTGAAGTTCATGATAAAAAATGAGTTGATGAGGATCCAGGATTCTATCTAGGGCAAACCTCTTAATTTGCCTAAGTTCGGTTGATCTAGATGAAATAATACCCAATCTCCTATTAAGTTCATCCCACAAAGGTGGAACTCTATATGTTTGAGATAGTCTAAGCAAAGAATTAAACTCTATGGCTATTATTTGATTTTCAACATTTATAGTGACAACTAGTCTTTTCTTAGGAGCTACCATCTAAACATGATATGCAACTTAACGATTTTAAATGCATCTATGTTTTTTTTTTTTTTTCAAAAGGTTTTAGTTTCACGTCGGGTTCACCAAAATGTATCGCTCCAAATTTTTTGCACCCTTACCTTTAGGCTATAGGATCCGTGCCCGGAAGGGGGATGGGAGAAGGATGGGACAATACCTCGGACTGAGAGGCCCTTTGAAGGTCCCGCCTCTCGGGGGAGGTGTATTAGGGTGATTTTTGACGGATGGTGGGTTCACCAGGAAACTTTTGAGTGGCAGTCTCCATGCCTAGGTTGGGAATGTGTTTGATGTGTTCAGTTTTAGCTTTAATCATTCAAATCCTAGGTTTGGCCAAATGAATCTAAACTGTTCTATATGAAATGCAGATTTAAATGAATACAAAAAATAGAATTAAACAGAAAATACAGAGAACAAGCTAAGTGAGAAAAACCATACCTAATTTCAGATGTACGATGGAGGTTCTAATTTTTGAAGCAGTCCAGATCACCTCTGATCTGACAGGATCATCTAAAATCAGACAGGATCGTCTGAGATCTGACGAATTCATCAGAGACCTGCAATCAGAGAAGTAGACACAGAATACAGAAAATGCAGCTATGTTGATAAAGGAAAATGATGTGAAATGATAATAATGATGTTAATAAGATAATCCCAAATAGAAATGCAAGTAAATTATCATGCTTTAATAGCTAATCATGATTTTATTATGTATTTAAGCTATATGGGTGAACTCCAAGATGCAGAATAACAGGAAATAATAATAAAACTAACTAGATGCAGAATAGAATAGCAGAAAGGTATAGGAAAAGTGCAAACTCTGGGCACTGATTGCCCCCAATGTTGACTGCAGTCAAAATCGTCTCGAATTGGGGCGTGATCATCCGAGATTGTACAAGATCGTCTGCGACGATCTGAGCTTGCTCCGACTGAAAAACAATGAAGTTCCTGCAAACAAACTGGGAAAAATACGAAGGCAAATGGTGATTTAAGATGGTCTAATGCAAATAGAACTCGTGTTACAGGAAATTTCAGCCGGGGGAATGTCAAGGGGAGGGCCTAAGATTAAATAGGCATAGGAAGGAGGTTGGGAGGTTGGAGATCATCCCAATTTGGGAGATCTCCAATGGGGGAGGTCTCTAACCGTGCAGACACGCTTTTGCCCAGGTTAGAGACGCCGTTGAAACAGAAGCTAATTATGAAAAATCAGTTTTGGGACGAAATCGTCTGGACGTTCTTCTCCAGACGAATTCGTCCGATCTGAGGTGATATCATCTGATCGGCGACGATATCGTCCAACGGTCAAAACAAATCCTAAAAATGGCATGAGAAATGAGGAAAGGTAGTTAAAAGGCGGTTGACAGGTGGTTTGGGGTTGAAATTTGAATTTGAATTATTACTAAAGTAATTTTAATTATTTGCTAAGGTTTACTGCACCAATTTTAGGGTGCTACACATGGCTCTTTGGAATATGACCCCTACGTTCATCAATCCAAAAGGTATTCTAAGATACCCAAATCTCCCCTAGGGAGTAGTAAAGGTCATCTTATGCCTATCTTCAGGGTCAACCTAGATTTGGTTATAGCCTGAGAATCCATCTAGTAGAGACATTCTGGATGATCCTGCAATAGCCTACAACAATTGTTCCATTTTTGGTAATGGATAATTGTCTTTCAAGGAGCTTTCATTTAAATGTATAAAGTATACACATAGTCTGATATCTCCATTTTTCTTCCTTACTGGCACCTAATTGGCTATCCAAGTCAAAAATCTAACTTTCCTGATTATCTTGGCATCCAGTAGCTTCTAGATTTCCTTTTGCATTATAGGGTGCAGTGTTGGATTAAAATTTCTCTATTTTTCTCTAAATTGCTTGGTACTATATTTGAGTGGGATGATATGCTTTATTACTCAGTGTTAAAGGTTATGAGGTCTTCATAACTCCAAGAAAAGACATCCTTATGCTTCTTTAGATATTTTATGTAGTCTCTTTTCTTTTTTTGACATTGATTTCTTAACTTTAACCATTTTGGGCTCTCGCTTAGTGCTAATATTGATCTCCTCTATTTCCAATTCTTGCAAGGCTAGTTTATGGTCTTTATCAAAGTCATCAAACAAGATTTCTAATGAAATTAGTCCTTTGGGAAGTTTTTTAGTATTTAATTGTATCACCTCCATAGGCTCTTTGATTACTTTCTTCATTTTCTCTTCATCTTCTTTGTCACATATAATATCTGCATATTGATTATGTAGTGTCATGAAGTCCTTTATATCTGTCATATTAGAAAACTTGCAGATAGACTATGTTGTTTGGGACAGATGGATGATAAATGGAAATATTAGAGAATCTATCTTGGTATTCAGTATATATCTATGGACTATTTGAACTTAAGGTATTTATGGCTAATAGATTGACTATCTGATTTTGTTTTCTAGGAACGTATGTGATGTTGAAAGCTAGGAATTTATTAATTTCTACTTGAACAACCTATTTGTACTACTTTAGCCTAGGATGCTTAGCCTTATATTTGCCTTTAATCTACTATATTATTAACTCAACATCACCATATACCTTCAGATAATTAATCCCTAGTTATTTTGCCTTTCTTAACCCTAACAACAGGGCTTCATATTCTATAACATTGTTTGTACAAGATAAGTGTAGCTTGTAAGGTATGCCCAGATAGTTTTCATTAATGTCAGTCAGATTGACCCCAGCTCCTACTTTAGTATATGACTTAGCTCTATCAAATGTTAGGGTCCACATTTATGAAGTTAGTATCCTTGTAGATTCAACATTAAATTTTGTAGCTATCTGTGGATCCATGTCTACTATTTTAGGTACTTCAGCTAAGAATGAGAAATGCCAAATGGAATAGACTCCTATATTTTTTTATTTAAAAGACTTAACTAGGTTGATAGTGATATTATCATAATTTTTAAGCTCAACATAATATCTATTAAATGGTTGTCATCTAAGGGTCACTTGCTCTTTATATGTCATGGGAATCATAGCATAGGACCAATCTAAATGAATGAATCCTCCTAATTGTTCAGCCCAATGTCTTGACAATTTTAATAAAAAAAGGATCTACGTCAACCACAATTATTTCCATGACTATGCTATTTTTTGGATATTGATCTAAATAAAAAAATAGTCCCGTAATGATTCCTACATAAGGGATCTACCTACTATTTATAACAAATATTGGGGGGGAGTCATTGGTGCATATTAGACCTAACTGGTCTGCCACTTGTTTAGGCATGATATTATGTGATGATCCACTATCTAACATACAATTATAAATTACATATTGTTCCCCTAAGTCTATGTTATATCTCAAATATGTATAAAAGGGTATGACTACAGATGGATTTCTAGGAGTAGGCTTGGTATTTTTAACTGTCGAGAAATTGCATATGTGGTTATTAGATGGCTCGACCAAACCAAAGGCTTAACACACCTAATCCCTATATTTTGGTATAGTCATTAATTCTCCAAAGGTAATGTTGATCTTTTGTTTAGCCAGTTCTTGGCCTGCATCAAATTCGGCCTTCTTAATTTTAGCATTTTTTTTAGAATTTGACTATTTTTGTGCTTCATTTCTTACTTCATTTTTAGGGGCTACCTACTGGTTACTATTATTATTTTTCTTTTTGGCTCTATCTCTGCTTTGAGTCTACATAGCCGAGTCAACCTTATCAGACTTATTTACCTTGTTTGACATTGTTCTACCTCTTATATTAATAGCATGCATTATTTCTAAGGCTTCAATTTATCCAGCTATTGGAGTAACTTTACCTTGTTTCATTATTTCATATCTATTTTCTTGAGGTATTTTTAGAATTTCCACATTCTCAAGGACCATAGTCCTAGATTCTTTTTTTTTATTTGGGTAACTCATATATTTTCTTTTCAAATTTTATTTCTCTTTCTTCATCCTCCTTAGTCCAACATGCATTTATTCTTATCTCCTCATATGATTCCTCTCCTACGTTTTCATTGGGATGTGCATTTAAATAGATACAACATGTAGTCGAGTTGTGTGGGGCATCACATTCACTATAATAGTATGGGAAATCATGAATTGTGTTTGTAGTGGCCATGGGATTGGGGACTGAATCCATGTCTTTTGGCCCTTCTCTCATTTTCCAACCATTGTTTGCATTTTTTCTCCCTTCTCCATTGTTTCTTGCCCAAATTCTATTAAAATTTCTTTGAAATTGGAATTTGTTATCAGACTACACTTGGACTGGTTGTTCATCATTTACATATTTGTCCCTTTCAATTCTAGATAGCCTATTATTTATTGTGTTAAACATTTCAATAAATTGTCTAGACAGTCTTTGTAAGGGATCTACCTTAGTATTTTTTAACATTGAGAATCCAAATTTTTTAGGTTTCCTCTCCACTTGGTAGGAGCTTGTATCAGATGTGTAGGGATTCATTTTTTTCTAACATATTTCTCTATATTTATATGGCTTGCTCCATGCAGTCATCAATAGTGTTGGCTCTATGTTGTCTTAGCTCATAACTGAATTCTCTAAAAAATATATTCTTATAAAAACATATAGCCTGATGATCAGTGGATATCAGGGTTGTAGGGATTTTGTTTCTAATATTGAAAAATCATCTATTAAAATCCTCTACTAACTCATTTTCCTTCTTCTTTACTGTTGCAAGCTCTATTAACAAAGGTTGTTCATTCTTTCTTTCTCCATACTTTCTTAAGAATATTCCTTTCATGGTCTGGATCAGGGATTTGGTCAATTGAAAGAGAATTAAACCAGTCTCTTGCATCATTTTCTAAGGTTTGCAAGAATATTTTGAGAACTACATCCTTATGTTAAACCTCTAGGTTATATAATACATATAGAAAACTTTTGATATGATATTATTCTGTAACAGTTGGGTTGTCATGGAATTTGGGCAAGTACTTATGATCTTTGGCTGACAAAGGGTGTAAATCATAGGGTAAATAGAATGGTCTGTATCTATTAGTCCTCCACACTTGTAGGTTCTAATTTGGTTGTGCCATGGGGATGATAGTGACACTAATGATATGGATGCTAATCACAAAATTTATGTTGGGTACAGGCTTCTTAATAGACTTGTTACCAACAGAGTATGTCCTACTTTGATAAACAATTTTTTTAAGAATTGGGACTTTATGTGTATGGGTAAATACCTGTGGTTCTTCAAATTTTGGGAAAATATATTTGTCGTTGTGTCTGGTGTGCACTAGTTCAAATTCTCCTTCTTCTTATTTTGGGTTCATTCATAGTATCCAGCACTTGGGTGCAATAGAATCTCACTCAGGCCAAGATTGCTCGACTTTTAAATTTTCTCAATCTCTTAGATATGCACAGAGCTAACCATGGAACCAAAAACTATGATTTTGATGGGTAAAAACTTATTGTAGGGGAGGTAGACTATGGAAACACAAACAATAACAATCTATCCCTGAAAACAATGTTAAAAACTATTGGTGTAAGTTGGTAGGTAAAAGCACAAAAATTATCATTGGGAAACAAACTTGGAAAAATGATGTGTAAATAACATCAAAGGTTTGATCCCCAAAAACATTGCCAAAAATTATCACATTGGTGGATTAGAAATTTTTCGTATGGGGATAGGGTATTCAAAATGTAAAAATAAAGAAAATTCATCCTTGAAAACGATTCCAGAAACTAGTGGCTTTGAGTGGACAGGCTAGAATGTAAAAAATATCGTATGGAGATAGGACATGAAAGATATACATATAACTATAAAAGGCTCTCCCCCGCAATGGCACCAAAAAATATTGTGGAAAATTTTTATATCCTTAAAATGTTGGCTATCACGCTAACAAAACTTCCTAATCACAACAATATGTGAGTTATGGTGGACTCATCGTTTCATCATGGGATAGCTTGAAAGCTAAAAAGGCTAGGTCTGGACACCCCAATATGAGCTTCTATGATAAAGATTATGAAAATAGCTCAACCAGATTTATTTATATAGATAGTAATATATCGATGACCAAGCACAACTTAAGAGTATTTCACTAGCAAGGGTAGACCAGTGCCTCCTCCATTGGGTTATCATAGTAATTTCAATCATTCACATGGCATATAGAAGAGAAATAAAGAAAAACTGATGAACCTATATTTATTTGAATGTCATAATAAACACAAATCCTTTAATCAGTGAAGAAGCATTGTCTACACATTCAAATAATGCAAGATGCAGACAAGTTACATACACATTGTACAACAAATTATACCAGAAAGCAAAAACCAGATATTATGTATTATATTCAATTTGGAATGTTACAATAGCAAGGCCTGGCAGATTACTCAGGTCATTCACTGAACATAATACATAGAATCAACCCATAATAGGGGATTAACATCTACTATCCTAATCATAGAGACATGTAGACTTTGGCTCTTCAAATGACTCCTAGAAATGATCTCATATAGTCTGCTTAGCTTTCAGCAAAAACCTACACAAAGAGGGAGGAAATAAGAGAATGACAAACATAAAGACACAAAGGGGATACGACAACCTAGTATTATCACTCAAAAATACCTCTCACAATCTTCTTGAATTATTGCTTTATGATAAATCCTGACTGCTTCCATTCCTTTTATAACTGGGCTATTCAAAATTATTTACAAATGCTTGGTGTAGAGGCTGCCACTTGGAACATTTTCATGGTCAGGTGTCATTTTGACTCCCTGAGTTTGTTAAAACAAGATTAGTTGATGCCAAATATTAAGACATTTTTTAGGTTGCTTATTTGTCTAAGGATGCTATGTCTGGTATTAGGAATTATCTATTTGACTTTTTATTTGAAGGGGGCTCTTAATAGTGGCAGGCCAGGCATTTGAATATTTTGCTTAATTCATGCAAAAAGATAATATTAATTTTAATTCTTATTATCCTAGTCATATAACTTCTCATATTTAGGTATTCTTTGAATAGGAATAACATAGATATATTTTTAGGATGAAACAGAGGGGAACCCAAAATGACAATGAAGGCAAAAAAGAAAAAATATGATGAATAAGATAAGATGGAACAAAGTGGGTGAAATGTGTACATGAAATGGTGGTGGTTGGATGTGGAAGGTACATATAATTTGTGAGGAAGACCTATAAGGAGGGGGTGAAGGGGAAATTAAAGAAATACAAAATGGAAAATGAGATCTAGAAGTGTGTAGATTGATAGGAGTGACTATGATGACACACTTCCATAACTACATTCCGTCGGGGTGATCCCTCTGTAACTACATTCCATCGAGGTGTTGTTATACATTTGAAGCATAGAAACTAATATTATTTTAGAACTTTATTTTTCTTACTGTGTCTCCTATGTATTTTACACAAGAAATTTTAGCATTGCTCATAGTATTTCATGTTTATTATTTTTTGCACACTCTAGCCTGTCTTTACTATTGACTTTTTTGTCATGTCTACCTTATTTATTTAAATCCATGTAGAGATAGTCTCCTTTGTCAAATGGTGATAGCAACATCATTCTTTTAATATCCAAGTAGATTCATATTTCTTGATTCTGGATCGAATTCATCCTTTGAGTTGCTTGTTTCATCATTTTCTTTTCTTGGTGCAGTTCAGGGGACTTGAGCTTGTGTGAAAGATTTTTTCATGTGGCTCAGTGATATCTACTTCAGTTACATTTCCAATATGTTCAGTTTTCATGACTTCCTTATGAGTGGTCTAATGTGGATGGAACTACATTACTACTTTGAGTCCTTGTACTTTTTTGTAGCCATAATTTTGAAACTTACCATGAATGATCTTTTTGATTTTCATCTACTTCAAAGAGATATGTTCGCTTGGGACATCTTCTGGTTTTTTTGCTTTTGGTTCATGAGTAATTTGGTATTCCATACTATCTATAAATATTTGAATAGTGAGCCCCACATCTTCCCATGTAGAGCCTGCTTCGTCAATCTTGCCCAACATGATCTAGGACCATTGATGTTTCTTTCTCTCTTCACCTCGGTCTATCACTGATTGAATGAGCGATGAGCGATCTTCAAGGGCGACATGAATAGGAGAGGATGCACTATCAATGATGGCTGATGCTGTCACTGATTGAATCAATGATGTTTTTTTTGAAGTAACAATGACCAAACTAATTTTCTAATGGGTTAGAAGCTTCACTGATAGGATCGGTGAATATGTTTTAGGTTGGTGATAATCGCTTTTCTACTTAAAGTTTTTTTCTATTGAAAAGAACTATCATTGATGGGGTAGAATTTGGATCGATGATGAGGAAGTTGATGAGTGACAATGACTTGCCTATACCCAGTCCTATCATCGATAGATATTATGGTCATAGATTATATCAGCGATAGTGCTTCATTAGTAATTTCTAAAACAACTCTATTTGACCAACTTATATCGAGAGGGGGACCTTCTAGGCTAACATTAAAAATACCCTTGTATGAATTTCTTCAATGAGGGAGAGTGATCGTTGATCAATGAGATTTTGGATCGATGATATGAGTTTTGAAAGGTGATGATCAGATTTCCACTTTGTATTTTCTTCAATTTGGTCACTAATGAGGGATAGCCATCGGTGATAGCTTTGATGATGAAAGGCTTGTAAGAGTGATAGAGTCTCAAGCCAAGGCACTATCATTGATGCCCAACCTTGGTCACTGATTGAATTGACAACAAAGTTCTTTGGAGGGTGATGAAGCTAGACACGCTTAAGTCTTATCGATGATGGCTTCGAATAGTCGAGAATCATATCGACGATAGGGTTTAGGAAGGGTGACAAAGGATTTTAAGGATTTTTGGACTTAGTGGATGACTAAGGAAGACCTTAGGTGGATTTTATTATGAATAAGGTAGACTTAGACAATTTTACTCTGATCTATCTTGGGAAAACCTTACAAACTTAAAATTTACCTTTGATCTTAACTAGGGGTCGAACTCTTTAATTAGTGGTCTAAAGGGTTATGAAATGAATGCATGGACTAAAATGTGGTAATTTATGTTGAGTGAAATGAAGAGTCTGAAATGCCTTAGTGGAATGAAGATGTGGTACTCTAACTAATTATTAGGTGGATAAGATAAACCTATGGTGAACACAAAGTGAATTATAATATCCCTTACATATACCCCCCTTTTTAATATTATGAAGGCTTTATTTTTGCTTTGTCTTCAAATTCTCATCCTAAAATCACCTAGACATCAAGACCTTGTTGAAACTTAGGGTATTACTTAAGTTGGGATTGAATCCCAACAATTATTTTTCCAAGGTGACATAAGGGTTGAAACACATCTTCTCTTCTTTGTTCTAAAACTTAATTACTTGAACTCTCTTCCTTGGCCATGTCTGAACCACCCTACCTTACTAGGAATATTATGTAGTAAAAGGTATAAAATCCTAATATCCTATCAAGCTTTCTAATAAGCAAAAGGAAATTGAAAACCCTATTTATTAGTGGGAAGAGGATGATGAAATTCCTTCCTCTAGTGACCTTTTCCCTATTCACAATGAAAAGGGGGAACTAGTTTTTAGGTCTGTGGACCATTTAGCCACCTTCCTCTGAGGAAATAGAGAGGCAATACAAAAGGTCCTTAGAGCTAAAGAAGATCCCTTAACCACCTCAATAGTGAAATAATTCCTTCTTGATATTCCAACACAGTCTAAATCTAACCCTCTAAGCTCTCAAAGGGACCCTTCACTTGCATCCTTGTACTTATATGCCAATACATATAACCTAAATAGAATGAGGTCCAATCCCCCCATAATCACAACAACCATAGAGGGTAGGTCCCCTATCATCCCATTGTCTTCTAGGAATTAGGGGTCTCTACCTCTCAATATAGAACCATTCAAATTAAATAATCTCATTTCTTAAACTTCTAGTGTTCCAAGATGTTCAAAATGTGCATGTCTTTGCTAGTATGCCTAACACATCAAATCTTATGACTTATAATCCTTTTATCAACATACCTTCATAAAATTTTTAACCTACTATTTCTTCCACTAACCCTTTTATTCTTAACAATTCTACACCTAACAACATGGTTATTCATTTTGGATCAACCCATCCAACCTCTCAATATTATCCCCTAATTATTTTAAAACTATACTTTATTTTACCACCAATCCCTTATCCTAGATTTTAGGATCTAAATTCTAAGTTAGAACATCTTGTAAACCAGACTCTATCCAAGGAGGCACAACTAAAAGGTATTCTTATAAATATTGTTATAACCAACCTTTATACCCTACCTTAATCAAAAAACCCTATCCCTTAGGCTTTGTACTACCTAAGTTTTAAATGTATAAATAAGAAGGTGATCCAATAGAATACCTTCAAATATTTTGATCTACATGTCATGAAATCACCTATGATAACATATTGTTGCTAAAGCTTTTCCCTACAAGCCTTGGTGGTGAGGCTTTAGAATGGTTATACTAATTTCCTCATCACTAAGTCAAGAGTTTTTGTAATTTTTTAGAAATAGTCATCCAACATTTCATTAGCTAAACTACAAAAAAATGCATAGTTGATTAACTATATAAACTAAAACAAGGCAAGAATGTGCCCCTTGATGAGTTCTTACCCTAATGGTAGCCATTGGTCAAAAAACTTTCTTTTTCTCTACCACCTAGAGATATTTTGCATATTTTTGTATGCAACCTCCAAAAACACCTTTAATATCCCCTAGATATTATCCATGTCTCATCCTTTTATGATGTAGTAGATCTTGCTAAGCAAATAGAAATTTCCCTCCAAAGTAGAGGGTAATTAAAAACTAAAAAGGAAGATGAAAAGTAATATTCTTATAAATCTAAAATATAATATAAAAATAAACATGTAGTGGGTGATGGAGTCACTAATTCCCACCATGTTAATAACATTAAAAAAGGTCACGTGGGCACTGTTTCTACCCTACAAAAACTTGTCTTGGTTAAAACCCAAGAGAAACCTCCTAAAAAGTTCACTAGGCTAAATAATTCCTTATTGTCTATCTTATCACAACTCTTGGAAGCAAATATGATAGAGGTACCTCCTATAAGGAAACATGACCTTGAAATATAAAAGCTTCTATGGCTTAAGGTAGATGAACAATGTGGCTACCATCACACAAATGGGCACCATACAAATTAATGTAGAACCCTAAAAAATATTTTGCAAGACCTTATAAATGAATGTCACCTTGAGGTACAAAGTTATAAGCAAGAAACTTGCTTTAACTTTAAAATATTTTAAGACCCTTTGTCTAAGCACAAGAAAAATGTTTCTAACACTGTGTCATATAGGAATGTTCCCTTTCTAGATTAGAATCTAGTAAGGATGATCTATATCAGAGTCATCACTAGGCAATAGGCTAAAGAGAAGGGTCAACCTTTGAAATAATCCTTTGACCCCATTTAGGCTTTGTGTCCTAGGAATGCATCAGCCCTTGAAGATCCACCTTTATTCCTAAAGCCTCAGGATAAAGGCAAAAATACCTTCAACCTCCAACAATAATTGGAGAAAACCCCAACTAATATCTCTATACTTGAGCTTCTAAAAATACTTCCAGGTCATAGAGAAAGTTTGTTCAAACTTCCAAGTGAATAAACTATCAACCAATATGTTAGCCCCATGAATATGGCTAACATGGTGGGGTCACTACCAATAAAACATGCAATAATATTATTTTTTTAATATGATCTTCCCCCTCCCTTGGTGATAGGAGAGTTAACCTTATACATCACATACCATATCGATGAAAAATGTATTAAAAGGGTTCTTATAGATAATGTCTCATATATTAATGTTTATAGCCTTAAGTTCATCTAAAGGATAAGGCTTAATAAATAAGATCTAGAAAATTATGACAATGAAGAGTGAGAAGCTATAGGATGTATAGTCCTTCCAATCAAAGTGTAATAACCCTCCTTAGAAAAACTCTTTATTGATAATGAACTATGTATTGGTGTAAATGTTTAATTGCATAGCTTCATTTTATGATGTCAATATGATTGAATAATTGCATCTTATAATTAAAATATGGTATCATTGACATATTTGTGGTTGCAATACTAGGGAAACTCATTGGTGGGATTATAAGGGTGAACCACCTAACTTGAGAGATATATTGAGAAATTATGGTGATGACTTGCTCATCAACAACTTAGGGTAATAAAATATCCTTCATGTAGATGAATTTATAATTTTCTTGTTTCATGTTCACACCATTGGTCCAAGAAGTTGCTTGTGCAATGAGTCTCCTTAATAGGTTGGTGATAGCATTAGAATATCTTAAAGAATACCACCTACTTAGGGATAAAATAATGGTGTGTAATATTGTTGGTATGAATCTATGTTTGTTCATGGTATGCATAGATTTTATTGGATAAGAGTTATTAAAGTATTAATTAGTTGGTAACATTAATACTTTGGGCTATTAATTAGTTGGTGATATTAATACATGGAAATATTAGTGTCAATGTTAATAAAATGAATTATTAAATTAATTCTTAAGATACTTTTATTATTGCTTTAATTTCCTAATGTTTGGAATAAATTTAAATGGCTTGTAAAATTAAATTTAATTCTTTAATGAGTGTCATGCTTGGGTGGCGCTTTAATAGGCTCAAAGGTGGCATTGTTAAGGTAATGTCTTCTTGTTATTATAAAACATTACCTACACCATCCAAAAAGAGCAACTTAAATTTATTTGAATGAAAGAGGTTGCTTTGGGAAAGATGGGTTTTTTTGTAGGGTTATGCATAAGGGGTTGGACTCGAAATGTACTTGTAAAAAAATGGTGAATCCTAATTGAAATCAAGGTAAATCATGGCGAATCCTAAGCAAATCAAATCAATCATATTCACACCAAAATTTGGGGCATTTGAAGCCCTAAAACGTAAGGTCATATTTGGGGTAAATTTTTACCTATTAAATCACCTTGTAACTTCATAAAACCACCACCACTAGATCAGACTTGAAAAGAGATTTCCAACGAGTACAAATATGCCTATGTTTGGATATATATTATGGTGAATTGACCCTAAGAAAAAATTGGTCCTAAAAATTTTAGGCGAATGGGCCGATGTCGAGGGTCCTCATATTCACCAATTTCCAATTTTGGAAATCCTAATATTCACCCAATTTGTGAATATTTGCCACTATGCATAACCTTGGTTTTTTGGGAAAAGAAGGCACTGGAAGCATGGAAAGGGACAACGTGGCCCTAGAGAGGAGGACGTCGATAGGCTTGGCAAAGATAGTCCATCTAAGTGCAATAATAAATGTTTGATTGTTTTTCTTTTTCTCTGGCATAGTTACATTATTCTTATTATGTTGCTTTGACTCTTGTTTGGTTTTTTATTTGTGATGCTAAGCCTATGTTGCTCTCAAGCTTTCCTAAGGCTTTGTAGTAGGTGACCTCCTAGAATTTTGTGTTGCCATTCCTTTCATGATGGATATGACTCTTTTATACCTTGTTGTTCTATGCATGCTTGGATTTAATGAGTTGTGGTTGTGTCATGTTGCTCCATTTTTTACCGAGAACCCTTCTAATTGGGTCTAAGCATTCCATCTAGGGGTCTATGAAACTAGTTTGTTGCATCCTTTTCCTTGATGTTTGATTGGAGATATCCCTTTTTATTTGAACACCAATCTTGTTATTTTCATAATTTGGAGAAAATGTATTATCTCTAGCTTGTTTTCATCTTCTTCCTATGATTGGAGATGATCCTCTTGTTTTAGGTTAAAAATGCACCCTAGTTGAAGTCGCCTTCAACTCATGTTCATTATAAGGAAAATCTTGTTAGATTTTTTAATAGTGAATAACTCTTTAGCTTTATAAAATTTAAGTTTTATTTAAATGAAATCATTTGGATTATAGAAGTTATAGCTATAGAGAAAATATTGATGGATGTTAACTTTGAAATCATTTGGATTATAAAAGTTAAAGCTATAGAGAAAATATTGATGGATATTAACTTTAAAATCTAAAGTTGATAAATTCTAGAAGAGAACTCTTTTGGTTTTGTGCTTTATTTATAAGAAAATATTCTTTGTAAGTGATGGTTTTTGCTTTTAAGAAAAAATAGTTGGATCTTGGTTTTGAAAGAGAAACTATTATAATGATTCTTGATATTTATATAGGTTAAGGGATCATTATAAAGAGAAGTATGGGATTCTCTTTATAAATTGGTTTGTTTAATATTGGTTTTGAAAGAGAAACTATTATAATGATTCCTAAGACTTATGTAGGTTAAGGGATCATTATAAAGAGAAGTATGGGATTCTCTTTTATAAATTGGTTTGTTTGATATTGGTTTAAAAAAAAACTATTTTGGTTCTCGAGACTCTTGTGAGTAAAGGAACCATTATAGAAAGAAAAGTGTGGGAATTCTCTTCTTGTTGGTTTGTTTTTCTTATGCATGGTTGCTTGCATATTATTAAAGGTATGATTAAATTGCATTGTATTTGGAGTTGTTTATATCCCTAAGTCTTCCTCAAGAGACATGGGTAGATTTCCATTTCATGAAGAATATTATAGATTATAGATGGCTTAGATATTCTTGTGGATGTGTCACAACCCTATTTCTTGGTTCCAAAACCCTTATTATTTTTTAAGGCTTATATTTATTTAAGACAAAGGATTACAAACCTTGGATCTCTATATTAATTACACCAATATCTACTACTTACATAATTCCTTTTATGCAAGAGTATTGTTTCAATATCTTAAGCTAGTGATCTCATCGACCACATGAACTAGCTTAATTCTCTTTTAGTTAATCGAAATAAGCGATCTAATCCCTACTCCTCATGCAAGTCCTATGTGAGTGTACTTAGTGTGAAAGGGTGTTTATATTACTCCCTCTCATCTATTGAAGTGTTAGTATTTATATTCTTGAGCTCATTTTAACTCATAATAAATGTCTATCTCATGAATAACTTCTATTTATATTCCTCTATTAAAACCCATGTTTCTTAATTATTTTCTATTCCTAAAGTCTATTATTATTCATAAGAGGTTTAAGATATTATAGTCTATAAAAATATGACACCACTTCCTTAAGAGGTACCATCATTCTATCTTAAAAGTAGACATTCCCATTCAGTAAATACACTCCAAGAGTTTATCCATGTATGAAGCACCACATGTTGCTTCCTTAAATAAGATACAATGCACATATGATGGTACTACCATAAATTTGTTAATAAACTGGACAATTTACACCATATTCCTCTACATAAACAAGTTCTTCCCACAACAAACATAGAGAGTTCTAATAAATAACTCTCTTCGTTGTACTCTAAAGTATTCATCAATCAATTTTTGAGGCACAAGATAGAACATAAAATATCATATTTAAATTTCATCTTACATTAATTACACTTAATATATACGACAACCAGCCTCAAGATATAACCACAAGAGTGATTTAAACCACAAGATACAAATTGATCTCTAATCAAGCTAGAACACTTAACTTCGTTGTAAATCATTAATAACATTTCCATATGAGCTGGAGTGCCACTATGTAACACTCAATGCTCAAGTTTACAATATTATTACAATCCAAACATGATATTATTTTGAGTCTTTTTCAAGAATAACACTTTCCATCTAGAACTCATAACCCAACATAAAGAATATTCAATTCAGTACACATCAGTCCTTGAGTTCCACTTTCATAATGTCTGCATAAATAGGATCTCCATTTACCAGTAAACTTTCCATCAATCCAGCTAGCAAGAATACATCTTTCCTTCTCCATTGCATCTTCACTAACCACTGAGATAAAATTACCTTTCAACAGGGATCAGATATGGCTCCCTTTTATTTATATAAAGTAAATAATTTTACCGGTAGTATAGTTTCAAATGCCATAACAAGCATCCATCCCAGATCACGTCTTTTCATGAATGAATTATATAAATTATCAACATTCCATTTCCAGTAAAAAAAACAAATCATTGACAACATTTTCATTTAAGATAAAATGTTTTCTATCCATTCTACAAATCAATCACAACTACATTGTTCTATTTTGCTACAATAGAAACCAATCAATATATCTAGCTCAAAATCATTCTTTTATTCCTTTCTTCAACTACATGATGTAAAATATCTTTCCTACCCACAAGTAGGCACATATATGACAATAATACCATAAGAACTAATTATGGATTCTTTCATATAAATAAGATAAATCAGGCAATTAAACAACTTTTCTTTTTTCTTGTTATAAGAGCATATCCATCATATCACAGTCATAATTTTGAATACAATAAACATGCATAAGCTTTGTTACCTTTCCTATGGAAATCACATTTCTTATTTATTCTTGGAATCACCAAGTTTACTATTTTTCAATTAGTAAATGAGTACATCCATCCTCTTGTACATGAAACAATAATTCAAAATTTTCAATATTTCATCATACACAACACGCTTTTCTAATATTTTACTTACTACAAGCTTAAGGAGAGAAGACTCAAGCATAGTTTCTTCTACTAACACAGAGAAACATGAAGCAACCAAACATGATGGAATCATCATAAATATTGATTTAACAATGCAATATACATCTAAACTCTTTGGTTCTATTTTTAGATTTTATGTTTCATCTTTCAATAAAATGTAATTAATCCAAGCTAGATTGTTCATCAATAAATCATTATTTCCCTAGTCAAGAGCTAAGTTTTAGTAATTATACTTATGTTCTGGTCTATAGTAAATTGAGTACACACTCATATTTTTATTGAAAACAACATAATAAACCAACGCATCCAGCTTCATTGAGGATAAAACAAAAAGGTTTCAAAACAACATGGTTTCCTTTCCACAATCTTCCGAGATCGCTCTCCTACAATGTTCCTTGGATTTTGTTCCTCGGCTACCATTTTTTTGCTTTCGATCTCTCCTAACATCTTGTTGTGACTATCGCACAACTAGGCCCAAAATTGGGGACCCACCTTTAAATTTTGTATTTTGAGGATTTCGATTGCTTTTGAATGCTTGTTTTAATAGGTCCCTAGGTTCGATGTTTTTTTTTTAAGCTAAAAACTCCTTGCAAAGATGCCTTGGTCTGAGAGACCACGAACAAGGGGTTCTACACCATCAAAGTAACCTAGGGGTCGCACCCGACCCTATCCACACCAACATTATCAATTGGATTTTAGATACCCAATTCAGCTTTTTGGTAGGGTGGAGATTTGAACCTGGGACCTCCCTTGGAGGATTTCCCTCTCCTCTCCAAATCACCTACAACACCTGGGTCCGTAGGTTCGATGTTGTGTAGTGTCCTCTTTCACCATTGTTTTTATTGGAGTCATTGTTTGAGCATTTAGAGTTTCGATTTGGTTTTATAGATTTTGTTTTCTGTTTTGAGTCTTAATGTTAAAAGTTAAGGATGCCTTTTATCTTGGGTTTTAATAAAGCTTTAAAGGTGATTGGTTTTCTAATATATATATAATAATTATATATACATACATATATTATATGTACATATTATGAAACATAAAATAAAAAAATAAAAATAAAAAGTTTTGAAAAAAAAGAATAAATTGTTGCATTTCCATTGTTTTCTTTATACATTAGTGTTCCTTTTATAGTAAGGAGTTTAAAGATAAAAAAGGACAATTAAGGGTATTATAATTACAAAGTGAATCAGTCATAGTCCTGCACAAAGTAATCTAAGGTCACTGAGTATGTTTATAAAGTGGATTCAACTTTATGCGTCAAATATTCATCCGGGTGTTTGTGTACAGGTTAGAAAAATAGGCAATGGAATCTAGGTATGATGCGACAATACCTTGCCATGGTGATGATGTGGCACAATTGACTCAGGTTGGTATGAGATATCATGACTTGGAAACTTGGTTGTAATGCAGATTATGGCTGATGATGGACAACCAAAGATGGATGACGTGGATATCTTGCTAATGGAGACCACAAATGTTGAGGTGGATCCTTCCAGACGCAAATCATAGAGGACCAACAACAAGGAGATTGACCCGACTATGACAGTTAACGTGGATCTCATGGAAGGATAGACGGGTGACACCCGATAACTTGTGATATAGATGATCAGTAGATTTACTAACAATGTAGACATTAGGCTCGATGGGATGACACGGATTGGACTGTGGTAGTGGACTTGGTCGAACTCCATGAGGGACTTCAGACACCTCACTGGCCACATGGATGATAAACCTATGCGGTCATCATCAAGCATCCATTCAGTGGCAACGATGAAGGGTGAATAATGTTATCATGGATTCAAATATGGCCTTGATTATGTGGATATGGAACATAGTTTGATATTGCACGATAACTATAACCAAAGTAATTTGGACAAAGGAGGTTGCCCGAGTATACGTACTATTGAAAAATTTAATGGATGAGCTGAATCACATTGCAAAGGAAGCCAAGAAAGGCTAAATGAAAATGATCAAATGGTTTCCAGAGTTGCAGTGAGACAAAACTAAAGGAAGAGAAAGACAACGACATCGTGAAACTCCTATAGTGAAAAATAAGAGCAAGTGATAAATTTTTGTTTGTGAAGGAAGCTCTAACAAAGTCCACAGAGAGGTGACAAGTGGTGGGCATTACGAATTGGTACCAAACTCAGGAAATGAGTGCAGATGTGGAGAATTGATGCATGACATGGATTCCCATGTTGATAGGTGATGGAAATAGGTATTGGGTATAGTGATATGGATGGTATATGCACAGGTTCACACAAATTTTGGAGCACAACCACACACATGAAATGAACAACGAGCACCTGCGTGAGTTACACTAGATAAGTAATGTGAATTCCACCTATAAATCTAGGGATGCCCCAGGACTTGAATTGGCTTTAATAAAGGGTTGTCTAAGAGGTCAAATGATAATGTTGGTGAGATATCCATGTGGTTTGTAATGGCCTACCCAAATGGAATTAGAATAAAACAAAGGTCTTGTTAAGAATTATCATGATATATGTAAAGGTTGAACAAGGCTTGTGATAAGAATATGACACAAGGATGATGATTTGCCCATTATGGTATAGATTAGCAGATAGTGAAAGAGCAATAGGTTTGTAGGGTAGATATTTCCATTATTTCCATTCAAATTGTAACCCAAATGTTACCAAAAATGATGTTGAATGCTTGTTTGTCACATCGGGCAAACAACTCAGTATCCAAATAGTGTGGACATAAATAATTTATGTGGAGATCAAACTTTGTTGTCCAAGTGGTAGAGCCAAACACATAATGATTAGTTACTAGTCAAAAATTGAGACAGTTTTTTTGACTATATTCTATTATTTTTATATGGGCACAAGCTACCCTGCATGGTGCTTGCATGATTAGTTTTTGTCTTTGTGAGTTCTATTTTGCGTCTTTCTTTTCTGATGGCCATAATATTAGGCTTCCATAGTTTAGTTTGGTTGTATTCGATGGAAGAGTAGGTCTTGGCCCTTTTTGTTGTCAGTTTAAACTTTTAGGGCTTGGCCTTTGTCCAGTTGGTCAGTGGACCCTATTTTGTAAAATGGTTTTGGGTCAACCAGTTAAAACCCGGTGTTAATTATAATTTTCTCTTACTTACCAAAAAAAAAAAATTGAGACACAGTGGACTGCTAGTAAGCTATGGGATAAATGTAGGCACAAGCATGGCCACATCGATAATCAAAAACCAAAACATGGTGAACTACCAACAAGCTATTAGATCAACATAGGTACAAGCATGGCCATGTCAACATCTCCCACTCAACAGAACAATAGACATGGTAGAGGGCTCGACCAATTAGCTCACATATGACTTGCATGCCAAGAATTTTGTAGAACAATGACACATATGAGAAAGTAGATATGATGGGATTCATGTAGAGTTTTATTAAGGGAATGAAATTCATCACCATAGAGAATCACTAGCCTGGATATGGCATATCGAAGCAGCTATAAGACTTAAATGCATGGTGGATTGATGTCGGCAATAGATGACGAGCATAAATGTGGTGGAGTGGTTGAATTCAAATGCCCACATAGCTTGATATCAGTATACATACCGCCACAACTTGATAATAGAGGTGATGAAGTTAGATGTCTTTATTTAATCATGAAGTCTATGTGCAAAGACCTACAAAGTTGGGCTATATGGTAGATAATCAAAAATGTCACCATGTCATATGAATATATAAATATGATGTGGGGAAGTAAATAAGCCAAGAAATAGGTTAAATGATAAAGGTACATAATGAAATACTATTTCTTATTGTAGTGACCCCGAGGAGCAGTGCACCATCCACTACTCTATTCGTAATTATTATTTGATCTATTTATACTTAATCATGCATTCAATGAAAGATGTGAAAGTAGATACAACCGAAATACGAATAAATGAATGAGTAATGCTTTTTATTGATATTTCCAAGATTTGGTTACATATGAATCCCTCTAAGGGATACCCTTCATTTGATACATGATTTTACACAAAGTAGGGTAGCAGATGTATAATATTCCCTTGCAAGGGGTGATGCACTTTTGTAGGCTTCCCGATGATGCACATGAAACTGTATGAGGGCTTACAGATGCCTCCTTCTCTAGGTCTAGTTCCTAGAGGGATCCTTGTTCTTTCGTATGTTGTGGATCTGTCCAATGAACCTGTAGCCCTGTAAGCATAAAAACAATAGCAAACACTCAGATGTTCGATATTGCCTTCCTAAATGAGGTTGTTAGGAATAATCCTAATGATAAATAGAAATATGATCAATGACAATAGAAACTAATGCTATGAATGCAAGTAAATGAAATAAATCAGATCTATGCTAATGACATGAAAACATAGAAATAAGCTAGAATAAAGAAAACTAATACCTAAAATCCTAGACTAGGTTTCATGGGCCACTATCTGAGACAATGGCCACTAAGATGAAATCCTGTCTCTATTGACTCCAAGGCTATGGATCTAAGCTTACTTCGAATGTTGAAATGATTTCGTTTATGTGCATGTGTTGAATATCCTATAGATGATCACCTCTTAGTCGGCTAGCACTTCGTTGCTCCTCAAGGGTGCTTCGATTTGCTCTCCAATCTGATAGGGCATTGCTATAAAAATATTCTCCAAGAGAAGCTCTCCAAGTCTCCAAAAGCTCTCCTTGTTTGTATCTTTGCAAAAGTCCCCCTTTTGGTGCTCTTAGGTTTGCACCTTATAAAGTGTTTGAAGCCCTAGGTCAATGTCCAAACCCTAGGACTGAATCCTGCATGCAATTGGATGTTAGCATGAGAAGTTTTGTCTTTTTTTGTGCTTGAAGGCTAGTTAAACTGGTGTCTAAATCTGGACTTGAGTCTCTCATGTAGACTGGCTATGAGGAGGAATGTAAAGTTATCCCCGCTCGGCTTTATTGCATGTAAACTACCACTTCTGCCCAATATTAGGCTAGTTTTATGGCGAGTTGCTATTTAGGGCTTAGCCACCTTTATCTCTAGCAGCTAGGGCTGGCCGCTCTAAGCTTCAGCGACCAAGATCTAGTTGCTCTGGTTCATAGAGGCCAGGCTTGGATGGGCTAAGACTACCCCGTATGAGTGGTGAAAACCACTTTTGCACTTGGAAGGTCCCAAGGTTTAGTCACATGGTCTATGAATGTGCCCATATGAGTAGTTCTCCTAAACATGACATGTTTTAGGTGTCTATAGATGCCCCTTTTTGTGATGTTTTGTGTGGGAAAAACACAACGTGGAGCAAAAATGTAGACTTCTATGTTTGATTGTAGGGTGTATGATGATCATTGATCTGATCAATATTGGATGCCCCAGTCACGCAAGATGGTGCACATCCTATGACCAAAGGCATTAAGGTGCCATTGGAGCCTTTTGTGATTTGACCAAAGGTATTTAGGTACCTTTGGAGCCTTTTGTGAAGTGACCAAAGGTATTAAGGTACCTTTGGAGCCTTTTGTGAAGTGACCAAAGGTATTAAGGTACCTTTGGAGCCTTTTGTGAAGTGACCAAAGGTATTAAGGTACCTTTGGAGCCTTTTGTGAAGTGATTAGGAGACAAGCTTAAGTCAAATCCTAGCCTTGGTGGCAATTAGGAGACTTTGTTTAAGTCAAATCCTAGCCTTTGTAGCAATTAGGAGATAAGCTTAAGTCCAATCCTAGCCTTTGTGGTGCTTAGGAGATAAGCTATGTCTAATCCTAGCCTTGGTGGCAATTAGGAGACTTAGTTTAAGTCAAATCCTAGCCTTGGTGGCAATTAGGAGACTTAATTTAAGTCAAATCCTAGCCTTTGTAGTAATTAGGAGACTTAGTTTAAGTCAAATCCTAGCCTTGATGGCAATTAGGAGACTTTTAAGTCAAATCCTAGCCTTTGGAACAGACTAGCCTTGGTTGCTTGAATTTGCTTTTGATCTTTTGCTTATTTGCCCCAAGCAAGGGGGTGCATGATTATCTTCGCTAATGACTTTTGAATAAGCGCACTTAGCAATGATTTAGCATTTAATTATTGATTTTGATTGTGCATGTTGTTATTATGACCAATGGACTTAGCAAATGTCATTGGGGCATTTTGGGTGGCCAAAGAGTTTATGGATACCTTTGGATCATTTTGATAGTTGACCAAAGTGGCTTGGAATACCTTTGGAACATTTTTTATTTTGAATTTGACCAAGCGGCATGAAGATGCCCCTGGAGCATTTTTGATTTTGAATTTGACCAAGTGGCATGAATATGCCCCTGGAGAATTTTGATTTTGAATTTGACCAAGCGGCATGAAGATGCCCTTGGAGCATTTTTTATTTTGAATTTGACCAAGTGGCATGAAGATGCCCTTGGAGCATTTTTTATTAATTTGATGAAGCAACATGAGGATACCCTTGGAGCATTTTTATTAATTTGACCAAGTAACATGAAGATGATCTTGGATCATTTTTTATTAAGGTGACCAAGTGACATGAAGATGCCCTTGAGCATTTTGATTAATTTGACCAAGTGGCTTAGAAACGCCCTTGGAGCATTTTTGATTTTATGACCAAGCGACATGAAGATGCCCTTGGAGCATTTTTATTAATTTGACCAAGTGGCTTAAGAGTGCCCTTGGAGCATTTTGGATTTTGAATTTTAATGATTTATGATTTGTTTAGATTTTTTTGATGTTTTATACTATTTTTGACCAAAGGGCTTATTTTACCTTTGGGGCCTTTTGTGAGTTGACCAAAGTGGCTTGGAGATGCCCTTGGAGCTTTTAGTGATTTTGACCAAGCAGCTTGAAGATGCCCTTGGAGATTTTAGTGATTTTGACCAAAGGGCTTATGATGCCTTTGGGGCTTTTTGAAATTGATTGCTTAACTATTTGATTAATGATTAAGGGAGGTATGATACCAATAATGCCCCAGTTGATGTTTAGCAAATATATATTTTTGGATGCAATTTATGATTTTATGATATATGATGTTGATGATGTAATGATGATGATGTGATGCTTAGATGGTTTATCATGTATGCATAGATGGATGCAATGCTTGTACGTGCTTTGATGATGTGATGTATGAATGACATGTGTTAGCTAGATGATGAATGTATGATTATGTGTTATGATCGAGATGCGTAGATGGATTATGATGTATGTGTATATGGATGCAGTGCTTATTGTTAAATGCATGTTTGATTTTGATTTAATTGTATGCATCTAACTTATGTTATGATATGGTAAATGCAATGTGTGTAATGCATTATCTAAATGATGTTGATCTAATGTAAGTGAACCTATATGCTTTAATCACTTAAATCATAAGGAATGCATATGATATGAGTTTAACAATCTAAATGGGTGATACCATAGAAAGTATAACAATCATGAATTTAAATAATCACTCTTATCATAAGAATTAATTATTTAAGCATCCATATGTGAAATGTAATGGCATGAAATGTATGTACTTTCTTGATAAGCTTCTATAATTTAAAAGATACAAAATAGTCAGTGGTCATCTAAATATCATTTCTAACATCTATCCGGTATCTAGCCTACTTTGTTAACACCCTTTAATTTATAAAACCTCATAAAGAAAATTGATGATGTGATTGATGATATGATTTTTTGCTATATAGGAATTTTTGAGGTTTTCCATGAGACTCAAACACTCTAGTTACCTCATCAAAGGTTGTATACTGACCATACAAGACTTTTGAAAGATAAGGCTTTCATCATGGACCTAGATATTCATTATCCCTGTGTGTGCAAATGAATATATTTAGATAGAACTCAAGCATTTCCTCCGATGTCAGGTGGGATTCTTTCAGCCCATTGCTAAGATCGAGGATCCTCAAGTGTTCATCTGATCCTTATGTTGGACTTAGTTGGACTATACCACTAGGCAGTATTGGGTTACCTAAAGCTACCTCATCCACATTCAAACATTGGTCTACACAAATGCAAGATGCTATTGTGATAGACATATCGTCATGCTTAAGGATATCGTTTTTGTACAATGCTAAGAATTCCAGGGATTCAAGCTCCATTCCCTTCTTTTCTTCCTTTCATTTGGGATACTTGCTCATGCTTAGTGATGAAAATCACTATTTATTTTTGATTAATTTTTTTTTTATTTTTTTTTCTTTTGAGCAAGGGATTTATGTAGTGATGATAATCACTTGTTTGTTTTGATTTTGACTTTTGCTTGATTTTGGGATTTTTGCTTGTTTTGATAAAAGCAAGGGATGTAACTAGGTAGGGCGGAACTTGTCCTTTTGTCAATTCTCAACACCTTTGAACCGGTCGCATAGGGGGATAAGCAAGGAAGACCCTTTTCTCTTAAGGTAACCTAGACCACTTTTGCAACTTTCATCTTTCCCTTGTACCAACTAGGATTTTAGTGTTTTTAATTAGTGATGGGATCCTGAAATATCCTAGGCATTATCACGACTAGACCTTACTCTCTACTAATCAATATGGCTTTCCACAAAAGTTGATAAGATCACTAGGTATGGTTGAATAACTAAAAAATCTTAGTATATTCCTTATAGCAACAGGGAGTGGTTGTGTTGAAAAATATAATTACACACATGGATGAATGGATGAAGATGGACTTGAGTATGTATGGTTATGATACAAACTATGGTATCATTTGCAAGATTGTGATCATAACATATGCAAATGTAATGGATATGAATGTTTAATGCAATGCAACTATGTGGATGCAAATGTAATATGCAAATGTTTTTGTATTTTTTATTTTTGCATTGTTTTTGTATTTTTGATTATTTTGAATTGTTTTTGTATTTTTGATTTTATTTGTGACCAAAGGGCTTATTGAATACCTTTGGAGCTTTTTGGAGGTTTGACCAAGCGGCTTGAAGATACCCTTGGAGCCTTTTTATGAGATTTGACCAAGCGACTTAGAGATGCCCTTGGTGCTTTTTGATGAGATTTGACCAAGCGATTTGAAGATACCCTTGGTGCATTTTGATGAGATTTGACCAAGTGGCTTGGATGCCCTTGGTGCCTTTTGATGAGATTTGACCAAGCGGCTTAGAGATGCCCTTGGTGCCTTTTGATGAGATTTGACCAAGCGGCTTAGAGATGCCCTTGGTGCCTTTTGATGAGATTTGACCAAGCGGCTTAGAGATGCCCTTGGTGCCTTTTGATGAGATTTGACCAAGCGACTTAGAGATGCCCCTGGTGCATTTTGTTTTTGATTTTATGTTTTATGATTTGTTTGTATTTCTATGATATTATATTGTTTTTGTGATTTTGTAATATTTGAATGTTTTTGAATTTTGTTATTTCTAAGGGGAAGGTATGGCACCTTAGATACCCCTTATGTGTGTAATACTTAATGGAAGTGAGGAAGGTGTGATACCTTTAGAATCCTCACTTTGTCTTATTGAACTTGATGGGGAAGGTACATTACCTTTAAGACCCCCAGTGCACATGTTGTCCACTGCAATGTAATCAACCTGCTTAGGAAGAGTGATGGAAATCAACTCTCCCGATTGGGGCACTGATCTCTGTGAGGTGCCCCTATCCGGGTGGGGAGGAATGAGTGAACCATCTGGATGGAGCTCATTTCGTTCTAATAGGTCTTGGACCACATTCTTGAATCCATGGCAATTGCAAATGTCATGGCCCTCTATTCGATGATAGAGATAGTGATGGCCCTCCATGTAACCTTTGGGTTTAGCTCTATTTGGGTTTACCAGGTTGATGTCTGGTAAGGTGATGACCTTAGCATCCAGTAGCTTTTGCAAGATGATAGACATAGGCTCATTTAAAGGAGTCCAAATGCGTTGCTACTATTTTGAGCGTTTAGCATGCTTTGGCCTGGTATGAGGACCAAGTTGAGCCCTAGGTATGTCACTTACTATCTTAGGGGGCTCTCCTTGTATTTTTGATGCCAAGGATGGATTGCTGACTAAGATCATCTGTTGGTCAACAACCTGAAGTTGCTTCTTTCCAAGCATGTTGTATACTATGGCTCTGAAACCCCGACATGATTGAATATCATGACCATTTTGTCTATGATATAGATAGTGTAACTCTTCCTCATACCCTTGAGGTTTTGGGTGATTTGGATCTAACTGGCCAACCTCAGGTAATCTGATAGCATTTGCAGCACATAATCGATTGAAAATCACTACCATGGGCTCAGGAAATGAGGGATGCTTGTTCAGCTTTTGAGGTGGCCGAATTGGTGTTTGCTTTGGCTGAGGCTTTTCTTGTGGCTGCACAAGGGATAGTTTGACTTCAGATGAGGGTTGCTCTTGTAGCTCTTGGTTCTTGAGCTTGTTCATGATATATTGCAATGCCTCATTTTGCTCATTCACTTGGCACTCCATTCTATCTAGATGATCTAGGATGGAATGCATGACTGGCAAAGATTTAATGTGCACCTCTAGCAATGAGATTGGAATATCATCACAGATTGACTTGGGTGAAAGAGTTGATGTTAAAGATTCACAATCTAAATGTAAATCATCCCTTTCATTCATTTGAGCTGATGTGGATGCTTCATGATGATGCACTTTGCTAGTGGTATCCACAAGCTTTTGCTTGCTAACTTGAATACCCTCAATATGATGTGGGTAAAATGCTTGCTCTTGCTCTTGAGGAGGCACTGTGAAGAATGAGTTTAGGGTAACTAAAGCCAATGGTTTTGACCCCTTTACCATGGAAGCAACATTTGATTGCACCATATCTTGTCTTATCTGCTTTAGAGTCACTTGGTCATCTGACTTAATGTCAACCATTGCCACAAACTCTTGAGAAGGTGCTTTATCTTTTGGACCAGTTGAAGATGCTTTAGTCATGTTAACTGATGTTCTCTTCTCCTCATCAAGTAATATGATATCATGATTTTTGGTGATGGGAGGAGGTAGCGACTTCTCGATGCAAGCCTCCATTGAATGTTTGGTGATTTTATCTGCATGAATGTTTGGAGGCCCGCATATCACCAGAGCTTCTTGTGGCTCATCAAACTTCTTGTAATACTTGAATGGCTCAGGATCTTGGGGGACCACGTACACTTGTCCTTGGTGTATGAATTTTAGATTCTGGTGCACTATGGAAGGCACACATTCCATATCCCTCATCCATGGTCTACCTAGCAATATGTTATATTGCTTCTCACCCCCAAGATATGGCACAATGTAGGTATCATCTTCATCCCAACTTGTATAGGTAAGATTACTGTGCCAATTGTTGAGGAAGTGGCATCATTGAAGGCTCTCAATGTGAATGTTGCGTCCTTAATGCGTGAAGGTGGCAGATTTAAATGCTTCAAAGCTGCAGCCATGATGATGTTGATACTTGACCCAGTATCAATCAATACTCTCTTGTACAGAATTTGATTGATGCTTGCTATGATGTGTAGTGGAGGATCGGGTTCATCTTTAGAGATTGGCTCAATCTCCTATTTGTAAAAAGTAATCACAGGGTCCTTTTGTAAGTGAATTGAATTCATTGTTGGTGTGGACCATGATAGATTATTATCTTTAATTGAATCTTTTGGTATGTTGGGTTGATCAAGGTATATTTTACTTCCTGTTGTAGTATTGATCATACCGATAAAACCCTCCTCAAGTGGGGCTATGTGCACCTTATTGACTTGCTCAACTTGATTGTTAGGTGCTATGTTTGCTTCATGTGTAGGCAAGGGGTCTTGGAGGACTCTTATCTGAAGCTCTTGCCTCTCGATCATATCTTGCACTAAATCTCTAAAGGGATGACATGTTTGGATGTCATGACCCCTTTGTCGATGGTACACACAAAATAGCTCTTCTCTGTGTGCCTTTGATCTACGCTTATTAGGCTTCAATGGATGGATTTCTGGAAGCTTGATTCTTCGTGCCTCATACAATCGATCAAAGAGCGATGCTAATGTCTCTAGAAAATTAGTATATTGTCATTGTGGCCTACGTTGTTGGCCTTGTATCTGATTTTGTTGCATATGATCTTGGGCTAGAGGAGGCTGAGCTTGGTAATTATGCCCCACTGTTAGAGGTGGTGCCACCTGACTTGAGGATTTCGAGCTACTCAAAATAACTTGATTAACTGGGGCTACCTTTTGTTGGTTGTTGTCACCTTTGAGATTCTTGTTTGACCATTGCCCCTTGTGGAGTTCACCCTCCTCTATCTTGATGTCTTCAATGACCTTGGCTTGCGTCAAGGCCTCCTCAAATGTTTGATACTATTGTAATTGTAGGAGAAGTGAGATTTGTTTTGAGCAGCTTCTAGTAAACATCTGAATGAGCTCTATTGTTGGTATGGTAAAAGGTAATTTTGACATCATATTTCTCCATTTCTTGCCATACTCCATGACTGGCTCATCATCAAGTTGACGAAGGCTTGCCAAGTCAGTAAAGTTTATCATTTTCTCAGCACTAGAGGCAAAGCGTTCCAGAAATAACTCAGCCAATTGCTCAAAGGTGTTTATGCTATGATGGGGTAGATGATTATACCATTCCAAAGCATCCCCAACTAGCATTGTAAGAAAAACTCTCAGCATCAAGGGGTCATTGTCTTGAAATTGGAAGCATGTATTGATGAAGATTGTCACGTGCTCTTGTGCATCTTCGTCATCTTTGAATTTTTCAAGTTGAGGCATCCTGAAATTTGATGGGTATGTTGGTGATGACACTGATGGATGCAAAGGCTGATTGCTAAGCTTCTTTAGTGTAGGTTTCTGATAAACCAACCTTTGATTTTGCTTTTCAACTTCGTTCATTCGATCAACTAGCACTTTGTATGGCCTCGATGAAATGATCTGATCTTCCAGTTGTTGCCCTTGATTAGGTTGAGGAGGTTGCTTTTGATGTTGAGTTGGATGATAATTATAATCATTAGATACCTCATCATAACTAGATTCAGAGTAAGTATCCACTTCTTCTTGATGTTCCCATTGGGACTCTTCATATGATTCATCATCATATTGATCTTGGTATTGTTGAGGAGTATGAGGTTCTTGGTGATAACCAGATAACGACCTTTGATGTTGAACACTATTTTTGCATGGCCGAGGGGGCATATTCTGAGATTGCCCTGGATGCCTTATGCGTTGTTGCATCCTTTGGGTGCTAGGTGTAAGCACCTCTTCACGCAATGCATTTTGCACTTGCTCTTGTTGTATCTTTTGTTGTTCATACATCTTTAGTTGATACAACCTTTGTTGGTGTGCTTGTTGTGAGTCCACCTATTGTTGATTTAATTTTTGTTGATCCATGCATTATTGTTGGTAAAGTTGTGGCCTTAGTGCCTGATGTGTATGATTCCGTTGTTCAGTTGTATAGGGGCTATGTACCCTCGTATTAGAAATATGAATGGTTTTGTCATATATTTTTCCCCTAGCAGGATCTATTAGTTGTTTTCCATGTTATTTAAAGGTTGCATTAGCCTGATACTCTGGTCTATGAATGGACTCTGTATAGTCTGACAATGCAGACATGCAACGTGACTACCCCACGTACTCTTCACGAGGAGTAGGATGATGACTTGGGTCCTCTTCCTCATCTATGAGGAAGGACACATCTTCAGACTTAGATGTAAGCTCTGTATATTCATACTGCATAGAAGCAGAACGTGCACATGCAGAATGCTCTCTGTGAGGAGTAGGGGATCGACTTTCTCGATCAACCGGAGTGGTTTGCTCATCCAGTCTAGGCCATGGTGTGCCCTCATTTTCATTTTTTGATTGATGTATGGAGCAAGCTGGTATGTGAACCTATGACATTGACCTATTAGGCCCCTCAATGGGTGGATTGTTCTTTATATAGAATTCCATCAAGGTGTTCCAGTCTAGCAGGTTTCCTGGAGGGCCTATGGGTGCCTCCCTAGTAGGGCTATCTCGAAGGTTTGACCCCCTATGGATGGTATTGATGTTATGATAAGACCTGGGATGCCATTCAGGGATGGCCATGTCCTCTAGACTGATTTGGATATGTCCAATGGTCATGGAACTTGATTCCCTCTCTAGATTGGAGGTCTTGCTCATCATGGGAGGTCTCCTAGCCATAATAAAATTTTTGGCTTCCGAAAAAGGTTGTAAGTGTCATATATCAAAATGATCAGTGCGATGCACTGATCACAATGGGCTATGACTCTAAAATTTGACTTTTGGGTCAAAATTTTGTATTTTTGAAATAATTGGCTAACTGGGGCCCATGGGGAAATGCCCACTTTTAGGAATTTTTAGGAAATTTTGAACCATGAAGAGTTAGGACTCAAAATTTCTAGGAGAGGTGCCCCAGGGGCTAACTAAGACAACAAAACAAATTTGGCACTTTTTGGAGTTGTCTAGCCCATTTTATGATTGTTTTAGTGCAGTTTTTCCCTATTTTCAGCTTCGAAAATAGAGTAAAAATAAAACCAAAATAAATTTTTTGTTATAGCTCCGATTTGCATGATTCTCGATCCGTTGGATGCAGAATAAAAAAGTAGTATTTTTTTCAATAAATTTCCCTAAAAATTAGGGTTAGGGTTTGGTCCCAAATAACAAAGAAACACACAAAGCAAACAATATGATTATCTCTTTTATGGATTAAATGTGTGTCCTAAAACTGGTTTCAGTGTGTTTAGATTTGTTGTTGCTTTTGCTTTCTTGCTTTTTTTGGACTTAGAATGAGGGGACTCATCCATAGTGGTGATTAGGAACACCAGTGCCAAACATGATTTCTCAAAAGAGTCTAGGGTACACCGCTTAAATCCTAGTGGGGGGTTCGCCTAGCTCTTCCACTCTGAACCAATAATTGTTCCAATAGTGGGAGATAGTTTGAACACAAGTGACTAGCACCACCTTGAAGAAGTTCCCTATTCCATTCTAGGAAAATCTAGGGGGCAAGTCGGTGGAAGGAGGTGAATTCCAACGTCACCAGACTGAATTGGGGGTTGGTGATGAAATCCAACTCCCCAATGTTTATTATGATACGTGCAAGTGTGTGGGGTTATTTTTAGATTTTGAAAATAGAAAGTAATGCATCAACCAACATTCATGACTACTTTCCTACAATGCCTAAAAAGAACATTTTATTTTCAGACAAATGCATTTACAACTATTCTACATGACCTTGATGCATTCTCCTACTTTGTGATAAAAATAGCCACTGATTGGGCCACATGCAAGCAAACCAAAATACAATGGCCTAGCATGCTGGAGACTAGGGCAGACCTTACAGGAAGAGGTCCATTGTTCCTAGCAGCACCTAGAGGAAATCTAAAAGAAACCTAAGAAATGCAAAATGCAATTTTTATTTCTTTTTCTTTCATTTTCCTTAATTAATCTATGTTTATGCTTGCTATTTCTGGAAATCAAATGCAGACAGAAAATCAGAGAAATATAGGGAAGGGGTACCAACCTTGAATCCCGCTCAGATGATAGAAATTTTGCCCTCTACTATACTTCTCTTCTGGCTTTTGTTGACTAGAGTGACTGATTTTTGGCCGTTGTCAACAAAAGCGGCTAAGTCTATGGGTCCTTGTAGACCAGAGTGGCTGAATCTACACATAAAAAACCTGAATTAGTAAATTGGAAAAAATTAAAAACTTGGTGGGGGTCCCACCGTGATCGCCATCTATAGCGACCCCGGGGAAGCGGCACACCATCCACTACTCTATTTGCAATTTATTTGATCTTTTAATGTTTAATCATGTATTAAATGAAAGGTAAAAGAAGACATAACCGAAATACAAAGAAATAAATGAATGAATGCTTTTTATTGATATTTCCAAGATTCGGTTACATATGAATCCCTCTAAGGGATACCCTTCATTTGATACATGATTTTACAAAGTAGGGTATCCCTTAGAGGGATTCATATGTAACCGAATCTTGGAAAAGCAATAAAGAGCATTATTCATTCATTTCTTCGTATTTCGGTTGTATCTACTTTCACATATTTCATTGAATGTATGATTAAGTATAAATAAATCAAATAATAATTGGAATAGAGTAGTGGATGGTGCACCGCTCCCTGGGGTCGCTACATATGATCACCATTTGTAGCGATCCCGAGGAGTGGTGCACCATCCACTACTCTATTCATAATTATTATTTGATCTATTTATACTTAATCATGCATTCAATGAAATATGTGAAAGCAGATACAATCGAAATACGAAGAAATGAATGAATAATGCTCTTTATTGCTTTTCCAAGATTCGGTTACATATGAATCCCTCTAAGGGATACCCTTCATTTGATATAGATTTTACAAAGTAGGGTAGCAAATGTATAATATTCCCTTGCAAGGGGTGATGTGCTTTCACAGGCTTCTCGGTGATGCACAGGAAATTGTATGAGGGATTATAGATACCTCTTTCTCCATATCTGGTTCTTAAAGGGATCCTTGTGCTTTTGTATGTTGAGAATATGTTCGATGAACCTATAGTCTTGCAAGCATGAAAACAACAACAAACGCTCAGATTTTTGAGATTGCCTCCTCAAATAAGGTTGTTAGCAATAATTCTAATGATAAATAGAAATATGGTCAATGACAATAGAAAGTAATGCTATGAATGCAAGTAAATGTGATAAATCAGATCTATTCTAATGGCATGAAGACATATAACAAGCTAAATAAAGGAAACTAATGCGAACCCTAGACTAGGCCTACGGGCCACTGTCCAAGACGACAATCGCTAATATGAAAACATGTCTCTATTGCTCCAAGGCTATGGATCTTGGCTTACTTTTGATGTTGAAATAATTTTCATTTATGTCTGATGTGTTGAATATCATGTAGATGATAACCTATCAGTAGGTTAGCACTTTTTTGCTCCTAAAAGTACTCTAATTTTCTCTCCAATCCAATAAGGCTTCGCTGCAAAAATGTTCTCCAAGAGAAGCTCTCCAAGTCTCCAAAAGCTCTCCTTGTTCTTATCTCTACAAAAGTCCCCCCTTTGGTGCTCTTAGGTTTGCACCTTATAATGTGTTTGAAGTCCTAGGTCAATGTCCAAACCCTAGGACTAAATTTTGCATGCAAACTATATGTTAGCATGAGAATTTTTGTCTTTTTTTATGCTTGAAGGCCAGTTAAACTGGTATCTAAATCTGGACTTGAGTCTCTCATGTAGACTAGCTATGAGGAGGAATGCAAAGTTATCCCCGCTCAGCTTTATTGCATGCAAACTACCACTTTCACTTAATATTAGGCTAGTTTGATGGTAAGTTGCTATTTAGGGCTTAGCTATTATTATCTACAATGGCTAGGGTTGGCTTCTCTGAGCTTCAACGACCAAGATCTAGCCACTCTTTTCATAGAGACCAAGCTTGTATGGGCTAAGACTACCCTAGATGAGTAGTGAAAACCACTTTTGGAACTTGGAAGGTCCCAAGGTTCAGTCACATGGTCTATGAATGTGCCCATATGAGTAGTTCTCCTAAACATGACGTATTTTAGGTGTCTACACTTATCTCCTTCATGATAATGCAAAGGAATCAAATACAACGGTTACAATGAAAAGAAATAAATATGGATAAAAGCATTACAAGTTGTAAATGTTATGCAACGACTATCCCTAGAAGGTGATACACACATCAACGAAGAATAGAGGTGTGAGAAAAATCTATGTAAATACAAACAAGAAAAGAAGGTGAAAGTCCAAAGGGAATGGAAGAGTAAATGGAAGGACTACTATGAAAATATTAAATACACCAGAAAATAAAGATGAAGAGGCTGGATTTTTTGACAATGAAAGCCAGAGCCTGGACCTTTTTTGGAGGCTAAGGCTAGAAGTTTTTCCAATGCCAGGATTTGAATATTTTTGGAGGCCAAGGCTAGAAATATGTTGCAAAACTGTATTTTATGCTTTTAATACAAATGATTCCAAAAATTTGTCTTTTTTAGCAAGATGGGAGGATTTTATTTTTGCATGTTTGATTTAACTGTCTATTTTTTCCCTTTCATGCTATAGGATTATAGATGATGTTAAATGCATTTTAATGGTTGCATCATTGAATTTTTAAAGCATGAATTTATTTTCGTTTTCCTTAGAATCTCGCACCTAGATTATTGCAGGTTGTACAAATGCAAGTCCGGATAAACTAGGTTACATGCAAAATTTTCTCACATCTTCGGTTTTGCAAAAATAGGGTGGCATCATATTGGCGGTAGTCTATTTTTAATATTTTCAGCATTCTGGTCCATTTCCATATTTTACTTTTATTTTTCTAACCCTTCCCTTTTGCAGATTTTTTTAAAACTTCAACAATTAAAATAAAAATCGAAAAAATTAAAACTCCAAAAACAAATGCATGGGTGTGAAGAATGAGCTTTAATATTTCATTTAGAACAATTTTGATTTCATTTTGAAGCCATTTCAAAATTAAAAAAATTATTCAAAGTTGCTATTTTTACAAGCATTTTGTAATTTTGGATTTTACACAATTTTACATTTTGAAGGTAAATCAGATTTCAAGATTTGCATATTTATTTTGCAAGTAATAAATTAACTTTCTTTTATGAAAATTCCAATTTCATTAAAGGAAGTGATTTATATGGCATTTCAAAAGGCCATTATTTTAAAGCAATAAATTGACTTCTCTTTATGAAAATTCTAATTTCATTAAAGAGGGGTAATTTATTTATTATATCAAAGGCTATTTTTATTTTCACGCTCAAAGCAACATTAAATGAATCCTTTCATCATTTAAGATTCACATTTAGAGATAGATTTTAATCTTCTATTTCATGCTTAAAGTAGGGTTTAATGCAAGGTAAAACTTGTTTAAAATCTACTTAACCAAAAGAAGATAAAATCTATCTAAAACACATCAAGATAAAATGAACTAAGGCTCTACATCATGGTCATATGAGGGCCAATCACATTTTCCTTTTCTTTTAAGTTTCATGAACAATCAATAGCATAGCATAGTAAAATAAACCAACATAGGCCCCTTGTTAATAGTTACTTGCAAATCACTAAGGTATTCCTAGAACTTATTTGACACATCTTCACAAGATTACAAACACACATTAAGTAAAAAGAACCTTGGAGAAATATTTATTTCTTTGCAAGAGAGGGTTTTCTAATCAAAATCCTGATTGTGATGGGGATTTTGTAATTGGATAAAATTTCCACTCAATAGAATTGGTGCTAGAAGGAGGGCCTGAAGTGGTTCATTTTATTGTGATTTTAAATGCTATATTGTTCATTGGTACTTAAGAGCTTTGAATTGTTGAATGTTTCATGTCCCTTTTGACTATTATCTTTGGCCTCCTTCATGCACAACAAAATTGGTGCTAGAAGGAGGGCCTGAATTGGTTTACTTTATTGCTATTGAAATGCTAACTTGTTCATGTTACTTAAAAGAGTTATTTGAAAGTATTGGTCTTGACTAACAAAGTTTTGTTTTCTTGTGATCACTTTCATTGATTCAAACATTTTCTAATTGATGATGCATTAATGCTAACCTTTTGCAAATTTGAAAATGTTCTCTAATATCATGGTTTAATTGATGCATATCCTTTGGTTGATATACATGATGATTTATATGTTAAACATTTGAGATTTGTTAGTCATTTCATGCTTCTTTGCAAGATATCTTTATTTGACTAACAAAATTGGTTTTGAAGTCATTCTTTGAGTTTCACTAATGGCATTCCTTACTTCCTGGAGGGTAGGTTGTCCTTTAAACATACCTAGGAATTCACATCCTATGTCTATGGATATTTTGGATCACCTACCTCAGTATAGATATGACGGAATAGAATCAGCTGAGGAACATATTTAGGCATACAAGAACACTTTAATTCAATTGCAAATTGTGCATGGAGATGTGGCTTGTAACATGTTTCCATCCATGTTAGATAAATTTTCTTATGATTGGAATCTCAATTTACCTACAGGTTCTATCACTTCTTGGGATCAACTAGAAGCAACATTTCTTAGCCAATTTGGAAAGCTAGTTGATCCAGATATGATAGAAAATTAGTTTACCTCTATTTGTAAAGAACCTAATGAATCCATGAGTCAATTTAATGATAGGTTCTATAGGTTGTATACCAAAATAGAGATGCATTATACCATTTAAGAAGAAGAAGCCTTTCAAATTTACATGGGAGCCTTAGACCCCTCAATAGAAATTTTTTTAAGGAAGCTTCTTGAATATTCATCCTTGCCTAAGGCCTACAATGAGGTAATTATGGTAGAACAATGGTGGACTTGAGAAATTTTAATGAGGGTAAGCTATCATTACATAACCCTAAGGCTAAAAATCAAAAGTCACCCCTGAGTTGAGTTGAAGCACAATATTTTCCCATGAGAGATTATTTTTTAGGAGTTATTGAAGCCAACCTACACCAACCATCTAATCTAGCACCCTCGAATCAAATAATGTCTAATGTGAATAATCAATGGGATGAAGTTGAATGTCTAAATATTACAACCACCTTAGATATTTTTCAAGAGGAGGTGCAAGTTTCAAAGCCAATGTCCATCCATGAGGATTGTATAGAGAGGGGTTCATCTCTAGAAATGCATGAGTATTTAGACAATAGAGGAGTCCTAGATCTAACTAGAATTAAATATGTGATAGGTTGGGACCTTCCTTAGAATGGAGTAAAAAGTTTGAAATAGATGGTCAAGAAGGCTAATATATTCCAAATGATGACCTAGGCTTAGAGTCATTGTTTACGAATGAGGATTGGGAAAATTATGGAAATTTGAATACAAGAATTGATTCCATTATGGAAACCCCTAAGCCACCACAAATGATTGAAAGTGAATTAAATAAGGAATTAATAGAAGAATATAAATATTATGAGGAAGATGCAATAGAGTTTCACCTCATGGGTTTAGAATATGATTATTATAATGGTTGGGGTATGTATGGTGATTCATTATTTTCTCACACCCCTATTGATAAAACTTCTATTCCACTTGATATGCAGGATGCTAAAATTACCATTTCACATGAAGATCTATCATTTGCGAAAACAAAGAATATTCCTAAATTTTATCATTTTGAATATGATTTTGTGGAACACCTTCTCGATATGGAAAAGGAAGAAATGGTAAATTTTTCTTATGATTTAGCTACTTGGGATTAGGAAGAAGTAAAGCCTCCTCTTTCACTCTGTAATGCTGAAAACTTGGATGCAAATTCTCATTATTGCCTTGAATATTCTAAGGAAGAAATATCATTTATGGTTAACAAGGAATAGGAACCAAATGATGAAAATATTGCTTTATTTGAAACAACTCAAGTGATTGATCATGGAGATGTGTTATTTGACACATCCCTTGATCAAAAAAAGTTATGTTTTGAAAAGGATGGACATGATTTTGATTGGGTGCCTAATTTTGGCATTTTTGATGAACAAGTAATTGATGAAAAAGAACCGCTACAAGAGGATGATGAAGATAAATACCATGAGTAAAAATAGAAAAATCATAAAGGTTCACCAAGTCTTGGTAAATGAAAGTGAATGAAAGATAGAATATCACATTTTATGCTTAACCATATGAACTCCAAGTGAAAGCTTACCTAATTTTCTAGGGGGTTCGAATGTTATTTATGATGAAATACCATTAGAGGTGAATGAAGAACTAAAATTGATTTCTACTCACACCACCAATGATATTGCTTTGTTGAATGAAAGAGAAATTGATGTGTTTAAATTATTGAATCAAATTCATCAGCAATTAACAATTGAATCTGTTGATAAGCAACACACCCCCACTAAAAAATGAGATTCCATCCTTAGAAAATTCTGAACTTTCATTTTTTTGCAGCAGGGACCCTCTTGATCTTTTCAGGTTTTAAATCCAAATTTGCTTGCCTCCTTTTTAAAGTTGTGCTTTTTCTTGCATTCTAGCTGTGTTATCCAAGAATTGACTTTTTACATGCTAGAATCATTCATGCACAAGCAAAATCTTGCACCGGTACCGAGAAAATCCAGAAAACAGTTGCATAATTCACTGAAAAATCAAACTTTCCATTTTTGGTAGTGTCGCGATATCGCGACACTTCCATTTTCGGAAATGTCGCGATATCGTGACAGGTAAGTCAAAATGCAGCTAAGTGCCAGAAAGGTCACGATTTCGCGACATGTCACGAAATCGCGACAGTTTTTTGGAGAGAGAAGCAAGCTGTACGGAGGGCGCGATTTTGCGACATGTCGCGAAATCGCGACATGTCGTATTTTCGCGGTAGGAGAGAGAAAGTGGGCTGTAGAATAAAAAAATCGGCTAAGTCGCAAACATGTTCCAAAATCGCGGTCAACGCGGTCAACGCATGCGAGTAAGGAAGCGTCGCGATATCGCGACGTGTTCTAGAATCGCGGTCGAAAATCGGGATGGTTGTACGGAGGCCAGGAGGGTCGCGATTTCGTGACATGTCGCGACGCGACATGTCACGTTTCACGGCCGACGAGGGAGGAAGTTGCCGATGCGGCTGGCGAGGTCGAGATTTTGCGACATGTCGTGAAATCGCTACATGTCGCAGAATCGTGATAGGAGAGAGAAAGTCACAGTTGACCTGAAAGTGCATTCCGGTGGGAAACAGAAGGCTTCCTGGGGTAGCGACACGTGTCAAAGTGTGAATGGGACAAACAGAAGCCGACATGCAAGCTTATTTTGCGGTTTTTAATCTGTTTTTAATGTTTTAAGCTTCTGATTTAATTAAAATGCTAATCTAATGCATCTTTTTGTCTTTCATGCAGGATTCCACCTGGCACTTGCGGGACAACCGGGAAAGACCATAAAGGCAAATATAAAGTGCGGATTTAGTCAAGGACCGCCATGCTAGAGGAAAAGAAGCCATTAAATGCATTTAATGGAGATTTATTGCAGAATTGATAGCATGGAGACCATTTCAACTCAGAGATGGATTTGCAGAGATCAAATTGATGGAGAAGTGGTGACTCATCCGGCTCACCAGCAGAATTAATGGAGGCATTTATTTGCAGCTGCGGGTGAATGAAAATTGCATTTGATTTTATCTTCTCCATTTATGGCGATGTGACCTACGATTTTCCGAAGGGTTAAGTTCTATTCGGACTTTGATTTTTAAATGGATTTTTATTGTAAAACCCGGGTCCTAGGGTTTAAGTGCGATAAGATTTAGGGTTTGAGCAAGATATTTTGGAAAAGATCAGGGTCTGTCCTGAGTCTATAAATACAAATTCTAAATGTAATCGCAGGAGGCGGAGACTTAGAAATAAAGGCTTATAAGCAAATTCTTGCAAATTTTGTGAAATCCTTTGTTTCTGGACTTGGAGTTGATGTGCTTTAGCTTTTCTGTGATAGCATGGCCAGGAGCCTAATCTTTTGCAGAGTGTGATAAGTGTATTTTCTTTTGTTATCCATTCCATTTAAAGTTTGTTAGATATATGCTGTAAATCTGCCATTGTCAAGATTAAATATGCTGTTAGGCTTCAGTTGTTCTATTGTCTGCTAGGGGAAATTACAGATTTGAGGTTAAGTTTGTTCTAATTGCTCTGTCTTCACTGTGCGAGCTAGGTGTCACGGTGAAAGATACCGCTTTTAACCATCTGCCCTTGGATTTATGATTTTTCGCTAGATCTGTTTCACTCTGCCTTGTGCTCTTAGTTGAAAGTGATCTTAGACCGATTGGACACTTTCTTCTTTGATTTGTTCTGTTGTGAAGTCGATAGCATAGATAAGATTGGTAGTTTTAAGTTTTACAGTTTAATGTTTGATAAGCTTCTCTTTTCTGCCTTACCCTACCTTCTCTTTGCTTACCGTTAATGATCCATTTTTATTTTCTTTATTTGCCTTTTATTTAAATCTACTGACCCATGAGAGCTAGATCAAGAATTCAAGTTAAATCTGATTGTCAACAACTTTTGCAACTACTGAACAAGTTCAGGAACCCCCTGTAAGGTAACAGAGTAGTCCATATTGAAATCTATTCCCGAAGTGGAAAAGAGTGAATTGCCATTCGACCCAACTCTGTAACTCGCACCTTGGATAACCAGCTAGATCCTAAAGATGAGTGGGATCCGTCCCGTGGGTGTCTCCGGAGCTTTCCTTGCTTCATCCTTTTTCCCGGGGTGTGCATGAAAGCCGGACCAACATCTAATTGGCGCTAGAAGGAGGGCCAAACATCTGTTCTTAGTGCACTTGAGTTGAGAAATCCGACTGTATGTGGAACTGTAAAGCTGTATTTTATCCAAAGTCTGGTAGCCAATTTTCCCCTCCTCCTCATCCAACACCTAATTGGCGCTAGAAGGAGGGCCGAACTCAGTTCAAGTGTTGTAAGGGCATAACAGCAACATTTGAAGGACCCACAGTGAACTCCGGACAGTTTTATAAATTTTCAGTACAGGTTTATAAATTGTCAGTACAGTGTTTTAAATTTCCAAATGCAGAACCTGTTAAGAATCGTAAAGTTGTATGTACTGTATTTTATCCAGAGTCCGGCATTTTAACATTTAAAAGTGGCTCGGTTTCATAAATTGTCGGTGCAGTTTTTGAAAGTTGTCGATACGTTTTTAAAATTGCCAGAGAAGGCCTTAAGTTCAGTGGTTTGTTAAGAACAGTTCTATCATCACTTGCAGTTATCCAATTACAAATAAGAACATCACTGTCAGCCAAGTAATAATGACAAATTGGTTGGGCCCCACCGCTTTGAACATTTCGGGTATAGCCCATGACCTGCCCAGAAGTCCAGAAAGGTATCTCCCTAGGTACAAACATGATGGGACCAACACCTAATTGGCGCTAGAAGGAGGGCCAAACATCTGTTCTTAGTGCACTTGAGTTGAGAAATCCGACTGTATGTGGAACTGTAAAACTGTATTTTATCCAAAGTCTGGTAGCCAATTTTCCCCTCCTCCTCAGCCAACATCTAATTGGCGCTAGAAGGAGGGCCGAACTCAGTTCAAGTGTTGTAAGGGCATAACAACAACATTTGAAGGACCCACAGTGAACTCCAGACAGTTTTATAAATTGTCAGTACAGTTTTATAAATTGTCAGTACAGTTTTAAATTGTCAGTGCAGTTTTTAAATTGTCAGTGCAGTTTTGTAAATTGTCAGTGCAGTTTTGAAAGTTGTCAGTGCGTTTTGAAATTGCCAGAGAAGGCCTTAAGTTCAGTGGTTTGTTAAGAACAGTTCTATCATCACTTGCAGTTATCCAATTACAAATCAGAACATCACTGTCAGCCAAGTATTAATGGCAAATTGGTTGGGCTCCACAGCTTTGAACATTCCGGGTATAGCCCATGACTTGCCCAGAAGTCCAGAAAGATACCTCCCTAGGTATAAACATGATGGGACAAGAACTGAGAAGAACATCTGCTAGCTTTAAAAAATGCTCTAAGATTGTTGAATATACAACATGAAGATGTTGCCTGCAGATTGTTCCCGTTCACTCTCCAGGAGGGAGCTTATGACTGGTTTTTAAACCTCACCAGCAATTCCATTACTAGCTGGGATGATCTAGAGAAAGCTTTTATATCACAGTTCGGTGAAGTGATAGATCCCGACATTTTATATCGAGCAATTTTCCAAGCATCAAGAAAGAGTTGGGAGAAACTGTCAGGTCTTTCAATATGAGGTTCCAAAGAGCTTACGGTAGAATGACTGGCCATTACATCCCAAATGCAAATCTGGCCTTAGAAATCTACAAGAATGCATTGGATTCGGTGACCTCTATTTTCCTCAAGAGAGACATTAATATTACAACCCTGGCAGAGGCTTATAAAGAAGCCTTAATTCTTGAAAGACAGTTAGGGCCTCAAATTTTGAGCAGCCCTTTGATATCCTATGTTACACAGAACATGCCTGTTCCAGACCCCATTCCACATCATGAGTTAGTGCCAACATGTCATGCTCTACCCAAGGAGACTACGTTAACTGTCACATCCACTCAGCATGTGCAAAATACAGAGAAAAGTTCTGACAAGTTCAAAGTGCAGGTGCTTGAACTGAACAGTTGTGATCTGGCACCACCCAAATCTGAAGTTTTTCCTGGTGAGTTAAATTTTCCTAGAGATCAAAGAAATATTGATCTTTCTAGTTCACCCAAAAATAGTACAACCAGGGTTTCAGATTCTGTCACTTTTCCCGAAGAGACAGAAAGTCTTGTACAGACTTCTGTGGATGAAATGCAAGATTTTCAACAGTTCAAAATGGACAGTTATGACTTGAAATGTGAGAGTCCAGAACTTAACAATGATCCTTCCTCATCAGAGGATGATGAAAGTGAGATTCAATCTCACTATGCAGAAGTAAGAAGAGGATAACATCATTGAGGATATGAGGGAACTTAAAGCTGACATCACCCTCTATGAACTGCCTCAGATTGTTGAACAAAATATTAACTTGATTGAGGCTTACTCTGGACCACCTGTTGAATTTCAAGAAAAGGAGGAAAAGGTAGTAAATATGAATGTGGTCAGCCAACTTGGAATTGATGAACTGTCTCAACATAAGCTCGCAACTTCGAACATAATGTCAAAGAGGAGGCTATAAAGCGTGTTGATGCGAGATATTGGAGTTTATGATTTGGCAATCGAAAAGGTGAGAACAATTATAGCCCTAATCAATAACAAAAATGATGTTTGGACATTGCACATTGATGAGGTTAAGTCTAAGCAAGGCTCAGGTGAAAAGGAAAATTGTAAGCATTCTGCTAGAGGGATAAAAATTGAAGTCCTGGATATTGAAGTAGTGCAGCAACCACAAAATGTTCAAGTTGTTAAGAACCAGGGCATACGAGATAAAACATGATTTCTTTCAGTTGTCACATCAATTTGAAAATGTGGTGGTCTGGGTCTGTCAAGGTTTTAAAGTATTTGATCCTGGGGGTTTTTTACATTCAGTCCTTTTGAAAGAACTCCGCAAACCCTTTAATTAGAAGCATAAACATGTTATCATATGATTTGTTATTATATGATTTGTTTAATTTGAAGGAGTTGCGGATTTGTTTTTCAAATGGGACAGGGAAGACGATAAACCCAAGTCTTTCCCGGATAGCAAATTTTTGAAGCACGATCCGAGTGCATTTCGTCAACGAGGACTCGAAAGGTAATTTTTTTTAAATTACTTGCATGGTCAAAATTTTTTAAAGCACCATTTCTCCGCTTTCCCAACTGCTGCATTTTTTGAGTATGAAGGGAAGTTGTAACATATGTATGCATTGTAAATAAGCTTTGAAGTTTTTCAGTTTTATTTCTTTGTCAGTGCAGTTTTTATTTCAATGTCTGTGCAGTTTTAATCTGTTTCAGTTTAATTTTAATGCTCTGCAGTTTTAATTTATTTGTTTTTCAGTTTATTTCTTTGTCAGTGCAGTTTTATTTTTAAATGTCTGTACAGTTGCAGTTTTTCAGTTTTCTTTAGTTGTTTTTCAGTTTTAGCTTGTGCAGTTTATTTCTTTTGTCAGTGCTTTTTATTTCCTTTCTTTGTCTTTTTATTTTAGCTTGCTTTTATTTTAGTCTGTAAAGTCTTTTCTTTATTGCATTTCTTTTTCTTTGCTGTTTGTACAGTTGCAGTTGCAGTTGTAGTTTATTTTATTTCAGTTGCAGTTTAGTTTATTTCAGTGCTGTTGCAGTTTAGCTTTGCTGTAGTTCAGCAATTTTTATTTGCTTCAGTTCTTTTAGTTTATTTCTTTTATTGCCTGTACAGTTTTTATTTTCTTCCCTGCTTTTCCTTTTCTTTGTTGTCTGTACAGTCTTTTGTTTTAGTTTTATTTTGTTGCTTGTGCAGTTTTGTTTGTTGTCTGTGCAGTTTTAATTTATTTGCTTCAGTTCTTAGTTTATTTGTTTTAGCTTAATTTTGCTGCCTGTACAGCTGTGCTTTGCATCCTTTGTAAATAGCCTTGCAGTTTGTTTTATTCCTTTGTCTGTACAGCTGTGCAGTTTTCAGTGTTTAGTTTATTTTATTTGCAGTCTATGCAGTTTTATTTTGTTTTGCTTTAAAGCCTGTGCCTGTCCTTGGAAGCCTGTATAAAGTCCTTTGGCTTCTAAAATTTTTTGTCCTTTGCCTTTGCTTGAGCAATCAATGAAAAGTCAGCCTGCTGAAAATTGTTTTATTCCTAGCTGATAAATCATCAATCCAGTGCCTCCCAATTCTGCTCATTATTCTAATTGAGATAGTCTGCTTGCTCTGAACTGTGGAACTATTTTGTTATCCAGGATGAAGGTAGAGAGATGATTGGATCTTGTGTCTTACTTGCCATAGTTGTTTTAATGATAGAAAAACTATTATGTTGTTTAGTTGGAGGAACTCCCGGGGAATCCAAGAAAAGCTGGTTATAAGAGGGGACTATGGTTCATGCAATTATTTGGGTATCCACAGAGGCTATCAATGCTTAGACTGAAATAGTTCCGGATTGATCAAATATTAAAAGAAAATTGTAATTTCTCTAAGGTCTTCCAGATAGTGATATATTTCAAAAAGAAGAGAGATAAAAAAAAAGAGATAAGAAAAGAGAAAAAAAAAGAAAAAAGAAAAAAAAGTTATATGATCAAAAGAGGCGACCAATATTAGATTCCGCCTACGAGTTGTAAATTGGGTCGTGTAAATCTAAAGGGTAACTTTGTCTAGGCTGTAAAAATCTAAACTAGTAAACAGAGCTCTACTCGGTTTCCCCTTTTTACAATCTAGAAAAGTTGATTAATCCAAGTTTATCATTCAATTCAGTCATCCTTGAAGAAAGTTCTATACCTTTGTAATTGCACATCAGAAATCTTCCTTGAAGTAATCCAGCCCAGTATGTCCTTGGGAAATTTTAACAGCTGGCAGTTAGTAGTCAATTTATTGTGAAGAATGTCTGTGGCAAGGCATGATGCATGGTCTTTTTGTTTTGAAACCAGAGTCTTGGGTTCTAAAATAGTGCTACTATTTTACCCGTAGATATCGCCATTTGTTGATAAGCAACACACCCCCACTGAAAAATGAGATTCCATCCTTAGAAAATTCTGAACTTTCATTTTTTGCAGCAGGGACCCTCTTGATCTTTTCAGGTTTTAAATCCAAATTTTCTTGCCTCCTTTTTAAAGTTGTGCTTTTTCTTGCATTCTAGTTGTGTTATCCAAGAATTGACTTTTTACATGTTAGAATCATTCATGCACAAGCAAAATCTTGCACCGGTACCGAGAAAATCCAGAAAACGATTTGCATAATTCATCTGAAAAATCAAACTTTCCATTTTTGGTAGTGTCCGATATACTTCCATTTTGGGAAATGTCACGATATCGCGACGGGTAAGTCAAAATGCGGCTAAGTGCCGAGAAGGTCGCGATTTCGCGACATGTCGCGAAATCGTGACAGTTTTTTGGAGAGAGAAGCAAGCTGTACGGAGGGCGCGATTTTGCGACATGTCGCGAAATCGTGACATGTCGTATTTTCGCGGCAGGAGAGAGAAAGTGGGCTGCAGAATGAAAAAATTGGCTAAGTCGCAAACATGTTCCAAAATCGCGGTCAACGCGGTCAACTCATGCAGGTACGGAACTGTCGCGATATCGCGACGTGTTCTAGAATCGCGGCTCGAAAATCGAGATGGTCGTACGGAGGCCAGGAGGGTCGCGATTTCGCGACATGTCGCGAAATCGTGACATGTCGCGTTTCGCCGACGAGGGAAGAAGTTGCCGATGCGTTGGCGGGGTCACGATTTCGCGACATGTCACGAAATCGCGACATGTCGCGAGAATCGCGGTAGGAGAGAGAAAGTCATAGTTGACCTGAAAGTGCATTTCGGCGGGAAACAGAAGGCTTCCGGGGTAGCGACACGTGTCAAAGCGTGAATGGGACAAACAGAAGCCGACATGCAAGCTTATTTTGCGGTTTTTAATCTGTTTTTAATGTTTTAAGCTTCTGATTTAATTAAAATGCTAATCTAATGCATCTTTTTGTCTTTCATGCAGGATTCCACCTAGCACTTGCGGGACAACCGAGAAAGACCATAAAGGCAAATATAAAGTGCGGATTTAGTCAAGGACCGCCATGCTAGAGGAAAAGAAGCCAGTAAATGCATTTAATGGAGATTTATTGCAGAATTGATAGCATGGAGACCATTTCAACTCAGAGATGGATTTGCAGAGATCAAATTGATGGAGAAGTGGTGACTCATCCGGCTCACCAACGAGAATTAATGGAGGCATTTATTTGCAGATGCGGATGAATGAAAATTGCATTTGATTTTATCTTCTCCATTTATGGCGGATTGATCGCATGATTTGCCGAAGGGTTAAGTTCTATTTGGACTTTGATTTTTAAATGGATTTTTATTGTAAAACCCGGGTCCTAGGGTTTAAGTGCGATAAGATTTAGGGTTTGAGCAAGATATTTTGGAAAATATCAGGGTCTGTCCTGAGTCTATAAATACAAATTCTAAATGTAATCGCAGGGGGCGGAGACTTAGAAATAAAGGCTTATAAGCAATTTCTTGCAAATTTTGTGAAATCCTTTGTTTCTGGACTTGGAGTTGATGTGCTTTAGCTTTTCTGTGATAGCATGGCCGGGAGCCTAATATTTTGCAGAGTGTGATAAGTGTATTTTCTTTTGTTATCCGTTCCATTTAAAGTTTGTTAGATATATCTTGTAAATCTGCCATTGTCAAGATTAAATATGCTGTTAGGCTTCAGTTGTTCTATTGTCTGCTAGGGGAAATTACAGATTTGAGGTTAAGTTTGTTCTAATTGCTCTGTCTTCACTGTGCGAGCTAGGCTGCCGGTGAAAGATACCAATTTTAACCAGCTGCCCTTGGATTTATGATTTTCTGCTAGATCTGTTTCACTCTGCCTTGTGCTCTTAGTTGAAAGTGATCTTAGACTGACTGGACACTTTCTTCTTTGATTTGTTCTGTTGTGAAGCTGATAGCATAGATAAGATTGGTAGTTTTAAGTTTTACAGTTTAATGTTTGATAAGCTTCTCTTTTCTGCCTTACCCTACCCTCTCTTTGCTTACCGTTAATGATCCATTTTTATTTTCTTTATTTGCCTTTTATTTAAATCTGTTGACCCATGAGAGCTAGATCAAGAATTCAAGTTAAATCTGATTGTCAACAACTTTTGCAACTCATCGAACAAGTTCGGGAACCCCCTGTAAGGTAACAGAGCGGTCCATATTGAAATCTATTCCAGAAGTGGAAAAGAGTGAATTGCCATTCGACCCAACTCTGTAACTCGCACCTTGGATAACCAGCTAGATCCTAAAGATGAGTGGGATCCGTCCCGTGGGTGTCTCCAGAGCTTTCCTTGCTTCATCCTTTTTCCCGGGGTGTGCATGAAAGCCGAACCAACAGAATCTAGGATAAAAATTTATAAAATCCTCATTTAGTAGATATCCTAAATGCTTGCAAATTGTTACATAAGCATGATTGCCTAAATATGTGGAAAATGAATTAGCTTTGAAATTTGTAGAAATAGGCTCCTACTTGCAAGATCTCATATTGGAAAAGGAAAACCTAATTCTAAATCATGAATCGAGTTGTGAAATTGACATTTTAAGGAATGGACAAAAAAAAATTGAAAATCAATTATTGTCTTACCAATTTGATGAATTTGGAATGGCTAATATCCTTGAATCAAATTGGTGGGGTGAGAGAGGCAATATGAAAATTTCTATTTTGTGTGGCCCCATCTTATTTTGGTTGGATTTCTATAAGGCTTGGTATGCATATCATAGTATGGGTCTTTCAAAATGTGTTAATCATGTTTGGGATCCAAGGAAATGATAGCCCAAATTTTACATCCTCTTGTACATTATTGTATATTTTTGTATATAGTTTTGGTTTTCATGTTTTTGTTTAACTTTACTATTTTTGTGCTTTATCCTTAATTTTTTAATTTTTTTGCTTTCTTGTTAGTTTGCATTAGGTTAGGTTCGAGTTTGTGTTTTTAGTTTTATGTTTTAGGTTGTTCCCTTGTTTTGAGGTGATGTTTCATGGTCGTTACTAATGGCCTCTAGACTTTTTTTGTGTTCCTTTGTCATGAAGGGTGAATTACCTATCAAGTGGATCAAGGAAAAGAGGATGAATTTATTTAGTAACCTCTCCTAGATTCTAGGACTAAGATAGTGAATTTTGGAATATTGAATCATTTTGCTAAAGCTACACACAAACACATCATATTAAAGGGTATGCTTTGAAATATTCAAGGATGAAGTTATTTTGATTTGCAAATTTAGGTGAAAATCTAATATGCTCTATCTCTAACTTAAAATATTCTCTAACCCATGTGGTGCATAAATTTTTGCAAGACCTTATAAAAAAAAACAAACAAAGGAAAACATGCTAAAATCAATCACTAGGTCTAGATAAACTCTATCGGGGCTATGGATGCCTGACTAGTAGTAGAGCTCTGCCTAGACAAAGCTTATTCAAGAAAAAAAAGTATTGCAAAATATAAATTAAACCATGGGTAGTTTAGATAAACCCTACCAAGGCTATAGATGCCTGACTAGTAGTGGGGCTCTGCCTAAAGCAATTCACTTTAAGGAGTAGTATTTCTATAGCCTAAATACTAATCAGGTGATGGAGTCCTGATAGTTTTAAAACATGCAAAATTAAATCACGTTCACACACATTAAGCCAAAGTGAATGTTCATGTGTTTCTGTTTGAAGCTATCTACCCCCACCTTCTGGATGTTGCTAGATGGTTTTTCTTTCTGATATTTGGTTTATTTGTTTTTAGAATTGGGTTCTTCACCCGAAATGCTCAGAAGCATTTCCTAGCAGAGTCACTATTTGTTGTGATTGTCACACAACTAGCCCCAAAATTAGGGACCCACCTTTAAATTTTATATTTCGAGGATTGCAGTTGTTTTTGAATGCTTTTTTTGATAGGTACCTAGGTTTGGTGTTGTGTAGTGTCATCTTTGACCATTGTTTTAATTGGAGTCATTTTTTGAGCATTTAGAGTTTTTAGTTGGTTTGATAGATTTTTTTTTCTATTTGAGTCTTAATGTTAAAAATTAATGATGCCTTTTATCTTGATTTTTAATAAAGCTTTAAAGGTGATTGATTTTCTAAAATAGATAAATAAATAAATAAATAAATAAATATATAATAATTATATATAAATAAATTCAAAATAAAAAACAAAAGTTAAAAAAAGAAAGAAAGAATAAAGTGTTGCATTTCCATTGTTGTCTTTATACATTAGTGTTCCTTTTATAGTAAGGAGTTTAAATATAAAAAATGAAAATAAAGGGTATTATAATTACAAAGTGAATCAGTCATAGTCTTGCACAAAGTAATCTAAGGTCACCAAGTATGTTTATAAAGTGGATTTAATTTTATGCATCGATCTAATCATCCGAGTGTTTATGTACAGGTTAGAAAAATAAGAAATGGAATCCAGGTATGACACTGCAATACCTTGCCACAGTGATGATGTGGCATAATTGACTCAAGTCAGTATGAGATATCATGACATGGAAACTTGGTTGTAATGCAGATTATGGTCGATGATGGACAACCAAATATGAATTACGTGGATGTCTTACTGATAGAGACCATAAATATTGAGGTGGATCCTACCAAGCATGAATCATGAAGGATCAATGATAAGGAGACTGACCTGACTCTAGTAGTTGACATGGATCTCATGGAAGGATAGGTAGGTGACACCCAATAACTTGTGATACAGATGGTCAATAGATTTATTGATAGTGTAGACATTAGGCTAGATGGGATGATGTGGATTGGACTATGGAAGTGGACTTGGGTAGACTCCATGGGGGCCACATACACCTCACCAACCACATGGTGCACTTGGACAATAAACTGATGTAGTCATCCTCAAGCACCCATTCAGTAGCAATGATGAAGTGTGAACAGTGTTATCATGGATGCCAAGATGGCCTTGATTATGTGGATATGAAACAAAATTTAATATTGGACGATAGCTATGACCAAATTAGGTTGGATAGAGAAGGTTTCTTGAGTATACACACTATTGAAACATTTAACAGATGAGCTAAATCACATTGTAAAGGAAGGCAAGCAAGTCTAAATGAAATTGATTGAATGGTTTCCAGACCTTCGATGAGATGAAACTGATGGAAGAGAAAGCTAGTGACACCATGAAACTCCCACAGTGAAAAATGAGAGCAAGTGATAAATTTCCGTTTGTGAAGGAAGATCTGACAAAGTTCACGAAGAGGTGATGAGTGGTGGGCATTACGAATTGGTATCAGACTTAGGTAGTGAGCGCGGATGTGGAGCATCGATGCATGACATGGCTTCCCATGCTGACAGGCAACAAAAATAGGTATTGGGTATAGTGAGGTGGATGGCGAATACACAGGTTCACACAACTTTTAGAGTGTGATCTCACACATGAAATGAACAATGAGTGCCTACATGGGTTACATTGGACAAGTAATGTGAATTCCACCCACAAATCTAGGGATGCCCTAGGACTTGGATTGTCTTTAATAAAGGGTTTTTTGAGAGGTATGATGATAATGTTGGTGAGGTATCCATGTGGTTTGTAATGGCCTACCCAAATGGAATTAGAATAAAACAAAGGCCCTATTAATAATTACCATGATAGATGTAAAGGTTGAATGTGGCTTGTGATAAGAATATGACACAAGGATGATGAGTTTCTCATCATGGTATGGATTAGTGGATATTGGAGGAGCAACAGGGTCACAGGGTAGATATTCCCATTATTTCCATTTAAATTATAACCCAAATGTTACCAAAACTGACGTTGAATGCTTTTTTGTCACATCAGGTGGATAGCTTGGCATCCAGACAGTACGAACGTAAATAAATTATGAAGAGATTAGACTTCATTGACCAAGTGCTATATCCAAACACATAGTGATTAGTTACATAGTCAAAAACTAGGATACATCAGACTACCAACAAGCTACAGTATCAACCTAGGTACAAGCATGGCCACATTGGCAGTTGAAAACTGGGACAAGATGAACTACCAATGAGATACGAGATCGACGTAGGCACAAGCATGACCACATCAATGGCTCCCACTTAACAGAACAACAAACATGGTAGAGGACCCAACCAGTTAGCTCACATATGACTTGCATGTCAAGAATTTCATAGAACAACGACACAGATGGGAAAGTAGATATGACAGGATTTACGTAGAGTTTTGTTAAGGGAATGAAATTCATCATCATAGAGAATCACCGGCCTGAATATGGCATATCAAAGTAGCTATAAGACTTAAACTCATGGTGGATTGATGTTAGAAATATACGAAAAGCATAAAGGTGGTGGTGTGGTTGAATTTGAATGCCCAAATAGCTCAAGATGAGTATACCTACCTTCACAACTTGAGAATAGAGGTGATAAAGTTAGATATTTATTTATTTATTCATGCATCCTATGTGCAAAGACCTACAAAGCTAGGCTATGTGGTGGATAATCACCAGCATCATCGTGTCGTATGAATATATAAATATGATGTGGGGAAGTAAGTAAGCTAAGGAAAAGGTTAAATGATAAAGGTACATAGTGAAATACTATTTCTTATCTCCTTTATGATAATGCAAAGGAATAAAATATAACAGTTACAATCAAAAGAAATAAATATGGATAAAATAATTACAAGTTGTAAATGTTACGAAATGGCTATCCCTTGAAGGTGACACACACATCAATGAAGAATAGAGGCATGAGGAAAATCTACGTAAACACAAACAATAAAAGAAGGTGAAATGCCAAAGGGAAGGGAAGAGTAAATGGAAGGACTACTATAAAAATCCTAAATACACCAAAAAATAGAGATGAAGAGATTGGATTTTTTGACAATGAAAGCCAGAGGCTAGACATTTTTTGGAGGCCACGGCTGGAAATTTGTCCAATACCAGGGGCTAGACATTTTTGGAGGCCAAGGCTAGAAATATGTTGCAAGACTATATTTTCTTATTTTAATACAAATGATTCTAGAAATTTGTGTCTTGTTAGCAAGATAGGAGTTTATTTTTGCATGTTTGATTTAACTATCTATTTTTCCCCTTTCATGCTATAGGATTATAGATGATGTTAAATGCATTTTAATGGTTGCATCATTGAATGTTTAAAGCATAAAATTTATTTTCATTTTCCTTAGAAGCTCGCACCTAGATTATTGTGGGTTGTGCAAATGTAGGTCCGGATAAACTAGGTTACATGCAGAAGTTTCTCACATCTTTGATTTTGTGAAAATAGGATGGCATCATACTGGTGGTAGTCTGTTTCTAGTATTTTCAGCATTTTGTTCCATTTCTAAAATTTCCTTTTAGTTTCTAACCCTTCTCTTTTGCAGATTTTTTTTAAAACTACAACGATCAAAATAAAAATAAAAATAAAATATAACTCCAAAAATAAATGCATGAGTGTGAAAAATGAGCTTTAATATTTCATTTAGAACAATTTTGATTTCATTTTGAAGCCATTTCAAAATTATAAAAATTATTCAAACTTGTTGTTTTTACAAGCATTTTGTAATTTTGGATTTTACATAATTTTGCATTTTGAAGGTAAATCAAATTTAAAGATTTTGCATGTTTATTTTGCAAGCAATAAATTAACTTTCCTTTATGAAAATTCCAATTTCATTAAAGGGGAGTGATTTATATGGCATTTCAAAATACCATTATTTTAAAGCAATAAATTGACTTCTCTTTATGAAAATTCTAATTTCATTAAAGAGGGGTAATTTATTTATTATATTAAAGGCTATTTTTATTTTCACACTCAAAGAAACATTAAATGAATCTTTTCATCATTTAAGATTCACATTTAGAGATAGATTTTAATCTTCTATTTCATGCTTAAAGTAGGGTTTAATGCAAGATAAAACTTGTTTAAAATCTACTTAACCAAAAGAAGATAAAATCTATCTAAAATACATCAAGATAAAATGAACTAAGGCTCTACATCATGGTCATATGAGGGCCAATCACATTTTCCTTTTCTTTTAAGTTTCATGAACAATCAATAACATAACATAATAAAATAAACCAACACAGGCCCCTTGTTAATAGTTACTTGCAAATCACTAAGGTATTCCTAGCACTTATTTGATACATCTTCAAAAGATTACAAGCACACATTAAGAAAAGGAACCTTGGAGAAATCTTTACTTCTTTGTAAGAGAGGGGTTTCTAATCAAAACCCCGACTGTGATGGGGATCTTGTAATTGGAAAAAAATTCCACTCAACACATCCCCACACATCAATATTTGAAAATATTTTTACCTTTCTTCCCATTCTTTGAATTTGTCACCAGTTTTTTGGCTTTTGATCTATTTTTTAACATACTGAATTTACTCTCCACTCATTTATACCATCAATGTAAAACATCTTGGCCAACAACAATATCATGATCGACCAAAAATCACTCCCAAGACCAATTTAAAATTATGAAATATAGTTTTCTTCTAGTTAAAATGTTCACAACTATGGCTCTATAGTATAAATCAACACTTGGGTTCATCGAATTCCTTTAATATAGTTTTAAATTATGCAAGGCACAATATATTATTTTCTATGAAAATAATAAAGGTAATTCATTTCTTCTATATTTTAATAAATCATAACCTCTTTCCTTGCCATTCATTATAATTTACCAACAAGAATGAATTTCTTATATGCTATTTCAAAAAGGAAAATACTTAAGAAATTAACATTCATTTCTTTGCAATCAAAGTCTAAATCAAATAAAACTCCTTCATAAAGGAAAACTATTATGCAAGAAGAATTTTAACTAAAACTTCGTATATCTATTATTATGCAATTTATGATATGCATCTTCATGAAAAGGGACATTCATCCATGTTGCCTCCTCAAATAATTTGACAAATAACCCATCACATCATTTCCCCAAGGTATCCTTTTCTCGGTGGTTAGTTCTTTCTACCACCATAAAGGAACCTGTTCCTGCAAAAGTGCACTTCCATTAGCAACATCATATTCTCACATAAAATACATATCACATGGAATCAAGCATGGAATTATCCTACATCCCATAATAATATTCACATATCATATTTTCCATAAGAAATAAGTGTTTTGCATAACAAATCAGAAATAGTCAATCATTTCATTCACAAAGCAACATATCAAACATGAAACTTTCAAAATAAAAAGTCTACCAAGGGTGGGTCATGACATCCTCCCTCCCTTAGGCTTAACATAGTCCTTTGTGTAACATTAAAATTGATCATAAAACAATAATTAAAAAAAAAATTCAAACAATAAAGGAAAATGTTTTTGCATATTTGCTACTTTCTCCCAAGTAGCATTTATTTCGAAATAACGATCCCACTAAACTTTGGAGTAAACTATGCACTACTCCAAAGTTCCTTTCCTCATGGATTTGGATCAAAAATCAAAGGATCCTTATTGGTTGAACCTCTATAGCCTTTGGATTCACCATATATAAGTAAGAAAAGTCCCACACATGCTCAGGATTATCAATGTACTTTCTAAGCAAAGAAATGTGAAAAATTCCAAGATTCTTGGACAAACTAAGTGGTAAGGCAAGTCGATATGCCACAAGACTAATATTTTCTATAATTTCAAAGGATCCTACAAAATTTTACAAAAAATTCCGTTGGTGATCTCTTAAGATCGACATAACTTTTCTAATGATCTGAGGATTCTTTTAGCCATTCCTTGATTATCACTAATTGTTTCTCCATTTATTTGACCATATTTGGTCCTAACACAATACGATCCTCTAGATTATCCAATGACAGTATTGTTCTACACCTGCTACCATCAAAAGTTTTGAATGGAGCCAAACCTAAGGTCGAATGATGACCATTATTATAGGTAAATTCTACCAGATGCAAGTAATCATCCCAACAAGTCTTCTGATCCATACAATACATGTGAAGCATATATTCTAACACCCGGTTCACTCTTTCTATTTGCCCATTAGTTTTTAGGTGATAAGTTGAACTAATGTTCAGTCTTGTACCAATCGCATGATGCAAGGCTTGCCAAAACTCAAATGTAAATCTCGAGTTCCAATCTAATATAATTACTTTTAAAAAATCATGAAGCCAAAATATTTCTTTGGTAAATTTTTTAGCCACATCCTTGGTGTTTCCAGATATAAAATATGCAATCTTGGCCAATATATTCACCACTACTAGGATTGCATCATGTTGAAACCTATTTTTAGGTAGCCCTACAATGAAATCCATTGAAATCACCTACTATTTTTGCATAGGTACATCATGCAAATACAAAAACCCTATAGAATGACTATGTTCTGCTTTCACTTTTTAACATTCTAGATATTGAGTGACATATTCAGTTATGTTCTTATTCATTCCTTGCTAGAAAAAGGTTTTCTTCATATTCTCTCTCATTTTTGCTCCTCTTGGGTGATTAGAATACATATATCTATGAGCTTCATTCATGATCATTATTCTTATATTTTTTATCTCAAGAATTACTACCCTATATTTAAAATATAAGAAACCATTCATGATGTTAAAATACTTATTTTTATCTAGTTTCTTTTCCATCCTTTCCCAAATTTGATTACAATATGTGTCCTGAAGTTGCATTTCCCAGACTTGTTCCATAAATTTGATGTGTATGCAAGACAAAATAGCTATGTGTCTCTTCTTACTCAGTGTATCCATGAATTTATTCTCTTTTCCCTTTATATACTCAATACCAAAATCATATTCAGCAAGAAATTTGAAGAACACAAGCTTATACTGAGAGGGGGGTGAACAGTATAGCACCCACTTTTTACTTTCTTTCCAAACCAATATCAATTAGTGTCCTTAATTGCAATAACCAAATATAGCAGTGTGCATTAATGACATAGATAGCAATAGTAAACAAGTGCACAAATCACCACACACAATTGAGACACAAGATTTAACGTGGTTCCCCCAATGTGGGGTACTCCACAAGATAATCTCCTTATAATATTTCACACAAAAATAAGGATCCTTATCCCAATACAAATGATTACTTTGATCTGCTCAAAGCTAGGCAATACACTGATCTGCTCAGGTAGGCAATCCACTGATCTGCTTTAGCAAGCTCACCAAGAACTTGCCCAAAACTGCTCTAGCAAGCTCACTAAGAACTTGCCCAAAATTTGCTCTAGCAAGCTCACTAAGAACTTGCCCAAAATCTGCTCAACAAGCTCACCAAGAACTTGCTCAAAATTTGCTCTAACAAGCTCACTAAGAACTTGCTCAAAATCTGCTCAACAAGCTCACTAAGAACTTGCTCAAAATCTGCTCAACAAGCTCACCAAGAACTTGCTCAAATGTTGTCCCAAATCTGTCCACAAATCTGTCCCAAAAGTCTTCTCAAAGGCTCAATCAATCATACACAAAAACTACCACAAATCTATCCCAAAAGCCTTCTCAAAGGCTCAACCAATCATGCTCAAGTAGCACTCAAATCTCATCCACAAATCTATGAAGGCAAGGCTCAATGATGAATTCAATAATGAATGGCAATGCACTCTACAATGGATGACAACAATGATCCACAATGATCTCAACTCAAATCAATCTCAACTCAACTCAAGTCAATCTTAACTCAACTCAAATATTATAGAAGCATAAAGAGAATTGTTAGAGACTCAATATGTTCTAATATCAAAGCTCAATCTCAACCCAAATCAGAATTATAGAATTGTTTGTTTCATGGGACTTGAACAATCACCTCACACAATCACTTGACTAGGCTCAATCAACTCAACTCAACCAATCACCACAAGGGACAACTCTTTCTCACAAAACCCTAGTCCAAGCATGTATCAACCAACTCAAATGTTTCCAACAATGCTCAACCACAAATCTCACATAACAATGATACTCATGTTCTTTTCTAACTCAAGTTCTTTGCATAACCAATGGGCTTCAACAACTATGCTTATAAAACAAGGTTTAAACACAACTCTCAAACCAGAAAACCTTGAAGCATTCAACCAACCACTTTCGAAAAGGAAACCACAATCAATCCTTTTCTCTCCAATGATATTTCAGAAATCAACCACCATAAACAAAGTCAATGGAGAATATTGCTCATACCTTTTGATGCCTTATTGGATGTCCACTAAATCTGCCACACTCAACAAACTTCTTTTTCAACTTTCAACAAGGGTTAGAGATCATGATTAATATCACAACAATAATATCCAAATAACACCTTATCACTCCTACTCAATAAGATACAACATGTCCCCTCATGAAAGAATTAATCACCTTTGAAAAAGAACAAAACAACCTTCACTTTTGAAACCCTTTACAAAAATAGAAATATCTCTTTACATACACCTTATTTCTCCCTCTAAGCAAGTTAATCAAATAGCCCTCGAAATAAGATTTCCAATGATATATAATATGATATACTTTCAAAAGGAGAAACACCAGAAATCTCTCTTTTTCTAAACATGCATCACAACCCTTATTCCTCCTAGGGCAACTTTAGAAAAATAAAATATATTAAAAAAATTATTAACTTGCCTCTGTCCCTGACGGGATTCGATCTCGTGACGTCTCCTTGCTCAGCACTTTAACCACAACCAACCTGCCATTGGGCCACACGCCCTCACGTGTCCAAAGGGACACGAACAAAAACTTATATCATAAACTTCTGCACCCTTCGAAAAACTTAACAGCGCTTCGAGCGCTTCAACAAAGCAAATAACCATGGCGGGACTCGATCGCAGGACCTCCTGCGTAACACACAATGCATGAACCACTAGGCCAAATATGCCTATGCATCTTATTAAACTCCATGAATGATTTTTCAATAGACCAAAGTCACACTTCTCTCTCTTTTCGCAATTCGTTCCCCAATCGAAGGCATTCAAAAAATAAGCGTTGGGGTCATGAAGTCTAAGCTTTTGTTGGCATATATATATGCCTTTCCTCTTTCTTTAGACGTCGGTGCTATAAATTAATATAGCCTTTCCTCCTTTCTTTAGTCGACGCTAAAATTAATATATTTAATTTTAAAATTTAAATTTAAATTTTAAATAATTTAAAATTTAAACTAAATATTTAAAAATAAATATCTCCATCATCGGGGCACCTTTTTCGATGAAACAAAAAGCCAATCTAGGTTTTAAGAAAAACCCATTTCAAATATGCCATCCATGGTTTTAAATAAAACCTTTTATTTTGCCTGCCTTGGTTTTCACAAAAACCCTGTATATATCCATGCTCTCCAAAATATCATAAATGCTTATTTATGAAATGCTTTGGCCACCAAAACTCAATGTGATCCATGTGACATCAATGACAACATAAAATAACTCAAATTGCCAACAATCTCCCCCTTTGTCATTGATGGCAACACCTCTAATGCAAAAACCACAATCACTTCAAAAACCATCTCTGAGAATCAAAGTTGCTCCCCCTGACTCAATACTCTCTATGGAGGCTGCTCCCCCTAACTCAATGCTCTCTTTGGAGGCTGCTCCCCCTAACTCAATGCTCTCCCCCTTACTCAAATCTCTCCCCTTTTGACATCAATGGCAAAAGGGACACCTATGGGGCTAAAAGATATGACTCTTAAGCTTAGCCCCCTCACCACCTTCTCTCTTGAGGTGATTAATTTTGGGGTGGGAGTACTTTTACTCCCATATTACATTGTTTCTTTCCTCTTTCAACTTCCTTCCATATTTTTTTGATATCCTTCTCTTGATGAATTACTTGATCTTCTTGTCTTGAACCTGTTTGACCTTCTTTTCTTGAACCTGTTTGACCTTCTTGTCTTGAACCTGTTTGGAATTGAGTCCTACACCATTTTGCAATATGTCCAAAGTTATTGCAATTAAAACACTTGATATTGTAGCCTTTGGATGGTGCCCATATCCTGAATTCTTTCTTGAAATAATTTCCATATCCATTCCTTTCCTGAACCTTGTATTGTGAAGTTTTGTTTTCATGACCATTATGACCATGACTTCTGATTTGTGTAGCTCTAAAACCAAAACCATGTTGCTCATTTTATTTGCACTGAGAAGCTCTATGACCAATCCTATTGCATAAGAAGCAATGTCCCTGAAAACCATACCTTCTTCCTTTGAAGTTTCTTCTAGCAAAATCAAACTTCTTTGATCCATGGATCCTGCAGTGTATAGCCCTGTGTCCAAATCCATTACAAGAAAAACAATGTCCTTGAAAAGCCCTTTGTTCATGCCTTGGTTCCTCATACCTTTCTTGACCATTATCCTTATGATCATTTTCAACTTGTGCATTGCATCCTTGAACCTTCTTTGTAGTATCTAAATCCTCTTCCTTAGTTTCTTCCTTGCTTTCCTCTTCAAGAATTTCTTTTCCTTTTGAACTTGATTCACCTATCTCAAAACAAGATCCAAACTGAATATTTGGAGCCATAGGAACTTTGGAACTTTCTTCATAAAACTTAGGTGCTTCCTTGCTTTCATATTTTAGAACTTCCTTTCCTTTTGAGTGTGATTCCCCAAACTTGAAATATGAGACCTTTGGTGCTTTGGGACCTTCCTCTTCTTTCTCTTCATTGGCATCCATATTTATTGTCTCTGAAATACATGTTTCCTTCTTAGTGAAAATATCTTGACCTTTTGAGTCATGTGATGGATCAAACTTCTCAAGTATGGAACATCTCAATTCTTTTAGATTCTCCTTAACCTCTTGTAGTTGCTCATGGATATCATTGAAGTCTTCCTTTAGATCAATTGAGACATCTATCTTTCTTACAATGTTCTCTTGCTTAACTTCTTCTGTTTGGAGTGAATGTTCTTCTTCTACTTCTTTTATCCCATAGAAAAACCCTTCTTCATCTTCACTATCACTAAGATCATTATAATCTTCTATAGCAAACAAACTTTCATGATTTCTTTGACCATGCCTATTTCCTTGATGTGTCATCTCATCTTCACTATCACTGAAACCATTGCAATATCTTGATCTGTGATCTCTTTGACCACACACAAAGCACTGTTCTCTTTCACCTTCTATTCCTAGGAATATATGTTCTTCCTTTTCATCATCTGACTTGTCTCTATCACTGTGATCTGAGCTATCACTTGCTTCTACAATGTAGTAAGTTTTCTTTGTCTTATGAAAACTTTTCTTCTTCTCATACTTGTTTTGCTTGTACTTGTCATCTTTGTCATGCTTATACTTTCCATCTTCTTTTCTTCTGTGACCCTATTTTTCATCATCACTATTTTCTTCATGTGGACACTTGTGTGCATAGTGACCAAAATCACCACACTTGTAGCATTTGACTTTCTTCATATCCCTGTAATTTCTTAAGTCCTTTTTCCTTTTGATGAAGTTAGCTTCCTCATCATTATCTGAATCTCTATCTGTCTCTGGAACTTTCCCTTTATTTTTCTCTGAAGCCTTGAATGCAATCTCTTTTATTGGAACCTGATGCTTACTCACCCTCATCTCATAAGTTGTGAGAGTTCCTTGTAGTTCTTCCATTGTTAGCTTGTTGATATCCATTGTTTCTTCTATTGCTGAAACCTTTGCATCATACTTCATGGGAAGTGATCTCAAAACCTTTTGAGTAACTTCTGATTCTTTCATCTCAAATCCTAGGCCTCTCATGGTGTTAGTAATCTCATCAACTCGAAGTAAAAACTTTGCAATATCTTCAGAATCTTCCATTTTCAATTCCTCAAATATTTTTCTATGAGTTTGTAGTTTTGCCAACTTTACCTTTGAATCTCCTTCATAAGTATTCCACAACTTGGTCCACATTTCATTAGCTGAATTACATACCATGACCTTTGCAAAATATGTTTCACGTAGCCCACTCAAAATACAATTCATTGCCCTTGCATTGATCTCAACCAATTTCTTGATAGTCTTATCTACCTCGGGATCACCTTCAACCTTATACTCTTTTTCAACCATCTTCCATACCTCATATCCTTGTGATATCAAGTAGTTCTTCATTCTCATGCTCCAGAAAGCATAATTGTTACCATCAAATAGTGGAGCCTTATTTGTAGATAATCCATTCTATGAAGCCATCTATGTTCTTGTAGAATCTACCCTCAAGTTGTTAGCCTTTTCGAAGGAACCCACTCTGATACCAATTGAAGAACACAAGCTTATATTGAGAGGGGGGTGAACAGTATAGCACCCACTTTTTACTTTCTTTCCAAACCAATATCAATTAGTGTCCTTAATTGCAATAACCAAATATAGCAGTGTGCATTAATGACATAGATAGCAATAGTAAACAAGTGCACAAATCACCACACACAATTGAGACACAAGATTTAACATGGTTCCCCCAATGTGGGGTACTCCACAAGATAATCTCCTTATAATATTTCACACAGAAATAAGGATCCTTATCCCAATACAAATGATTACTTTGATCTGCTCAAAGCTAGGCAATACACTGATCTGCTCAGGTAGGCAATCCATTGATCTGCTTCAGCAAGCTCACCAAGAACTTGCCCAAAATTGCTCTAGCAAGCTCACTAAGAACTTGCCCAAAATATGCTCTAGCAAGCTCACTAAGAACTTGCTCAAAATCTGCTTAACAAGCTCACCAAGAACTTGCTCAAAATCTGCTCAACAAGCTCACTAAGAACTTGCTCAAAATCTGCTCAACAAGCTCACTAAGAACTTGCTCAAAATTTGCTCAACAAGCTCACCAAGAACTTGCTCAAATGTTGTCCCAAATATCCACAAATCTGTCCCAAAAGCCTTCTCAAAGGCTCAATCAATCATCCACAAAAACTACCACAAATCTATCCACAAATCTATCCCAAAAGCCTTCTCAAAGGCTCAACCAATCATGCTCAAGTAGCACTCAAATCTCATCCACAAATCTATGAAGGCAAGGCTCAATGATGAATTCAATAATGAATGGCAATGCACTCTACAATGGATGACAACAATGATCCACAATGATCTCAACTCAAATCAATCTCAACTCAACTCAAGTCAATCTTAACTCAACTCAAATATTATAGAAGCATAAAGAGAATTGTTAGAGACTCAATATGTTCTAATCTCAAAGCTCAATCTCAACCCAAATCAGAATTATAGAATTGTTTGTTTCATGGGACTTGAACAATCACCTCACACAATCACTTGACTAGGCTCAATCAACTCAACTCAACCAATCACCACAAGGGACAACTCTTTCTCACAAAACCCTAGTCCAAGCATGTATCAACCAACTCAAATGTTTCCAACAATGCTCAACCACAAATCTCACATAACAATGATACTCATGTTCTTTTCTAACTCAAGTTCTTTGCATAACCAATGGGCTTCAACAACTATGCTTATAAAACAAGGTTTAAACACAACTCTCAAACCAGAAAACCTTGAAGCATTCAACCAACCACTTTCGAAAAGGAAACCACAATCAATCCTTTTCTCTCCAATGATATTTCAGAAATCAACCACCATAAACAAAGTCAATGGAGAATATTGCTCATACCTTTTGATGCCTTATTGGATGTCCACTAAATCTGCCACACTCAACAAACTTCTTTTTCAACTTTCAACAAGGGTTAGAGATCATGATTAATATCACAACAATAATATCCAAATAACACCTTATCACTCCTACTCAATAAGATACAACATGTCCCCTCATGAAAGAATTAATCACCTTTGAAAAAGAACAAAACAACCTTCACTTTTGAAACCCTTTACAAAAATAGAAATATCTCTTTACATACACCTTATTTCTCCCTCTAAGCAAGTTAATCAAATAGCCCTCGAAATAATCTTTCCAACGATATATAATATGATATACTTTCAAAAGGAGAAACACCAGAAATCTCTCTTTTTCTAAACATGCATCACAACCCTTATTCCTCCTAGGGCAACTTTAGAAAAATAAAATATATTAAAAAAATTATTAACTTGCCTCTGTCCCTGACGGGATTCGATCTCGTGACATCTCCTTGCTCAGCACTTTAACCACAACCAACCTACCATTGGGCCACACGCCCTCACATGTCCAAAGGGACACGAACAAAAACTTATATCATAAACTTCTGCACCCTTCAAAAAACTTAACAACGCTTCGAGCGCTTCAACAAAGCAAATAACCATGACGGGACTCGATCGCAGGACCTCCTGCGTAACACACAATGCATGAACCACTAGGCCAAATATGCCTATGCATCTTATTAAACTCCATGAATGATTTTTCAATAGACCAAAGTCACACTTCTCTCTCTTTTCGCAATTCGTTCCCCAATCGAAGGCATTCAAAAAATAAGCGTTGGGAGTCATGAAGTCTAAGATTTTGTTGGCATATATATATATGCCTTTCCTCTTTCTTTAGACGTCGGTGCTATAAATTAATATAGCCTTTCCTCCTTTCTTTAGTCGGCGCTAAAATTAATATATTTAATTTTAAAATTTAAATTTAAATTTTAAATAATTTAAAATTTAAACTAAATATTTAAAAATAAATATCTCCATCACCGGGGCACCTTTTTCGATGAAACGAAAAGCCAACCTGGGTTTTAAGAAAAACCCATTTCAAATCTGCCATCCATGGTTTTAAATAAAACCTTTTATTTTGCCTGCCTTGGTTTTCACAAAAACCCTGTATATATCCATGCTCTCCAAAATATCATAAATGCTTATTTATGAAATGCTTTGGCCACCAAAACTCAATGTGATCCATGTGACATCAATGATCCATGTGACATCAATGACAACATAAAATAACTCAAATTGCCAATAAAATTTCTTCCATCTTCTCTAACTAGCATTGAGTAAAGGTTGAGTAAATATATATTGCAAAATCTGGTTATCTATCCTCAACTCAAAGGGTCTTCCTACCAAATAATGTCACCAACACTTTAGGATAAAAACTATCGCTACAAATTCTAGGTCATGGGTTGCATAGTTGACCTCATGTCATTTCAATTTTCCTAATTCATAAGCTATCACTACTCCTTCCTATGAGAGCACCTCTCCCAAACCTTCCAATGATGCATTTGTGCAAATATAAAAACTCCCCAAAGGATCGGGTATAGTTAGTATAGGAGGTGTAATAAGTTTTTGCTTAAGCAATTCAAAAGTTATCTTACATTTATCCATCCATATGAATTCCTTTTATTTCCTCTAAAGGTTAGTTATGGGAGAGGTTATCTTGGCATAGTCCTTCACATATCACCTACATCATCGGTCAAACCCATGAAACTTTGGAATTTTGTTACATTTTTAGGCAATGACCAGTTCAAAACAACTTTTATTTTCTTAGTATCTACTACAATTCTAGCTGCAAACACAATGTACCCCAAGTATTGCACATCTAACACAAAATTCACACTTAGATAAATTCTCGTGTAATAAATTTTTTCTTAATAGCTCTAACACGATTCCAATATGTCTGATGTGCTCAGTCTTATTTTGAAAATATATCAAAATGACATCCAAGAATACCAGAACAAATCTATCCAAATGATTTTTAAAGATATTATTCATCAATTTCATAAATATTTTTGGAGCATTCATCAAACCAAAAGGTAATATAGTAAACACGTAATGGTCATAACGAGTTTTAAAGGTTGTCTTATGCGTGTCCTCTTTACAGATTCACAACTGATGATATCCAGACTTCAAATTAATATTTGAAAAGATAGTATAATATTTAAGTTGATTGAAGAGATCTTTGATCTTGGTCAAAGGATATCTATTTGTGATAGTTTCCTTGTTTAACATTCTCTAATCTATACATAATCTCAAGGAACCATCCCTTTTCTTTATGAACAACACATGTGCACCCCATGGTGACACGCTTGGTCTGATTAATTTTTTTTCTAGCAACCCTTGTAGATGCACTTTTAGCTCTTGTATTTCTATGGGATTAATTTGGTAAGGATCCCTATGCATAGGCTTAGTTACTGGTTGAATCTCAATTGTGAAGTCAAATCCACATTTGGGTGGTAATCTAGGTAAATATTTTGGGAATACATCCCTAAACTCCCGAAGAACTGGGTGTTTTCTGAACACTCCTTTATTTTCTTCCTAAATTTAATTTATCTTAACAACATAAACCTTTCCTACCATTTTTATGGCTTTATTGATTTGCTTTGCCAAAAGAATTTTGAGGTTGAAAGGTCCCTTGTAAACTATACAGCTTTCAAACATTTCCACCATCTTTCGTGTACTCAATCCATCTATCTTGGAAATTGAGTATTGCTTTATGTGCTTGCAACCAATCCATTTCTAGAATTACATCAAAGGCATGTAGTGGCACCATATACAGGTATTTCATTATCATTCCACTAGGTAAGGTAATCTCTGCCATAGGGTAACTTTGATTAACAGAGTAGTTTTATCCTTAACCATACTCAACCTTCCACCCATGTTCCAAGATTCCTATATTTTCTAAAATATATTTAGCTAAACTAGTGGAAACAAAGATATTTGTAGCACCACTATCAATTAATATTTTAACATTCCTACTAGAAATATTATAGTTTATCATTAGTGGTATGGCTTGACCTTCTATATTTTGATTCCCTATTGTAGCATAAATCTTGTGCATGGGCTCCTTTGGTGTAGGTTTTTTGTATATTGGTTCCTTTCCTTTTGTACTTGTTCATGCTCTGTGTGGACAATTACTAGCATAATGTGGTCCTCTACAAATAAAACATCCTTCTTTGGACTCTGGGTGTACTTTCTGCTTTTGTCCTTCCTCTACTTTTTTTGCAAATGAAGAATTAGCGTATCCCTATGGAGATCAGTTGTTACCATTATTGCGATTATAGTTCTTTCCTTGGAACCTTTTCCTAAACTTTCCTTACTTCATATCATTCCTTCTATCTTGTATAAGATTACTTTTATTCATCTGCTCTTTTTCCCACTTTACAAAACTTGCATTGTTTATTTTTCTTAGTACTTCTTTGCCCTGCTCATCTAAACCCTCATAATCAAAATAGGGTTTGAGATATGTTTCAGCTTTTCTATAAAAATCATAGGCCTTCTATAGAGTATTATATTCCCACATATATACCTCTTTCCTTAATCTAGGATCTGCTCCTAGTATAAACTTATGGACCTTCATTTTCTAATTATATGCAAGCATATATTTCAGCAACTTGATAAATATTTGATAGTATTTTTCCACTGTCCTAGTTCCCTACCAAAGTTTAGTGAACTCCTTGAACTTCTAGGAATAAAATAAAAGTGCTTTGTAAGGAATATCTCTTTGAAAGCTATTACAAATTCTTCCCATTTTAGGTCGACTACTGCCGCAAGTTTTTGATCCTCACTAAATTTTTTCCACCAATCCAAGCCATCACTTTTTGGATGAAGTGTAGCATAAGATGTTTGAGTTCCTAATGAAAATTTCTTCATATTACAATATGTTTCTATATATTTAAACCAAGCCTTATATTTATCACCATCTTCCTCTCCATTGAATTTGGAAGACTTTAAATATTTTGTTTCCTTGCCCAACTCAGCCTCAAGTAAAACCCTAGCCTATTGTGCCTTAGTAAGGGGTTCATTTTTCTGTATCATTCTCAATTTTTTGGCATGTGCTTCCTGATTCAACATGACATCCAACAATGACTTTTATGTTTCTACCTGCTCTTGAAGTAGGACTACTATGGCAGTGATATTTTATCTCTCATTACTAGGATTATCCCTTTTATTTCTAGGGTTCTCTGTACTTAATTTTGGGTTCCTATCCTCTACATTATTCTATCATTTCTACCTCATAATTGGTGCAACACTTCCTCTTCTTATCTTTGGTGGCATTGTCCTTGGCCACACATAAAAGGGATAGTAGGAGTCAGTTCACCATCACTTCTTTGGTTGGTTTCTCCTATTATCAACTAAATTTCTAGTTATCATAATTTTTTTTTTAAATAAGGTATAATACTTTCGTAGGTATGTTTTCTATTACATACCAAAAATTAGTTTTGCATCGTGAGCCTATTCCACTACGAACCAAGCTCTGATACCAAATATCACAACCCGATTTCTCGATTCCAAACCTCTTATTATTTTTTTAGGCTAATATTTATTTAAGACAAAGGATTACAAACCTTAGATCTCTACATTAATTACACCAATATTACTACTTACATAATTTCTTTTATGCAAGAGTACTAGGCGTTGCACTGTCTTAAGCTAGGGATCTCATCAAATACATGAGCTAGCTTAATTCTTTTTCAGTCAATCAAAAGAAGCGATGTAATCCCTAATCCTAATGCAAGTCCTTCTGTGTAAGCGTACTTAGCACAAAAGGGTGTTTATCTAACTCGCTCTCATCTATTGGAGTTCTAGTATTTACATTTTTGAGGTCATTTTTAACTCATAATAAATGTCTATTTTACGAATAACTTCTATTTATATTCCTCTAGTGAAACCCATGTTTCTTAATTATTTCTATTCCTAAAGTCTATTATTATTCATAATATATTTAAGATATTATACATCTATAAAAATATGACACTACTTCCTTAAGGTGTACCATTGTTCTAGTTGAATATTAGACATTGCCATTCATTAAATGCACTCCAAGAGTTTATCTATGTATGAAGCACCACGTGTTGCTTCCTTAAATAATATCCAATGCACATACGGTGGTCCCACCATAAATTTATTAATAAACTAGACAATTAATGCCATATTTCTCTACATAAATAAGTTCTTCCCACAATAGATGTAGAGAGTTCTAATAAATAAATCTCCTCATTTTACTTTGAAGTACTCGCCAATCAATTTTTGAGGTGCAATATAGAACATAAAATATCATATTTAAATTTACTTTTACATTAATTACACTTAAGATGTATGAAAACCGACATCAAGACATCACCACAAGAGTGATTTAAACCATAAGATACAAATTGATCTCTAATCAAGCTAGAACACTTGACTTTGTTGTAAATCATTAATAACATTTCCATCTGAGTTGAAGTGCCACTACGTAATGCTTAATGCTCAAATTTACAATATGATTACAATCCGACCATGATCTTATTTTGAGTTTTTTTCAAGAATGACACTCTCCATCTAGAACTCGTAACCTAGCATAAAGAATATTTAATTTAGTGCACATCATTCATTGAGTTCAAGTTTCATAATATTTGCACGAATAGGAGCTCTATTTACTAGTAACCTTTCCATCAACCCAGTCAACAAGAAAATGTCTTTCCTTCTCCAATGCATCTTCACTAACCACCGATATGGAATTGCTTTCCAATGGGGAATAAAGATGGTCCCATTTCATTTATATAAAGTAAATAATTTTGCTAGTAGTATAGTTTCAACTACCATCACAGGCATCAATACCAGATCATGTATTTTCATGAATGTATTATATCAGTTATCAACATTCCATTTCTAGTAAACAAAAAAATCATTTACAATGTTTTCCTTTAAGATAAAAGACTTTCTATCCATTCTACAAATCAATTATAGCCACACTGTTCTATTTTTCTACAACAAAAACCAATCAAAATATCTAGCTCAAAGTCATTCCCTTAATTCCTTTCTTCAGCTACATGATGTAAAATATCTTTCCTATCCACAAGCAAACACATATATGACAACAATACCATAATATCTAATTATGAATTCTTCTATATAAATAAGATAAACCAATCAATTAAACCACTTTTATTTTTTCTTGTCATAAGAGTATATCCATCATACCGTAGTCACAATTCAGAATACAATAAATATGCATAAGCTTTGTTACCTTTTCTATGGAAATCACATTTCTTATTTATTCTTGGAATCACCAAGTTTATTGCTTTTCAATAAGTAAATGAGTACATCTAAACTCTTGTACATGAAACACTAATTCAAAATTCTCAAGATTTCATCATACACATAACAAGCTTTTCTAACCTTTCACTTACTATAAGCTTAAGGAGAGAAGAATCAAGCATGGTTTCTTATACTAACACAAAGAAACATGAAGCAACCAAAAATATCTAAATCATCATAAATACCGAGTTAACAAAGTAATAGATGTCTAAACTCTTCGATTCTATTTTTAGGTTCTATATTTCATCTTTCAATAAAATGTAGTTAATCCAAGCTAGATAGTTCATCACTGAATCATTCTTTTCCTAATCAACGGCTAAGTTTTAGTAATTATACTTTTGTTCTAGTCTATAGCGTACTGAGTACACACTCATATTTTTATTGAAAACAACATAATAAACCGATGTATCTAGATTCATTGAGGACAAAACAAAAAGATTTCAAAACAACCTAGTTTCCTTTCTATAGTCTTTCGAGATCACTCTCATGCAATGTTACTCAACTATCATTTTTTTTCTCTTGATCCCTCCCAATGTCCTTGCACATCAATATTCAAAAATATGTTTACCTTTATTCCCATTATCTGACTTCGTTGCTAGTTTTTTGTCTTTTGATCTCTTTTTTAACAAACTCAATTTACTCTCCACTCATTTTAACCATCAATGTAAAATATCTTGGCCAACCACAATATCACGATCGACCAAAAATCACTCCCAAGCCCAATTCAAAATTATGAACAGTAGTTTTCTTCTAGTTAAAATGTTCAAAACTATGACTCTATAGTATAAATCAACACTTGGGTTCATAGGATTCCTTTAATATAGTTTTAAATTATGCATGACACAATATATTATTTTCTATGAAAATAATAAAGGTATTTCATTTCTTCTATATTTTAATAAATCATAACCTCTTTCCTTGCCATTCATTATAATTTACCAACAATAATTAATTACTTATATGCTATTTCAAAAAGGAATACTTAAAGAAATAAGCATTCATTTGTTAGCTTTTGATGTAATGAGCAATGGGAGATAGTAATCACAAGATGCAAAATAATATAAATGAAAGTAAATTTTCTAGATGACTTAAGTAAGCTGAATAGAAATAACATAAATGAATACAACGTAGCTATGGAGGAAATGAACACTCTATTAATGAAGCTACTAAACTACATTGCACTCATCACCAATATATGGTGATATACACAACATTGCACTACTACCTATGACTATGTTATAAGCAGATCTATCTATCTACATCCCTCTTCTCATATCTATCTAACAATGATGCCTTTCTTATATAGGAAGATAGGTTCCTTGGCCAACACTCTACCTAGTTTTGCAAGGGATAACTTGCACATATATAGCTTGCACATTGACACTTGTGCATTTATTACATTACATGAAGTAACTATATAACTTCCCCCTAAAGTAATCTAATGTCCTAAATATGTACCTTGGAAGATACATTTACATAACCCAAATGATGGAATAAACTCTATTTATAACACCCTCCTATATTACATTATTTGGGTATTGAAGAATTTAGTCTTCAATATGGATCTTCCTCCAATGGATGATGGAATTTGTATTCTCCTTTGTTACTCACTGTATTCAGGTTCAATAGATAATATGTGTCTTCATATGATGCAAAGTAAGTTGTAGTTGAATATTCTTCTACTTTTTGTATGGGTTCACCTAGTTTAGTCTTCATTATGCCATGTTTATTTCTAGTATACCTTTTCTTCCTTTTTCTCCTTCTCTTCTTGTAAGTTTGCATTGGTGTTGGTGAAATCTCTGCTTCATGACAAGTTAGTCTATCATCACAATAGTATCATTCTTTATTTCTATCTTTTTTATTGTATTGAGTAAGTACAAACACAATTAATGATAGATACATTATCATAAATTCTTTTGATGAAAAATAACCACTCTGTGAATTCCACCATGTTGTGAAGAGGATTTCATGAAGATAGTTAATCAATATTGTAAAACTACCTTCTTTGGATTCTTTAAGAAACAAGGAGAATTTATATTTATCGCTAAAGACTAGATAATCGTATCCTTCTAGAGTATCTATTAATTTTTTAGAGTAGAATTCTACTTCATGGATAGTTCTTCATTATTGAAAGCTTTTCTCAAAATTTCATCCATGATAGATCTTTCTTTGAAATTTGATATAATATTTAGTAGTATATCTTATAGCTCCCAATATTAGAATATGTGATCCCTTATTAAAGTATATAAGCTTTATTTGATAAAACCTTTACTAATCCTTAGGTTTGTAGACTTCCTTATGTCTCCCTAGTAATGAGAGTGTGAATACCTAATTTTTAGGTTTTTTTAGAAAGCTTATATTTTCTCAACTTGATAATCTTTGAAGGATATTATTATCATCAAGTTTTGTAGAAAGCCTTATGACTCCCTAGAGATTTTTAGAATATAATAAAGTACTTTTGTAAATATATAGTTTAGTTTTAGTTTATTTGGTACAAATTTTGTAAAGATCAAAAATCAACTTCTTAACACCTTCTTACTTCTATTGAACTAAGCACTTTTCAATTTTGAAGAGGTTTTAATGTTGGATTTATTTTTTCCCCTTAGAGAATTTTTTGAGACAAGAATATTATAATTTTTAACCTTAGTAAAAAGCTTTAATAACATCTTTTTATATCCCTTGGATTGTTTCTAATTTCCAATAACCTAGTTTGGAGTTGTAGCCCTTATGACTCCCAAATTTGGAAAATTAAAACACATTAATATTTGCAAACTTTAAATGGATTAATTCCAAGTAGTATTCCTTATTTATCCTAAGTTATGCTTTGAAAATATTAGATAACTTTAATATTTAATTTCACTAATTTTTGCTTTCAAATTAATATTGATTCCTTTCAATAACTCAACCTTATAATATAACCTTATAACTCCCTTTTTATGAAAAGCAAATTAGATAGAAATTATACCTTTATGAAATCAGTGGTAGATTGTTCTTCTTGGATGTTGTGAGTAATGAAAGTTTCTTCCACTTGCTATTTGCTTCAACACTCACTTTAATGCTTCCTTGACTTGTTTGACCAAGAGTAATGTGCTTCGTAATTTTTGGATACTCCGAATTGCTCTCGGATTGTTCTCCAAGTTGTTGTCGATCTGTTATTGTGTAGTTGTCAAGCTACTATCATAATACATTTGAGATATTTTTGAGTCACTTTAGACTTGCTTGCTACTATTGCTGCCTTTATTTTTTATTGTGCTTTCACCTCCTTGACCACCCTTTTTATGGAAGATAAGTCTTGAATTTTGTGACAAGTGTCACACCTATTACGTATGAGAACTTTCTCCTTTTGTAACATACCAACTTCCTTGTCCAACACTTCTTGGTCACTCTATAATGTATGAGCACTCATGTGGGCACTTGTGTGAGGCTTATGGAGGATAACAAGTGGCACCACCTCCTTAATATTCCCTATAACTCCTACATGAGGTTTCTTGAGTGTTGAGAGATAGAATGGCACTTTAGAAAGATTATGCCAAGTGGCATTCAAACACTTTGCATGAATACTTGTGCTATAATACTTCCAATGAGAATATAACTCCTTTTGTATGCCTTATCTTAGCTTAATTCATTTCTTGGATAGCAAAAATCCTTCTCTTTTGTAGGTGATTTGATGAGGCGCTATGGAGATTCGAATGCTGATTTTGAAAGTGATATTGGTGCTTCCTTTGGTGGACTATCTTAATCAATTTTAATATCTGAATGTAGCACCTTTTCTCCTTGTCTACTATACATTCAATATTTTATTTTTTGTGCTTATTTGTAGTGTAGATAGTCACTTGCTATGCTATCCATCCCATGTTGGTAGAAGTATATTTTGACAACTTCTCTTCGTATATGAGCTCCCTTTCTATCTATGTAAATATAGCCTGATAATAACATTATGTGGGCTTTGATATTGTAGGTTTGTCCATCCAAGATATGTGGAGAGTAAGACCTTTGAGTGGCTCCTTTTGTTGTGGAAGAGGAGTGCAAACATTATTCCTTCCTTGGTTGGATTACCCTATAGATATTGTGTCTTTTGAGGCACCTTCAAATATGCTCTCTTCTTTTGTATAACATATTGTAGAAGTGCAATACCATGTAACCTTAATTATATATAAAAATTTCTTTATTGCACCTTTTCTTGCATTATTTTGTAGGTCTGACATTCTGGCTTTGTAGCAGATTTTTTTAATGCAAATATAAGGGTTTTGAGGATGTCTCTTTGGCTAGAAACCTTACCCTTTTTGCTTGGATATTTTGATGATAATTACAACCCATTAATGATGTAGATAGAAGCTTCTTTATAGCTGTAATTTTTTGCTCTTTGTAACATGCAATTAACCTTGTAATGCTTTGGATTTGAGACTTACCAAGTATCAATATTTTTTATTTTTATTTTTGGTTAGTTGTATTCTTCTCCAAATTTTGGAGGATCCTAAACCAATTTGGTGGCTTCACTTGGCCACTATGTGTTGCATATTTTTATGCACTAATAGTGTCTTTAGACACTTCGACAATTTTTAATTTGTAACCTTCTCAAGTACACAAAAGCTAATATTTTGAGAGAAATAGAATAGTGCAAATGAATATAATAATATTTCACTTTTAATGCACTAAAATTTTTATATTATCACTCCAATCAACTCTTAATAAAATGCACATAATAAAATTTACTATAACTAATCAAGAATAACCTAAAATGAACCTTCAATAATTATTTTGCAATTTCACTACAATCAATATTGTAGGTCTGTCTTATTTTTCTTTTTTCAAAGTAGATGATAGGTAGTTGATAGAAGTAATTTAGAAATCTAATGAACTCCTAATAAATGTGCAAATGAACCTTAAAAATAACATTTTTGCACTTTTGAATACTGTAATCCAATTTTCTTTTTGCAACTTTAATCCAAATTCAGGTGCTCTAAAAATCTTATAAGTAATCCAATGAATTTGCTTGCACCAAAAGTTTCTTACCTTTTTTAAAATCTCTATAGCTCTTTTGCTACTTCTGTAGAGGATGTAGATATTTGTGTCTATGATCACCAAGATGCTACTTCAAGTAGGATCTTGTAGCTCTTTGTAGGCTGTCTTGAACAACTCCTTCTTCACCAAATGATGGTCTCAAATTTTCTTTCATGAGCCTATGATTTGGTGGCTTGTTCTCCTCTTATGTTCTCCTCCGTAACATCCCTCTCAAATCACCAATTATTTTTCTTACTTTATCCATAATAATATGGTACTTTTGATTGATAAATGGATGCATGTATAGGTAGATCCTATTGAAAGATCAAACTTTGAACCAGACACCTCCTCCTGACAACAATAAAAGGGTAGAGGTAAAAGGTGAGTCAAGGAAATATGATGAGTGACAGGGTATTTGTAGTTATAGGGTGAAAATCACCATTAGAAATACACCTAACCGATGGTCCATATAGGTGCATACATATAGCTGCATATAGGGTTTTGTGTTGTATGTGAATATAATTCTTTAAAAATATATGTAACAAAAAAATATAACTTAAAAAATGAAATATATATATATATATATATATATATATATATATATATATATATATATATAATTAAATATACATACATATATATAGATAAATATTCATATGGGAATATTTAATTTAAAAAGAGATAAAAAATAATAATAATTCATACCCCATTCATATTTTTGCTGGTCCACTTGGCAAGATAGAGGTTGGGATTTTTGCATGGCTTTTACATGTGTAAAACATATTTTAATTTCTCCTTGCTATAAATCCACTAAAGAGATTATTATCGAAATAATATTCATATTCATCTTCTTTTCCTTGGTGGAAGGCTCGGATAGTTCAAAGGTTTCATATCTATCAAGGTTAGGCTTTGAAAATATTAATTTTGAGAGAAATGTTATGCTATTGAAGTTAACGTTAATTGAATTTTTCTTTGAAAATTATGGAAAATTCTTTCTTGTTGTAGAATGCTTAATTTTTTATGTTCCTTTAAACTAAAAGAATTAAATAAATTAGGGAGTAGGAGAAATAATTGTTTGTGTAGTGTGCATCTGTTGTTTGCATTTTAAGAGTAGAATGCATACAAGGTTAGCTTGACCACACTGAGTCCCCTTACATGATAAATATTTACCTATATTACCAATGGGAAATAAAAGGGCTATTATTATCCTCGCTTAGGGTTAAGGAGGACCATTTACCTTCACATGAGTTGCAGCATTGAGTAGAATCTTAGATATGGCTATTCTAGGAGCTTTTGTCCATTGCAATACAATTCTAGTGTTCATGCAGTTTATCTTGAAAAAGGCAGAGTCACCATCTTTGTGTATTAAACCAGATTAGTTTTTAGCTAATGTTTACTCTAAATTATGTTTTTTGGGACTTATTTAAATGTTTCTTGCACACTTTTTGAACCTGTGTCAAAGGCATATGTAATGATAATGTTATAGTTCATAATTGCCCTTGGCATTGGAAATAATCTTGTGTTTGGAGGTTACGACACATTTTCATCTTGTAACTCCATGGCCTTATTGAACATAAATAACTCTTGTGTGTACAATTAATATAGAAGTATTTATATTTACTACCGTACTATTTTAAATAGTCTTGATGCCATATGTGCTAGAAATGATTTGTAAAACCTAGAATAAATATATATTGAAGGGTATTTTGTTATCAAAAAAATGAGAGGTAAACTATTCCAAACTATTTTATTATAGGTAAAATAAGCAAAGAAACTGTTGAGATAAGACACCCTAGAGGTGACAAAAAAAATAGAAGAATTATAAAATAATAATAATAATAACATTTACAAATTAAATATCCAAATCCTTTATGGCAAACCAGTAAGCTTACTTGACAATTAGTAGTTGAGGATTGGCTATGCATTTAGTATGAATAATAAAAAAAAATTAAATGGTAGATACCATAGATGCAAAGTGTATTGAGGTGACTAGATTTTAAAGTTTATATTAGGTTTTCATGGAGTTGAAATCCATCATGATATTGAACCTCAGATATGACTCAAACGAAACAACCTTAGAGAATGGCAATGCTTACATATGCACCCAACGAGGTAGATGTATGGAGAACCAACATTGTTTACTTTATGAGTTCGTAGACTTCTAAAAAATATTCTTTGAAAATAGTAGAATTTTTAATATAAATACCTCTTTGATAAAAATAAATTTCCGCATAATTTAATTTAATAGCATGGTTGGAAACTTATCACCCGATCAGGTTTGATGGGATAAAACTACTGTCTTGTTAAGAGTGTGTCCAAATAATTTTAAAACGGATTACAAAAATATCGAAGAAGGAAATAAGATCTGATAATATACAAATTAATCGAGTAAAATAGGTTTGATGATGATTGTATGGAAACTTGGCGGGTTACCAATCTAGTGCCTAAAAAATTGTGTCATCAAAGACCTGGGACTAAACGGATTGCTCTATTGATTAGAGTGTCTAATCGTTAACCAAAGTTAATTAGTGGCTATATTTTAGTGGTAGTGGTAAAGGTAGAGCACAAGTGACCAAAAATTTTTTATTAGATTGCACTTCGAAAGAACATAGATTGAATAGTAGATCTACTATCCAACAATTTTAAAATAAATATAAAAAAATATAGCATATTCAATTTTGTGGTTGAAAATACTGGATTTTTGTGTAGCTTTTGACTAATTCATCCCCTTGGTTTGAAAACTTAGTACTCAAATGTGACAATATGAACAAGTTTATATGATATGAATAAATAAATGGAAAATATCAACATGCAGAACAATCATATCAAAGTAGAACTTAAATATGATGAGATAAAGCGTATTAAAAAAAAATGTTATGCAACCACAGAGCACCTCGACAATCGTGATAAGCTCTAAATGGTCCATATATTTAAAAAAAATGAAATAAAACAAAAATTTTATAAAGAGATATGTGAAAGTCAATACTATGTTCAATTTTTAGATAGAACCATGGAATACTAGTGAGGAAGCATTGAAGTTCATGCATAGTTTTAAGATCATATAGAGCAAACTCCATTATAACTGTGGAAGTTGTTTAAAATGATTAGATAGTAGATTTTATCATAGGAAATAGGATGGCATTCTATCATCCGTCAGTGAGAAGAGGCTTAGGAGAATCATCTAAACCATAAATAAACTTTCTTAGGTGCACTCAAAAAAGGGACTTATTAGAGGGTAGATATTTAAAAGGGTAGAATAGTTTTCTTTTAGAAGAACATATACTTATATAAATTTGCTTGTAAAAGAGTCAAAATATTATAATTATAAATAGAGTAATATGTCCACAATAAACTAGACTCCTTTCGATTAGATATGCATAAATTTTAAAGTATCATGGGAAAACAACTTTAAAACATAGGAAGAGTATATATGAAAGTATACATAAAATAGTTATGCTTTTGACTAAAGTAAGTCTTACGTTCTTTTATGTATTTAGTTTTTACATATAGAAAACAAAATTCATTTTAACCTTATAAAACATGTTACCAAATCAACTTAAAACAAACTCAAAGTAGTATTACTTAAAAGAAACCATCTTAAGAAAGGTAAGCAAAATTATCACCCAACCCCAACTTTTACGGGAAGGCAAAAGTTGTGATTTGGTTTCAATCACTTTTTGGTAACCCTGCCAGGAATAAGAAATATTTGTTACCATGAACAAGTAACAAGGAGTGGAATGGGACACTTACTCTAGGTTGATATATGAGTGGTACATGAGGGTATCTCTTACTCAAACTCAAGTGAGGAATTGTTAGCATGTAAACAACAGGGTCAAGAGTATTTGAACCCAAAAGCTAAAAGGTCCAGTGAGTGTTGAAATGGGACAACATTTCTTCACTCATAGAGAGAATTGAGATACCCAATCCCAAGCCAGATAAGTGGTGCATATTATCTAGATTCTAAGAAAGTGGGTGTTCAGTTAAGCACTAGGTATTTATATGCTAAACTATAGCATGTATTAAAAATAAATAATAGAATAAAATATTCCAAACATAACATGCTATGGGCAGGGAATTATGTATCCACCCTTTTAGATAAAATGGGCTCTGAAAGAACAATTCCTTGTCGAGAACATAGAACTCTAGCAATGGAGAATAATGTGTTCTCATGGTGGCTCTTCTTGTGGGACTTGGCTAGTCTCGAATATTTAAGGGACTATCTGCAATAGTCAATCACCTTGAAATGGATATTCACATGCCTATGTACCAATTAAAATGTTGGGTGTAAACTTATTTTATATGAAAAATTTTACTTACAATTTTGGACAACCAGGTGAGTAGACCTGGGTTGTTACAATTGGTATCAGAGCTTAGGTTCTAAAACTTTGGGCATATGAAACTAATTTCACTTTTATTACATATAGCTAATAGCAAGTTCTAGAAATACTGCAATGACACAGTAAGAGATAGTTATTGAAGGCTCAAGAAAGGGGCTCAAAAGGCTCATAAAGGAGTCTAATAGGGTAGCCAAAGTAGAAGCACCCCGATAAGTTGTCTAGAAAGATAAAGAACCTGTGCAAGGTAAAACCCCATAAAGAGAGGAAAACCTGGCAAAGATGGTATAGTTTTTGCAAGACCAAATGAATCAGTAGTGTAAGCACATGGAATTTCAAAGGAAGCAAGCTCAAGAGAAATTGAATCAAAAATAGGAATATATGGAGATGCAAAGGGTATAGTTGATGGATCAAATGGAACAACAAAGAGTGCAAATGAGTCAACAACAAGAACTCCTTGTCCAATATAGAATCTAATTGAAAATATATCTAAAAAGGAGTCAAAAGAGAATCTGGAGGGATTGCCTGAGGGATCATCTCATAGGTGAGTTTGCAGTGAATTAAAAAAGTAATTAAGAAAATTGGATATCAATCAATTTGATGGTAAAGGAGATGGCAAAGTAGCAAAAAATTGGTTGAATAAAGTTGAAATTTATTATGCCATTAATAGCATTCTCTCCTCTGATTCTAAGATGGCATGGGTGATAGCTCATTTTACTAGATTCGCTATGGATTGGTGGATGGCCTATAAAAAGAATAAGAATGTAGAGGTTGCATATGTTCAATGGGATAGATTTTTAAAGGAATTTAGGGACCAATTTTTGACACGATAGTTCTATATTGAGAAGTTTAGAGAGTTCACCAATTTGTACTATGAAAACATGATAGTTATTGAATATTATTAGAGATTTATCCAATTGCTAAAATATGTTCTTGATTATGATCAAAATGAGGAAATGAAGGCATAGAAATTCATGATGGGTCTACATCCAAGAATTGGAGATCTAGTAGGCTTAGTTAAGCCAAAATGTTTATCTAAAGCTTATGACACCGTCCGCTTTAAGGAATACAATTACAAGAACACAAAAGCATATTATAAAAAGAATAAAAAATATAGAGATGAATCAAGGAAGAGAAGGGATTATGGACCCATGAAAGGAAACAAATATTAGAATAAGAATTTTAGGGGTGGAGATCATTTTAGACGAGATGATAGGTATCAAAATAGATACTAGAATAGGGATCAACCTGATAGAAGAAATTATAGGAATGGTTATAAAGAGCACAAAAAGAAAAATACATCCCAAAATAGAAATGAATAAAATAGAAGGGATAAGACCCCTATGCAATGCTATGTTTGTAGAGAAGCTTATTATGTTAGTCAGTGTCCATAGAAGGCAGACAAGCAAAAATCCATAGGGGAGACCACACATAAAATGTATGCAACAATCGATTTTGGACCTGCAACATATTAAAATTTGTCCAAGTTCAAATACCTTGGCTTCTAAAAAAAATCAATCCACATGAGAAGATGTGGCTACTAAATACCAAAGGAGCTTTTATTTCAAAACTATTATATGGACAAACATTAGGAGACAGTTTTGTATAAACATTTTTGGGATCCATCATGCATGTTTGATGTGATATTACTTAAGACTATATACTATATGCATGTTTGATATGACTATAAACCATGTTTTGGTTGATGATGTTTACTAAGATTTTATTCATGTATGAAAAGATAAATATTTTGTTTTTGTGTTGTTAAATATTTTCATGATATTTTGATATTGTTAGCTCAAAACACAGGGACTGTGTTTAATTCTAGTGGAGAAGTATGTAACATCTCTCTCAAATCACCAATTAGTTTGCTTACTTTATCCGTAAGAATATGGTACTGCTAATGGATCGGTGGATGTAGGTACAGGTAGATCATGTTGACAGATCAAACTTTGAACCATACACCTCCTCCTGATAGCAAAAAATGGTAGAGATAAAAGGTAAGTCAGGAAAATATGATGAGCAACAAGGTATTTGCAATTATAGGGTAAAAGTCCCTATTAGCAATACACCTGACCAGTAGTCCTAGGTGCATACATATAGTTGCATATAGGGTTTTGTGTTGTATGTGAAAATAATTCTTTAAAAATATATGTAACTAAAAATATATATAAATATAAAAATGAATATATATAAATATATATATAATAAAATATACATACATATATAGATAAATATTCAAATGGGAATATTTAATTTAAAAAGAGAATATATATAATAAAATAAAATAAATAAATAATAATTCATACTCCATTCATATTTTTGGGGGTCCACTTGGCAAGATAGAGGTTGGGATTTTTGCATGGCTTTTACATGTGTAAAACACATTTTAATTTCTCCTTGCTATAAATCCACTAAAGATATTATTATTAGGATAATCTTCATATTCATATTCTTCACCTTGGTGGAAGGCTCAAATAGTTCAAAGGTTTCATATCTATCAAGGTTAGGCTCTGAAAAATATTAATTTTGAGAGAAATGTTATGTTGTTGAAGTTAACGTTAATTGAATTCTTTCTTTGAAAATTATAGAAAATTATATCTTGTTGTAGAATGCTTAATTATTTATGATCCTTGAAACTAAAAGAATTTAAGAAAGTAGGAAGGAGGTGAAATAACTGTTTGTGTAGTATGCATTTGATGTTTGCATTTTAAGAGTAGGATGCATACAAGGTTAGCTTGACCACACTGAGTCCCCTTACATGATAAATATTTACCTTTGTTACCAATGGGAAAGAAAAGGATTTTTCTTCTCCTCTCTTGGGGTTAAGTAGGACCATTTACCTTCACACGAGTTGTAGCACTGAGTAGAAGCTTAGAGATGGTTTTTCTAGGATCTTTTATCCATTGCAATATGATTCCAGTGTTCATGCAATTTATCTTGAAAAAGGTAGAGTCATCGTCTCTATGTATTAAACTAGATTAGTTTTTAGTTTTTTTTTACTCTAAAGTATGTTGTTTGGGGCTTATTTAAATGTTGCTTGCACACATTTTGAACCTGTTTCGGAGGCATATGTAATGATAATGTTATAGTTCATAATTGCCCTTGGTGCTGGAAATAATCTTGTATTTGGAGGTTACGACACATTTTCATCGTATAAGTTCATGACCTTATTGAATATAAAGAACTCATGTGTGTACAATTAATATAGAAGTATTTATATTTACTTTCGTACATATTTCAAACAATATTTATGCCATATGTGCTAGAAATTATTTGTAAAACCTAGAAAATATATATAAATATCTAAAAATATATAATATTATAGAGGCCATCTTGTATTCGGGGGTATTTTTTTATCAAAAAAATGAGAGACAAATTGTTCCAAACTATTTTGTTATAGGCAATATAACCAAAGAAACTGTTGAGATATGACACCCTAGAGGTGAAGAAAACAATAGAAGAATTATAAAAAAATAATAATAATAACATTTACAAACTAAATAGCCAAAGTCTTTATGGCAAACCAGTAAGCTTACTTGACAATTAGTAGTTGAGGATTGGCTATGCATTTAGTATGAATAATAAAAAAAAATTAAATGGTAGATACCATAGATGCAAAGTGTATTGAGGTGACTAAATTTTAAAGTTTATATTAGGTTTTCATGGTGTTGAAATCCATTATGATATTGAACCTCAGATATGACTCAAACAAAACAACCTTAGAGAATGGCAATGCTTACATATGTACCCAACGAGGTAGATGTATGGAGAACCAACATTGTTTACTTTATGAGTTCACCGGATTCTAAAAATTCTCCTTTGAAAACAAAAAAATGTGTAATATAAATACGTCTTTGATAAAAATAGATTTCCACATAATTTAATAGTGTGGTTGATAGCTTATCACATAGAAAACTGAGGGAGCATCACCCAATCAGGTATGATGGTTTAAAACTACTATATTGTTAAGAGTGCATCCAAATGATTTTAAAATGGATTACGAGAATGTCGGAGAAGGAAATCAGATCTGCTAATATATAAATTAATAAAGTATAACAAGTTTGATGATGATTGTATGGAAACCTGGCGGGTTAACAATCTAGTGCCTAAAAAACTATGTTATCAGAGACCTGGGACTAAATGGATTTCTCTATTGATTAGTGCATCTAATAATTAACCAAAGTTAATTAGTGGCTATATTGTAGTGGTTGTGGTAAAGATAGAGCACAAGCGACAAAACAACTTTTATTAGACTGCACTTCGAAAGAACGTAGATTGAATAGTAGATCTGTTGTCCAACAATTTTAAAATAAATATAAAAAAGAATATAGCATATTCAATTATGTGGTCAAAAATATCAGATGCTTGTGTAGCTTTTGACTTATTCATCCTCTTGGTTGAAAACCCAGTACTCAAATGTGATAATATGAAGAAGTTTTTGTGATATGACTAAATAAATGGAAAATAACAACATGCAGAACAATCATAGCAAAGTAGAACTTAAGTATGGTGATATAAATCCTATTAAAAAAAAACTTATGCAGCCACAGAGCACCTCGACAATCGTGATAAGCTCTAAATGATCCATATGTTTAAAAAACATTTTTAATAAAACAAAAAAATTATAAAGAAATACGTGAAGGTCAATACTATGTTCATTTTGTAGATAGAACCATGGAATACTAGTGAGGAAGCATTGAAGTTCGTGCATAGTTTTAAGCTCATATAGAAAAAACTCAATTATAACCATGGAAGTTTTTTTAAATGATAGGACGGTAGATTTTATCAAAGGATATAGGATGGAATTCTATCATCTGCTAATGAGTAGAGGATTAGGAGAATCATCTAAAGCATAAACAAACTTTCATAGGATCACTCAAAAAAGGGACTTATTAGAGGCCAAATATTTAAAAGGGTAGAATAGTTTTCTTTTAGAGGAACGTATACTTATATATATTAGCTTCTAAAAGATTCAAAATCTTAAAATTATAAATAGAGTAATATGTCCACAATAAACTAGACTCCTTTCGATTAGATATGCATAAATTTTAAAGTATCATGGGAAAAAAACTTTAAAACATATGAAGAGTATACATGAAAGTATACATGAAATAGTGATGCTTTTGACTAAAGTAAGTCTTACATTCTTTTATGTATTTAGTTTTTACATATAGATAATTAAATTTGTGTTAACCTTATAAAACATGTTACCAACTAAACTTAAAATAAAATCAAAATATTATTACTTCAAAGAAACCATCTTACGAAAGGTAAGCGGAATTATCACCCAACTTCAACTTTTACAGGACGGTAAAAGTCGTGATTCAGTTTAAATCACTTTTCAATAACCCTGCTAGGAATAAGAAAGCTTTGTTACCATGAACAAGTAACAAGGAGTGGAATGGGACACTTCCTCCAGGTTGATATACGAGTGGTATGTGAGGGTATCTCTTGAGTAAAACTCAAGTGAGGAATTGTTAACATGTAAACAACAGGGTCAAGAGTAGTTGAACCCCAAAGCTAAAATGTCTAGGGAGTGTTGGAATGGGACAAAACTTCATCACTCGTAAAGAGAATTGAGATACACAGTCCTGAACCAGAGAAGTGGTGAACCTTATCTGGATCCTAAGAAAGTGGGTATTCAGTTAAGCAATAGGTATTTATACGCTAAAATGTAGCATGTGTTAAACACAGACAATAGAAGGGAATATTTCCAAACATAACATGATATGGGTGGGGAATTATGCATCCACCCTTTTAGATGAAATGGGCTCTAAAAGGACAACCCCTTGTCAAGAACATAGAACTCTAGCAATGGAAAAGAACATTTTCTCATGATGGCTCTTCTTACAGGACTTGGCCAGTCTTGAATATTTAAGAAATTATCTATACTAGTCGATCACCTTGAAATGGATATTCATATGCCTATGTACAAATTAAAATATTGGGTGTAAACTTAATTTATATGAAAAAATTTAATTGCAATTTTGGACAACCAGGTGAGTAGACCTAGGTTGTTACATCCTCCTTGAGTTGTAGATTTGGAGAATTCTTTGTATTTGAAGTGGTGCCTTCTTTTTGTGAGAGGTAATATTCAAATCTCCAATATTTGGTGAATTTCTTCTATCTTCAAGTCTTCTTGTCGAATTTTAACTTCAAACAGGATCTTCTTCTGGGATTTGGCACTCACCAAATTCTTCTTCATGAATTTGGCATTCCTTGCCAAATTCTTCATTTGGAATTTGGCACTTCTTGCAAAATTCTTCTTCTCTTGGGCTTATTATCAAATGGAAATAATTATCTCAAGTCCTTCACTATTAGGGGCTTCTCCTTGGTAGTGGATTTCTCCCATGAGTTATCCTTTGATAATTTCATCAGTCAAGATATCCTAGCCTTTTTTTGGATGCTTGATAAAACCTTCTTAAGGTCTTTGATCTCGTAGCTTCTGATGGTCTTCCTTGAGACCTTCTCTTCAACCTTGTACTCCTAGAAGTGTTTGCGGTGAGATATTCTTCTGGATATCTGATTCTACTACTTCTAGCTTTGAGGAGGACTCACCTAGTCCTTCTTTTTCTTTCTTCCAATATTGGAAATTCTTCAATGAGATCTTTTGATCTCTTCGATTTTTCTTCAGGTACTGAATTGATTCTGAAGAACATACCCTTCCTAACTTTCTTGTAGGAAGTTTTTCAACTCACTGAATCTTCTTTCCTTACAAAAAATATATTAGTATCAAGGATTTTGTGGCCTTTTTCAGTATCAAGGCTACTATGGCATTTTTTAGTATCAAGGCTTGTGTGGGATTTTTAGTATCAAGGCTTTTGTGGCCTTTTTAGTATTAAGACTTTTGTGGCTTCTTCAAGGCTACCATGGCCCTTTATTCAAGGCAACTATGGACTTTTTGTATCAAGGCTTCTATGGCCTACTCTTCAACTATGAAGTTCTTCAATCTAAAAATGGATATCTTGAGTCTCCTGACTTCACCATGACTCTTCACTAGATGTCTTCTTTCATAGTATTTTTATCTTGTAAAAGGAACTAATCTCTACACTATGAGGGCATGTAGACCTTCAAGAAACAAAGTTGGAGTCTCCTAGATTTCTATTGTAGGATGAATCCCAATCCTCTAAGAATTAGTTTTCTACAACAAAATAAACTTTAGGTAATAGTTAGAAAATTCCAGATATCTTGGATGATCTTCACTAGATGATTTATCAATCTAGTAGATTGAATATTGAGTCCTAGTATTCACGAGTTCTTTCTACAACTCTATGGAAAAGACTCTAGTCAAATGTAATCTCAGTATTTTTAAAGCTAAGATTTCTTTCAGTCCTAAATTTTTGACTCTCCCTAATTATACCACATAAACTCTTCTAATATTTTTTGATAGTGGTTGGTCCAACAACGCATCAGGTTGAAAAACAAACTCAAGCTCAATAATAATGGTGGTTTTCCTATTGACCTATATAGGCTAGATCTACCATATCTCTAATACCACTATATTTTAATATAATGAGAAATAGGAGATAGCAATCACAAGATGCAAAATAATATAAAAGAAATTAAATATACTAGATGACTGAAGTAAGCTAAATAAAAATAACATAAATCAATACAACATAGCTATGGAGGAAATTAACACTCCATTAATGAAGTTATTGAACTACATTACACCCATCACTAATATATGGTGATATACACAACACTGCACTACTACCTATAACTATGCTATAATCAACTCTATCTATCTATATCCTCCTACTCATATCTATCTAACAATGAGGCCTTTCTTATATAGGAAGATAGGTTCCTTGGCCAACACTCTACCTAGTTGTGCAAGGGATAACTTGCACATATACAGCTTGCACATTGACACTTGTGCATTTATTACATTGCATGAAGTAACTAGATAAATTCCCCCTAAAGTAATATAATTTCCTAAATATGTACCTTGGAAGATACATTTACATAACCCAAAAATGCTATTTCTAACATTGTTTATTTTGCAATCAATATCTAAATCAAATAAAACTCCTTCATAAAAGAAAACTATTATTGAAGAAAAATTTCAACTAAAACTTCATATATCTATTCTTATGCAATTTATTATATGCATCTTCATGAAAATGGGTATTCATCCATTTTTCCTCCTCAAATAATCCGATAAGTAATCCATCACATAATTTTCCCAAGGTATCCTTTTCTCGATGGTTAGTTCTTTTTGCCACCATAAAGGAACTTGTTCCTGCAAAAGTGCACTTCCATTAGCAGCATCATACTCTCACATAAAATATATATCACATAGAATCAAGAATGGAACTATCCTACATCCCATAATAAGATTCACATATTATACTTTCCATAAGAAATAAATATTTTGCATAATATATCAGAAATAGTTAATCATTTCATTCACAAATCAACATAACAAACATGAAACTTTCAAAATGAAAAGTCTTCCAAGGGTGGATCATGGAAGGATGGCTTCATGATACTTTTGGATGTATAAATGTTATGGAAACAAAGGCTATGTAAAATAATGCTTCATTAAATAAGTATTGTAAAATTGAATATTGTACAAACTAAAGGATTATGTTCCTTTAATGTTACCATGGGTTTTGTACATTATGATGATATTGTAATCTTTTAGTAGGATATATAGTATTGAGCTCTATCAATTTGTTGGAATGCATATTTATATAACTTTATGATAAATACTTGGATCATTTATGTTATAGCATCTAAGTTAAATAAATGCATCTTTTGAAGCTTTATGTCTAGCATTTGAGTTAAGCAAAATTTGGCTTTTATTTAAGATGCTTTCTTGTTCATCTAATATAGTATTTCAGATCAATTAGATGATGGATTTTGATTGATTAGAATGCTTTTAAGATCATAGTATGAATTTTTCTTTACTTTAGAAGTATGTATTAAAGTGCAATGGAGCTAATTCTATAGATAAATGAGGTTATATTGGGTTGAATAGAATCCTTTTGTGGGATACAAGACTAATAAAAGCCCAATCCTAGGAGGATTTGCAAGAATGCAATAACTTGGTAGATATGAGTCTTGGGAGTTGTGAGAATGCAATAGCGAAGAACTCATGAACCTAGAAGGAGTTGTGTGAATACAATAGCCAGGTTTCTTGTGAATCATTGCACCTTGAATGAGTAGGGTTAGGTGTATCCCAACTAGGTGTTGTAAAAACCCTTCACAAGACAAAAGTGGTGATTTTCCAAAAACATAGGTTTGAGTAATCATGTACAATACCAGGTGAGTCTTATTGACCTAAGTTAGCCTACAAATGTGTGGTAACTAAGCACCAAGACTTTACTCTGAAATAACCTACCTAGATGGACTTAGATTTTGATTAGGAAATAGGCATTCTCCTTTAAGTGTTATGAGCCTTAAAGGATAATCCCCATGTTGCAGTTGCATTATCTTGTACTATGTAGGGTATGGGAAATTTGGAGGGACCACTTTGGCATCCTTCTAAATGATGAGGTTTAGCAAGATGAACCCCAAAATAATTATGGAATGTTGACCACTCTTGTCCACTAAGTGTCATCTATAGTGATATAGAACTCAAATATGGTGAAATTTTGAGAATGCTAAAAGGAAAACATTGGTAACTTTTGAGAACCTTTCTTATGATAGGTTTTTAAAGAAAATAAAATCTCTCTCTTGGGTTGGTAGTATTTTTGGTTGTTACAATTAGTATTAGAGCTCTAGGTCATATAACTAGAAGCTTTCATGGAGTGTGTCTAGGTTGAGCCTTAACATGATGTGCAAATTTGGGTTTGGAACCTTGCAAGAAGGCAAGTGTGATCCTATTCAAAAAGGGATTTCATAAAAAAAAACTAAAACAGTTGCATAAGAGGGTAACACAATGCAAAAGACTAGATAAACATGGACTTTAGAAAGAAAATTGGGAGAACAATGACTCCTAGTAAAAGGGTTGAGAGGATAATGAACCCTAATAGGGATGCCAAGGAAGTAGCAGGTTCTAATGGGAGGGTAGAATATATCTCCTCCATAGTGAAGTTGGTTCAAGAGCATTTGGAGCAGCAACAAAAATTGATAGAAACCTTGATCAATAAAGAAGCCAATACTAGAAATATAAAGGATAGGCATGAAGAGAACCTTGTCAGAAGAAGCTAAGAGGGCAAAGCTCAAATAGAGACTAAGCTAGAAAGAGACCTTAATAACATAAAAGTAACCAAATTTAATAGGAAATAAGAGTGGATGTGGTTAATTCATGGTTGAAAGAGTTAGAAACCTTCTTTTCCATGAAAAATTACTCCTTTGAGATGTAGACTATGTGGGCTACCCTTCATATTCTAGATGTAACCCTAGAATGGTGGGACACATTTAGTACAAGCAAAAATATCCAAGCCACAAAACTTAAGTGGGATGATTTTGTTTGAGCTTTTAAGAAAAGGTTTCTTTCAAAATAATTTTATGTAGAGAAGTTTGAGGAATTATCTACGCTTCAACAAGGATCACTATCAATAGAGGTGTATTTTTCATAAATATGTGAAACTTTTGAAGTGTGTGTCAAAGTATAAGGGTAATGAGAACCTAAAGATGCATAAGTTCATTCTAGGGATAGACCCTAAAATAAGGACAATGATTAATCTACTCAAACCTAAAACTCTACAAGAGGCTTATGACTTGGCTAGACAAGAAGAAACTCAACTCCAAATCAAAAAGTCTTTCTTCAACTATATAGGGTTGAAAAAGTTGGAAAGAAAATAAAAAGTGGAGGGTTTATAAAATAGGATAAGGAATAGAATAAAAGAAACAAATGCAACCCAAAGTTTAGTAGCAAGAACAATAGGAACCCAAGGTAAAATAAGAAGAAATATTAGAAGAAGGATAGTTCCAATCCTCATCCTCCAAAGCTGAATGAATTAGCACAAAAGAAGAAATGAGGGATAAGAGGTAGGAGATATCCCAGGCACCTAGAGTAGATTTCTACATATGTGGGGGTCCTCGTTATGCTAAAACATATCCCTAAATATTAGAGTCAAGTCACAGGGTAAAGGACTATTTACACTGAATATGTCGCTACTAGGAGTCAAAAACTAGATGGACAAGATACACTGATGTTACTAAATGGTAATTTATTTGATAAAGATGTAAAAGTTTAAATAGATAGTGGAGCTAAATATATTTTTATTTCCACTAGTGTTATTGAGGATGTGCCAAAAAGACTTAAATTTTTAGCACAAGGATGGAAAGTTGAGTATGGTTCTAGATAGACCTACTCATTGGATCAATTTTTGCCTATAGTTGAGATAACTCTACCCAATGGGTCCACTATATGGAATTTGTATGTGGAACCCCTCCATGCTTTTGATGTTATCTTAAGAATAGATTGGTTGAAGGCTCATGGGACCTTAATCAATTTCCAAGATAGGTGGATGGATTACATCAACAAGGACAAAAGGAGAGTGAGATTACAAGTGGGAAAGGGTATTTTCAACCCCATTTTTTATCAACCATGCATCTAAATAAAGCCATTAAAATAGGTGGTATGTTGTATGTAGTAAATATCAATGGAAATACTGGAGAAAAGGGGTATGAAGAAGTATTTAAGAAACATCTAATTCTCCATGATTTCTAAGATGTATTCCTTGAAGATCTTCTAGGTTTACCCCCTTGACAAGAATTTGACTTCACTATTGACTTAATGCCATGGTATGAACCTATTGCAAGAACAACTTACATAATGATCCCAATTGAGTTGTAAGAGCTAAAGGTGCAAGTTCAAGACTTGTTAGAAAAGGGTCTAATCAAACCTAGTGTGTCACCTCGAGGTGTTCTAGTATTGTTTTTAAAAAACAAATATGGCTCCTTGAGGTTATGCATAGATTATATAATGTTGAATAATGTAACCATTAAGAATAAGTATCCTTTTCCCAGGATTGATGATCTCTTAGATCAGTTAAAGGATGCTACCATATTTTTAAAAATAGATATGAGATCAGGATATCATCAATTAAGGATTCAAGAAGAGGATACTCATAAGACAACCTTTAAAACTTGATAGGGATATTATGAGTTTATAGTATTGCCATTTGGGTTGATAAATGCATCAACATTTTTTATGAATTTTATGAATAGTGTGTTTAGAAAATATCTAGATCAGTTTGTCTTGGTATTCCTAGATGATATTCTAATAAATTACCATACTAATAAAGAACATGACCATCACCTATGGTTGGTATTAGAAGTATTGAGGAGGAACCAACTATATGGGAATTTTTCCAAGTGTGAATTTTACACCCCATAGATGTTGTATTTGGGAGACATCATCTCGATGGAGGGAATTGCTATGGATCCAAATAAAATTGAGGCTACATTAATTTGGCCTCCATCAACAAATGTGGTAGAAGTTAAGAGTTTCATGGGACTCACTAACTATTATAGACATTTTGTGAGATATTTCTCTAAGGTTACCTATTCTATCACCAATATTCAAATAAAGTGAAAAGAATTCAAATGTATGGATAAGTGTGAGGTCACATTTGTGTTGGAATATATTACATTTTTTGGTACATGCTAATGTACCACCATGGGTACATGTTTATATTAGGAGTGTGCCTTAGATTAGAGTTTGAGTATTTACTTTATGCAATGTAATAAATGCACAAGTGTTATAATGTGCAAAGTACTTGATGATGTAAATGTGCATGTCATCCATGTGCACATGAGTTCATAGAATAGGAAGGTGAAGAGTTATAAGAAGAGGGAAGTTCCAGAGTCACCTCTCATTATATATATGTTTTTGTATGGACATATACTGAGATAAGAGAGACATAATTTTGGCATGCACAAGGTAGAGTAGTAGTAGTTGATATGATAGATACAATGTAGAGCATGTATGAAATATGGAGAGTTTGACACCTCCATTTTATAGCAATATAATATTTTTGTGAGATTTCATTAATGGTATTTTTATGAGTAGCTGCAGAAGTTTTGCATGATATTTACATGCTTAGTATATTGTCTTTTTCATATATTTAATATTGCATGCTCATTTTATACCTTGTGGTTGCATTTCCTTAAATATATAGCATCAAAAGCTAACAGTGGTATCAGAGCACAAGGTAGATTTATAGGAGATAGGGAGAGCCACAAGAGAGATTGAGAGGAGATAGGAAATTAATTTTTTAGACTTTCTAAAATTGATTTTTGGTTAGAGTCTGTTGGCTCAACTTTCATGCACATGCTATAGAGAGTAAACTGAAAATATAAGTAACATTTAATGGGAATAAATTCCCCTCTTACTTTAGGATCTTGTTGGTTATCCAAGGTGTGAGTTACAGGGTTGGGTCACACGTCCTCACTCTTTTCCACTTCTAGAATAGTTTCAAGTGGACTTCCTATATACCTACAAGCGGGTTCACTTTCGTCTGTCATTTTTTTTGGTTTATCAATTAGATTTATATTTTATTTGATCTAGCTCTTTAGATTTCAGCAGAATAAATGAATACAAAATTTTAAAGAAAATAAAAATAAGAACGAAATAAAATAGGGAGAGCAGAGTAGGGTAGAAAAGAGAGGATGTCTAATTCAATTGCAAATTACAACTACTAAAACCAATCAAATTATTTAGCTTCACAACAATACAATCATCAAATGAAGAAAGTATCCAGCTTTCTAAGACCACTTTCAACCTTGAGCATGGGACAGAGCAACACAAAGACAAAAGGAAGATTACGAACATAAGAGAAGTTAATAAAAATTGATGTTTCTCACCAACAGTCTAGCTCATGCAGTGAGAACAGAGCAATTAAAATACTAGCCTGAATCTCAAGTTCTTAATTTTCTCAAACATACAGAGAATAGAATGAAGCTAAACAACCTAACATAATTCCAACAATTATAGATTTACAATTAAATTAAATAAATCCTTAAGCGAGACAAAAATAGAAGAAGATGCACTTATCACAATCTGGAAAATATTAGGCTCCTGGCCACACTGTTTCAAAAAATGATGTCACACCAACCTCAGGTACAAAAGAAAGTATTCAAGGCAAAATTTGTTAAAAATTGCTAGAAGTATTTATTTCCAAGCTTTCGCATCCTTTGATTACATTTCATGGGAGTATTTATAGATTTAGGACATGCCCTGATTTTCATAAAATATCTTCTCCTAGGGAATTAAAAATAATTTAAAATTTCCACCGCCAAATCTTTACAATATAAGGCATTTTTATATAGAGTTTCGATCAACCCTAATCACTTTGAAAATATTCATGTCGATCTTGCCATAAATGAAGAAGATAAGATCTGGTTTCATCCTTTTGCAATATTTTTCTATTTCCTTTCTTTCTTCCTTGGAAATATCGCAAAAATCAAACATTTTTATTTTAAGCCCCTTTCCTTAAGAATGTCACGGCCCCTTTCCTTAAGAATGTCGTGATGGCGCGACATTTTCATTTCTTCTCTCTTGCTTACTTGGAAATGTCGTGATATCACGACTTTTTTCTATTTCCTTTCTTTCTCCCTTGGAAATATCGCGAAAATCAAACATTTTTCATCTTAAGCCCTTTTCCATAAAAATGTCGCAATATCGCGACTTTTTGAATAATATTATGCTCTTTTCTTTAGAATATCGCGATATTGTGACATATTTAATTTTATTTATGCCCAACCATAGGATGTCGTGAAATCGCGATATTTTTTAATATATCTTCCCTTTCTCTTGGAAATGTCGCGATATCGCGACATTTCTCATTTCTCTTCCAACACTTAGAAAATATTCTCTCCCAAGGAATGTCACAAAATCGTGACTTTGTTTTCATTTCTTTTTGCTTCCTCTTGGGAATGTCGCGATGGTGTGACATTTTTTATTTCTCTTCCAAAACTTAGAAAATCTTACATTGGTGAAATCATGACTATTTCCAACACTTAGAAATTTTCATAGAATTTGTTCATCGACTAATTTGATTTCGTCCTTCTGTATTTTAGCACTATAAAGGTTTGTGAAGGATCCTCCATTCTCAAAAATAATCTTTAGATACTGGAAAGTGAATTTTAATTGCCCAAAAGTTGCTAGTTTCACGTGGTGTGAATTTTAGGGCAAAAATTGAAAGTGTCCAAAATTGAACAAAAATTCTCATGCATTCAAACAAGCCAAATGGGTATCCGAAACTGTAGAAAAAATTTGAAAATTAACTTTGGATCACAATATATAATATTAAAAAGTTTGCTGGCTGGAAATAGAAATTGCTATTTCTGGAAGGTTAATTCTGCTTGAAAACCTAAAAAAATTGTATTGTTGGAAAGGTAAGCTCGAGATATTTCACCCAGAATTTAAATCACTCAAAACATATTTTCACGGCAGAAGATATTGCATTTCCAATATTGAAGTAAACATTAGGGCAACATGAAAAATTTTCAAAGAACCTTAGAAAATTAATTTAAATACTTCAACCTTAGGAAACTATTGAAAATCAAAATTTCTGAAATATTTAACTAGAAATAATAGCATTGAAGCATAAATACTCAGAAAAAATTAATTCAAATCAATGCGCTAGGCAAGCAATTTTGACACCTTGATGTAGACAAAATTTAAAGACTTGGTGCAAACAAAACTTGGATTAAAAAAATGAAAACTTCAAGAGGGTCCCCTTGGAAATAAAAATTAATCATTTCAAAGGAGCCAAAATTTTATTTTCAGTAGGGGTGTGTTGCTCCTCAACGGAGTCTTCCCATAGGGTTGCGGTAAAAATCATGAAGACTTAGACTTATCATAGATCTCTTTCCACTAGATTGAAGGATAACTAGTGATGTTTATTAATTTATAGAGATATAGAATTTTGCATGTATTTTCTTGCTTTTGTCTAAGTTTTTTGTTATATAAAATTAGTTCTTAGAAGTTTCAAAGCTTTCTACAATATATAGAGAAGAATTTCATCTTTTATTGCCTAAAAGTGTATGTGTTTTCATCGTGTAGGGAGATCCAATAAAGAAGGTCACATTGGATATTGAAGGAAGAATATTGAAGAGATCCAAGAAAAAGGACTCCATAGAATTTTGAAGACTCCAAATTGAAGAAAGAAGAAAGCAAATTTATTGAATATTGAGAAGGAGAAGACTCAAGATATAGGTCCCATTGAAGAACTTCCAGATTTGTAAGATAGAATATTGAATATTGAAGATAGAGGAGGACTAGGAAAAGTCCTATTGAAGATTTGAGAAGTTGCAGAATTTGAAGACCAAAAAGAAGAGGTCTCAAGAAAATTTAGGAGAAAGAATAAGAAGGCTAGAGAATCCCTATTGAAGGAATTTGAATAAGTGTCAATTGGAGGAGATTTGAAGAAATATCAAGGTAGAATATTGCAAGGAGTAGCTCCTAGAAAAGAAGAATTTGGGACAATTATCACCATCCGACAACAAGGCCAAAGGGAATAAGGTTTTGGTAAGAAGTTTCAAATTTTTGAAGAGTTTTTGAAGACCTCAAGACATTTAGATTCTTGAGGATAAGACCAAGAAATAGGTCCAATTTGAAGTCAAAATTTGAAAAGGAAGATTGAAGGATAAATAATATAGAAGAGGCCACCAAATTTAAGAGTTTTGAGGACTGCCACAAAGAATTTAAAGGTTGATATACAAAGGATAAGATTGTTGATTTTGCAACAGAAATTGAAGAGTCACAGGATAAAACATTCAAGGTGACATAGAGCTGCAATTTTGAGAATATTTGGGCAGATTTTGAAGAGCCCTTGAACAGTCAATTGAAGGATGGCTTGACAACAAAAGAAGGCAGCAATTTGGAGAAGTTAGAAGAGAAGCATTGGACAGCATAGAAGCTGATTTTTAGTCAGCATTGAAAGCTACAAACTTTTGGACAGCAACCTAAAGTTTTTTGGAAAGCAATATTGAGCAACAAATTGGAGGAGTTTTAGAGCTGCAAATTAGAGGAGTAACCTATCAGATTTGAGAGAGTTTAGGACAGCAAATCAAAGGATGAATTGGCTGCATTAGAAGCTGAAAATTACAGATTTTAGGACAGCAAGAGGGAAGCATTTTAGGCAGCACTAATAGCTGCAAATTTCAGAGTACAAGATAATAAATTTGGAGGAGAATTGAAGCCACAATAATCAGATTTTCAAGCAGCAAATTAAATTCTAAAAGGCAGAAATTTTGGGCAGCAATTAGAGCTGTAAAATTGATAAATTTAAGGCAGCATTTGAGTAGAAAGGAGAGCTGCAAGATTGAAAATTTTAGGGAAGAAAGGAAAAAGGAATTGGAACTGAAAATTTCACAAAAATGGGGCAGCAAATAGGTGAACCAAATCACCAAAATACTAGCTACAAAAGGAGGCCAAAAGGTGTGTAAAAGTGGTGCTATGAAAGTTCATTTTTTAAGTGTTAAAACTAGTTCATTTTAAGGTTTTTGAAAGCACCGTATTAAGATGTATTTAAGGAGAAAAAGCTATTTTAATTTGAGCATCTCCAAGCCAAGGAAGGAAACGTTATTATTATTTTGAAATCTGAAAAAACACAACAACAAATATAGAAGTTAGAAACTTACTTAAAAGGGAGTGATAAATAGAAATAGTATATGTTATTTTTCTAATTGAAATGCAGATTTTTCTAAGTCCTATCAAGTAAAAAGGAAGAGACTCAATAGATAACAAATACAAGGCATAGTTGAGGTGTCCAAAGACACCAAAAAGGTGGACTAAAAAGTGAAATTTTTATGGTGAAAATAAGTCATCAAAGGCATAGAGAACCACCATAGTGAAGAAACACCACCATTCTAAAGAAGGAGATAACATAGTAAAGTTAAGCCACCATGGAAAGAAATACCCATCATAGCAAGAAAAGCCACAATTTTAGACAAAGAAGATAATGTATAATAAGAGGAATAAAATAATTATAAGAGGCTACATTACTTAGGGAAGATGAGACATTTAAAAGCTTGAGCGCAAAAAACCGAAGAGCCACCAAATTTGAGAGCAAGCACCATTACAAAGGATGTTGAAAATGCAGCACAAAATACGATAAGAATCGCCAATATCTAACCGCCACTAAATGAGAGCATTGGAGAAGAAGAACAACTTGGGTGAACATTGGAAAACTGAACAACATAAAGGAGTTTTGAATGCTTGAAGGCCAAGCAACAAGAGAACCAAAATTAGGGCGAATAAGGTGCATGATAAGTAATGTCAAGTGTTAAAGATGTCATCTTCCACATGGAGGATGCTACATTTTTCATTGGAGGAGAGGAAAGTTATAGTTAAAATGCTCAAGCAACAATAATATATTCAATACCACAAAATATAATGCTCATGCCAAGTGTTAGGCAAGATATAGTTGGGTAGAGCACCACAGGAAACGTTCAAATAAGTGTAAAGGCTTTTGGTGCCACTTGGCACTTGAAACTTACACCAGTCATGATTGGAGGAAGGTGCAATGTCTAAAGGGCACCTATTAATGCATGGGCTAAAAATATCCTGAGCACAATAGAGAAAGCACATTGGAATCATATTTGAGCACCTTGGAGAAGATTGAAAGAATGAAAAAGGATAGTCAAACCTTGCAAGACCAAATTTAGTGAGCATCAAGGAGCATTGAATGCATTACAATCAAATTAGAGTGCAAATAAAGCACAAGTTGCAGAGTTACGTGAAGCAAGTCAAAGTTTGAAGTGCTATATTAAAGAAGGTATGGAATATTTAAATTAATTTATAACCTTTGCAAAAATTAAAGGAGGTATAAGGTATAGTATTGAGTTAAAGATTAATTATTCTTCTACACTTAAGGTTATTTGGATAAATGGAGCTATAAGGTAATGCATTACTGAATTTAAACCTTAGAATATTTATTGAATGGTATAAAATATTTTTGAAGCAAGTGGAATTTAATTGAAAGCATTTGAAATTACTTTATCCTATTTGAAATTCAAATTGCATAGAAATATTTGTAAATAGTTTAACTTGGAGAAATAAGGATTTCCACATTGAAATTAAAATATTGAATTTGCAAATACATTAGTTTTTTCAAATTTCCAATTAGGAGTTATAAGGAGTTCAACACCAATTTAAATTTTTGAAATTTAGAAACTATATTATTGAAAATTGAAAGAAATACAAACATAGAGTTTTTTGAAAAGTTGGAAATTACATTTGGTATTAGTCTCTTGATCAAATTAATGAGACATAAGGAATCCAACTTAAAGATTTTAAACATAGAGAACCTTATCAAACTTGAAAGTGCATCAAAATTATGTTTAACTTTCTATTCATAAATAGGGAGAAATAAGGTGAAGAATAGAATTTGAACATTAGGGAGACAAGAAATTCAACTCAAAAGAAAGCTAAGTACTTTATCAAAAATATATTACATTCAAAACATTTGGTAGATACAAGGTATTATACAAAACTTGAGAATTGGAAAGATATTATCAAATTTGATATTTCACATTCAAAATACTAGGGAGCTAAACTGAATTCTACTTAGAATCATTTTCCAAATATTAAGAAAATAAGGTATACTACAAGATTTAAAAAAATAAAATTTAGAATTTATACTCAAATTCAACTTAGAATTTAAAAGTTAAAAGGTAGGGAGATATAAGGTTTACAAGTGACCTTAATATATAAAAATTAAGGAATAAGAAGGATGTCTACTTCAAAGAATACAATGAATAATTATATGGAAAACATCATTAGAAAGGAAAGGGCAAATATCATAAAAATTAGAATAAAAAAATTACTTACAAAGACTAAAGGAAACTTAGATATTACTTCCAAATTGATCTATAGTGAAGCCTTAGAAGATTTATTTAAAACTTTGGAATATTATCTACATTCTAGAATCATTGAAGTAATCAATAATGGAAAAAATGATATTTTAATTCATTTATATATTGGTAGCATATTATATATGGCATTACTTACAATCAAATATTACAAATAAGAAAATATGGAGCAAAAGGAATTGATTGAATCACTAAAAGAGAAAACAAAAATAGTTGAATCCTTCATAAAGAAGATATTTAATTCCTCATGCAATATGGATACTTCAAGTTCTTCTAACTCGGTATCTTATCATGATGCTTTAAGTGATTACTCAAAATATTGTATACTAAATAAGACTTGTGATAAGAAGGACAAAGGCAAAGAGAAAATATTTTTGCAGGAATCTTATGATAGCATGACAGTTCATGAAAGCACAAAGACTGACTCTAACGATTAAGATAAATAATAAAAAGAAGAGGAACTTGACAAAGGAGGCATACAGTGCAAAGTAAATTGAAGAAATACAAAGACCCGTATTGAAGATTAAAGACTTCAATAACCAAATAATGTAATACAAGGGTGTGTTGGAATATATTACATACATGCTAATGTACCACCATGGGTACATGTTTAGATTAGGAGTGTGCCTTAGATTAGAGTTTGAGTATTTACTTTATGCAATGTAATAAATGCACAAGTGTTAGAATGTGCAAAGTACTTGATGATGTAAATGTGCATGTTGTCCATGTGCACATGATTCCATATAATAGGAAGGTGAAGAGTCATAGGAATATGTAAGGTCAACAGTCACCTCTCATTATATATATGATTTTGTATGCACATATGAGGAGGTAAGAGAGACATAATTTTGTGCACAAGGTAGAGTAGTAGTAGTTGATATGATAGATACAATATCGAGCAAGTATGAAATATGGAGAGTTTGAGACCTTCATTTTATAGCAATATCTATTTTCATGAGCTTTCATTAATGGAATTTTTATGAGTAGTTGCAAAAGTTTCTCATGATATTTGCATGCTTAGTATATTGTCCTTTTCATATATTTAATATTGCATGCTCATTTTATACCTTGTGGTTGCATTTCCTTAAATATATAGCATCAAAAGCTAACAACTTGAGACTCTAAAAAATAAGTTAAGAATGGCACTGATTCTCAAAATACTAGATTCTCTTGGGAATTTTACGATGTGTACAAATACTTTCCTAGAAGGTTTGGGTGGGGTACTATCTTAGGAAGAGGCAACAACAGCCTATGAGTCTAGAAAAATCAAGAAGCATGAGGTAAACTATGCTATGCATGATTTAGAATTGGCAACAATTGTGCATGCCCTAAAGGTTTGGAGATATTATTTTTTGGGTAGACCATTTGAGCTAAGAATAAACCATCAATTTTTGAGGTATATTTTTACCCAACCTATGTTGAATGCAAGACAAAGAATATGGGTAGGTTCTTAACTTAATATAACTTTGGCATTGAGTATTCAAAGTGAAAGAGAATAAGGTTGTAGATGCCTTGAGTAGGAGAAGGCACATAGCCACATTGACACAAAACCATATATACTTGATGGATAGGTTCAAGAAAATGTAGCTACAAGAATTGTATTGTATAAAAATTTGAGATAAAACTAAGATAAATTCTTAAGAGAATAAGAGTTTCAACATAAAATATGGACTTTTATGCTTTAAATATAGGGTAGTTATACCCAAAACTAGTGACCTAAGGAGATTGATTATGCAAGAGGCATATAATTCTCCCTATTTTACTCATTTAGGAGGGCTAACAATGAAGGAATACATGGAAAATACCTTCTATTGGGCTAGAATGAAGTAAGATATCACTAGTTTCATTGCAAGATGTTTAGAATGCCAAAAGGTGAAGGTAAAACATCGACACCCAGTAGGAAAAGTATACCTACATGATATACCTATGCAAAAATGACAAGTAATTTCTATGGATTTTATTGTGGGTTTACCTAAGACTAGGTACCAACATGATGCAATATTTGTAGTGGTTGATAAGTTGACCAATATTGCACACTTCATACTGGAGAACATCAAGGATGATGCACCGGTGGTGGTAAAAAAGTTTGCCAAAGAAAGTTTTAGGTTGCATGGGTTTCCTAAGGTGATCATATCAGATAGGGATTCTAGGTTCACATTAAAATTTTGGTAGGCTCTACATCATGCAATAGACACTAAGCTAAATATCAGTTTTGCATATCATCCTAAAATAGATGGTTAGAACAAGAGGGTAAACTAGGTTTGAGAATATATGTTATGCATGTATTGCATGGACCAAAAGTCAAAATGGGACTTTTTACATCTTGTTGAATTTACATATAATATTGGATACCATGCATCATTGGGGATAGCTCTATTTGAAGCCTTATATAATAGAATATGTAGAACACCTCTATCATGAGATAATTTTTAGGCTCAAGTGATGATTAGATCAAACACTATCCAAGAAATGGGGGGATAGCTTAGAGTAATCTATCTTAGGCTCAAGGAAGTAGTTGACCAAAAAAAAAACTATGTTGATCTAAATGTTGGACATTTTGAGTCATTAAGTCAAGTTGTCATTGATGTCAAGAAATGAAGTCATCATTAATGTCAAGGAAATTGTCAAGAAACAAAGTTGTCAAGAGTTGTTATTGATCTCCAAAAATAAGCCACTGATGATGTCAAAGGTCAAGAGGAATAAAGCAGAGGTTAAAGGCAAAAGGGCTCCATAATATTTTTAATATTATGTGGAAGCATAAGTTAAAAGGTTTTTCATAAAAACCCAAGGAAGACTATTGCAAAGCTAAAGGAAGGTTTAATATTTATTTAATAAAATATTTAAATTCAAAGTGAATTTAAATTTTATTAATAAATATTATTTATACCAAGGTGTACAATGGAAGATGGTCTTAATAAAACCAAAGGGTTTTAAAGAATTAATTTATAAAATTTAAATTCAAATGAATTTAAATATTTTATAAATTAATAAGCTCCAAAGGAAATTTGAGCATCGACGTCTAAATTCGTTGAAGGAAATTTGAGCGTCGACGTCATGCATGAAGGAGGGAAATCGATATATATACCAATGCCTAAGAGGTATTTTAATTTATCCTTTTGCTCAAAAAATAAAGCGTGCAATTGTGTTGATACTCGTGCAAAAAAGAGAAAGTGATTTTTGTGATTAGCACCAGTGAATAGGGTTTAAAGAGGAGCAACGAACAAGACCAAGCACCAACTGGGCAGCATGGCCTAGTGGCAAGAGGATGATGGTTAAAGTGTTGGGCGCTAGGAGACCTGCGTTCGAAACTTGATGGCAGCGTTTTGGTGGTTGCATTGGTAATTGAAAGCGCCAAAGGAAGGCGCACATTTTTGTTGTGCTAGGCAAGTGGGGAGACTTTTGGAGCACGTGGTGCTCGTTAGTCCCCAAGTGAGCGCCTAGCTCACGTGGTGGTTGGAGCCACGGCTAGGGCACTGGTTGAGGCTGCGCTGTGAGTTTGAATCCCATCCAAGGCAAGGTAATAATTTTTGTTTAATATTTTGTGAGTTGCCTAAAGTTTGGAGTTAAAAGGGTTTCTTAAAGGATTGTTAGTTGGAAATTAATTTTTGATAAGTTGGAGGAATAAGGTGTTAGTTTATTTTAATAAAGTGGTTGTGTCACATCAAATTGTTTTAAGTTTCAAGAGGATAGAGGGAACTTCTAAGCATTGAGTTATTTTTAAAGAAGAGTGCATTGAATATTATTTTAGTTGGGGAGATCATAAGGTGTAAGTGGTATATTAATTTTTGTAAATGTTGATGAATGATTTCTTAAAGGTGGAGTGATAAGGTGTATATTTGTCTTGATATTTACATTGTATTTTGAGGAAGATTATTATCTAATAATTTCTTTGAGCTTGGCAAAAGAGTGTTTATGGTTGTGGCAGATTTATGAGATTCCTTCATCATCAAGAAAAAGGTATGAGCACATTCTTCCATAGTTAAATTGATTGGTTGGTTTTCTAGAAAATAAGTTTGGAGTGAAAAGGACTTGATTAGGGTTTCCTATTGAATGAGTTGAGTTAATGCTTTAAGGTTTTCTGGAATAAAGAGTTGTTGTTAAAACCTTGTTTTATAAGCATTGTTGTTGAAGTGAGTTGTTGAGCAAAGAACTTGAACTAGAGTTTGAAAAGAACATGAGTATCATTGTTATGTGAGATTTGTTGTTGAGCATTGTTGGAAATATTTTGAGTTGGTGTTTACATGCTTGGACTAGGGTTTGTGAGAAAGGGGTGTTTCATTGAGTGATTGGTTGAGTAGAGTTGGTTGAGCCTAGTCAAGTGGATATGTGAAGTGATTGTTCAAGTTCCATAAAACAAACTATTCTATATTCTGATTTGAGTTGAGAAAGTAATTGAGCATTGTGATTAGTATAGAACATATTGAGTCTCTAACAATTCTCTTTATGTTTCTATGAGATTGGACAAGTTATGTGTGGACTTGTTGAGAAGATTTGAGCAAGTTTTTGTGGACTTGTTGAGCAAATTGAAGTTATATGTGGACTTATTGAGCATATTTGAGCAAGTTCTAGAGTGGACTTGTTGAGCATATTTGAGCAAGTTCTATGTGGACTTGTTGAGCAGATTTGTGCTAGACTGAAGGACTATATTTAGAGTATATTTGAGAGTAGATTTTGGTGTAGATTTGAGGATAGGTTTGTGCCAGATCAGAGATAGAGATTGAGAATAATTGTGCTAGACCGAAGGACTATGTTTAGTATAGATTTGAGATAGAGCTTTGGAGGTGATAGAGTAGAGAGGATAGTAGTCTCTAGTGGATAGAGATCCATTAGCTAGGGTAGTGAGGATAGGTCTTCTAAGTGGGGATAAGAGTCTTCAGTGGAGAGAGATCCACAAGCCAGTGTAGTGGAGGTAGTAGTCTTCTAGAGGATCACCATCCAGAGTAGAGGAGGAGGAGTTATCCTATGGGTAGAGATCCATGAATTTGATTTAGGGGATTGGTGTCTCCTTTGGACAGAGGTTCATAAACATTGTAGGGAAGGATTCCCAAGAGATTTTATTTGAGAAAAATTTATAAGAAATATTTTCTCCATGGAGTAGCCATCATTGGGTGAACCATGTAAAATCATGTCTCTCATATGTGTGATGCTTTGTGTGATGTTTACTACTTTAATATTGCTGATGTTGTTATTTGGATTAAAAAGCAAAATTTTTTGTTATATACTGTTCACCCCCCTCTCAGTATAAGCACATGTTCTTCAATTGGTATCAAAGTGGGTCCCTCCATGAAAAGACTAACATCTTGGAGGAGGATCCATCAGTAGCACACATGACTTCAAAAAATGAAGAAGAGACTATGTTTGACATAAAAGAGGAATTCTTTGCTGCTCTCAAAAATTTGGAAAGACTTAGAGAGAAGAATTCATGCCTGAAGGAACAAGTTCAAGAAGATGAAGAAGCAAGGATGGAACTTGTACAAAATCTCACAGAACTCAAGATTAGGGTGGAAGAAGGAAAGAAAATTGAGCAGGACATGATAGATCTATTGAGATCCAGGGAAACATAATGTGAAATATTGGAAGCAAAAATTTTCCACCTAAGGAATGAAGTCAAAAGGACCAAGGCACTACAAGATGTAGAATATGAGAAACAGAAAGAGGAATCAATTCTTCAAAAAGCAAAAACTTCAAACAAGGATAAGCAAGCAAAGGATATAAGAAAGGAAGAAAGCAAAGGAGAACCCTGGATGAGAGTTAATCACAAGAGGAAGATTACTTCACCACAAATTCCAAGACATCCAAACAGGTTACATAATTTCTTCCATGGTCATTGCTTTTCTTGTAATAAATATGGTCATAGAGTTGTACATTGTATTCATCATGCAAGAAACAATGTCAATAGAAATTTCAATTCCTTTGCACCTCTCATGGATGATGATATTATATGTTACAAATGCAATAATTTTGGGCACAAGGCTAGATGGTGTAAAATGATGTTTCTTGAGTCTAGAAAAGCAATTTCAACAACTAGGAAAGATGAAAGGGAAAATGTTAAGGCTAGATCAATGTTAGTTCAAACAACCCTTCATGCTCAGGATAAAGAAGAACAATGGTATCTTGATAGTGGTTTCTCTAGTCACATGATAGGAGACAAAGATAAATTCATTGTACTAAAAGAAACAAATAGAGGATCAGTTAGTTTCAGTGATAATGGATCAACAAGGATTGGTGGAAGAGGAACTCTAAGTTTAGATAATGGGAAAACAAAAATAGAAAATGTATTGTATGTTAAAGGGTTAAAACACAACCTGCTAAGTATAAGTCAACTTTGTGATCAAGGGTACATGGTTACTTTCCATCTAGATAGATGTGAGATAAGAAAATCAGAAACTAGAAAAATCATTGCCAATGCAAGAAGAACCCCAAACAACTTATACATGCTCAATGAGATCAAAGGGGAAAAGTGTTTTCTATCACAAGAAGATGAGAGTTGGCTATGGCATAGAATATTGGATCACTTGAATTTTGACAACATAGTCAACATAAGCAATAAATAGGTGGTCAGAGATTTACCCAAAATAAGGAGACCTCAAAACACAATCTGTGCACCCTGTCAACATGGAAAGCAAACTAGGACAACCTTTAAGTCAAAAGGATATATGTCATCTGAGCCATTGAGCCTAATACATACTGATCTATGTGGTCCTACCAGAACACAAAGTATTCAGGGTGATAGCTACTTTATACTATTTATAGATGATTATTCCAGAATGGTTTGGGTAGCCTTCCTAAAAGAAAATTCAGAGGCCTTTGAAAAATTCAAAGCATTTAAGGAATTGATTGAAAATGAAACTGGCAAAAGGATTAAGTGTCTGAGATCTGATAGAGGAGGAGAATTTACTTCAAATGAATTTGTAGAGTTTTGTGAACAACATGGGATCAAGAGAGAGTACTCAGCAGCAAGAACTCCTCAACAAAATGGGGTAGTTGAAAGGAAAAATAGGACTATTGAAAATATGGCTAGGGCTATGTTAAATGAATCTAAGCTATCAGATGGTTTTTGGAGAGAAGCTATAAATACAGTAGTATACATAATCACTAGGGCTCAAATGAGGGTAAATCATCACAAGACTCCATATGAGCTTTGGAAAGGAAGACCTGCCACTGTAAAACACTTCAGGATTTTTGGAAGCAAATGTTACATAAGAAGGGAAGATCAAAACTTAGGCAAGTTTGATCCAAGATGTGATGAGGGAATTTTTCTTGGTTATTCCACAAGGAGTAAAGCCTACAGATGCTTCAACAAAATAACATGCACTATGGTGGAAAGTATGAATGTAACAATTGATGAGAAGATAGATTCAAGAGAACCAGTTCAACAAATTGTGTATCAAGAAGATGGATGTTGTCAAGAAGAATTTTGTGAGGAGTCAGATAAAGAAGAAGAAGAAACACAAAGACTTCTTCCCAAAACTCCATCAAGGTATGTACAGAAGCATCATCCAAAAGAGCAGATCATTGGGAATCCAGATGAAAGACAGACAAGAAGAAGAATAATAAAACCATCTCAACAAGCAAATTTTTCCTTGCTATCTAAGATTGAACCAAAAGACTTCACTCAGGCAAGTGAGGATAAATTTTGGATTAAGGCAATGGATGAAGAATTAGATCAGATAGAGAAAAGCAAAACTTGGGAACTTGTTCCATGACCAAAGGACAAAAATGTGATCGACACAAAATGGGTATTCAGAAACAAATTAAATGAAGATGGACAAGTGGTCAAAAATAAAGCAAGGTTAGTATGCAAAGGTTATGCACAAGTAGAAGGAATTGACTTTGATGAGACATTTGCTCCAGTTGCATGACTTGAAGCTATAAGGATATTTTTAGCTTTCTCAAGTTTCAAGAACTTCAAGGTATATCAGATGGATGTCAAGTCAACATTTTTGAATGGTGTTCTAGAAGAAGAAGTTTATATTGAACAACCAGAGGGATTCATGCTAACAGATAAACCAGATTATGTATGCAGATTGAAAAAGGCATTGTATGGTTTAAAGCAGGCTCCTAGAGCATGGTACTCAAGATTGGATAAGTATCTTCAGGAACAGGGATTCAGAAAAGGAATAGCAGACAATAATTTATATATCAAAAATGAAGAGAGTGATCTACTAATAGTGGTTGTTTATGTTGATGACATAATTTTTGGGGGAAACAATGATAAGATGTGTAAAGAATTTTCTAAGAACATGCAAAATGAATTTGAGATGTCTATGCTTGGTGAATTTTCCTTCTTTCTTGGACTTCAGATTTCACAATCAGAAAGAGGGGTGTTTCTCTCACAAGCCAAGTATATAAAAGAAATGTTAAAGAAATTCAGGTTAGAATATTGTAAACCGGTAAGTACCCCCATGGTCACAGGATGCAAGTTGAGTAAGGATGATGAATCTCCAGAGGTAGATCAGAGATTATACAGATCTATGATTGGCATTTTATTGTATGTTACAGCTACAAGACCAGACATTGTACAGTCAGTGGGATTAGTGGCAAGGTTTCAGGAAGCACCTAAGGAAACACATGTGGTAGCAGTAAAAATAATTTTTAGGTATCTAAAAGGGACTATGGATTTTGGGCTTTGGTATCCCAAAAGTGACAGTTTTACACTGACAGCTTATACAGATGCAGATTGGGCCGGTAGCATTGATGATAGAAAAAGCACAAGTGGAGGAGCATTCTTTCTTGGAGACTGTTTGGTCTCTTGGCTAAGCAAGAAGTAGGTTTCAGTATCTTTATCTATAGTAGAAGTAGAATACATTGCAGTAGTAGCCAGTTGTACACAGGTGTTATGGATGAAGAGAACTCTAGAAGACTTCAAGATAAAGCATGACCATCCTATTCCCATACTATGTGATAATACAAGTGCTATAAGTATCTCAAAAAATCTAGTGATGCACTCCAGGACAAAGCACATTCCGATTAAGTACCACTTTCTGAGAGAACATGTGACAAATAAATAGGTCAAGATGGAATATATTTCTACAAAGGAACAGATAGCAGATATTTTCACCAAGCCACTTTCAAAGGAAACCTTTGAGTATCTTCGAGGAAGACTGGGAGTGAGACTCCCACCCCAGAATTAACCACCTCAATAGGAGGTGGGGGAGGGGCTAAGCTAAGAGGCTCATTCTTAGCCCCGAGCCCCAAAGGTGACCCTTTGCCATTGATGTCAAAGGGGGAGATATTTGAGTAAGGGGGAGAGATTTGGTATTTGAGAGAGCATTGAGCCAGGGGGAGCAATATCCCAGGGGGAGCAGAACAAAGAAAAAGCCAAGTTTTTAGTAAAAATAATTTGGGTTGCCATCAATGACAAAGGGGGAGATTGTTGGACATTTTGAGTCATTAAGTCAAGTTGTCATTGATGTCAAGAAATGAAGTCATCATTAATGTCAAGGAAATTGTCAAGAAACAAAGTTGTCAAGAGTTGTTATTGATCTCCAAAAATAAGCCATTGATGATGTCAAAGGTCAAGAGGAATAAAGTAGAGGTTAAAGGCAAAAGGGCTCCATAATATTTTTAATATTATGTGGAAGCATAAGTTAAAAGGTTTTTCATAAAAACCCAAGGAAGACTATTGCAAAGCTAAAGGAAGGTTTAATATTTATTTAATAAAATATTTAAATTCAAAGTGAATTTAAATTTTATTAATAAATATTATTTATACCAAGGTGTACAATGGAAGATGGTCTTAATAAAACCAAAGGGTTTTAAAGAATTAATTTATAAAATTTAAATTCAAATGAATTTAAATATTTTATAAATTAATAAGCTCCAAAGGAAATTCGAGCGTCGACGTCTAAATTCGTTGAAGGAAATTTGAGCACCGACATCATGCATGAAGGAGGGAAATCGATATATATACCAATGCCTAAGAGGCATTTTAATTTATCCTTTTGCTCGGAAAAATAAAGCGTGCAATTGTGTTGATACTCGTGCAAAAAAGAGAAAGTGATTTTTGTGATTAGCACCAGCGAATAGGGTTTAAAGAGGAGCAACGAACAAGACCAAGCGCCAACTAGGCAGCATGGCCTAGTGGCAAGAGGATGACAGTTAAAGTGTTGGGTGCTAGGAGACCTGCGTTCGAAACTCAACGACAGTGTTTTGGTGGTTGCATTGGTAATTGAAAGCACCAAAGGAAGGCACACATTTTTGTTGTGCTAGGCAAGTGGGAAGACTTTTGGAGCATGCGGTGCTCGTTAGTCCCCAAGCGAGCGCCTAGCTCACGTGGAGGTTGGAGTCATGGCTAGGGCGTTGGTTGAGGCTACGTTGTGAGTTCAAATCCCATCCAAGGCAAGGTAATAATTTTTGTTTAATATTTTGTGAGTTGCCTAAAGTTTGGAGTTAAAAGGGTTGCTTAAAGGATTGTTAGTTGGAAATTAATTTTTGATAAGTTGGAGGAATAAGGTGTTAGTGTATTTTAATAAAGTGGTTGTGTCACATTAAATTGTTTTAAGTTTCAAGAGGATAGAGGGAACTTCTAAGCATTGAGTTATTTTTAAAGAAGAGTGCATTGAATATTATTTTAGTTGGGGAGATCATAAGGTGTAAGTGGTATATTAATTTTTGTAAATGTTGATGAATGATTTCTTAAAGGTGGAGTGATAAGGTGTATATTTGTCTTGATATTTACATTGTATTTTGAGGAAGATTATTATCTAATAATTTCTTTGAGCTTGGCAAAAGAGTGTTTATGGTTGTGGCAGATTTATGAGATTCCTTCATCATCAAGAAAAAGGTATGAGCACATTCTTCCATAGTTAAATTGATTGGTTGGTTTTCTAGAAAATAAGTTTGGAGTGAAAAGGACTTGATTAGGGTTTCCTATTGAATGAGTTGAGTTAATGCTTTAAGGTTTTCTGGAATAAAGAGTTGTTGTTAAAACCTTGTTTTATAAGCATTGTTGTTGAAGTGAGTTGTTGAGCAAAGAACTTGAACTAGAGTTTGAAAAGAACATGAGTATCATTGTTATGTGAGATTTGTTGTTGAGCATTGTTGGAAACATTTTGAGTTGGTGTTCACATGCTTGGACTAGGGTTTGTGAGAAAGGGTTGTTTCATTGAGTGATTGGTTGAGTAGAGTTGGTTGAGCCTAGTCAAGTGGGTATGTGAAGTGATTGTTCAAGTTCCATAAAACAAACTATTCTATATTCTGATTTGAGTTGAGAAAGTAATTGAGCATTGTGATTAGTATAGAACATATTGAGTCTCTAACAATTCTCTTTATGTTTCTATGAGATTGGACAAGTTCTATGTGGACTTGTTGAGCTGATTTGAGGCAAGTCTTTGAGAATACTTGTGGACAATTTTGTGTGAGCTTTTGTGGAAGCTTACAATACAGATTTTGAGCAGATTTGGATAAGTTCTATGTGGACTTATTGAGCAGATTTGAGCAAGTTCTAGAGAGGACTTGTGGAGCAGATTTGGACAAGTTCTGTGTGGACTTGTTGAGCAGATTTGTGCTAGACCAAAGGACTGTGTTTAGTGCAGATTTGAGAGCAGAGTTTGGTGCAGATTTGAGGATAGGTTTGTGCCAGATCAGAGACAGAGATAGAGCAGATTTGTGCTAGACCAAAGGACTATGTTTAGTGCAGATTTGAGATAGAGCTTTGGAGGTGATAGAGCAGAGAGGATAGTAGTCTCTAGTGGATAGAGATCCATTAGCCAGGGTAGTGAGGATAGGTCTTCTGAGTGGGGACAAGAGTCTTCAGTGGAGAGAGATCCACAAGCCAGTGCAGTGGAGGCAGTAGTCTTCTAGAGGATCACCAACCATAGTAGAGGAGAAGGAGTTCTCCTATGGATAGAGATCCATGAACTTGATTTAGGGGATTGGTGTCTCCTTTGGACAGAGGTCCATAAACATTGTAGGGAAAGGATTCCCAAGAGATTTTATTTGAGAAAAATTTATAAGAAATATTTTCTCCGTGGAGTAGCCCTCATTGGGTGAACCACGTAAAATCATGTCTCTCATGTGTGTGATGCTTTGTGTGATGTTTACTACTTTAATACTACTGATGCTATTATTTGGATTAAAAAGCAAAAAGTTTTATTATATATTGTTCACCCCCCCTCTCAGTATAAGCACATGTTCTTCATTGAAAAGATCACTAAGAGAATTCTCTATAGGGGATAAAATTTTCTTGAGGGTAAGACCCATGAAAAGTGCCATAAATTCAATAAAGTTTGATATTTTCTATGTTAGGCCCTTTGAGATCATTGATAAGATTAGTCCAGTAGACTATGGGCTCACTTTGCTACCCAACCTATTAAAGATCCATGATACTTTCCACATATCCCTATTTAGGAAATATTTCGCTAATCCTACTCATGTGTAGAATATTTCTAAATTGTATATGGTAGATCCCTCATTCATTGAATTGAGACCAATTAATATTATAGGGTTTCATTCCAAGATGTTGAGAAAATAAACTTTAAATCAATGTAAGGTCTAGTAGGACTAGTATTCTTAGAATTGTGCCACATGGAAAAATATTGAAGAAATGAGGTAATAATTTCCATACTTGTTTGAATGAAATAATTGTTACTCTCTTGAAAGAAAACAAAGGACTTTGTTTAGCCCAAGTGAAGGTGTGTGTAACATCCCTCATTGGTAGAACTCTTTATTAAAAATAAACTATGTATTGGTGTGAATATTTAATTGCATAGCTTCATTTTATGATGTCAATATGATTGAGTAATTGTATTTTATGCTTGGAATATGGTATTGTTGATGTATTTGTGGTTGCAATACTAGGGGCTCTCATTGGTGGGATCATAAGGGTGAACCACCTAAATTGAGAGATATTTTGGGAAATGATGGTGATGACTTGCTCATCGATAGCTTAGGGTAACAAAATACCCTTCATGTAGATGCATTTGCATTTTTCTTATTTCATGTTCACACCATTGGGCCAAGAATTTGCTTGTGCAATGAGTCTCCTTAATAGATTGGTGATAGCATTAGACTATCTTAAAGGATACCACCTACTTAGGGATAAAATAATGGTGTGTAATATTGTTGGTATGAATCTATGTTTGTTCATGGTATGCATAGATTTTATTGGATAAGAGTTATTAAAGTATTAATTATATGGTAAAATTAATAATTTCGGCTATTAATTAGTTGGTGATATTACTATGTGAAAATATTAGTGTCAATGCTAATAAAATGAATTATTAAATTAATTCTTAAGATACTTTTATTATTGCTTTAATTTCCTAATGTTTGAAAAAAATTTAAATGGCTTGTAAAATTAAGATTTAAGCCTTTTATGAGTGTCGTGCTTGGGTGGTGCTTTAATGGGCTCAAAGGTGGTATTGTTAAGGTAACATCTTCTTGATCTTGGAAAATGTTACCTCCACCATGCAAGAAGAGTGCCTGAAATATATTTGAATGAAGGAAGTTGCTTTGGGGTAGAGGTTTTTTGTGGGAAAATAAAGTTCTAGAAGCTTGGAAGGGGACAACATGGATCTAGAGAGAAGGACGTAGACACACTTGGTAAAGGCAGCCCATCTAGGTGCAATAATAATTGTTTGGTTGTTTTCCTTTTGCTCTAGCATAGTTACGTTCTTTTTATTACGTTGCTTTGGCTGTTGTTTGGTTGTTCCTGATGTTAAGCTTGTGTTGCTCTCAATATTTCCTAAGGCTTTACTATCTTAATTAATCTCTTCCTTGGATGTTGTCTTGATAGTTGGTCAGATGCCCTCCTAGAATTTTGTGTTTCCATTCCTTTCATGTTGGATATGACTCCTTTATGTCTTCTTGTTCTATGCATGCTTGGATGTAATGAGTTGTGGTTGTGTTGTGTTGGTTTGTATTTGATCAAGCATCCTTCTCATCAGGTTTGATCATTCAATAAAGGGGTTTATGAAACCAATTTGTTACAATATTTCTATTTGTGTTTGATTGGATATCACCCTTTTTATTTGAACATCAATCTTGTTGTTGTATTTGTTTGGAGAAAATATATTGTCTTTAACTTGGTTTTCATCTTCTTCCTGTGTGTGGATGATCCTCTTGTTTTGGGTTGAAAGCATACCCTAGTTAGATTCACCTTTGACTCATTATCATTAGAAGGAAAAGCTTGTTATATTTATTTTAAGTGAGTAACTCTTTAGCTTTTTAAAATTTAAGTTTTATTTAAATAAAATTATTTGGATTATAGAAGTTATGGCTATAGAGAAAATATTAATGGATGTTAACTTTTGAAATCATTTGGATTATAAAATTTGGAGCTACAGAGAAAATATTGATTGATATTAACTTTGAAATCTAAATTTGATAAAATCAAGAAGATAAATCTTTCGATTTTGTGCTTTAGTGCGTTATAAGAAAAAAAAATTGTAAGTGATGGTTTTTGCTTTTAAGAAAAAATAGTTGGATTTTGGTTTAGTAAGAGAAATTATTATAATGATTCTTGATATTTATGTAGGCTAATGGATCATTATAAAGAGAAGTGTGAAATTCTCTTTTTAAATTAGTTTCTTTAATATTGGTTTTGAAAGAGAAACTATTATAATTATTCTTGAGACTTATGTAGGTTAAGGGACCATTATAAAGAGAAGTATGGGATTATATTTTATAAATTAGTTAGTTTCATCTTGGTTTAAATAAAAAAAACCTATTTTTGTTCCTAAGACTCTTGTGGGTAAAGTAACCATTATAGAAAGAGAAGTGTGGGAATTATCTTCTTGTTGGTTTGTTTTTCTTATGCATGGTTGCTTGCATAGTATTAATGGTATGATTAAATTGCATTGCATTTGGAGTTGTCTTGATCCCTAAGTATTCCTCAAGAGACATGGGTAGATTTCCCTTTCATGAAGAGGATTACAAGTTATATATATCTTGGATATTCTTGTGGATGGATTCATAATACTTTTGGATGTATAAATGTTATGGAAACAAAGGCTATGTAAAAAATAATGCTTTGTTAAATGAGTATTGTAAACTTGAATGTTGTACAAACTAAAGGATTATGTTGCTTTAATGTTACCATGGGTTTTGTACATTATGATGATATTGCAATATTTTAGTAGGATAGATAGTATTGAGCTCTATCAATTTGTTGGAATGCATATTTATATAAATTTATGTTAAATACTTGGATCATTTATGTTATATCATCTAAGTTAAATAAATACATATTTTGAAGCTTTATGTCTAGCATTTGAGTTAAACAAAATTTGGATTTTATTTAAGATGCTTTCTTGTTCATCTAATATAGCATTTTGGATCAATTAGATGATGGCTTTTGATTGATTATAATGCTTTTGAGATTATATGATGAATGTTGCTTTACTTTAGAAGTATGTATTAAAGTGCAACAAAGCTAATTCTAGAGAGATATGAGGTTATCTTAGGTTGGTTAGAATCCTTTTGTGGGACCCATACTAATAAAACCCAATACTAGGAGTTGCAAGAATGTAATAACTAGGTATATATGAGTCTTAGGAGTTGCAAGAATGCAATAGCTAATAAATCATGTACCTGGAGTAGTGTGAATACAATAGCCAAGTTTTTTGTGAATCATTACACCTTGAATGTGTAGGATTAGGTGTATCCCAACTAGGTATTTTGGAAACCGTTCAGGTGATTCCTCAAATGTGTAGGTTTGAGCAATCATGTCCAATGCCAAGTGAGTGGTATTCACCTTATATCAAAGAGGTTTGGTAACTAAGCACCAAGGATTTACATAGAAATAAACTACGTAGATGGACTTTGGTTTTGGTTAGGTAATAGGAATTCTCATTTAAGTGTTATGGGCCTTAAAGGATAATCCCCATGCTATGGTCACATTATCCTATACCATGTAGGGTATGGTAAATTTGGGGGGACCACTTTGGCATCCTTCTAAATGATGAGGTTTAGCAAGGTGAAACCCAAAAAAACTATGAGAGTTTGGCCACTCCTATCCACTGAGTGTCATATGTAGTGACATAGAACCCAAATGTGGTGAAGCCTTGAGAAAGCTAAAATGAAAACACTAGGAACTCTTGAGAACCTTTCTTGTGATAGGTTTTTAATGAAAATATCTCTCTCTTAGGTTGGTAGTGTTTTGGTTTGTTACACAAAGAGGAGCCTCACATCTTAAACACATTATTTTATGTCTTCCCCTATGATCTAAGATATAACATTATCTTGGATTCATTCCATGCAAGCAATCACCTCAACATATCATTAATGTGTAAAATTTGAATATCAAATAAAACTATATAACATAATGGATGACAAGGATTGTTTCACTTATTTTCAATCCATTCAAACTAAAAATACCAAGGCTCACTTGTTACCTTCCTTAAATGCTTCTAATCCTTTCATCAATGATTCTATAAACCCTATTCCATCTAAGAAAACTAAGGATAGCCAAGAAGCTAGAACTAGTAGCAAAGCCTCCATAAAGGGAAAAGAAAAGATTGAGATACAAGATATAAACCATATAAACCTAACTAATAAACATGATTTTCTAGGATTGACTTAGGTAGGCTACCCCTATCATCTCAAACTTTAGGATTTCCTTCTAATAGGGATAGTGGTAAAGATTGGAAGTTGCACTTTCACCTTTGTTAGCACAACCAACAAGTAGAAAATTTATGGAAACAATCCTTGTTCAGTAAAATGAATGTATGTTTCTTTCTACTTATCAGATATTTACCCCATACCTAAGAAAATTCTTTGAAATTTTAGTTATAATTAAAAAGGATTTGGACCTCAAGAGTAGGTAATAAAAGAACCTATAAAATCATAAGCTTGCCCTAGACATTAGGGATTGGGATATTTTCCTAACTCTAATGAAAGAAAACCTTATACTTCTTCAAAAAGTAGTGACAATGAGGAAGTATATCTTTTCTCAAGAGAACCTCAAAGGGAAGTAACCTTAATAGAGGGGTTATATTTGGATGAGGATGAGGATGATGACCCTTGCCCCTTTCTATTTTTTTCAATTATTTATAGAATATGCACAAACTAACACCCTTGTTATTATCCATGCTAAACTTATAGAAATATAACAAGGTTTCAACAACATCCTTGAAAGTGAGGATATGTCAACTTTACCTCCAACAATATCTTGATTAGAAAAATAATCTTCAATAGTTCTAGACACGAATGACTATGAGATGAAATTTTTACCCCATAGTCCTTCTAGGTATAATTACAATGATTATCCCATTCAAAAAACATCCCTACTGAAGGGCCTTTTTCATTAGTCATGCATCCCTCATAATTCAACCAACACTAAGAAGTGGACTTTAGATGTCGATGAGCTTCAAAGCCTAGGGGTTTTACCTACCCCTCCATAATATGAATATGAGTCCCATATTATAATAGAAAAATATGTAGACATCATCATAGGATCAAAGGATAATTCAAGAATAATAAAGTTAGGAAAGCTTTTAACTTTAGAAAAATAAGAAGAGTACACAAAACTCCTAATAGAGTTGTATGACATTTTTTGCATTGTCCTACATAGATATGCCTAGACTAGACCTATCATTAGTGGTCCACCACTTAGTATTCAAGTCGTACGCTAAGCTAGTAAAACAAAATTTATGAAAGATGCATCCTAAGGTTTCCTTGCTCATTAAAGAAAAACTCCAAACAAATTTGGAGGTAAAATTTATTAAGGCAATTGAATATTTAATTGGATTTCAAATATAGCCCTTGTATCCAGGAAGTAAGGTGTTGTGAGAGTCTACATGGACTTTAAATACATCAATAAAGCTTACCCTATGGATTATTCTACTCTACCTAACATAGATATGATAGTAGAGTTTACTACCATATATGGAATGTTATCCTTTATGGATGGATTTTTCGGTTATAGTTAAATTTGGATTGCACCAGAGGATCAAGCTAAAATGGTATTCATTACTCCTTGAGGTACATTTTTCTATGAGGTTATGCCCTTTAGTTTAAATAATTTTGGTGCAACTTACCAATTTTCAATAACATACATCTTCTATAATATGATGCATGACATCATAGAAGACTATGTTGATGATATTCTTGAAAAAACCATGAAATGGGAAGATCATGTCAAAGACTTAAGAAAAAATTTGAATGACTTAGAGAATATAAAGTTCACCTTGATCCCTCCAAATGCATATTTGTAATAACATCTGTTAAACTATTAGGTTCCATTTTATCTAGACATAGCATTGAGGTAGATATTGATAAATGTTTTACAATCACTAAGATGACACCCCTAAAATCTTGAACCTAGCTTCATAGTCTGCAAGGTAGGTTACAATCAATTAGGACATTCATATCCCAATTGGCAGATAAGTGTCAACCCTTTTCTAAAATTTTAATAAAAGGGATTGAGTTCAATTGGAATGAAGAATGTCAAAAGATCTTTGATGCCTTCAAAACTTATTGTAACATCCCTCACTTGTAGAACTCTTTATTGATAATAAACTATGTATTGGTGTGAATGTTTAATTGCATAGCTTCATTTTATGATGTCTATATGATGGAATGATTTCATTATTTTGATCTTGAAATATGGTATTGTTGACATACTTATGGGTGCAATACCAAGTGCTCTTTATGGTGGTAACATATGGGTGAACCACCTACTATGAGAGATACTTTGGTAAATGATGGTGTTGACTTGCTCATGGATAGTTTAAGGTAACAAAATACCCTTCATGTAGATGCATTGCATTTTGCTTGTTTTTGTATCCACATCATTGGGCCAAGAAGTTTCTTGTGCAATGAGTCTCCTTAATAGGTCGATGATAGCATTAGACTATCTTAAAGGAGACCACCTACTTAGGGATAAAACAATGGTGTGAAATATTGTTGGTATGAATCTATGTTTGTTCATGGTATTCATAGATTTTGTTGAATAAGATTTTATTACATATTAATTGGTAAAATTAATACTTTAGAATCATTAAGTATTAATTAGTTGATAATATTAATACTTCTAAATTATTAAGTTAATTAAATGATGGCTTTAATACTTTAGACTAGTAAAGTATTAATTAGATTGATGACATTAAATTTTGGAAAAACAATTAATGTCAATACCAAAAAGCTAATGTTGGGATTGAAATTAATAAAGCAATTTGTGGTTAGAATGCAAAATAGGGGGTAATAATTAATACTACCCTTTTGGTTTTGATAAAGGTAATCATCAATTTAAAGAATAAGGTTAACTCAATTTAAGGAGCACTTTTGGTATGCTTTGGTGGCATCTTAATTAAAAGACTCAAGGTGGCACAAGTCTTGTAAAAACATTGTCTTCTTGAGTGTTTCTTATGCGATCACCTCCATGCAAGAAGACATGCACATATCCTTTTGATGCTTAAAAGAATGTGTTGGGTGGGGAATGAATTTTTAGAAAAAAATAGGAGGTTTCAAGGATTGAGGAGAAGGAGATCTAGGAGCAATGTCATTTCCATTTTAGAGGAGACATAGAAGAGCTTTGAACCAGGTGCTTTCTTTGTTATTTTTATTGAATCATGTGCTTCTTTAGCTTGGTTTTTCTCCAAGTTTGTTGATAATTTTGTTAATATTGTTTTACCTCTACTTTAATGATATTTTAATCTCAACCTATGTTTAACTTGTGTATTGTTTAGTAGACACCTAAGTTCTATCTTGCACTTGATTTTGGCCTTCTCTTCTATGTTAAGTCTGGGTGTTGTTTCAGCTGATTGGCATGCTTGTTTTGTTAGTGTTTTTTCTTTCTTTTGGTAAGTTTTAACACTCGTAGCCACATCCATTATTTCCTCCTTCCATGTAGATAAATGTTGTTCCAACTTTTACACATCCATCTTGTACATTCTTAGGGTATGCTTACATTAGACTAGTATGGTAGCTTGAAATCCTAGTAACCTAGCATGCTCTAGTGGGTCATTGTGGCTTGAGGGCCAGATGTTATCATCTTCACTGGTAGTATATATCTCGGTTCAAGCCACCTATATTAATTTATTCCATGCATCTATGTGTTGGCTTGCATACAAATAATTCTAGGTTGTTTGGTGGTTTTGTGTGATCATGGCTTTCATTTAGTCATGTTAATAGTTGTTTAAATATATTTCCAAGCTATAAAAGTTATCTTAGGAGAAATGTTTTAGATTATAGAATCTCTTTTTATTTATGTTATTGAATGTTGCTTCTTTTATTGATAAAGTTAAGGATTTAGAAAAAGAGATCTTTCATTGGTTTATAGTTTGCTAAGGAAGAAGTGGTTTTGGAATTGGGGAACTTTATATTAGTAAATGCTTTAGTTATTCTTGATCTATAGTAATCTTGTCTTTGGAAAATAAAATGGGATGTATGTTCCTTGCTTTAAAAGTGTAGAAAGGAAGTTATTGTAAGATGGATTATTGTATGTGGTTTTGAAAGAGAAACTATTATAATGATTCCTAAGACTCATGTGGGTTAAGGGGTCATTATAAAGAGAAGTATGAAATTCTCTTTTATAAGATGGATTATTGTATGTGGTTTTGAAAGAGAAACTATTATAATGATTCTTGAGACTCGTGTGGGTTAAGGGATCATTATAAAGAGAAGTATGGGATTCTATTTTATAATATGGATTATTGTATGTTGGTTTTGAAAGAGAAACTATTATAATGATCCTTGAGACTCATGTGAGTTAAGGTATCATTATAAAGAGAAGTATGAGATTCTCTTCTTGTTGGCTTGCTTAATGCATGGTGGTTTGCATAATAGAAATGACATGTTTAAGTTGCATTGCATTTAGAGTTGTCTTGATCCCTAAGTATTCCTCATGAGTCATGGGTAGATTCCCTATCATGAAGGAGCTTACAATCTTTATAGAAGGCTTGAAGATCCTTGGTGGATGACTTCATAGTAATTTGAATGTATAGATGTTGTGGAAAAGCAAAGGCTTTGTAAAGGAATGTTTTGCTCAAATAATTTTGTAAACTTGATTATTGTACAAATTAAAAGGTTATGTTGTTTTTATGTTTCCTTGGGTTTTGTACATTAAAGTGTTTTAGCAATATTTTACTTATAGTTAGTATTGAGTTACATTAATTTATAGAATGAATATTTATATTAGTTCTTGGTTTATTATGTTATAGCATTTATGTTAAAGGAATGCATATTATGAAGCTTTATGTCAAGCATTTGAGTTAAGAAAAATGTGGCTTAATTAATAGGAATCCTTTCTTATCTTCTATAACACTTTAGATTAGATATATTATGATTGATTTAAAGTGCTTTTGATATGATGTGATGTATTTTGCTTTACTTTAAAATATTATTTTAAATGCAAGTATTATTTAAGTAATATTATCTTGGGGTTATTAGAATCTCTTATGGACACAATTCGAATACATTAAAGCCCAATCCTAGGAGTTGTGTGAATGCAATAACCATTAGTCATGAGTCATAGAAGGAGTTGTGAGAATAAAATAACTAGGCTCATAAACCTGGAAGGAGTTGTGAGAATGCAATAGCTATGTTTCTTATGAATCATTGCACCTTGAATGAGTAGGCTTGGGTGTACTCCAACTAAGAGTTGTGGATCCATTCACAAGATAAAAATGGTGATCCCTTGAACATGTAGGATTGGGTGATCATGTTCATTACCAGTGAAGTGGTAATAACCTTAGTTAGCCCACATAGGTGTGGTAACTAAGCACCAAGGCTCCATTCCTAATTAACCTACCTAGATGTACTTAGTGTATTATTAGGTAATATACATCCCCATTTAAGTGTTATGGATCATAAAGGATAATCTCTATGCCATGGTCACATTGTCTTATGTCGATGAGGGTATGGGAAATGTGGGGGAACCACTTTTGACATCCTTCTAAATATGTAGGTTTAGTAAGGTGAACCCCAAAAACCATGAGATTTGGCCACTCCTATCCACTAAGTGTCATATGTAGGGATTTAGAACTCAAATGTGGTGAAACCTTATATGCTAGAAGAATAAAAAGAGAGTTTTCCCTTGTGAACATTTGCTTGTAATCATTCTTTAAAAAAATGGGTTGGTATTTTTGTGTTGTTACACATATCTTCTACCTTTGTCAGCTTATCCCATCATATCCTCTCAAATCCTTGTTGTTATACATTGCAATAATAGTTCATGATTTAGGTGTTGTGTTGGCACAATATCATGATTAACATAAGGAAATGGTCATCTACTATATTAGTAGAACCCTTATTAGTTATGAGACTAGGTACACACCTTTAGAGAAATTATGCCTAGTAGAGGTATTTTCTTCCCAAAATTTGAGACATTACATGATAAGTAATAAAACCTATGTCATAGCTAAGGTTAATCCAATGGGATACCTTGTATCTAATCCCTACATTTCAAGCAAGATGGCTTTCTTTGTTATTTTGATTGAATCATGTGCTTCTTTAGCTTGGTTTTTCTCCAAGGTTGTTGATAATTTTGTTAATATTATTTTACCTATCCTTTAATGCTATTTTAAGCTCAGCCTATGTTTAACTTGTGTATTGTTTAGTAGACGCCTAAGTTCTATCTTGCACTTGATTTTGGCCTTCTCTTCTATGTTAAGTCTGGGTGTTGTTTCAGCTGATTGGCATGCTTGTTTTGTTAGTGTTTTTTCTTTCTTTTGGTAAGTTTTAACACTCGTAGCCACATCCATTCTTTCCTCCTTCCATGTAGATCAATGTTGTTCCAAATTGTGCACATCCATCTTGTACATTCTTGGGGTATGATTGCATAAGACTAGCATGGAAGCTTGAAATTCTAGTAACCTAGCATGCTCTAGTGGGTCATTATGGCTTGAGGGCCAGATATGATCATCTTCATTGGTAGTATATAGCTTGGTTCAAGCCACCTATGTTAATTTATTCCATGCATCTATGTGTTGTCTTGCATGTAAATAATTCTAGGTTGTTTGGTGGTTTTGTGTGATCATGACTTTCATTTAGTCATGTTAATAGTTGTTTAAACATCTTTCCAAGCTATAAAAGTTATCTTTGGAGAAATTTTTTTGACTATAGAATCTTTTTTTATTTATGTTATTTAATGTTTCTTCTTTTATTGATAAAGTTATGGAAATAGAAAAAGAGATATTTCATTGGTTTATAGTTTGCTAAGGAAGAAGTGGTTTTGGAATTGGGGAACTTTTATTAGCAAATGCTTTAGTTATTCTTGATATATAGTAATATTGTATTAGGAAAATAAAATGGGATGTATGTTCCTTGCTTTAAAAATGTAGAAAGGAAGTTATTGTAAGATGGATTATTGTATGTGGTTTTAAAAAGAAACTATTATAATGATTCCTAAGACTCATGTGGGTTAAGGGGTCATTATAAAGAGAAGTATGGAATTCTTTTTTATAAGATGAACTATTTTGTGGTTTTTAAAGAGAAACTATTATAATAATTCTTAATACTCGTGTGGGTTAATGGATCATTATAAAGATAAGTATGGGATTCTCTTTTATAATATGGATTATTGTATGTTGGTTTTGAAAGAGAAACTATTATAATGATCCTTGAGACTCATGTGAGTTAAGGTATCATTATAAAGAGAAGTATGGGATTCTCTTCTTATTGGATTGCTTAATGCATGGTGGTTTGCATAATAGAAATGGCATGTTTAAGTTGCATTGCATTTAGAGTTGTCTTGATCCCTAAGTATTCCTCATGAGCCATGGGTAGATTCCCTATCATGAAGGAGCTTACAATTTTTATAGATGGCTTGAAGATCCTTGGTGGATGACTTCATAGTACTTTGAATGTATAGATGTTGTGGAAAAACAAAGGCTTTGTAAAGGAATGTTTTGCTCAAAGAATTTTGTAAACTTGATTATTGTACAAATTGAAAGATTATGTTGTTTTAATGTTTCCTTGGGTTTTGTACATTAAAGTGTTTTAGCAATATTTTATTTATAGTTAGTATTGAGTTATATCAATTTCTAGAATGCATATTTATGTTAATTCTTGGTTTATTATGTTATAGCATTTATGTTAAAGGAATGCATCTTATGAAGCTTTATGTCAAGCATTTGAGTTAAGAAAAATGTGGCTTAATTAATAGGCATCCTTGCTTATCTTCTATAGCACTTTAGATTAGATAGATTATGATTTGATTTAAAGTGCCTTTGATATGATGTGATATATGTTGTTTTACTTTAAAATATTATTTTAAATGCAAGTATTATTTAGGTAATATTATATTGGGGTTATTAGAATCTCTTGTGGACACAAGTCGAATACATTAAAGCCCAATCCTAGGAGTTGTGTGAATGCAATAACCACTAGTCATGAGTCATAGAAGGAGTTGTGAGAATAAAATAACTAGGCTCATAAACCTGGAAGGAGTTGTGAGAATACAATAGCTAGGTTTCTTATGAATCATTGCACCTTGAATGAGTAGGCTTGGGTGTACTCCAACTAAGAGTTGTGGATCCATTTACAAGATAACAATGGTGATCCCTTGAACATGTAGGATTGGGTGATCATATTCATTACCGGTGAAGTGGTAATAACCTTAGTTATCCCACATAGATGTGGTAACTAAGAACCAAGGCTCCATTCCTAATTAAACTACCTAGATGTACTTAGTGTATTATTAGGGAATAGGCATCCCCATTTAAGTGTTATGTACCTTAAAGGATATTCCTTATGCCATGGTCAAATTGTCTTATGTCGATGAGGGTATGGGAAAGGTGGGGGAACCACTTTTGACATCCTTCTAAATATATAGGTTTAGTAAGGTGAACCCTAAAAACCATGATATTTGGCCACTCTTATCCACTAAGTGTCATCTGTAGTGACTTAGAACTCAAATGTGGTGAAGCCTTGTATGCTAGAAGAATAAAAAGAGGGTTTTCCCTTGTGAACCTTTGCTTGTAATCATTCTTTAAAAAAATGGGTTGGTATTTTCGGGTTGTTACACATATCTTCTACCTTTGTCAGTTCTTATCCCATCATATCCTCTCAAATCCTTTTTGTTATACATTGCAATAATAGTTAATGATTTAAGTGTTGTGTTGGCACAATATTATGATTAACATAAGGAAATGGTCATCTAATATATTAGTAGAACCCTTATTAGTTATGAGACTAGGTACACACCTTTAGAGAAATTATGCCTAGTAGAGGTATTTGCTTCCCAAAAGATGAGACATTACATGCTAAGTAATAAAACCTATGTCATATCTAAGGTTAATCCAATGGGATACCTTGTATCTAAACCCTACATTTCAAGTAGGATGGCTAAATGGGTTATGGTCCTTAAAGAATTTGATCTCAATTTCATTGGCCAAAATTCTATTAAAGGGGAAGTGATTTTTGATCAGTTAATAGTTGTCCCTCTACAAGATAGCTCCAAAAAAATGATAAGTTGTTCCTCTATTAAAGAGGAAGTGCTAGTTGATTAGTTAATAGTTATTAGTTGAGTACCCACAAAAATGGTAGGCACCATGGATATAGCCCAACAATATTCCTTGACCCTTTTCTTTAATGGAGCAATATGTATGAAAGGAGTGGGGGCAAGCATCATATTAGTATCTTGTCAACAGATTGTAATTCTCTTATCTTTCAAGCTTCAATTCTTATGTACTAATAACATGGTTGAGTATGAATCTCTTATCCTTGGGCTTTAGGTGGCTTTAGCCCTAAAAGTAACCTTGCTCTTCATGTTTGGATATTCATGGCTAATAGTTAATAGGTTAAATTGAGTGTATTAAACCAAAGGTATTAAACTCAAACCTTATAAACATATCATGTATAAGCATATTTATATGGACCTAGAATATCCATAACATTTATAATATGGACATATACTACTTAAAAGATATTTATTTTTAATACATATACTATCCAAAAAAAATGATCATCATGGACATACACTATCCAAATCATAAGGATAATGCTTTTCAACAATATAAACTACCTAAGAATGCTATATGTCTTAGTTACCAAGGCACTTGTCCATTACTCAAGGTAGTAATCCATTACTTAGGTGCTAATGATGCAACATCAACATAACTAAGTCCTCCAAGAAAATATAAGTTCTCTAAGCAATGTTAAGTCCTTAGATCAAAGCTAAATAAGTCCTCCAAGTAAAGCTAAGTATTTTGGGCAATGTTAACTAATTTCTCTATGAAATTCCAACTAAGTCCTCTAGAAAATTTTGACTAAGTCCTCTGAGAAAATCTAACTAAGTCCCCTAGGTAAAGCTAACCAATTCCTTTGGGCAATGCTAATTAAGTCGTCTAGAAAAATTAAACAAAATCATATGGTCATTAAATACCCAAATAATCAAATGCTAAAAGATCAAAAACATTGAATATGGTAACCTAAGCACTTATCTATTAATCGAGGTAGAGGCCATAGCTTAGAAGGGAAAATAATAATAAATCCCTATAGACATAAGTATAGGCAACATATATCTATATGCAAATAATAAAATATGAAAACCATGTTAGACACCTTATTTAACATGAAGGGCAAAAAATTTAAAATTATAAAATACTAAACATTTCAAGTTTTCATGGCTCGACAACTGTTTACCTTGGAAACTTGAAATGAGCACTCATCGACCAACATCATAAAAATGGTACCCTTTTTTGCAAAATTGGGAATGGATGCTTTTGAAGCATTCATCTCACAATAAACAATTCAAGAGGAAAATTTAGATACCCAATTTTTCTCCCTAGATTGGCCATTCAACATGTCACCCATCACATATTTGACCAATTTGACCAAATCACCCTTTTGTACCTGAACTCAAGGTAAAAAGACCCCATCAAATTTATCCTTCCTAAGATTCAACCAAATGACCTTTAAATTTCACAAAATTGGTATAATTGGAAATCTCTTGAAAATATATTTTTAACAAGTATAAACATGACCATGTTTTGGCAACCATGGTGAATTCATGGGCTTATAAAAAATTCATGGTCGTATGACATTTTTGTGGTCATATAGTAGTTTCATGGATGTATTGCATTTTTGAAAAAATACCAATAAAACTACAGTTTTGATAGCTAGACTCCATATCCCCACAAACTTTAACCTTCTCAAAACCACATTAAATCAACTCCAAATTTTATAAATTTGGTACTATTGGAAAGCTCTCACAACAAGATTTCCTACGAGTATAGACATGTCTAGTTTTGACACCCATGAAATTTGTATGGGCCCATGGTGAATTCATCATGATGATTTTGTAGGGCCACAATAATTTTGCAAAGTCATCAGTAGAACTCTATTTTCAATAGTGTGACTCCCAGTCACTTTCAATTCCACTATTTATGCATTTGATTAAATTTGATAACTATACAATCTATATAAACTACCAATTAGAGGTAGTTAAATTCTCAATCTCCCTCCAATCAACTAATAAAATTGCTAATCAGGGATACTTATCTCCTTGACAATCAATAAAACTACCAATAAAGGTAGTTAATTGCTCACTTCACCTCCCAATCAAGGCAATTAACTTCATGACTCACCAATCCAAATCACCTTCTCAACTCAACTAAACTAGATACCTCACCCCCTTGAATAGCACATGTCAATCCTTCCTCTTGTGCACCCCTAGTGGATATTCCAAAGCATGCTTTCTATTATAAAAATGGCCCTTGGTTACCAAGCTAGTTATAAAAACATTGAATTTTGGGACACATAATTTTCACTCATGTATTTTTATGGAGGAACATCCAAGGAGCAAGAAGAGATTAGCATTTTTAGTCGTTCCATTTCTTGGATATTTTTAGTAGTGTAATATTTAGCAAGAGGGATTAGAAGTAGGCTATGCATGCATTCTTGCATCATGCTATCAATATTGGTTTAATATTTTGCTTTGGAGCACCCAACTTTGGATTCAACTTATTTTCCTACTTCTTGCTTTCCATTTACTTTTGCACTTCCAATATTTTGATCTTATATTTAGGCAACATTGTTTTATTTTTATTGTAAACCTTTAGTGGTGAAATTGTGGCTTGATCCTTGAATCAATCTATTTTTCTATTCCAAAATAGATAGATAATCCTCAAACTACTAATTGGTAATTTGGTTTTCCTTGTAGTCATAGATCTGTATTTTATTTTTATAGGGTTTTAGTAGACTCACGGGTCTATGGTGAGCCTATGGAGCTTTTATATTTCTATTTTGTAGGTGTACGATATTTTTGTATTGGTATAACATTTTTGTAGTTGTATGATATTTTTACAGTTGTATAGCATTTTTGTAGCTATACGATATTTTTACAGCTATTTTTGCATGATATTTTTGTAGTTGCACGTCATTTTTGTAGTCTATTTTTTTTGTAGTCTCCAAGAATAGTTCTATGAGTCCAAATTTTGTCCCATATTTAGTTTTGTAGCAAGTAATCTCTAATCTATTTCATTTTTTAAGTCTTTTGTAGATTTGAAAAAGGTATAAACTTCATATTCTACATTTCAGCATTTTGATCTATGAATCTATACAAACTTTTCATTTCATACCCATTTGTTAAGAAGAGTCTTAATTAGTAGTTTTAGATTTTGCATCCTTAATTAATTTCATAAATCTTACTCATATAAGTGATATTTCATTAATCTTGCATATTTTCCTTAGAAAATAGTGAAAAATATAGGATTTAGTTTTATGTAGTTTCCTCTCTTTAGCCTTAATGTGTAAACAAAAATAAATAAATTTATCTTCTTATGCTTTTCTTGGGGTCTCTTTTGTCTTTGTATCTTTGCAAGGTAAATGAATAGCTAAGCGCCTCCCAAAGATAAAACATGATATCTAAACAAAGTTATTTATAAAAGGCCCAAGTAGTTTTGTTTCATTTTATTGTATTGTTTTTTGTATGCTTTTGATAACATATTAAAAGGATTTCAATCAATGAACTTAGGGTTTTCACTAAATTTCAAGGAAATGCATCTTTCATCTGGGCATTGAAATCATAATGTATGTAGTATTTTGCATTTAGGATAAGTCTTTTTTTCTTGCATTTCCCTTCCACCCTTGGTCAAAAGAAAGATAAATATTTTATTCTCTTGAGTGATTTAGGAATAGTATCCATCAAAACTAAGAAGCATGCTTAGGATAGTTTTGTTTGAATGCATAATTATGTAATGTATTTTTGGTAGGATATTTTGCCAAAAGAATTAACACTAAAAGAAATTTAAAGAACTTGTTTTAGTCATATCACTTAGTTTCTTTACCTTCTTCATCTAGGCATTTGAATTAAACTTGCATGTAGATATGCATTAGGTAAGATTATTTTCCTTGCATTCTATTTGAAACAAAGAAAAGAAAAGATGTTTATTTTGGAAAGTTATCTCTTAGATATTAGAACTAGTATCAAGAACCAAAATTGCATTTAGGATTTTTTTATTGCATTATTACCTTCATTTTCATTGCATCAACATATTTGCATTTATACATTAGGTTAGAATAGAAAATCTAGGTGTTTGTAAAAATCAACTTATTAAGCTAGATTTAGGAAAATTGAAAAACTACCCTTGGTGAACCCATAAAAACTTTCTTTTCCACCAAAGATAAGAGTGAAAAAACACTTAAATGATGGGGTGGTAATAGTGCCTTCTTAACCAAGTGTAGGATATCCCTTAGGTAAAATGACCCTAAGGCTAGCACCTTCTTGTCCCCTTTTCTTGGCACCCACACCATCTAGCCTTCTTCTCTCCTACCTCATATCGAATAATAGTAGATTAGACTTTAAGGTGTAATATGAAGATGGTGATTTTGATCTATGATAGATAGTACTTAAACTTCCTACTAGATTTCTTGATGGTGAAAACCTATTTTTCAATAAGGGTGTATTTTTCTTTGTAGTTGTGAAGAACTTGACTCATTCATATTTATCATTCATTTGGGTTAGGATAGCAATAATGCTTTGGTCTATACCAAATACATAACCTAAAATATTTGAAAAAATATGGATTGATCAATACTAAGGATTTAGTGATGGCACTTTAATATCTTGATATCCTTCTTACCCTCATCATTCCACACTAAGAGAACATCTTTCTTTAATATTTTAGTGATTGGTCTAACCATATGGGCAAAATTCATTATGAAACTAGGGATAAACTATATCTAACCCAGGAAAGACCTAATCCCTTTGATATAGAAAGGCAATGGGATATCTTGGATGGATTTGATCCTAACAAGGTCTATGGCCAAGCCTTCTTTTGAAACTACATGACCTATCAATTTACCTTCGTAGACATAAAATGAACTTTTTTGGATTAAGTGAGATGTCAAAATCCCTACACATATAGTATATTAACTTGAGATATTTTATGTGATTACCCCTATATTTATTATACATGATTAGGTCATCAAGTTATATGAGAATTGTCTCCCCCACAATTCCATCAAATGTTATGTCCATAGCTCCTTGGAATGTTGCCCCCATGTTTAAAGGTAAAATAACATCAACTTATATGTGAATGTCCCCTATTTTGATATGAATATCATTTTATGTTGGTCATCACCCTTGAACTATATCTAATTATAACTTTAGAAACCATATAGAAGCTATAATATTTGTGATTTAGCTACCTTCTATAGAATCAGATCAATGGTAAGTAATGGATAGTGGTCTTTTATTGAAGCTCAATTTAGGTTCCTAATATCTATACATAATATTATATCACCATTATTATTTCATACAAGTACCTAATTTATGACCCAAGTGGAGTGTTACATTGGGAATATTATCTAGTCCTACATGAGCTTCAAGAGTTCTTTTTTCATTACTACCTCAATTTTAGGGTTCATCGATAATTCCTTTTATCTAAAAGGCCTAGCACCCAGTCTCTGATTCAATCTTGTACTCTATAATTTTCTTGTAATAGACCTTGAGATTCACATATTACTATGAAATTATGTCCCCATACTTACTATATATCCTTTTAAAATGCCCATTTATTCTTGAGTGCATTCTTTTCCAAGGAATAGATTTTTTCCTTTAGCTACTTCACTAGGGTGATATGAGAAGGATTTTAGTTTGAGGCTCGTTTTTCTTGTACTATCAATTGGGTTAAATAGTACCCATAAAGTGATCAATATATTGTTCATATAATTTGTCTTTAGTTGTATCATTCCATCCTTGATGTTTTCTCCATACTCATTCTTCTCTTTAGCATATTTTACCTCCTTGATCAAGAATTCTATAATTTTCTCATCATTGTTAAAGACCTACAAATGATTATAATTATTAGTGATGGTTGGTCTAAATACTACTTACAACTCTTTAGTTTTATCCCACATAATAGTGGTGGGGTTGAATCTAGCTTTCATACCTTCTAACTCATCTGCCTTATAATTCATTTCTTTCGTAATTGCTTTGATCTCATGTGTTTAACCTTTCTAGGAAATTCTAGACCCAATGCATATATAATTTTGGATGCTTTTTTTTAATGGCACATAAATAATTGACCTTATTTACAATAATTTTGGAGTCACCATATATTCTTAGGTTTTTTTTATTTATAACTTATCATATTTTATCAATTTGGTACAAAGTGCTTCATACTTTGCCATATTATTGGTATAACTGAACATCAATCTACATGTAAAATAGGTTTTTACATCCTATGGGTTAATGAATTGAATTCTAACATTGCTCCATTTTTTATTCTAACATCATAAAAGTACATTATCCAATTTTTATCTACTCTTCAACTTGTTAGTATTATGATATTACTTTTATGATGACTTCGTTTCCTAGTTTAGTCTCCTTGTAGTCAACTTCTAAATATTATTCATCTTACAATACTTGAATTATCATGTCAAATTTCAAGCTTTTGTCATATTCAAGATACTTATCAACATCCATGAATTATAGGATCTCATTCTTTTTAATAGTTCCCTCTTTATCTAACTTATATAGCCAGTAATAGAGTGGCTCATTTTTAATCTTGATCACATTCTTATCTTTAGGAACATTCATATGAGAATAATCCATTTTAAGTAACCATATCCTAACAAATTACATATCCATTTTTTGGATAGCAACATACTAAAGTATAGGTCCCTAGGGGAGATCAACAACTATCACTTCTTGTACTACTATAAATTTTGGATGTCCATATATGGTCATTACTAGATCTTTAAGGACCCCCACTACATTCACCCTAGTTCCATCCATTTGGATTGGATACCTATCCATTTTGGTATAGGATAAACCCATATCTTCACAAATTATTTTAGGTATTACTATAATTGTTGTCCCTAAATCAACTATACAACTCTTAGTATATAGTTTTCAATTTTGAGGGTCATATATAATGGAGGTGGCTTCAATATCTTTAGCTTTGTGTCATTTAATATATTTTTTTATGTTGGATTGAATATCTATTGGATTCTCTATTATTAAATTATTATTTTTAGTTATATTGGTTTGAGTGAGTTGTGGTTGTTTACTCCTAGCATATCTTCTCTCTTACTCTTTTAAAGTCTATTGGAGTAAATTCTTCTACCTAGGTAGATTTAATACCTCTAGCATACTTACTTTAGTGGGTGTATTTTTCATATCCTTTATGTTATTAAAATTGAATCCATAGAGGTGCTCTCACTTCATTCCATACAATTTTGATATTTCCTTATGGTTATCACATAACCTTCATTAGTGAGAGAGGGCTATTTTAGTTGTTGCTCAGCATCATTCTAAAAATTACCCATTTTATTGTTACTCTCCTCTTTTGTAAACCTATTTTTCCTTCTTTCTTTCCTCTTGTTTATTTTAGGTTCTTTTCCTTTATCTATTTTTTATCCCTATGGGTTTGTGCTTCTCCTTTTTTTCTTTTTTTATGCATTCATTGCATCCTTTTTTACAATCTCTTTCTTCTTTTTTATTTTTCTTGTTGTACTATTATAGGTTTTTTATATTTCAAGTGTAATGGTGGTATTCCTATTCTAAGTATCATTGTGTCATTGTTTTTCTTATTCTATTTTTGAGTGGGTTGTTTCTCAATCACTTTCCTCTTACCCTAAGTCTTGATCTTGTTGATTAGCACATATGGAATTGTCTTCAAATGTTGGCACTTCATCTATCTCTATAGTGCTAAAATTGGCCAAGATAGCATTATTGGGGTTGGGTAAGTTGAGAATTGACTATTGAAGATGAGGTTGTTGGTACATAGTCTATTTTTTGTGGAGACTAATTGGCCTAAGATGGTGGCCTATTGAGCTTAGTATTGTTTATTATATTGGATAATTTATGAATACTTGGTACCTCCAACACATTCTATAGGATCATGCCTATAATTGAATAGAATACACCATGTCATATCAAAATCTAAATTGGCATTCACCATATGGTTGGAATTTTGACTCATTATTTGGTTAGCACTTTACCAAGGCATCTAGTATTTTATAATGGGGTCTCCCATAGTTGAAAATTTTGAGGTTGTTACGATTGTTTCCTCAAGACTGTTATAATTTACCATTTTTTTAATATTTCACTCATCATAAAATTATTATTTAATTCATTTCTTGTATTGGATAAGGTAAGGAGAGCTATAAGTTATATCTAGAAAGCTATAGTGGATTATGTACTCTATTCATAATGAGTAATGATGTATGTCAATGGATATTTACTAATAGTAGCACTTGGTTGAGGATTAGAAATAGGAAAAATGTTGGGTGTAGAACAAAGTACAAATGTGGTCCAAGTAGTATGGGTTGTGTAAGCCATTCATAGATCAAGAAGTAGTTTCCCTACTCTAATAAGAATATATTCTCCATAGGTTACCTCTTAAAAAGCTATAGCTAGTGTATGATTATTAGCATTACATACCATAGAAGCTAATATCAAACTATAAACTGTTGATGTAGTAAGCTAATGCTTATTCTTCATTTAGCCTAACATTTTGTGGGACTAAATTCAAGGTTCTTAAGAATCTAGTATTAAAACCATGTATATTGTTTTGAGGATTCCTTTATATTATGTATAATTGAAATAAAATAGATAACCATTTCCCATACTACAAAATCTACATGTTAAAGATTCTACAATTGATGTATAACTTATATTTAAATTATCTTGTAATCCTCTATACCATAATATTGACGTATCACAAAGAGAATATATTACTAAGCATAACATTATGTCTTCCTCATAGATGTGATGGATTGACTTGACTATTTACAATTCACTAAGTATATCTAGTGTCATATTATTCCCATTTCCATAAAAGTTAGGAAATTATGTCATAGCTACTAGGGTAATGTGGGAATAGGCTGCTAAATTTAATGGTCCTTGGTAGGTCCATACAGTTTATGGCCTAGGAGGTTCCCAAAGAATTATTTGTAGAGGATAAGGTTGACTATATTGCTAATATTGAGATAGATAAGAATATGTTGTTTAACCATGAGGTGGGTATGGAGGGTATGAAGGATAGTAAGAAGAGGGATAATGAGATGGATATTTTTTATAACTCCATTACTAATTTGGTGGAGGCTATATATTTGGATATGGAGAGGGGTAATGTAGACCTTGTTGTGGAACTTGTTACTTTGGAGGAGGTGGGGCTTGTACATATTAATTTGCATAATTAGTTGGAGGTGGTATTATAATTTGGGTGTTTCCCAAGGATACTATTGAGAAGCAACACACCCCCACTGAAAAATGAATTTCCATCCTTTGAAAATATTGAGCTTTCATTTTGCAGTAGGGACCCTCTTGATGATTTTCAGGTTTTAAATCCAAATTTTTACTTGCCTCTTTCTTCTTCAAGTTTTGCTTGTGTCAAAGTATCCAAGTATTCTTGCATTCTGGCTTTGTTATCTCAGACTTCACTTTTTACATGCTAGAATCATTCATGGATAAAGAAAATCTTACACCGGTATAAAAAAATGCAGTTTCCAGATAGATGAATTCATTGAAAATCAAAACTTTCCATTTTTGGCAAAGTAGCGAAATCGCGACACTTCCATTTTTGGAAATGTCACGAAATCGCGACAGGTTTCGAAAAAATCAGCAAAATCATGAAAACGTAGCGAAATCGCGACATTTCCATTTTTGGAAATGTCGTGATATCGCGACACTTTCCATTTTTGGAAATGTCATGAAATCGCGACGGGTTTGGAGAGAGAAAGCAATTACGTACGGAACAACACGATTTCGCGACATGTCGGAAATCGTGACATGTCGCATTTTCACTGCTGTAGGAGGCAAAAGGAAGCTAAGGCATGAAAGAGGCGCGATTTCGCGACATGTCGCGAAATCGCGACATGTCGTGTTTTCGCTGCATGAAAATTGAAGAAGTGTCTAACTCGAAGAAACGTCACGATTTCGCGACATGTCACGAAATTGTGATGTGTCATGTTTTTGCGACGCATCAAGCAAAAAGCGGTTAAGGCAAGAAAGTGTCGCGAAATCGCGACATCACGAAATCGTGACGTTTTCAGAAAGAAGGCTCGGAGACGTACAGACCGTCACGATTTTGTGACATGTCACGAAATCACGACGTGTCGCATTTTCGTGGCACAGGGCAAAACAACAGCAAAGTCGCAAAGCAAAGTTCAAAAGGGCACAAGGCAGGAATGCGTCACGAAATCGCGACGTGTTTGGCGGTGAAAGCAAAGGTCTCAAAAGTGTCATGATTTCGCGACGCCTTCGGGCCGTCACAAAATCGTGACATGCCCACGCCAGAAGAAGCAAAGAAATAGCCAAACGGTCCAAAGGAAGCTGCCAAGGTTGGGTGTCGTGAAATCACGACGTCGTGATTTCGTGACATCATGCAATTGTGACACGCTAGAAGGCAAAGAGGGGACAGGGCCTGGGTGTCGCGAAATCACGACGTCACGATTTCGCGATGTCGCAAAATCGTGACACGCCAAAGGAAAAGGAGCCAAGACAAGAAACCAGCCAAAAGGAAACAAAGGAAGCAAGAGTTGCCACAAAATCGAGAAAGCAGCTAGGTAAGATAGGTGTCGCGAAATCGCGACGTCGCTAAATCGTGACACAGTCATTGAATGAGCCCAGGGCGGAGTAAACGTCGCGATTTCGTGACATGTCACAAAATCGTGACATGTCGCGGTTTCACGGCTTGCAAAGAAAAAAAGGTTGCCAGAACGGGGGAAGTCACGATTTCGCGACATGTCACGAAATCGCGACATGTCGCATTTTCGTGACTCAGACAGAAAAATAGCACAGAATGAAAAGACAGCTGAAATGGACACGTGTCACGATTTTGCGACACGTGTCAAGACAAAGCAAGCCACGTATCAGATGATTAGAGCCGACATGCAAGTGAACATTAGAGTTTTAATCTGATTTAATAATTAAAGTTTTGATTTAATATTTTTTAAAAATACTAATCCATCTTTTGTTCTTTCATGCAGGAGGCCATCTGGCACTTACATGATAACGGAGAAATGGCCATAAAGACAAAGTCAAGTGCAAATTAATCAAAGATAGCCATATTGAAATAAGAGATGCCGAAAATTGTTGTTTCATCCAAATTTTACAGATCTGGCCGCAAGGAGACTTTACGGTGACTAAGCAGCTGCCCATTTAATGGAGTATGTCGGGAATTGGCCGGAATGAAAATATCTGCACGCCGTTACCGAAATTGGCCGATGGATGCATTTAATGAAAATTTATGGCAGAATTAATAGCTTGCAGAGATTTTCAACTCAGGGATGGCTCTGCGGAGATGAAATGTCAAGAAAGTGGTGACTCATCCAAATTTTCGAGGGAATTAATGAGGGCATTTACTCACAGTTGCGGGTGAATGCAAGTGGCATTCGAATTCTGTTTTCTCCATTTATGGCAAGTGACTGCACTGATTTGCAGAATGGTTAAGTTTTATCCGAACTTTGTTTTAAAAGAGCTTATATTGTAAAACCCGGGTCCTAGGGTTTAAGATGATAAGATTTACGATTGGAGAAGAAGATATTTTTGAAAAGATCAGGGTCTGTCCTGAGTCTATAAATACTTCTTCTCAATGTAATCGCAGGAGGCGAAGACTTAGAAATAAAAGGCTATTGAAGCAATTTCTTGCAAATATTGTTAAATACTTTGTTTCTGGACTTGGAGTTGATGTGCTTTTGTTTTCTGTGATAGCATGGCCAGGAGCCTAATCTTTTGTAGATTGTGATAAGTTCATCTTCTTTTGTTATCCGTTTCTTTAAAGTTTATTAAATATATGCTATGAATCTGTGTTATCAAGATTAAATATGCTGTTGGGCTTCATTTGTTCTATTGTATGCTAGGGAAAATCATAGATTTAAGGTTCAAGTTTGTTCTAATTGCTCTGTCCTCACTGTGTGAGCTATGCTGTCGGTGAGAAATACCAATTTTAACGGACTTCCCTTCTGTTTATGATTTTCTTTCAGATCTGTTCCATCTCTGCCTTATGCTCTTAGTAGAAAGTGATCTTAGAAAGCTGGACACTTTCTTCTTTGATTTGTTCTATTGTGAAGCTGATAGTATAAATAAAATTGGTAGTTTTGTTTTATAGCTAAGTTTGATAAACTTCTCTTTCTGCCCTACCCTACTCTCTTTGTTTTACCGTGAAATGATCCATTTTTATTTTCTTTTAAATTTGTCTTTTATTTAAATCTGCTGACCCATAAGAGCTAGATCAAAGAATTAATTTTAAATCTGATTGTCAACAAGTGACAACTTCTAAACACTACTTGAACAAGTTCAGAGCCCGTTGTAAGGTAACAGAGCAGTCCATATTGAAAACTATTCAGAAGCGAAAAAGAGTGAATAGACATTCGACCCAACTCGTAACTCACACCTTGGATAACCAGCTAGATCCTAAAGTGAGTGGGATTTATCCCGTATAAGTGTTATCAGAGTTTCATGCTCATTCTTCATAGGGTGTGTATAAAAGTCGGACCAACATTTAAAAATGGCGCTAGAAGGAGGGCCCAGTGAACTCCGATCAGTATTGTAAGTTGTCAGTACAATATTTTAAAATTGCCCAAAAAGAAGACCTCAAGTTCAGTACTCTGTTAAGGATTGTAAGTTTGTAAGTGCTTGTGAAAAGCTGGATTCTACATACAGGGTAACAAGGTCCCACCCCAGAGCTGGAGAGCTCCTTGTGCCTGAATTAGAAACTCCGAGAAGAAGTAGCCTCAGAAGGGCCAAGTCTCTGTCTCAAACAGTTTTATCACCACTGATAGTTACCCCAACCACAACTCAGAATATCACTGTCAACCAAGTAGTAATGGCAAATTGGTTGGGTTCCACTGCTTTGAATATTCTGGGTATAGCCCATGACCTGCCCGGAAATCCGAAAAGATATCTCCCCAGATATAAACATGATGGGACAAGAACTGCAGAAGAACATTTGGTTGCATTCAAGAATGCTTTGAAATTATTAAATGTACAGCATGAAGATGTTGCCTGCAGATTGTTCCCGTTCACTCTCCAAGAGGGAGCTTATGACTGGTTTCTAAATCTTACTAATGATTCTGTCACCAGCTGGAATGACTTAGAAAAAATTTTTGTGTCACAGTTCGGTGAAGTGATAGATCCTAGTATTTTGTACCAGCAGTTTTCTGGTATCAAAAGAGAATTAAGTGAATCTATCAGATCTTATAATGTTAGATTCCAGAAAGCTTATGGTAGACTAACTGGCTATTATGTACCGAATGCAGACCTGGCATTAGAGATCTTTAGAAATTCCCTAGATCCCATGACCTCTGTCTTCTTGAAAAGAGATCCCTCTGTTACTAATTTAACAGAGGCTTATAAAGAAGCTTTGATTCTAGAAAGACAGTTGGGACCCCAACCTTTAAATGCTCAGCAAGTTCCTCTGGTCACACAAGCTGCCCCTGTGTTCAATCCCATACCACATCAGATGATGTTGCCAGTTTGTCAGACTCTACCATCAGCAAATCCATTGGCTGTAGCACCTGTTGAGAATGTACAAAACCCAGGCAAAGAGGCTGACAATGCAAGAGTTGAAGAAGTCTCAAAAATAGTTCAGAAGCTGGCCAATGATTTTTTGAGTTTTAAAAGGCAAGTTTCTACTGGGGACAACTCCAACAGGTATTCATATCAACCGAACATATTCAACCGGCCCCCATATGAACCTAATAAATATTACAAAGGTAAAGGCCATGATGTGAATATTTGCGATTTAGCTCTGCCTAACTGGTGCAGAATACATGCTACTTCCCAGCATGGGGAGTTGGATTGTTTAGAATTTTGTAATGCATTTGAAGCTTTGTCTGGGGATTTGATCTCTCCTAAAAATCAAAGAACTGCTGATGGCCCAAGTTCATCCAGCCATAGTGCAGCTATGGTCTTGGATTCTTTCACTTTCTCGGATGAATCTGAGAATGTAGTTGAAATGCCTATGGATGAGGTGCAGGCTTTCCAACAGTATAGAAGGGATAACTACAACCTGAGAAACAGGAATCCGGAGCCTAATACTACATCAACCCCTCCGGACAACTCTCACAATGTTCCTCCAGACCCCTCTCCAAGCAATAATCCATCTCCACCCAAGGGAGGAAATCTGAGGGGACCAGATGCTTTTGTCCCTCCACTTAATAAAGGATATAACATAGTGGAGGATATGAAAAAGATCAAGGCCAACATTACTCTTCATGAGTTGGCCCAGATTTCAGAACAGAGGGACAACCTGATAAAAACATACTCTGGGCATACTACAAAATCTTTGGACAAGGGGAAGAAAATAGCAAATGCAAATCTAGCCATGTACAAAGAGAAAACTGAAGTTCCCCCCTTTTTATTGACTGTTCGTATTTTTGGGAAGAACTTACACAATTGTTTGGTAGATTCGGGTGCATCTGCTAATGTTATGCCTTTAGCCATTTGTCAGCAGTTGGGTCTGACCCCAATGAAGTCTGAAAGGAGAGTTGTCCAATTGGACAAATCAGAGGTTAAAGTAGTTGGAGAGCTTCAAAATATTCATATCCAATTAGCATCTGAGCCAAGGGCTCAACATAAAATTGAAATTCAGGTTGTGGATATCCCCGTGGGGTACGGGATGCTTTTGAGCAGGGATTGGTCGAGATCTCTGAACGGATACTTGGCAAAAGATTTTTCACACATGTGGTTGTCGTGGAAAGGAGTGGCAAATCAATTACGGGTTGAAAGAGAACCCAGGTACAAGCATACAATTACTGAGTACAATGCAGAGAATGAAACTGTAAATATTGCGGAGGTAGATATTGGAGTTTACAATTTAACAACGGGGCAAAATGAGAAGTTTAATAAAGCCCATCCTGTTCATAGTAATGAAGTCTGGACACTTCATGTGGATGGGGCTAGATCTAAATAGGGTTCTGGAACAGGGGCAGTCCTTAAAGGGCCTGAAAGTCAGACATATTTTATGTCTTACCGCCTACAGTTCCCTTGTACAAATAATTTAGCAGAGTATGAAGCTCTGGTATTAGGTTTGAAATTTGCTTTGGACAAAGGAGCAAGAAATATTCAAGTTTTTACTGATTCGGAATTGGTGGCAAATCAAGTCAAGGGTAAATTCCAGTGTAAAGCATCTTATTTAAAAGGATACAAACATCGGGCTTGGGATCTTGTAGAAGACTTTGATGCTTTTAATCTGACACACATACCCAGAGAGCAGAATTCACATGCAGATGTCTTGGCTTCTTCAGCCGCAAGTTTAAAACCACTGGAAGAATTTAAATGGAACAAGTTTTCAATTGAGTTAGTCCCTTGTCCTTCAGTCCCAAACAATATAGATAGTTTTTAGGTTTTCTTTGATGATCAACAGATTGTGAACTTTTTGCGAGTACTAACACATTTGAAAATGCTATAATCGATGAGGGCCAAAGGGATACCCTGCTGGAAAAGTTAGATGATGACAGGGGAATAATGAGGTTGAAAGACAACAGAATTCCAAAAGGGATGGTGGAGCTGGAGCGGCTCTTTGATGTTGACAAAATCAAGCAAAAGATGAATTTTGAGGATTATGTGGGTGCCACAGACAGTGAGATTGAAAACCTGAACATAGGGACTGAAGAAGATCCCAGGCACATCAAGTTGGCTAAGAACTGTGATCCAAAAATAAAAAGAAGTATGATTGATTTTCTTCACAGGTCCAAGGATGTTATGGCCTGGTCATACAAAGACTTAAAGGTATTTGATCCTAAAGTTTACACTCATATTATACCTTTAAAAGAATTCTGCAAACCTTTTCGGCAAAAGCAGAGGCATGTCAATGCTCTGTTAGAGCCCCTCATCCAGAAAGAGGTAGAAAAACTATTGAGTGCCGCCATTATTTTTCCCATCAGGCATTCTACTTGGGTGGCCAATCCGGTGCCGATCGGAAAGAAAAATGGAGAGATCCGCTCGTGTGTGGATTTTAGAAATTTGAACAAGGCATCTGAGAAAGATAATTATCCGCTGCCTTCTATGGATGAGGTGTTACGGATTGTCAATGGTTCGGAGATGATGTCTTTCCTGGACGGTTTCTCAGGGTATAATCAGATATTGGTTGAGAAGGAAGACAGAATGAAAACTGCTTTCACAACTAAGTGGGGAACTTTTGCTTACAAGAGGATGCCATTTGGATTAATAAATGCCGGAGCTACATTTCAATGAGCAATGGATCATGCCTTCAAGGGCCTTATGGGTAAATGCATTGTTGTTTACATGGATGATTTAACAGTCTTCTCTAAATCTCGGTTTGACCATGTAAAACACTTGGAGTCTGTGTTTAACAAATGCAGGGAGTTCGGCATTTCTTTGAATCCGAAGAAGTGCATTTTTGGTGTAACGGAAGGAAAGCTCCTTGGGCACTTGGTCACAAAATATGGCATCTCCATGGATCCGGACAGAGTTGAAGCCATATCCGGCATACCATTTCCCAATTCCAAGAAAGAGTTGAGGTCCTTCTTTGGAAAAATTAACTTTGTCAGGAAGTTCATCTCCGATTTTGCAGAGATAGTCAAGCCAATGAATGACATGCTAAAGCAAACTGCTCAGATTGTCTCGGACCACAGAAGCTAAAATAGCCTTCCAAGAAATCAAGACAGCCATCAAACAAGCACCAGTTCTGGTAAGCCCAGATTTCAGTGCAGATTTTTATCTGTACACCTTTTCTTCTGAACACACACTTGCTGCAGTTCTAACCCAACGAAGAGAAACTGGGGAACATCCAATTGCTTTCAAGAGTACCAATTTAAAAGGGGCTGAGCTGAAATATTCTCGTTTAGACAAACAAGCTTATGCCTTGGTGAGAGCAGTTAAGCAGTTCAGGCACTACATACTAAGAAGCAAAATTCATGCTATAGTTCCTGACCCAGCTGTTAAGTACCTATTAAGTCAGAATGAGTTGGGTGAACTAAGAGGTAATTGGGTTACAAGGCTGCAAGAATATGACTTAGAGATTCGGCCTACAAAATTGATCAAAGGACTTGGTTTGTCCCGACACATTGCCGAAATACCTGTACGGGAAGAAGTTAATCAATTAAATTCTGAATCTGATGGCTGGTATGGAGATATTATTCATTTGCTGCAATTTGGAGTTTGCCCGTCTCACTTGAATAGGACCCAAAGGAGAGCATTAAAACTGAAAGCTGCTCATTATCTCCTCAAAGCAGGTAATTTGTACAGAGAAAATTATGCTGGCATTTTCTTGAGGTGCATTTCTCGGGGTGAAGTCAATGAAGTCATGTCCAGTTTTCATGAAAAGTTAGGGGCAGGGCATTCATCAGGATCTGCTACTATGCATAAAATATTGAGAGCAGGCTATTACTGGCCTACACTATTTAAAGATGCCCATCAGCATGTGAGAACCTGCCATCAGTGCCAAACTTTTGCAGCCAAAGAGGCCAACCGGGCTCTACCATTGCAGCCTGTTGTAATAAATAAACCTTTCATGCAATGGGGACTTGATTTTGTGGGAGTGATTAATCCAAATTCTTCAACAGGGCATAAGTATGTTCTAACAGCTACTGATTACTACACGAGATGGGTCGAAGCAGCAGCCACCACAAGAAGTACAGCTCATGAAGTGATTGAATTTCTAGAGTCAAATGTCATAACCAGGTTTGGGGTTCCTCTGAATTTGGTGTGTGATAATGGACCAACCTTCCAATATTTGGAGTTTGCAGAATGGGCATACCAGATGGGGATAGTTATCAGATTTTCATCCAACTATTATCCCCAAGGCAATGGACTGGTTGAGTCCACAAATAAGAATTTAATGAATGCCATTAAGAAATCTGTAGCAGACAAACCCAAGCAGTGGCATACATTATTGAAATATGCACTTTGGGCTGACCGGATAAAATATAAAGTGGCTCTTAAAACTTCCCCTTTTGCTTTGTTGTATGGTACCCAACCAATTGTTCCCATCTCTCTGAAATTACCTACTTACCAATTTGTCTTAGACTATTTTGAGGATCAAGCTGATGCAGAAGCCCGTGTTTTAGATCTAACTAATTTGCAGGATGAAAGACTCCAAGCCCTGGAGCACTTCAGTCGGCACCAAGAAACCGTCAAGCGCTGGTTTGACAAGAGGGCCAAAGTGAAAGCTTTCGGACTGGTAGACCTGGTGCTTTTATGGGACAAGGCCCATGAAAAGAAGGGTAAGCATACAAAGTTGCAGCCACTCGTGGATAGGCCCGTACCAGATTGCTGAGATTCTAGGTAATAATGCATTCCATTTACAAGACCTTGATGGTAATTTTCTGGACCTCCCTATTAATGGTCAATACTTAAAACATTATTTCTCGGCTGTTCCGTCCAATGTATCATTTGAATGAGTCACAAAGAAGTTGTAACATGTGTATACATTGTAAATAGCTCTGCAGTTTTATTTTATCTTAGTTTACTTTCAATGTCTGTACAGTGTTGTTTACTTTAGTTTTACTTTCAATGTCTGTACAGTGTTGTTTATTTTATTTTTATTTCAAATGTCTGTGCAGTGTTGTTTTATTTTATTTAATTTTAATTGTCTGTGCAGTTTTATTTTGTTTGTTGTTTAAGGTCTGTACACTCTGTGTCCTTCCATTTCAGGTCTGTACATTTATGTATTTTATTTCCTTGAAGTCTGTACAGTGTTGTTTTATTTTAAAGTTCTGTATTTTATTTTTATTTAAGGTCTGTGCAGTTTATTTCCTTTGTAAATAGCTCTGCAGTCTTATTTTATTTCATTTCCTTTGGTGCCTGTACAATTTTATGTTAAAGTCTGTACAGTTTTATTTTTATTTTGTTCTTAAAGGCCTGTGTCTATCCTTGGAAGTCTGTACAAAGTTCTCTAGCTTTTAGAATTCTGTTCTTTAACCTTTGCCTGAGCATCAATGAAAAAGTCAGCCTTCTAAAAATTGTTTTATTCTGAGTCCAGGATCCAGTGTTCATTATCATAAGTGTGAGATAGTCTGTTTGAACTGAACAGTGGAACTATTTTTTTAGTCAGAACAACAGTGGAAGGATGATTGGATTTTGTGTCTTGCTTGCCACAGTTGTTTTAATTATAAATAAATTGCTATGCTATTTGGTTGGAGAAACTCCCGAGGAATCCAAGAAAAGTTGGTTATAAGAGGGGACTATGATTCATGTAATTATTTGAGTATCCATAGAGGCTATCAGTGCCTAGGCTGAAGCAGTTCCAGATTGATGAAATATTAAAAGAAAATTGTTATTCTTTCTAAGGCTTTTCAGATGTTGATGTATTTCAAAAGAAAGAGATGAAAGTTGAGTAGGCAGCATGAAATTGGCACTCTGTTATTTCCAATATATATATAAATATATATATATATAAAGAAAAAAGAAAAAGAGTTATATAATGAAAGAGGTAGCCAAGACTTCAAAAGATGTTTTTCTTCTACCAAGTTGTAGATTCTACCTTACAGTTGTAAATCTGGGTCGTGTAAATCTAAAGGGTAACTCTGTCGAGGTTTGTAAAAGGCTAAACTAGTAAATAGAGCTCTACTCGGTTTCCCCTTTTTTACAACCTAGAAAAGCTGATCAATCCAGAGTTCAACATTCGAAGGCCCAGTCATTCTTGAAGAAAGTTTTATACGCTTGTAATTGCACATCAGAAATCTTCCTTAAATGATTCACCCTAGTATGTCCTTGGGAAATTTTAACAACTATCAGTTAGTAGTCAATTTATTTTGAAGAATATCTGTGGCAAGGCAAGATACATGGTCTATGTTGTTTTGAAACTAGAGTCCTGGGTTCTAAAATAATGCTACTATTTTACCTACAGATATCGCCATTTGTTGAGAAGCAACACACCCCCACTGAAAAATGAATTTCCATCCTTTGAAAATATTGAGCTTTCATTTTGCAGTAGGGACCCTCTTGATGATTTTCAGGTTTTAAATCCAAATTTTTACTTGCCTCTTTCTTCTTCAAGTTTTGTCTGTGTCAAAGTATCCAAGTATTCTTGCATTCTGGCTTTGTTATCTCAGACTTCACTTTTTACATGCTAGAATCATTCATGGATAAAGAAAATCTTACACCGGTATAAAAAAATGCAGTTTCCAGATAGATGAATTCATTGAAAATCAAAACTTTCCATTTTTGGCAAAGTAGCGAAATCGCGACACTTCCATTTTTGGAAATGTCGCGAAATCGCGACAGGTTTCGGAAAAATCAGCAAAGTCATGAAAACGTAGCGAAATCGCGACATTTCCATTTTTGGAAATGTCGCGATATCGCGACACTTTCCATTTTTGGAAATGTCGCGATATCGCGACGGGTTTGGAGAGAGAAAGCAATTGTGTACGGAACGACGCGATTTCATGACATGTCGCATTTTCGCTGCTGCAGGAGGCAAAAGGAAGCTAAGGCATGAAAGAGGCGCGATTTCGCGACATGTCGCGAAATCGCGACATGTCACGTTTTCGCTGCATGAAAATTGAAGAAGTGTCTAACTCGAAGAAACGTCGCGATTTCGCGACATGTCGCGAAATCGCGACGTGTCACGTTTTCGCGGCGCATCAAGCAAAAAGCGGTTAAGGCAAGAAAGTGTCACGAAATCGCGACGTCGCGAAATCGTGACGTTTTTGGAAAGAAGGCTCGGAGACGTACGGACCGTCGCGATTTCGCGACATGTCGTGAAATCGCGACGTGTCGCATTTTTGCGGCACAGGGCAAAACAACAGCAAAGTCGCAAAGCAAAGTTCAAAAGGGCACAAGGCAGGAATGCGTCACGAAATCACGACGCGTTTGGCGGTGAAAGCAAGGGTCCCGAAAGTGTCGCGATTTCGCGACGCCTTCGGGCCGTCACAAAATCGTGACACGCCCACGCCAGAAGAAGCAAAGAAATAGCCAAACGGTCCAAAGGAAGCTGCCAAGGCTGGGTGTCACGAAATCGTGACACGCTAGAAGGCAAAGAGGGGACAGGGCCTGGGTGTCGCGAAATCGCGACGTCGTGATTTCGCGACGTCGTGAAATCGTGACACGCCAAAGGAAAAGGAGCCAAGACAAGAAACCAGCCAAAAAGAAACAAAGGAAGCAAGAGTTGCCACAAAATCGAGAAAGCAGCTAAGTAAGATAGGTGTCACGAAATCGCGACGTCGTGATTTCACGACATCGCAAAATCGTGACACAGTCATTGAATGAGCCCAGGGCGGAGTAAACGTCGTGATTTCGTGACATGTCACGGTTTCACGGCTTGCAAAGAAAAAAGGTTGCCAGAACGGGGGAAGTCACGATTTCGCGACATGTCACGAAATCGTGACATGTCGTATTTTGTGACTCAGATAGAAAAATAGCATAGAATGAAAAGACAGCTGAAATGGACACGTGTCACGATTTTGCGACACGTGTCAAGACAAAGCAAGCCACGTATCAGATGATTAGAGCCGACATGCAAGTGAACATTAGAGTTTTAATCTGATTTAATAATTAAAGTTTTGATTTAATATTTTTTAAAAATACTAATCCATCTTTTGTTCTTTCATGCAGGAGGCCATCTGGCACTTACATGATAACGGAGAAATGGCCATAAAGACAAAGTCAAGTGCAAATTAATCAAAGACAGCCATATTGAAATAAGAGATGCCAAAAATTGCTGTTTCATCCAAATTTTACAGATCTGGCCGCAAGGAGACTTTACGGTGACTAAGCAGCTACCCATTTAATGGAGTATGTCGAGAATTGGTCGGAATGAAAATATCTGCACGCTGTTACCGGAATTGGCCAATTGATGGCAAGCTCGAGATTTGAACACAAACTCCTCATAAAATTGCAGTAAAATAATTTAATACAGTCTTCTATCACTAAATTCCAGACACACACCTTCTTCCACAATCCCGAACTCACCATCCGCTCCATTACAAATTTTTGGTTTTTTATCGAGGCCCCGATCCTCTCGGCAATCAATGCCCGCCTAGCAAAATTTCAAAATTTGATTTTTTTCCCCCTTCCTGGGTTTTTCAAATTTTCAGTCATAAATGGGCCATCTGCCCGATCTACCAGGAAGCTTTCATTAATGGCTTCCATACCCTGCACTGGCCGCTTTGTTCTGATGGTACTCTGTACTGCTGCTTCTTCCTTACCTTCCATGCCCTGTAACTGTTGTTTGTTGAATACTTCCTCACGGTGGTTAACTCGGTTTAAATGCACGCAGCTGTCCTTCACACATCAATATACGTGGCCTTCGTCCTCATTTTAATACACGTGGTTGCCCGCGTGTCCATCTTCGGCCTCCGTCTTCAATAGGCTGTGTTGCTTCCACATAGCTGTCTTTTTTTTTTTTTTTCTCGGCAACCGCAATTCAAACCACGCGACAGCTTTTAACTTTTCTTAACGGTCTGTCTTCAATTTTAAGTCGCGCGACTTTACTCCACGTGGCAGCTTCTAATTGGCCGCGACATCGTGACATGTCGTGATATCGCGACCCCCCACGCCTTCGGACCTCCGTAGTCTTCGCGAGCCGCGATACCGCGACATGTCGTGATATCGTGACCCCCCCATGCCTTCGAACATCAGCAATCAAAATGGGCCGCGATATCGTGACATGTCACGATATCGTGACATGTCGCGGTATCACGGCCCCCTCGCACCTCAGCCTTTGCTTTGCGCAAAACTGTCGCGATATCGCGATGGTTTTGGCCCTCGCCCACTACTCGCCTTCGGAGCCGCGATTTCGTGACATGTCGCGATTTCGTGGCTCCCCTCCCCAACCTGTCTTAAAACACTTCTGCCTTCCCTTTGCTCATAAAACTTCGATCTTGGAACAAAATTGGAATAAAACAAAATAAATAAAAAAAAGTACTTAGAAAAATTTAGAGAGATTTGGAGGATGCAAGATTGCTCAAATGCTGTCGGATGCTCCTGCATCAGACACCCGGGGTAAATTGAAAGTGACCCTCACTTTTGCTGTGTTGGGGAAAGACCCAGGCGGTCAACCTCCAATTTCGACAACCAAGTCGCATCTTCAACAGGCCTGCCCTTCCACTTTACTAAGTATTCAGAATACTGTCTATTTCTGGTGCTTCTGCCCTCACGAGTATCTAATATCTCTTCAATCTCGTTGGCGGTTGGAGTAGAGGCTGGAAATTGCCACAACTCTGCACTTGGTACCTCTGTACTTTCCCCTTCATGATATTCCACTAGATCTGAAACATTAAAAATAGGTGAAATACCAAGCCAACTTGGTAATTCCACTTCATATGCATTTCTTGACTCCCGTTTTCCCAGTATTTTGCATGGCCCAAACTTCTTCATCTTCAATTTGTTATAAGTCTTGGCAGGAAATCTCTCCTTCCTGAGATGCACCATGACCTCATCTCCGACTTCAAACTCCTTGAACCACCGCTTCTGGTCTGCCCTTGTCTTGTATTGAGTATTCATTTTCATAATTTGTTTCCTTACTTCTTCATGCAGACTTTTCATGTGTTTCGCAAATTCTTCTGCCTCGGCACTGCACTTTTCTATCTTGTCCAACTTTCTCAGTTCAGACACATTTCTTGGACTGTTCCCGTATATTATCTGGAATGGAGATTTGTTGGTGCTCTTATTAACTGAACTTTTATAAGCAAATTCTGCCTGTGGTAAGACCAAATCCCATCCCTTGGGCTGATCTGCTATCAAACACCTCAATAAATTACCCAGGCTTCTGTTCACCACCTCTATCTGTCCGTCAGTCTGCGGGTGGTATGCAGAACTGAATTTCAGATCTGTCTTCATCTTCTTCCACAGAGTTCTCCAGAAGTACCCAACAAACTTGGTATCTCTGTCGAAACTATGCTTCTTGGTAGACCGTGAAGTCGTACCACTTCCTTGAAGAATAATCCAGCAATGTGAACTGCATCACTTGTCTTCTGGTAGGGGATAAAATGTGCCATTTTGGAGAATCGGTCAACCACTACAAATACAGAGTCATTTCCCCTCTGTGTTCTTGGCAATCCAAGAATAAAATCAATGCTTATGTCCTCCCATGGCCTCTCAGGCACAGGTAATGGCTGGTATAATCCTGTATTTTGCCTTATGCCCTTTGCCATCTGACATATTCTGCATCCTTGCAAAAACTTCCTCACATCTTGCTGAAGTTGTGGCCAGTAATAATTTTCATCCACTAGGGCAATAGTCTTATCCCTACCAAAGTGCCCGACCGAGTCCTCCGCTGTGCTTTTCCTTGATCAAGTTCTCCCGCATGGAGCTCCTTGGAATGCATAATTTGCTTCCCTTGAACAGCATTCCATCTTGGATTAGGAAATCCAACCATTTTGTTCGGTCCATCGTAACAGGTGTTAAGCAAGCCTTCCAGGCTTCTGCAAAATCCGGATCTGTAGGGTACAAACCCTTCAGTTCTTCAAATCCCACTACTTCCACTATCAATCTAATCAGTAAAGTCTGCCTTCTGCTCAAGGCATCTGCAACCTTGTTTGATTTCCCACTTCTGTGCTTCAGCACAAAGGTATAACTTTGAAGGAATTCTACCCACTTCATGTGCCTTTGGTTCAGCTTTGCCTGACTTTTAATGTATTGTAAATCCTGATGGTCAGTAAAGAGAACAAACTCCTTTGGCAGAAAATAGTGTCTCCACTTCTTCAGGGCCTGAACTATAGCATAAAATTCTTGGTCATAAACTGAATACTTTTTTCCGAGCATCATTTAACTTCTCACTGAAATAAGCAACTGGCTTGCCTCATTGACTCAAGATACGACCCCTATTGCATCGCCACTGGCATCACAGTCCACCTGAAATACCTTTTCAAAGTCTGGAAGTGCCAAAACAGGCTATTCTGTGACCTTTCTCTTTAATGTATCAAAGCTCCTTTCAGCCCCTAATGTCCACTTAAACTCTTTTTTATCCCCCCTCATTGTTTCTGTGAGAGGTGCACAAATGCTGCTGAAGTTCTTTATGAACTTCCTGTAAAAGCTGGCCAGACCATGAAAGGATCTTACTTCCATTGTGCTTCTTGGGGTAGGCCATTCGATGATGGCTCTCACCTTCTCTGGGTCCATTTTCAGGCCTTCTACTGAGATTACAAATCCCAGGTATACTAACTCCTTAACAAAATTACACTTTTTCAGATTTATTAATAACTGCTCTTCCCGCAGCTTTTCAAAAACTCTCCTAATATGTATTAGGTGTTCCTCTAGGGTTCTGCTAAAAATTAATATGTCATCTAAATACACAATGACAAACTTTCCCAAAAATTCCTTCAACACTTCATTCATTAGCCGCATGAAGGTACTTGGTGCATTGGACAGCCCAAATGGCATGACCAACCACTCATACAAGCCCTCTCTTGTCTTGAAGGTTGTCTTCCACTCATCTCCCTCCTAGATACGGATCTGATGATAGCCACTTTTTAAGTCGATCTTTGTGAAGTATTTAGCTCCACTTAAATAGTCCATGATATCATCCATCCTTGGCAACGGGAATATGTATTTAATAGTGATTTTGTTGATGGCCTGTGAATCTGTACACATCCTCCATTCTCCATCCTTCTTTGGCACCAGCACTACAGGTACTACGCATGGGCTCAAAATTTCCCGAATCAATCCCTTCTCTAACAATTCTTGGACCTGTCTATTTAACTCCTTAGTTTCTACAGGTGTCATTCTGTGTGCAGCTTTATTTGGTAGGCTTGACCCCGATACCAAATCTATATGGTGGCTAATTTTCCTTACTGGGGGTAAACCCTCAGGCACATTGTCAGACACAATATCTAGAAATTCCTCCAGCGAGATCCAGGACTTCGCTAGGGGTATCCTGGCATTCCTTCTCTCTTGCTCTAGGGATTATTGCATAACATAAATGTTCATGCTTCAATCCGTCCAGGAACTTTCTCCCCTCAACTAAATAGATTCTGGAATTGTTACATACCTTTTCATCCACATCCTTCAAGGGCTTTAGTTTATGGCATACACCATTCTTTGTCAATGAATAGGTGTTGGCACGACCATCATGCACTGCACTCCGATCAAACTGCCAGGGCCTCCCCAGCAACATGTGGCAAGCATCCATGGGTAGGATGTCACACAGGACCTCATCACAATAATTTCCAATGTTAAATTTAACGGAGAACTGTTCATTGACCAAAGCTCTGTGGTCCTTCTGTAACCATGCGACCTGGTATGGGTGTGGGTGCTTCTTCCTTTCTAACTGTAGCTTTGTAACCATTTCCTCAGAAACCAGGTTATCCGTGCTACCATTATCAATAATAACATTGCAAACCTTGCTCGCACACTTACATCTGGTGCGAAATAAACTTCTTCTCTGGTCTGTGTCCTTCTCCTCATTCAACAGGACTCTTCTTACAATCATTGCTTCCCCTCTCTCTGCTTCTTTGGAATGCTCAGACTCAGCATCTTCCTCTACCAAAGCAGCTCTGGCTGGACCCTCAGGCCTCTTGTTCGTCCTTTCTCGGTGTTGTGGACACTCAAATGCCCGGTGTCCTTCTTCACCACAGTGGAAACATGTTCCACGAAATACTCCTCTTCCAAATCCTCGTCCAGATCCACCCCGTCCTCTTGGGTAGCTGTTCTGATCTCGAGGCTGATAAACATCCTCTTCCCTTTGATCCGGGTTACTACTGGCTTCACCAGTCTTCTTCGGGTCTTTGTACTTTTCTCCACTTGTCCTCCCACCAGTTCTTCCACCTCGGCCCCTTCCTCTTTGCTTGCCTTCAAACCACCTATTTAGCTTTTCTTCCACCTTTAAGGCAAATTGGTAAGCATCCTCAATGGTGCTTACCCGAACCAGGCTCAATTCCTCCTGGATACCGAGTCTCAACCCGTTGATATAACGGGCCACCTTTTCTTTGTTGGCCTCTAAATGCCCAGTTCTAATGGAGATCTTGTAAAACTCCTCGGTGTACTCTTGGACAATTTTGTTTGTCTGCCTCAAACTTTGCATTTTTCTTAGCAGATCCAACTCGTAATCTTTCGGGATGAACTGTCTTTTCAGCTTCTCCACCATTCTGTCCCATCTTGTTATTCTCTCCTTCCCTCGTCTGTTCCTCTCCAATCGTATTCCCCTCCACCAAATGTTGGCATGACCCTTCAACTTGGTCTTAGCAAATCTGACCCGATTAGGGTCTTCAACCTCCTCGTACTCGAAATACTCCTCTAAATCATTTATCCAGTCAATCACTTCTTCTGGATTTAAGTTACCCGAGTATGTGGAAACCTCCATTTTTTGTTGCTTTCCAATCTGAGAGATGGCCTTGTATAACCGGGCTTGTGCAGGATCCATGGCCTCTTCCTCTTCCTCAGATTGGTCTTCTTCTTCAACTTCGTCCTCACTTTCCTCATCCCTTCTGGGCTCGTGCCTTCTGCGTAACTCTGCTTGCAGGGCCTGGACTTGTCTCTGCAAGGCTCGAAAGTCTTCGGTCGGCACCACATTTCCTACTCCACCATGGTTCCTTCGTGGAGGCATTATATTATATATATATATATATTTTTTTTTATAAAATCCTTCCACAGATCTTGGTGTAACTGCCTCTCTCGGCGATCTGTTACGCGCTCAGGAGCTCCCGCTCTGATACCACTTGATGGCAAGCTCGAGATTCGAACACAAACTTCTCATAAAATTGCAGTAAAATAATTTAATACAGTCTTCTGTCACTAAATTCCAGACACACACCTTCTTCCACAATCCCGAACTCACCATCCGCTCCATTACAAATTTTTGGGTTTTTATCGAGGCCCCGATCCTCTCGGCAATCAATGCCCGCCTAGCAAAATTTCAAAATTTGATTTTTTCCCCCTTCCTGGGTTTTTCAAATTTTTGGTCATAAATGGGCCATCTGCCCGATCTACCAGGAAGCTTTCATTAATGGCTTCCATACCCTGCACTGGCCGCTTTGTTCTGATGGTACTCTGTACTGCTGCTTCTTCCTTACCTTCCATGCCCTGTAACTGTTGTTTGTTGAATACTTCCTCACGGTGGTTAACTCGGTTTAAATGCACGTAGCTGTCCTTCACACATCAATATACGTGGCCTTCGTCCTCGTTTTAATACACGTGGTTGCCCGCGTGTCCATCTTCGGCCTCCGTCTTCAATAGGCTGTGTTGCTTCCACATAGCTATCTTTTTTTGTTTTTCTCGGCAACCGCAATTCAAACCATGCGGCAGCTTTTAACTTTTCTTAACGGTCTGTCTTCAATTTTAAGTCACGCGACTTTACTCCACGTGGCAGCTTCTAATTGGCCGCGACATCGCGACATGTCGCGATATCGCGACCCCCCACGCCTTCGGACCTCCGCAGTCTTCGCGAGCCGCGATACCGCGACATGTCGCGATATCGCGACATGTCGCGGTATCGCGACCCCCCCATGCCTTCGAACATCAGCAATCAAAATGGGCCGCGATATCGCGACATGTCGCGATATCGCGACATGTCGCGGTATCGCGGCCCCCCGCGCCTCAGCCTTTGCTTTGCGCAAAACTGTCGCGATATCGCGACGTCGCGATATCGCGACGGTTTTGGCCCTCGCCCACTACTCGCCTTCGGAGCCGCGATTTCGTGACATGTCGCGATTTCGCGGCTCCCCTCCCCAACCTGTCTTAAAACACTTCTGCCTTCCCTTTGCTCATAAAACTTCGATCTTGGAACAAAATTGGAATAAAACAAAATAAATAAATAAAAAGTACTTAGAAAAATTTAGAGAGATTTGGAGGATGCAAGATTGCTCAAATGCTGCCGGATGCTCCTGCATCACCGATGGATGCATTTAATGAAAATTTATGACAGAATTAATAGCTTGCAGATATTTTCAACTCAGGGATGGCTCTGCGGAGATGAAATGTCAGGAAAGTGGTGACTCATCCAAATTTTTGAGGGAATTAATGAGGGCATTTACTCACAGTTGCGGGTGAATGCAAGTGGCATTCGAATTCTATTTTCTCCATTTATGGCAAGTGACTGCACTGATTTGCAGAATGGTTAAGTTTTATCCAAACTTTGTTTTAAAAGAACTTATATTGTAAAACCCGGGTCCGAGGGTTTAAGATGATAAGATTTACGGTTGGAGAAGAAGATATTTCTAAAAAGATCAGGGTCTGTCCTGAGTCTATAAATACTTCTTCTCAATGTAATCACAGGAGGCAGAGACTTAGAAATAAAAGTCTATTGAAGCAATTTCTTGCAAATATTGTTAATACTTTGTTTCTGGACTTGGAGTTGATGTGCTTTTGTTTTCTGTGATAGCATGGCCAGGAGCCTAATATTTTGCAGATTGTGATAAGTTCATCTTCTTTTGTTATCCGTTTCATTAAATTTTATTAAATATATGTTGTGAATCTGTGTTATCAAGATTAAATATGTTGTTGGGCTTCATTTGTTCTATTGTATGATAGGAAAAATCACAGATTTAAGGTTCAAGTTTGTTCTAATTGCTCTGTCCTCACTGTGTGAGCTATGCTGCCGGTGAGAAATACCAATTTTAACGGACTTCCCTTATGTTTATGATTTTCTTTCAGATCTGTTCCATCTTTGCCTTATGCTCTTAGTAGAAAGTAATCTTAGAAAGCTGGACACTTTTTTCTTTGATTTGTTCTATTGTGAAGCTGATAGTATAAATGAAATTGGTAGTTTTGTTTTACAGCTAAGCTTGATAAAATTCTCTTTCTGCCCTACCCTACTCTCTTTGTTTTATCGTGAAATGATCCATTTTTATTTTCTTTTAAATTTGTCTTTTATTTAAATCTGCTGACCCATAAGAGCTAGATCAAAGAACTAATTTTAAATTTGATTGTCAACAAGTGACAACTTCTAAACACTACTGAACAAGTTCAGAGCCTGTTGTAATTTAACAGACAGTCCCTATTGAAAACTATTCCAGAAGTGGAAAAGAGTGAATAGACATTCGACCCAACTCTGTAACTCGCACCTTGGATAACCAGTTAGATCCTAAAGTGAGTGGGATTTATCCCGTATAAGTGTTATCAGAGTTTCATGTTCATTCTTCGCAGGGTGTGTATAAAAGTGGGACCAATAGATACTTACAACCCCATTTATTTTATTGTACCTTGCATACTTGTAATAGGCCTTGGCTTTGAATTAGTTATGAAGATCCTACATTTGGAATAACAGATTGACTTAGTGAAATATTGGATGTATTTGAAAAACTAGATCTATGTGGTATCTATATTACAGAAGCACTTGGAGGAATATTTTGGGCACTAGAGGTGGGGGTGTATTCATGATATTAGCATAGTATTATTTTTAAATAGTGAGTATGCCATAAAAGCGATTTGTATGTGTTAAGGTTGGACCTATATTGTATTGAGTTTGATTTGCTAAAGCACATGAGTGACTCATTTATTTGCCTAAGAAACTAATTTTTGTGGTGTAAAACTTTAATTGATAGGTTTAGCCATGGGTATTTTTTCCTTTGATGAAATAGGATTAGACACTAAATCGTCCTCAAATTTTCCATTTGAATGCACCCATGTGATAGTCTATTTCTTTATTTTTCTTTTATATTTTTTGATGGTACACAACAATCTCTGGTGATTGATGTTCTTTACCTATTTTTGTGTCTTCAATTGTGTAGTCATAAGTGTCATCCTCTCTAATTGTCTCAGTCACTGGACAGGTACACCAAATGGTCGATACTATCATGTCTCACATTCAACACAACAGGGCTACTTTTTAGAGCATGTGATTATGCTCAATCGAGGGCCTCTAGAATTTTTAACAAGCTTGGCTCCTTTTAATATGTGATATTTAGTGCACTTTTTCTACTCTAGACTAAATACTAGATTCATAGGAAAAAGTGTTAGAATAAATGTAGAAAACAAAGATAGCAAAAAAGAAAAACCTAAGCTAACAAAGGTAATGCACCAAGATCAAAATAAAATTCTCCTACACAATAGCCCTGATTGTAATGTATTGATAGCTAGGTTTTTGAATGCTTCCTCCTCTAAGCATATATAAGCACAAACTAAAACATAAACATACATACATAAAGGAAATAAGATAGGGAGAACCAAACAATTGGAACCAAATAGTCACAAGCCTCTAGTATATATATATATATATATATGAATATGAATATGAAAATATTATAATATTATGCTAGAAGTGGGGGTTTAGACAACCTGTAATATCACTCAAGAATATGAGTACTACTATATAGAATAAAATTAATAGAAGCTATACAATTTGTAGATATATGGCTTGTCCATCTTTAACAATGCCAAGAAAACTACTATATATAGATTATAAAATAGGGAAAATTTTCCCTCCAAATTATTTTAGGAAATTCTGATAACTCTAGCTACTCTTTCTAGGGATTGCGAGGATATGAATGAGAGCACCTTCCACAATCAATGTTGTAAATTATAGGACTATGAACACCATGTCTTTGTCTTCAGGATATCATCCACTTTCTTTTATTGTTAAACTAAAATGATATTAGTAGGTTATTCTTACCTTTTCTTAATTATGGGGTATCAACCCATCTTACCTACTCACCCTGGGAGCTTGTCCACCATTATTATTACTTTATAACATTATTTGATAGCTCTTAAAATTTGGTGGCTTTCTACATATGCTTTAAATTATAGCATATTCTTAGTCTCCTAATATCCTCTTGCAAAACTTTCTACTTGTCAAAAAATTCTATTGGTTTGTCTCAAGACTTTTCAAAACTTTTGATATTGGACTAAAATTATCATTAAAGGTATATTACATAAAAAAATTGTTGTCCTTCTATTGGGTCTTTTAGTGTTATACCTTTTGAGAGTTCTTAATTCAAAAATTCCACCTTTTGAATCTTTCTCCCTTTTTACTCCTTTGGAACTTTTCAAAACTTTTGACTATCGAGAGTATTTTCTTTCACTTGTGTCGATTAGCCTTCTTTTCAACTTTTCACCCTTTTGAAGATCTACCACATAAGCACACAAAAATATTGTTTTTTATTCTACTCAAGGATTATAAAAAATAGTGGCCACCTTTGATCAAGACTTTTATGTCTTCTACCAACTTACCTTTGTCTTATTTTTTACCTAAGGTAAAACCCTTGAGAGTAGTGAGAAAACACTATAGTTCGGATAACTCACAAGGGCCTTCTTACTTGTTTAAGGAGAATTCAAAATTTTTTCCTTTATCCTTGGGAATAGGGTCAAAATTTTATAAGTCTTGTAGAAATAAAATACAAAAAATAACACAAAAGAAACAAGAAATAAAATTATAAGGCTAGTAGTTAGTCCAGTGCTTCCTTGATTTTTGCTCATTCCTCCTTTGATGGACATTGTATTTACTCAAAATACTCATAAACTAATTCTGAATCAAATTTATCATCATGGGAGAAGTTTTTTGTTTGGACCATGACATCATGTTTCTTCATTCTTAACTCTGCTAGCAGTCCTATAGCCCAAGCTACATCTATTGCAGTAAGGGGATGTGACCATTTTTCAAAATTGGAGAGATCTTCTTTGCACTACTTAATCAGTTCCAAATATTTAGGCTCTAAATAAATCTATTTAATTTGGTTCCAAGGAGATGAAATTCCTCCTTGTATTAAATTTTCAACCTACTCTTTGAGTCTCCCGATGGTCGCATACAAGGCATTTACTTGGTTCATAAATTGTTATGTTGTGTTAGACTATATTATATCATTTGGGTCATGTAAATGTACCACACTTGGTACATAAATATAGTAGTATATTAATTTAGGGGATATTTAGATAGTTTATTCAATAAATATAATAATGCACAAGTTTTTATGTGCAAGTTTTAAATGTGCAAGGTGTCCCCTTGTACAACTAGGTAGAGTGTTGACCAAGCAATCCATATTTCTACATAAAGGGCCTCAAAGTGAGTGATTATATATCATTGTAGGTAGTAGTAGGCTTACTATGTGGATCACCATATAGATTGGCGATGGGATACATTTTAGTTCTTTAGTATCTATTCTAGAGTGTTCACTTCCTCCATATTGCATTGTATCATTTTCATCACTTTCCATTGATAGTATATTTTCAGCATCTTATATTTCTACATATTTTATATCCTATGATTGTATTCTCCCTTGGCATACACTATCAAAAGCTAATAGTGGTATCAGAGCTATGGTAGATCAATATAGAAATAGTAAGAGCCATTAGAGACCACCATTACCAATATGGGTCTGAACTCTACTACATATTTGCAAATCGGATCTTCCATTGTGTGTCGTTGCATGCAAACATCACTAAAAGGACTTGTTGAATAGGAAATTCACAAGAGAGATTGTGAGGAGAATAAAATATTAGTTCCAAAAATTTTGAGATTGTATTTGGTTAGAGTATTTCCATAGAGTTGTAGAAAAACTCATGAAGACTAGGACTCAACATTTGTTCCACTAAATTAACAAATCAACTAGTGAAGATTCATCATTGACAAGATTTACAATCATTTTACTAAAATCTTGTTTTAGAAAAATGAAATTGAAGGAAGCCATGTTGCAAACTTGCACATTGTAGAAGAGAAGGCCACAAAAGCCTTATTGAAGAAAGAAAGACCACATAATCCTTACTGAAGAATAAAATGCCATAATAGCCTTATTGAAGAAGAAAATACCACAATAGCCTTATTGAATAATAAAAGGCCACAACATCCTTATTGAAGAAGAAGAGGCCATAGAAGCTTTGAACATGAAGAAGACTCTAGATAAGAGTCTGTGAGAAATAAAAGAAAGAAGATTGGTGATCTCCATTGAAGATTATGAATTTTAGATTAGCTAGACTCTTTCCACAATACTATGAAGACCAAGACTCACCACAGAACTCATAACACTAGTTTCAATAATAACTAGTGAAGTTGAAAAGGTTTGAGAAAAGACCCCACTAGGAATAGTCGATTGAATATTTGTTCTAGAAGAAGTTGAAGAAGACCCACAAAAGGTCTCATTGAAGAACTTCCAGTATTGGAAGATTGAAGAAGGACTAGTAAGGTCCTATACCTAATTTTAGAAGTAGAAAAATTTAGAGATCCAAGAAGAATATCTCATTGCCAACACTTCCATAGTAGAATGTTGAAGAAAAGGTCTCATTGAGAAGACGAAAGAAGTTGTAATATTGAAGACCTTGGAGAGGTCTCAAGGAGAAACAATAAAAAGGCTTGGAGAGCCTTATTGTAGAATATATTGAAGATAGAAAAGAAGTTCCTAGAAGAACTCATTAGATAAATTCACTAAAGATATAGTGAAATATTTGGGATAATTTTTGCCATCCAACAATAAGCCCAAAAGAAGAAGAATTTGACAAGGAGTGCCAAAATCTAAAGAAGAATATTGAAGATCTCAAGACCTTCAGATTCTTGAGAAGAAAGCTCTATTTGAATAATATCTTAGATAGAAGAAACCTACCAAATCTAAGAATATTTGTAGATTGTCCTTCATAGATAAATAAGACACATTTCAAAGAAAGAGATTTGTTGGATTCATAGCAAAATACTGAAAGGGTTCTATAAGGACAACATTTCAATGAATAGATTGACTTCTAGAGAACAACAATCAAGATAACATTACTAGCTACAAAAATTTGTAGTACTAGGTCAGATCCTAAAGGAGAAGTTAAAATCATGTACTACAATTTCATATAAATAGACTAGAAGCATTCATAGCTGCAAGCAATCACCATTCTAGACAATATATTTGGTGAATAAATTCATCAAGATATTCATCATCAAAGGTAAGCAACATAGGAATAAAAGGTTCATTACTTGAACACTTAATTTGGATTACTACTTAACTTCACTAAGCACCTTATTAGAATTAAAAAAGTTGCCAATTAGAAGGTTGCATTTTAAGTCCTTAAAAGTGTATAAGATAGCTTCTATTAATATCCATTGCCTGCACATTAATAGGATTTAGATACATTCTCCCTATTATCTAATTATTGATAAAAGGACTACATTAATAAATTAGCAGTGATCATTAAATGTATTTGAAACTAATTTAAGAGGTTATTTATAGGAGCAATAAGGTGAGATTATTGTTATATTTAAAGTGCATTAAGTTGAAAGTATTATTGATTCATTGAACTATACTATTTGTTCATTAACTAGTTACTCTCATAGGGTTAATTTTTGTTATTGATTTTTAAGATCAAGGGCACAAAACTAGCATAGAGACACTATTTGGTGCACAAAACCTATAGCACTTCATGGTCAAAACAAGACATAAAATATTGGAGAAGGAATCCACCATTAAAATCCTTGAAGGAAGCTTAAAAATCAAGACTTGGTGAGTCTTAGATTCAAGGAACATATAAGGGTTTCATTTAAAAGTAAGTGCAGAAATTCTTACTTCAAAAAGGAGCATATTATGTGCATATTATTAGCTTGGATCTATTCTTACTAAAACATCCAAATAGAAAGGATTAGTGAAGGCAAGGATCAGCCTCATAAAAATTAAAAGGCATTTTAGAAAAGGGAGACATTTGGTCCATCATATTAATCATTACAAGCACCACTTTTGTTCCTCCAAGAAGGGCAAAAGATCTCATATTACAATACAAGTTCAACCATCATCCCAATAGGTATAAGGATAGTATTTTAGCAAGAGAAGAGAGCCACCAAATATCTCATATTGCTCAAGATTCAAGGTGCCTAAAGATACCATTTCTCCATGTCAAATCAAGTGCCCAAAAGCAAACTTCTACCTGCAATATTATATCCAATACAAGAAGGCTATCATCTATGGTTATATACATGGAGAAAGGATAGCATTAAGGTATATATTTGAAGGTGCTTATCTACATAAACTAGAATCAAGACATATGTCTATCTATGTGGATAGGAAAACATCATTAAGCTGAGTGCAAGGAGCCATCACAAAGTCATTATCTACATCAAAGAAGCAGTGCTCAACTGACTCATTGGAAGTATAAGAGAATAAGAAAAAATGTGATATACCTAAAGTTATAGCTTGAAGAAGAACATACATCAAGGAGAAGCACTCAAACCACCACTCAAAGCTCCATAGAACATCGGAGTATCACAACTAGAGCCATCCATTATCTTCATCAAAACTTTTGGAAATTTTGAGGAGTTTTGTTGTCATTGATGTCAAAAGCATTTTTGTGCTATGTTCGTCATCTTTGAGGATATTAAGTGTTTCTTCGAAAAGAAAGAAGGTCTTGAAAATCAATAGGTTATAATATTTATTTTTAAATATTATAGACCTAGGAAGGCTCAAAGGATGAAGACCCAAGGAATGAGAAGCAAGTTCAAATTAAATAATAATATTTTATTATTATTATTTTGGGCCAAAAATCAAGCTGAAGAAGATCAAGGACCAAGTTGAAAAAGACCCACAAGCAGATTTAATTTAAATTAAAATATTTTAATCTTTGATTAAATTTTTAATTTAAATAATGATGGGTGCTAAGGTTTAATTGAAATATTTATTTAATATTTAAAATTAACTTTATTATTTGAATTCGAATGATCATCGATGTTGGAATATGCTATGGTTTGCATATAAATAATGCCAAGGTTTGGCATTTTAAAATTATCCCATGCGAACGATTTTTTGGCTTGTGCAAAGAAGAGAAAAGATTATGCTTTTTTGCATGTGTGTTGAGCGTAGAAGAGGACACCAATTTGTGGCCTCTAAAATTCACTTGAAGTCCCTCGTAGCTGATTTGATAGCCAAAGGCTACATTATAAGCATTTGGGAACACCAAGTGCGGTTTCAAACCTCGTGCACTCTATTTTTACTGAAGGGAAGATCGTGTTGTATTTATGTCATTTAAGGAGGAGGAAATCAAAGGTGCATTCATACCTTTTGGTTCTTGTGGAACGATGCAGCTTAGTTGGTGGGCACGAGCACTACAGAAACACTTGGTGGAGATACATCGACAACTCGAATCCCACCAAGATCTTTTGGAGAGTATTAGCAAAGGTATGCAAATTATTTGGGTTGACTTAGCTTGCAAAAAATAAAAGAGGGAAAAATATTTTTGTTTTCCAAAGGTTTATTTTAATTAAGGTTTTTGCATAATTAATTTGGATTATAAGTTGTTGAAGGGAGATAAAAGGGTATTGAAAAAAATTAATTTTTGTTCTAAGTTTTTGAGTGATTAAGGAGTGATAAGGTAGTAAGGAAAGTTATTATTTTTGTGTTGTGAATTATTTGAAGGATATTTTGTCATCTAAACCCTTGAGATTAGCAAAGAGTTTGATCTTGTTAAAACAGGTTTTTAAGGACACTTCTTCATCAAACAAAAAGGTATGGGCACATCTTTCTTGTGATTGATTGTTGGATGTTGTGAATTCTAAGTTGGAGTGAAAAGAATTATTTGCTAAGCATTGTTGAGTTTGGTTTTATATTAATGCTTCAAGGTTTTTTATGGAATAAAGGTTGAATATAGAAACCTTGTTTGATAAGAATTTTTGGAAATATTAGTTGAACCTTTATATGCATGACTATGGTTTGTGAAAGAACATGAGTATCATTGTTATGTGAAGTTGTGAACTATCTTGAACTAGGGTTTGTAAAAGAATATGATTATCATTGTTATGTGAAGTTGTGAACTATCTTGAATTAGGTTTTGCAAGATCATGAGTATCATTGTTATGTGAGATTTGTTAATAAGAATTGTTGGAAATATTTGAGTGAGTTTTCATATGCTTGGACTAGAGTTTGTAAGAAATGAGTATTTCATTGAGTGATTTAGTGGAGTTGATTGAGCCTAGTCAAGTGGAAGTGTTGAAGTGATAGTTCTAGTTCTGTGCAATAAATTATTCCATATTCTAAATTGATTTGAGAAAGAGGTTGAGTGCTTGTGAGTGCGAAATATATTGAGTCTCTAATAATTATCTATATGTTTCTGTGATAATAGGAGAGATTGAAATTTATTATTATGAGTATGAAACGTATTGAGTCTCTAACAATTATCTATATTTTTCTATGGTAAAAGGAGAGATTGAAAGTGATTATTGTGAGTGTGAAACATATTGAGTCTCTAACCATTCTCTATATGTTTCTATGAGTTAAACAAGATTTTGTGTGAAACTTGTTTATGTGATTGAAGAGGTTTTCTATAATAGATTGAGAGCATATTGGATAATTCCTTGAGAGGACTTGTGGACATATTAGTGTGAGCTTTTTTGAAATATTACAATGCATATTTGAGACAAGTCTTTGAGAAGACTTGTGAGAAAATTTTATTGATTGATTTGTTCAAACCTTGGGTTAAGGTTTGGGGCATATCCAACAGAGTTGATTTATGATTGATTCAAGCCTTGTGTTAAGGCTTGAGGATAGAGATTGAGCAAATTTGTAATAGATCGAAGGACTATGTTTAGTGCAGATTTGAGGACAGAGATTGAGGATAGATTTGTGCTAGACCGAAGGATCGTGTTTAGTGTAGATTTGAGACAAAGCTGAGAGCAAGATTTGGAGGTGATAGAGTATAGAGGACGATAGTCTCCAGTGGATAGAGATCCATTAGCCAGTGCAATGGAGGCATCATTTCTTCTGGAAGATCACCATCCAGAGCAAAGGAGAAGGAGTTCTCCTTTGGATAGAGATCCATGAACCAGTTGATGATATTGGTGTCTCCTATGGATAGAGGTCTATAAACATTGTAATATGAAAAGGATTCCCAAGATATTTGTTGAGAAAATTTTAGTGAAATATTTTCTTCGTGGAGTAGCCCACATTGGGTGAACCACATTAAATTGGTGTCTCTATTGTGTGTGGTGATTTGTGCATTTCTTTAATTACTGCTATTGATACATTGCATAATATTTATTGGAAATAAAAGTAAAAAGTGGTCTTATACTATTCACCCCCCTCTCATTATAAGTTGTGTTATTCAAAAATAGCATACAAAAGAAATATTGCTTATTATCCAAGAAATGAAGAAAGACGACAAGTAACTCAAATGTTATAACATTCATCCTTGGAGCATTAAAGAAAATATCTACATGCAAACACCATGAGTTCCACTTGGTACAAATATTCTAAAAACCATCTCAGTCCTCAATGCTCAAGGAATAATCCAGTGCCTACTTTGTGGAGTTACAAAATCATCAGGGAGGTTACTTATCTAAGTTCTCATTGCACAAAGAAACGAACATTGAAGGAATCTCAACACCTATCTTCATTGTAACTCCTAAGGCACTTATCCAATGTCAAGTGATATCTATTCTATTTAAGGCATCAAAGCTCAAGGAGAACATTATGTTCATAGCAAGCAATAGAGTGCAACATGTAAGAGGAGAGAAGAGCATTAAAGTCTTGTGGTCAAGGAGATTCAAAGCATCATATATTGAGGCATTTGATATCCAGAATTGTAGTCAAAGCCTACCACTATTATCTACAATAGTGATAGCACAAACTAATTTAAGTAAAGTATTAAATTTTACTATCGTCGCAGATGTCCACACGATGAAGAAAATAGTGTCATAAGGTGAAGAACACAGTGCCATACAGTCAATAACATAGCACCCATATGATTTCAGAATACAGTTCTCATAGTATCCATACATTAAATAATATAATGCTTATATGATTGGAGAACACAACATCCATACATCGGAGATCATAGTGCTCATACATCGAAGACTACAACACCCATTTGCAGCATTATAAAGGTAAGGATTTACCTTAATTAAATTTGCTTTAATTAAGAGTTATAAGGGGTATACTATAAGGTTGAAACCATAAAAAAATAAACCATATTTGAAAGCATTATCTATACATCTAAATATATCAATATTTACAATTTATAACGTAGGAGATATAAGGACTTCCACTTGGGAAATTAAAATTTTATTTGCAAATATTATTGTTTTCTAATATTTCAAAAATTAGGGAGATATAAGGCATACTACTTCAAACCATATACATATAATTGGAATTTAGAAACTACTGGAAAGAATAGAAAATAAATTTCCTACATATAGAATTGGACTTAATTAGTAAAAATTATCTCATACTCATTCTAAGGAGACAAGAAGAAATCCAACTATTAAAGCATACTCCATTAAGAAATATTAGGCAAAAATAAAAGTTGATTATTCTCAAAACATTACAAAATCAACTTAGAAGGTGAATTAAATTTTAGGGAGATATAAGGAATCCTATAAAATCTAATTCTAAGAAGGTTTTATCAAATTAGTTCACATACTTTAACTGAGGAGATATCAGGAATTCTACTAAACCTAAAAAAAAAAATGTTTTACATCTATAGAATTAGTATGGCCACAAACAAATTTCTCCTTATATAATCTCAACTACTTAAGGTTCCAAATTAATTCTCATAGAAAAACAAATTGAGAGCTATCCTAACATTTGAAAGTCTTTGGGACATTTTCAAAGGGACAAGAACTAAACCAACTCAAGGAGAAACAGAGATTTAGAAATTTTAAGAACACAATTCTAAGGCACTTATGATAATAACATTTGTTGTCACGGATGAAATACAAGCTTACATTAGCTCATTAGGGACATCTACATATGCATGGAAAACATTAGAGAAAATATTTGAAGGGAAAAACAAATCCACTATCCTAAATATTCAAACTCAACTGCATTCCCTAAAAATGAACAGTGGTGAAAGCATAGAATTATTCTTAAGGAATATGGAAGATATTTAAATTATTAACTCTAGGATAAAATTTTGAAGATAAATTCCTTGTTCAAGTAATCTTGAGAGTACATCTAGATAGATATAAACATCTAGTTACATCCTTACAAGTTCTATGTAAAGATACAGATTTTGATGAACTAATCAACATTCTTCACTGTTAAAGATGAAATTACTAAAAATGCATTCATCCTAAAATATAATCCATAGGGAAACTTTGCTTCATAATAAAAAGGCTGAAGACCATGGAATAATAGATATTGTTATATATGCATGAGAAAAGGGTATAACACCAGCTACTGCAGATTCAATCCAAGAAATCAGAATCAAGGAAATCAGATGAACTATGGAAGCCAACCAAATATAGAATTCCAACCAAGGCAATATCAAAATAATCCTTGATAGAAAAAATCCCAGCATCAAAACTATTATCCACAATTGGAATATCAAAAAGGAAATAAAAAAGGACATCTAGCTCAGAATATTGAAGAAATTGAAGAACTGGAAGATACAATAGATGATCAAGGATTCAAAGCTCTTTCAACAAGGGTAACATGGTATGAATACACTAACTACTTGCTTGAACAGGATACAAGAAAAAGAGAAGAAGATCCATATTGAAGACTAAAGTCTTTAATACCCAAATAATGTAATACAATGGGGTTTTAGATTATATTACATAATTTGGATCGTGTAAATGTACCACACTTGGTACATAACTATAGTCGTAGATTAATTTAGGGGGTAGTTAGTTAGTTTCTTCAAGAAATATAATAAATGCACAAGTGTCTATATGCAAGTTGTAAGTGTACAAGGTATCCCCTTGTACAACTAGGTAGAGTGTTGGCCAAGCAATCCATATTTCTATATAAAGGGTCTCATAGTGAATGATTATATATCGTTGTAGGTAGTAGTAGGTTTACTGTTTGGATCACCATATAGATTGATGATGGGATAAATTTTAGTTCTTTAGTATCTATTCTGGAGTGTTCAATTCCTCCATATTGCATTGTATCATGTTCTTCACTTTCCATTAATAACATATTTTCAGCATCTTACATTTTTGCATATTTTATATCTTGTGATTGTATTCTCCCTTGGCATACACTATCAAAAGCTAACATGTTGCTTGTTCTTTTTAGATAAGAATAAGTACTTTTTTTTTTGGTGCCTCTCTATATTAAATCCATGCAAAAGCTAGCTTAAATTATATCATGTCTAGCTTCACCTAATATACTATTAACGTCTCTTAATTTTACATTGATTTCATTGAGGCTTTGCTCAATTTTTTTGCTCATCTGTATACCCAAATCAATAGTTGAATATATGAATATGAATAACTAAAATAATATTAATGAAGTATCACCAATATTTTCCTAGTAGGCATCTTTAGCCTCCTTGATGAGGCTTCTAATTCCTAGTCATTGTTCCCTTTTTCTTTTCTACTTAAACTCCATTTCCTTTTGTAGAGTGTCTCACTCCTTGGTAAGTTGAACCTTTTGATTGATGAGCCAATTTAAAAGGCTTTTTATCTATACTTCCTTTTCCCTCAAAATATATTCTAATATCTACTCCTTTACATGCTTAGTATATTTATTTAATTTTGGAATACCTTGACCTCTTCTTGTGAGCCTCTTAGAATATTTTAAGTTGTTCTAGATCCCTTTCTCTTTTTTTAATTATTTGGCTCAATGACTTATATTCATATGCAACTATTGTTTTGCTCCCACATGAGTTTTAATATTTCTTAAGGCCATGCATCTTTTAGGTCAAGCCCAACTATTGCCACTTACCAATCTTGGTTTGTCATTTTCATTTCTAGTTTTCATACCATTGGGTCCTTTTTTATGAGCAACAATGATTTCTTTTGAGGGGATAAGTGGCTAAGTACATAAGTTATGGGTTCTAGTTGGGCCTACCTCTCCTGATTAACTAAGTAATTTACTATGAAATCTTCTAAAAAAAATCCATGGGCTTAAATTTGGTAGGGCTTCTTGTGCTCCTTCATGTTGCCTTGGGGTGACATAAATTTTGACAATGGCTTAAACAATAAAAGTGCTAAAGGAGGGGTAGTTAGAGAGGTGAGTGCAATAGTTAGTGGAGTAACTCTAGAAAATGATATTACTTGTATTACCTCCTAACTAAGGGAAGTTGCAAGGATGATAGAGGATGGGATAGAAGGGAAATTGTGAAATTTGGTTGTTAGGACTCCCATCAATCCTAGGGTTGTTTCCTTATTTACAAGAGTGGATGATAGACATGGAATGGAAGTTTTGTTGATACTTATATCTATTTTAGATGTATCTATTTTTATCTTCTTTGCTTTACTAGGGTTGATCATTGCTTTTACCTTTTTCTTCTATTTTCCATGGATTTCTTGATGTGGTATCTCCTTATAGGAGTTTTGTTGTATTGGTGATGATGTTGTTTTAGTACCTAAGGGAGTGGTGGTATTTGATCCCTCTTTTGGAGCCTCATATGGTGGTTCCTAAAAAAACAATTTCTTGCTCTAGATTATTTTATCTTTTGAAGTGTATCAGTTTTCACTTCCTCGCTTCATGGCCTTAATTCTAATTTTTTCACATTTGGATGTTCTTAATTATAACATTCAAACAATATCTAATCTTTAGTTATCAATATGAGCTCCACTTTATTTTTTTCAATTTATTGCCTCACTATCCACTAAGCTTCAATCTTGGGCATATTCTAGTACATGTCCTTAGCTCATCTTTGTTCTTCTTGCTAACTTTGTTTTATAGGTTGATCGTGTATGTTGTCGTATAAAAAGACTCATATGTCTTAAGCTTTGGTGGAGGCTTTATGAGTATGTTGAGGAGGTGTGCCACTACTTCATCCACTGGATTCCTTAGGATATCAATATCAAGCCTACATTCATGGTTAAACTTTGGTCCTTTAATGTTGTTCAAATATGAGGTAAATTTATTTTTAGGATTTTAATTCCATTGATACTCTATGTATTTGAGCCCTAGGTCTTTTAGCTTATCTTATACAATGGAAGAAAATTTATTTCTATGCAGTACCATTCCTCCTAATCTAATTAGTGGCCTATATTATTATGCTTTTGTCTTCTTGCTTCCATATTTGTAATCTAGGAGGTCTAATTGCCTAAACATTTCTAAAGCAAAAGCTTGGTCTAGATCATACTTAGGAAGTAGATAATACAGAAAGCTAAAACCATGCATTCTAACAATGGTCCCAGACTCATCAAAATATCAATCCCCAAGAAGTTTTTCTTCTACAAATGATCAACAATATAGAGAAAGGTGCTTTAGCTGGGAACATCTTAATAATACAATAGTTAGAGCAAAAAAAATCTTGATAGAAGAATAATAAGAAGAGTTTTTCATCAAGCTCTCTATACAAGAATAAATTAGTACCTCTTTTTCTTTCAAATCCATTCACCTTGGATTTAAACTTGGAAAATATTTTGGGTTTTGAAATAAAATTAGATGTTCCAAGAAAGAAGAATAAATAAATAATGGATGGCCATAAAATTTCCCAAACCTTCTATCATTTTCTCAATAATCAATTTGGAAAATTCCAATATTTTCTTCCCATATCTTAGCTCCTACTTAATTTTTTATAGAACTCCTAAGTAGGTAGGATGACATTTTTGTTTTGCTCCATCCTAAAAATGAAGGATAGCATGCTCAAATAATCCTTCAAGCTATCCCCCAAACATATTATGGATAAGGCACCTTCTAGAACTAGGTTATTTGGGCTCAGGTCCTCACACTCTATGCTTAGAAATTTTATTTTGATTTGGTCTAGTAGTGCCTTGAAACCCTTTTATTATTCTTCTTTATTAGTGTGCATTTCCCCTTTTGGTAAAAGTAAAATTTTCTAGATAATGGGTCCAATAATATTTATTTTGAAACTCCTATCCATGGATATAATTTATTGAGTGGTAGGCTCATAAAATTGTGTGCATGCTCCAACTAGCTCATAACATAAATGAACTTTAGGCACCATATTTTTTTGCAAGTAGTTATTTCAAATTCTTTCCTTGAAGCTTGTTGGTCTACTGACCTTGAAACGTTCCCATGCACCTACACTTAGATTCTTGGTATTTTTTGCAATCTTTGACTACAAGAATTTTGTAGATGGGTCATTCAATATTTTGATGTTGAAGGAATAGGTTGGCATAGGTACTTCTAGAGATTCTGATGAGTGGGATACTTTTGGCATAAAGGCACTACATTTAGAAGTAGTTTTGTAGTTGGAAGTTTTCTTCTTCTCCATTTTTGTTGATAGTTATGAATTTTGAGCCTTTGCTTCCTTCTACTTATCCTCTATAACTACACTCCAAATAATTTGTGCTCTAGAAAATATTATATAAGTGAAGAATCAATTATAGAAACTTCCCTCCTTGCTTAGTAATTTTACTACATTTTATTTGCAAACCATACATTTATGACCCCATGCTTGTTAAATTTATGGTAGAAGGTCTATCACTTCACATGACAAATACTTCTCCTTATAAAAATACCTCCATAAATTTTTATAGCTCCCATTTCACTCTTTAACTAAGTTTGAGGTGGAATTAGGCTTTGATATTTAATTAACCTAACTACGTATGGAGCATCAATTCTACTTCCCAAGAAAATTTTGTTGAGTAAAATTTAATATTTTTCTTTAGAGCTAGTTGTTTATGGAATATTTGGATTGGGTTTTAATAATTAGTTTTCCTCTTAAATTATTGTCATGGATTTGAAAATTTTCCACCATTTGGCTTGATTAGTCAACTTTCATCTATGCATATCATCATTTTGACACCCTTTATAATTATGTCAAACTTTGGATGACTCAACCATCTATAGTTTACACTTTATTTTAGATGGATTTTGGCTCTTTGATATAGAATTTTTAGGGCTCATTTGGGCTAGTGTAAGCATCTAACATAATTCCTAGATTCTTTAATCCTACAAAAAAAACAAATATTATATATCTATGCATATATAGGATAACCCTAATTGGGTCAAGGTATGATTTTTCTTGTGCTTAGCCCATGTCAGTAACTTTGTGTGTTTTAGGAGGACAAGAGTCCCATACCTTAATAACCCATTGGTCCATATGACCATCTAGAATAAGAGAGTGATTATATACCAAGACTTCCAACCCAAAAAACTCATATCCTTTTATAAAAATCTGCTTAGGAGTTGTCCTAGATATCTATAGATATTCAATATGATGTGGACAAAGTAGCTTATATGGAATTTTTTTGTGGTTCTATATCGATATCCGAGAACCATTAGGGGTGATTATAGATATGAGTATCCTTTCATATTATTAGCAAATTTTCTAGATTAGCATATACCAAAAGTTGTAGGGAGATCAACCCATCATCATGTCCTATGCGACAATCACTTTGGGATAGGCTTACAATGTGAGTAGAATATCCTTTGTCAATCCTAATACTTTAACCATAATATCATCAAATTGCATTGCTTCCTTGTGTATGGTATGGTAGTATAGACCTAATTCATCCATTGCTTCTTTTATTATGACCATAGTTCTTGTTCCCAAATCTCTCTTATTCTTATATAAAAGTATATATTTATAGGTTAAAGGTAGAGAGAAGAGAAATTTTTTAGGTTTGGTAGGTGTTGAAGTAGCTTTATTTGTTCCAACACACACTGCTTATTTATTCTAGATTAGTTGAAGTTGGTTTAGATTTATGGAACTTGTACCCAAAGAAGTGCCCTTTATCTCAACTTGAATGGATTGGCCTTGAATTTGCAAATTCTCCCTGAGGTAAGAAGGGGGTTGTTTAGTAAAAATAGTCTAGGGAGAGGTAGGTTGGATGATTAGTGTTGGATGGCTATTTTGAGACTAAGGTATGGGAGACTTAGGAGGTGACTAAACTATCTGTATTAGGCCATTTTTTACTTAGATACCTATTCCATCTACCTTTTCTTCAAATATTTCCTTGAGTAGGATAGCAAGTTCGTACTAGTCATCAGTTGAGTGTGGGGTAAGAGATCCATATCCTTCATGATATTTACCTCTAAATACCAACAATAGTCTAAGAGTCATATTTTACTTTGTAATATTATGCAATTGATTCAAGTGGACCATTTTCTATAGATGCTCCAATAGGGTTGTTGGATATTTATTAGTGTACAATGACTATAGCACCAACATTAGAATATCCCCACATATAGCTGGTGGATCTAGAGGTTGTAGAGGGCCTCTATTGTTCCAAGCAAGGAATAATCTAAGTGGTGGAGAAGCAATGGCCTCAATATCTTCTTTTTGAGGAATGATGTTGAGTTGAGGTACTAGAGCTTAAAAATTAGAAACAATAAAGGTTCTAGTGGTAGGTATTTTATTCATACACCTCTGGATCCTATGATTTGAGAGAAGTCACCATGTGAATGCAGCATGTGCTTTTTGAGTTGATAGATTGAGATCTTTCTTGGAATCCCAATCTAATATATTTTAGAGTGGTTATCTTTGGATGTTCATCTTTAGTAGAGTTACCAAGTGATTTTTTAGGTGCTTCACACAAGTAAATAGGAAAATACCCTCACCATAGTTAGAGCCTAAGTATTCCTTTTATTAAGGGACCTATGATAAATCAGTTGGGTCCCATAAAGTGTGCCATTAAACTATTGTCCTCTCTAATTGTCCTAGTTAACAAACGAATGGACCATATGGTCATTACTATCATACCTCATGTAGAGTGACACAATAGAGCCACTTCTAAGAGCATGGGGTTTATCTCAATCATGGACCTCTAGAAATTTTTATGAGGTTGACTCCTTTTAATATGTGATCTTTAGAGCACTTTAACTACTCTAACCTAATATACCAACTTCAAAGAAAAAAGGTTAGAATAAATATAGAAAAATAAAAGTAGAAAGGAAAAACCTAAGTTAAAAAAGAAATGTATCAAGATCATATTAAAATTCTCCTACACAAAATTCCTAATTGCAATGCATCAATAGCTAGAAATTTGAACACTTCCTTATCTAAGCATATATAAGCATAGACTGAAACATAAACATACATACATAGGGAGAACCAGATAATTGGAACCAAATAATCACAGACCTCTAGTATATATAAATATAGGAATATTACAATTTTATAACAAAAGTGGGGGTTTGAACTGCCTACAAGACCACTCAAGAATCCAATCACTACTATACAAAATAAAATGAAAGGGAAGTTATACAACTTGCAAATATATAACTTGCCCATCCTTTACAATGCTAAGAAAACTACTGCATATAAATTATAAAACAAGGAGAATTTATCTCCAAAATTTATATGAAATTTGTACAAATCCAACTACTCTTTCTAGGAATTCTAAGGATATAAATGAGAGCACCTACTACAATCATTGTTGTCATGTATAGGACTATAACCACCAATTCTTTGTTTTCAAGAGATCATCCACTTTCTTGGATTGCTAAGTTGAAATGACATTATTAGGTGATCCTTACCTTTTCTTAATAATGGGGTATCAACTCGTCTTACCTACTTTCCTTAAGAGATTATGCACCATTATTACCGCTTTGTAATTTAATAAGATCCTTCTTTAGATTTGGTGGTTTTCTACACTATGATTTAAATTTTGTTGTGTTCTTAGTCTCCTAAAATCCCAATGTAGGCTAGTAGCTACTTGTTAGAACTTTTTTATGTTGTCTTGTGTTGGGACTTTTCAAAAAAAATGAGAATAGACAAAATTCTCATAGGAGGCATTTTGGATAAATTTTCCTTTTTTTGTCCTTCCATTGGATCTTTTAGTGTTCTGCCTTTTGATCATTCTTATTTCGCATAGTCTTCCTCTTGGAAATTTTCAAAACATTTTGACTATTGGGATTCTTTTATTTCACCTATGCATTGGCCTTCTTTTATGCTTTTTGTCCTTTAAGAAATCTGTGTCGTGTAAGTGCACAAAACTTTTACCTTTTCTTTCACTCAAGGATTTTGCAAAATAGTGACCACTTTTGGTTGAGACTTGTGTACCTTTTGTTAGCTTACCTTTGTATTATTTTTATCTAAGGCAAAACCCTTGAGTGAAATCACTACAATAAGCATGCATGTATAGACCTACACAAATAGAGTTTTGGGGTTAAAATTTATAACATTTTAGAATTTTCCTATAGTGTGATTTATCTAAAAATTGGAGTATTTGCTTGCACAATAAAATGGTTCACTTTAAATTTTATAAAATTCACTAGCAAATATTGACTTGGAAAAAAATTTCTTGTGAAATAATTCACCTATGAAATGGGATAATTATCTTATAAAGTGAAGCAATTCACTTATAATTTTAAGTAGTTCTCTTACTTCAAAAATATTTAAATGAAAAGGGTTCAAGAAAATTGCTTCAAAACTAGAGTGATTTGCCTTTTGGAGGGGGAGGGATTAAATATTGTCTTTCCTAGTGAATCCATTCTCAAATTTGAAGTGACTCACTCATTGAATTTGACTTGGGAATATTTTACTATTTTTTAAGTAGATTACTCATTGAATTGAGAAAATTACTTTAGATTTTATTTTTTGAAAAAATGGCTTAAAATATACCTTAAATGATTAATGCCTATGATAGATGCATATTCAAGGTTATATTTGAGTTTTTATGGTGCTTTGATGCTATATGTATTATCATATTTGTAAAAAAAAAAACAAAATTTTAGAGTTTGTAATTGGAGACATCATTTATAGAGTACCTATAAAAATCAAGCACAAATAACAAAAATGGTAAACTTTTAAGGTTATTTTTACATAAGCCTTGATGAATTAAATCCCTAACCTTAGTGAATTTCTCTTAATTAAATGTGTTAAAATGCAAACAATTTGGAGCAAATCACTCACAAAAATGGACTTAGGAAATATTTAAAATGATTGAATCAAATAGAGCAAATCACTCAAAATTTGGAGTGAATCACTTCCTTTAATTAGACATTTAAAAAATCACTCAATTTTTAAAAAATTACTTCATCTATTATGAATGCAAAATCATCACAAAAATGCGTAATTTTGGTAAATTTAGAGGATAATAAGGGTTAGTCCCACCAGGCATGTTACAAACTATATTGAACTAAAGAATATCCTAATTTCTAATCTAGTGTTATGCCTCATTTACGAATTTAACAAAGTATGAAGGGAGTGCTTGTGGCTCCTCCTAACCTCCAAATTTAGATTGTATTCCCATTGTCCTTGTAAAATACTCTTATGCTAACATACACATGGCATGAAAAATAAAGTGTAGAAAACAAACATGCATGAAATATTAAGGGTGCAATGATTCAAATAAAATACAGGTTAAAACCATAGCAAGGAAAGTCTATATGGTCAATCACCATATGAGATTTCAAATAACAGTAATTTTCTCCCATTAATTAGTGTATCGTTCCAAATCTACAATTAGATACAAATTTAATAAGTGAGTGACAATATAGGGAAAAGTAAAACACCTCAATCATCACGCACTTAGCAAAGTAGGATGGTGATGCCACTGATGAAATGCATAAGGACTTGCCAACTCTTAGATTCTCATTAGGTCAAGGCATAATGTAGGTTTCATATAGTATAGCTCTAAATTATCTTGGCCAAAATATTAATGCAATGGAGTCATAGGCTTCTATTTATAGTAATATTTTATCCCTAAGTTACCTGGGGTGAGAAACAAGTTATTCCTATTGAAAATAAATATTTGGATGCATCTTTAGCAAAATGATACACCACAAAATATTACATGCCTCTAATAGGCTAATAAGGTTTTTAAAGTGGATTAGTACACCACTATATGCCAAAATATTTCTCTTAAAATATTTACCTTGGGATCCATACCTTTAGTTTTGCCTCTATGACTTGTCAAGTGATTCACTCCAATTAGTAAATATCTTGCTTTTGCAAGTGAATTACTAGTTATCTCTAAATGATTTGCTTCCTAGATCGAATCAAGTTACTTTACAAGAAAATGACTCCTAAACCAATCAACACCTTCTATAGGAAATTTGGTTCTAATCCAATTGACAACTATGTTAGAAAAAAATTGAAATTATTTGTGAGGTGTTTGTTGCTCGAATTCACTATTTTATGTTCCTTCAAAATTATGAATTTGAATGTAGTGTCAAGGCATTATAGTGAGGAACCATATGCCATGTAGGAAATGCAAATAATACAAACAATAAAATGACATTGTTGCATCCTCCATCCTTTCACTTCTCACCATACTTCCTCTCAAGTGATTATTTTTCCCCTAAGGTGATAAGAAATAAAACTCCCTCAAAAGTCTTTAGTGGTGTCTCCACCTCTATATTATTACCTTTTCAATATTTCAAAGGAAAATATTGTATTTAATGAATTTATTTAATGCATACTAAATAGGTTACTTTCCTAAGAATGAAAATAACACCCTTCCTTTCCTTGGTTTAATGCAATTGTGACATCTACTTTAACATTGTGTTATATTCAAGGAACCTAACATTATAAAAATAAATTCAATAATGTTTACAATATAAAATAATTTTATTCATTTAATTTAAGGTATTCTCTTGGAATGATTTTTGAAGAGTTTTTGGGATTTGGTGGTGGAAAGATTGCAAAAGAAGCTTGCTAGCTAGAAAGGCACTCTTTTGAGCCAAGAAGGGAAGATCCTTCTGGTAAAGACTACATTGCAAAGCATCCTCATCTACTTTATGTCTATTTTTAGACTCCTTGGGAATGTTATTTCCAAGATCAAACATATTCAAAAGGCTTTCATGTGGACCAGCTCACATTATCACAAGAAAATCCACCTAGTCTAATGGGATCAAGCTTGCAGTAGAAAATCTTGTGGAGGTATGAGTCTCAAAAACATTTGTACGATGAATGAGCTCTAGTAATGGAACAAGGGTGGAGACTCTTAATAAAGGAGGATTCAAAATGGATCTGCACAATCCCTACTAAATATTTGATTCAAAATAATAACATTTTATCAGATCCCCTTTCTATGACTGACCTTTATTTTTTGGTAGAATTTGGTGAAGTTCGGGTCATCGCTTGTTAATGGAATGAGATGGATTTTAGGAAATGGTAACTCTATTAATTTCTAGAAATGTTATTGGTTTTAGGATACTCGACTCTCTCAGGAACCCAATCTAGTGATGGCTAAAATTCTTACCAAAATATTGGGGTGGCGATTGGTTAGTGATTTCATTGTATTGGAGAATGGTAGGAAGTTTTGGAAATATCCCCATACGGCCAACTACAGTAGAGAAGAGAAGCTAGCTTGGGCCTCTATTTCTCATTTTATCTAGTTATAGGTGTTAAATTTACAAAATATTAAGGATATTATTGTTTGGAAAGGTGAGAATGTAGATTCCTTCTCAGTTAAGTCTACCTTCCTTGATTCAAATGCTCTATTTTGGCTCCCCTATAGAGTTTGGTTTAAGCATTTTACCCCAAAATTTAATATGTTCTATTGATTGGCCATCCAAAATAAACCACTCACAATTAAAAATCTACGTAAAAGGGGGATGATTTTACCCAATCGTCATTGCATCTATGAATCCTATGAGGAAACCTTATATCATATTTTCTTTTGTTGTTCCTTCTCCTCAGATGTTTTGAGTAGAATACTAATTTACTTGGGGGTTTGTTGGGTTCTGCCTAATTCTATTCAATGTTTATACCCAATGGGAATCCCCATTTAAATCTCAAAGACTCATCACCCTTTGGATATTTCTCTTACCTCACCTCTACTGGGGTATATGGTGGGAAAGAAACCAAAGATCTTTTTAAAACAATTAGAGGGGTTCAAATATAGTTTCCTCTAGGGTTATTTGGAGCTCCATGGAAAATGTGGTCACCTATCTTCCAGATTTGGGTAATGGAATCCAATTGAAATCTAATATAGAACTTAGACTCAGCTTTCAACATACTTTTGGATCTATTGGACCACTCATCTAGAATCAAAGAAGATCAGTGTAATGGTTACCCCCTCCAATTGGTGGGGTGAAACTCAACTTTGATGGTTCCTCAATAGGTAAGCTTGGTCTAGCTGGCATGAGAGGAGTGGCAAGAAATGATAAAGGTGAGGTGTTATTAGCATATGCAGATTTTATCTCCTCTCAAGCGTCCCACTTTGCCAAGGCTAAGGTCTTATTTCAAGGTCTAGTTTTATTATAATATTTGGGTCAGGATAAGATTTTATTGAAAGTGATTCCTTGAATATGATTAATTTAATCAATTCTACTAAAATCCCTAGCTAGAACATAGCAAATATGATTGTTGAAGCTACCAAGATCCTTCACTCTAGAGAGAATTTTTTGGTTCAACACATTTTCAAGGAAGGTAATAAGCTACTGGACCTTATGGAAAATTTAGGTTTATCTCAACAAGGTCTCATAGTTTAGAACTCAAAATTTCCTTGAAGCCTTTTGAGGCTTATGGATGAAACCAATAGTTGACTCATATTCTTATGGTGAATTATGCTAGTTGTTAGGTTTTTTTGGCAAATTCCTTTCTTTTTTGAGGTGGCTGGATTCTTCTTTAGTTTTCAAGAGGGTGGGATTTGGGCTCCCTCCTCTCAATTCAAAGCTTAAATTCAAGCTGAAGTGTTTTGGTGCCACTTGCCCTTGTGAGTTTCCACTTTTGGGGGTTTTGTTTAAAATGATACTTTTGGTTCCAATCGGTACAAGTGGGTTATTATTCTTTTTGGAGGCTCTATAACAACTACCCACTTCATATTTTTCATGAAGGGTTGGAGGTTCTTCTCTAAGTGCTAAATCTTGTGAATTGGCTTAGAGTGTTGATTTTGAATTTTGAATGGTTTGGTGAGTTTTGATGTAGCAGGATTTCTACTTTTATTTTTTGTGGCATCATGAGTGGGAAGAGTTTTGTTGTGTACATTATTTTATTTTTTATTATTTCTAGGAGTGGGACTCCTATTTGCTCACTTCATTTTTGGATATCTTTCCACATTAGTGGCTCCTCTTCTACTTAGTTCTCCCTTTATTAGGTTACTTTTGCTCATGATAGTTTCCTTTGGGTTACCCTATATCCATACCAGAGTTCAAAGTTTCATTTTTCTAGGAGGGTGGGTGACAACTCTAATTCCCATGTTTGGAACAAAAAATGCTAGCTCTTCCCATGGCTTATTGATTTATCTTGTTCTAATCTATTTTGGAAAGTAGGCAAGTTTGGCAAGATCAACTTTTCTTTTTGATCTCATGGGTTTAGTTATATGGTTTTTTAGCTATGTGTGTGGGTAAATAAATTTTCCTTTGATGCTTATCCTCCTTATATATGGTACTAGGTTTATGGGCATGATTTTTAACTTCTCATTGAATTTTTTTACTTGAGCTTGCATAGTGCACTTAGCTCTTTAAACCAGTGGATGTTTTTTTTCCTTAGCATAATTTACCTCGATGAAATTTATTTTTGGAGTGGGAGGATTTTGTTTTGTGTTGGTTCATGGAATATGGGGTAGAAAGGCTAGATAATCCCTTTGTAACTAATTTCTCTTGTTTTGGATGATGATTTTAATAAAATTATCTACAAGGATGGCCTCTTGGAATGTCTTTAGTCCTTCCATAGCCACCATAGAGGTCTCTACAGGCTAATGGCACTTTCATGGAGAAAGGTATAGGTCTAAGTGGGGGTTCTAGATTTTGTAGTCTCTGTGTAACTAATTAGGGAAGTGATAGGCCTCCCAGTTGATGATGCTTATCACTATAGAAAAAATAGCTTACTCATCAAGGATTTGGGATTTTTCCTTGATGAAGATGAATATCTTCTAAAGTTACAAAATGGATATGATGCTAAAGAGCTTAAGGACCCATGGGGTTGGGTCATTTCCTAAGGATTTCAAAATCCTAGTGATTTTGGATTGAGAAAATACAAAAAAACTTGAGAGGAGTTTTTGTTTCATCCAAAGGTATCTAGGGTGGTCAAACTAGATGCTCAAAACATTTCTCTTTGAGAACTATGTTGATTGGCTCTTCTATCAATGACTCTTTGGAGTTTGAGCCTAAGTATTTAAAGTATAATGATTTTGGATCAAGGAAAGAGAATAAACTTGAGAGGATTTTATGTTTCATCCAGAGGCATCTAGAGTGGTTGAAATAGATGCTCAAAATATCTTTCATCAAGAACTACCTTGACTGATCCTTCTCCTATCATATTGGTTATGTCTAATGATGAATGCCAATCTCCATTTGGTAAGAAAAATTGATCATCAGAGGATATGGTGGAATTTAAATACCAATACCCAACGTCAGAGCCTATTTCATCCAATGCTCTCATATTTCTCAATAAGTTGGAAGATAAACATAGGGTCTAGGTTGGCTGCCTTCAAGTAGCCATTGCCTTCATTGAGGAAATTCAAGTAATGACTCAATAGTAAAAAGGGGGTTTTGCCACCCCCAATATGGACTTAGGTAGGGATGGGAATCAACCTTATATGGTGTAATATTTTGTTATTTCCTGGTTGTTTTTGGACTATGTTCCAGGTTTTCTTCATATGGGGTTGGGTGATCTTACTTTTTGTTGGATGGTTGGCTAGTTGATTTTTTGTTTTTATGGTTTAGTTGTTTGTTAGTCTCACATGGGTCTCCTATATTACCTTGAGATATTTTTGTTGCTTTATTTTGTAAATATTTGTGGACACTTTCAAAACCCCTTCTTTTAGTTAATCAAAAAAAAAACTTAAGGAATTCTACTCACAAATAATTTCTATCTAATGTATTTCAAATAACCATTTTTTTTAACTAAATATTAATGTAAATATTCATTTTCTTCACTCTAGCAAACATCAATCAAATGCACATACAAGCAATCATGAAATATTATCATTTCTCAAGTATTTCTCAATGGTGTATTAGGTCTCTCTCTATTGATTGCTTCTAAAATTTTCACCTTCTCCTTTATGGTACCTTCCCTCTTCTACATCTTGGAAGGTTCCCTATCAACACTTGTAGCAAAATTACAAGTTAGTCAATTTCAAATATAAAATTGATAATATAATTTCAAAATCAACTAAATACTAATCATGATATTTATTTTTTTCTTAATTTTTATAAAATATAACAAGTTGTGGAATGTGACATAATTTCCCACTTAAAGTTTCATCATCCCATGACATAACAAAAAATAGTTATCGGTAGCTTTATTATCCTTAAAATATTCAAACATAATTATAGCAAATAGTATATCAAAATTCTATGTTCCTATACATCTAAAATAAATATATGTACATAATCATAACTAAATTAAAATATGTTTTTTTTTGCCATTGAACTTAAGAAAACAAATGGAAATAGTGTTTTTCAATATCATTAGTGTTTTTCCAAGTTGCACTTCTATCAAAATATTAGTCCCAATGGACCTTAGATTATGGCACATATTTGTTCCTTAATTACGAAGTCTGCCTCTCTAGTACCTTGATTGGCTTAATTAGAAGTATGTTGGGGTCTTGATCCTATAATGATTTGCAATCTATAATATGTAAATCATCAAAATTATATGGTTTAACTAAAGATACATGAAAAACATCATGAATTTGGAAAAGGGCAAGAGGTAGGACAAGCCAATATTCCACTAGGTTTACCACTTCTAATATCTCAAATGGATTTTCTTGTACAGTTTTGATTATATTAGATGGAAGAGTTTCATTTTACCTATAGTGACCTTAGGACCAATAAGGGTTAGGACACTAGTTTAACACAATAACATAGATGATGGCATGAACTAGGTGGTGAAATATAATAAGAGGGATTAAAATAATAACACAGGGTATGACACAATGATGCTTATAATGTGGAGGACAAAAAAAAGAGTTCATGATAATAGAATAGATGATGATGGTGGTATCAATTATGGTGACACAAATAGGGTTGGAGATAGAGTACCATACATTTTCAACAAGAAAATTTTCTAGTGTTCCTAATACTAAGGATATACTTATTTGATATGGTTTAGTAAAATAAGTTAGGGGGCTAGAGAAGTTAGAATAGAATAAATAAGATGAAAAAAGAGAATAGTTATGGGAATAGAAGAAGTGAAGATAGTTATGGGGTAGATGGTAGAAGTAATTTTTTATTCTAGATCAACAACTTCTATTCTTGATACTCTTTTCCTAGTATTTTAATATTCCTATTTTATAGAGCCTTGTTCTTTAAAATAATCTAACATTTACCTGTATTATTTTATCCTTATTTTTCCTAAGTCATTAAAGGTATGGTGGCCACACCCTTCTCTTTCTCTATCATTATGGTTTACAAAAATAATTTGTGTTCATCAATTCCTATGTTGGCTATTGTTTTTTACTTATCACCATTTTCATATGTTGATATATCTTCTTATTAATATCGATAAAGAAACTACTAATTTTGGAGAGATTTTAAACCAAACTGGGAAAGAAAGGGATGAGAATAAATAGGAGCTTGAGTGGCTCTTACAATATTTTTACTCATGTGAGACTTTTCTTCTTTTTATTATTTTTAATACATAAATAAAAAAAATGGGGGAACAAAAAAAAGGAATTTACAAAAGCAAGTATTTTATAAGCTATTTCACTAAGAAAAAAATATTCCTATTTATAGACTCAAGAAAATAGTTGCTCTTCCAATACCAATATTTCAACTTAGGATTTTTCAACACGTATGTGAACAGGGTAAATCAAATAGCATTATTAGTGCATATGTAAGGTCTATTTTGAGGGTTATTCCATTATTTAGAGCTTCATAAATGTATTCTATGAGGTACTATTGACAATATAGTTATAACCATGGGTAGATGTCATAGTCTAGGTAGTTAGACCAACTTTTTCTCACATTATTATTTTTATCTACCACTTGATTCCAATTATCTTGAAAATTATACCCCTTTTTAATCATGAAGTGTCTGGGAGGATGGGTGGGTTCTAGAATATTTGTAATAATTATAGCATCCCCATATTATTCCATAATATATTTTGATGCTAATAATAAATTTGGAATCTCGTTATTATGCAACCAAGGAATAAATTATTACTTAGCAATGTTAGTTCAATATGTCATTGTTCCTTGACAAATTTAATACCATTTTTTAAAGCATCAAAATATTGAAGACATAATTTTTACTCTATATTTACCCCCAAAAAAATATATAAATACCTCATTTTGAAACTGTGGCCTCTCTATTGTTCAATGTACCCCCTTTGTCTAGAATAATCTAAACAATTTCAAGAGTCACAAGTAATTCGTTCTCTATCTATTGAGTGTTTTATCTCTTTGAATAAAAATACTTCTATATAAGAGGGATCCCATGTTATTTCTCCAAATATTATAGATATATATTTCCCCAAAATAATATTGTCTATTTTATATTCTAGCTCAATTCTTACCTTTATCACTTTTATGGACACCAATTCATCATTTGAAGGAAACACTAATTCTCATGTTCTAATTGTAAAATTTCGTCTATTACCTCCATAGTATCCTTTCCTTGTAAAGAGAAACCAAATGCCTCATAATCTAGAAAACCAAACACTTCACATACATTTACAACCTTTGACCCCTCATCTTCAAAATATTCATTTTTCATTTTAGGTTCTCTTTCTAATTGAAGAAAATTGAACTCCTTGTATAGAGACTCCTTCAAAGGAGTCATTGATTTATGAGTATTGTGCATGATAGCATATTGGGTAGGAATATGACTTTGACCAATGGCTTTATGTGTTGATTTAATTTGTATTTCATATGATATACTAGGAATCTAGTAACTTTCTTCTAGAATTCCCTCTTCATATTCTGATCCAATTCCTATTTTTATTGCTTCTATATGCTCCAATCCATCATGTTACGGAAGCATAAATTCCTATTATTATAATCATAAACTTGACTTTATTACTTTCAAAGGATATCCATCCTCAAAAGTAAAACCAAATTCTTTTCATTTTAGTTTAATTTGTGTTTCCATTATAGATCTTTCTCCTTCTATAGGAAACTAAATATCTCAAATTCTTCAATACCCACTAACTCATCTAAAAAGGAATTAATTTTGTGTTTTGTGTTCTCTTTTTAACTAAATAATTCATCTCTTGGTATGAATATTCCTCAAAATAAGTTTTGGATTTATGAGGATTATGCATGATAGCATCTTGGATAGGAAGATGACTTTTTCCAATTACATTTGCTTAAAGTGTTGCATAGGATTATATCATATTGACTTAATATGCATCCACTTGATTTTCCATTTATTTTTTGACAATAATAGTTTTATTCACCACTAGAGACTAATTATTCACTATAGGCTTATTTGCCACTTGTTGTTTCATTGTTTGGACATGGTGGATGGCCATAGAGTAATTTTTCAAATCATGGCCCACATTATAGGTGAAACATTTGAGTTTCTTAATTCTAAATCCATATTCCCCATGCCATTATGCACCTCATTGGTCATTTACATTTTTCTTGTTGAGAAATCCACTGTTTTTCCTCTTTGAATTTATGATTCTTCACTAACATATGAAAAAATCTATAAGGACTTAAACAAACCCTTTTCATACATCAACATCAAGAGTCAAATATGTTTTTCTATTAAATTTATGGTCATTGAGTCTCTTTTCCATGCTAAAGTTGTGGGTTATACTATCCTTACCCACATAAAATTTGATACACAGGTTGTCTCATCAAAGTGTATACTAGTTGTTAAATTTGTACAACCTAAGAATAGTGAGCAACCACATATTATTGTTATTGTATGAAATATTGATTTAGGATTTGTATTAGTTGTTTATTATAATATACATGTTGCAGACTAGGATTCTACAGTATCTAACAAGTTTACATATTCAGTTGATTCTAAGGGTATTGTTAATATTGTTGAATTTATTTTTTTAATTGGTTATATGGGAGTGAAACATGCCTCACCCATATTACATCATGGCCACATAATGGTATTACAAAAACTTGGAAATTATGCAAGTATATTTTGGCAAGATATGAACTTTGGTCTCCTCCTTCAAACTTTGAGGAATTTAATCAAATGAGCTCATGCCATGTGATGCAAATGTAACATTTTTGGATTTAGTGTAATATTTAAATTCTACAAAACCTATTGTTGACCTTGGGAAATATTTATAAGAAAATATGGATATCTCATATAATCACATGAATTACTACAAAATATACCATAATACTTTAACCAATATAAGAAATCAATGTAGGTTGGAATAATGTTTGCAAACCTAAATCTGATGGGGGGTTAGTATTGAGGAGAGTTGCTCATCTTAATACAGCTTTGTTAGCCAAACAAGTGTGGCGATTATTGACTAAGGTCAATAATGAATGGACTACAATAGTTAGGAGGAAATACCTCCAAGGTGTGAACTTCCTTAATGACAACTTAGCAAGTAGGGGGTCTGCTTTTTGGAAGGTAATTCTCATGAGCAGGGATCTTGTCAAGAAAGGTCTTAGATAGATTCTAGGAAATGGGCAAACAATAGACTTTTGGAAGGATCGATGGGTGAGAGCTGAGGAGTTATCCCAGAATCCTCGTTTGGCTAGGATTCAAGAGCATATGGAGCAGCATATTGGGAAGAAGGTTGCAAATTATACGTGGCAGGATATAAATATCAACAGGTGGAAACACATCATAGTACAGGGTTTTGAAGTAGAGTCTGAAGAGCTTTATAACATTTTAACTCAACAAATTATTCCCTCTGAAGAGGATGAATATCACATTGTTTGGGCTGAGACTAAAAGTGGTGACTTCATAGTTAATTCTACCTATAATTTGCTTCTCAATGTGGAAGGTCAACAATTTCAACCGAGTTTGGTTTGGATCAAAGGCTTAATTCCTAAAATATCCTTTTTTTCATGGCTGGTGATTCAAGGAAAAATTCTCACTATGGACAATATGTTATCCAAAGGTATGGTTATTGCTAACCATTGCTACATGTGCAAGGTAGGATGGGAGACAACCCAACACTTGTTTTTGGAGTGTCCGGTAGTGAAGTCCATCCTGGATGAACTTTTCCAAGCCTTTAGGATCTCGTGGGTTAAGCCTGCTCTTATATCCGAAGTGTTCCATCAATGGCCTCAACCCTTTGTTAGCCTAAAACTTAAGTACCTATGGAAAATCTATTGGCATCATTTTCTCTAGCAGATTTGGCTAGAAAGGAACCATAGAGCCTTTAAGGATACCATTCACAACCCAAAAACCATCCTCAATAGGATTATTGTCTTTGCGAAAGAAAACCTTAGCACCTTAGTGGATGAGAACCACTCAATTCCTCCCCAAGAAAAAAAATTAACTCGGGCCTTAGGTATTGAGGACAAACCTTCCATTCCTTTGCCCAATCCCAGAAATGGGATTTCTTGGGAGCCACCCCCCAGGGTTGGTTTAAACTAAATTTTTATGGTGCAGCCAAGGAGAACCTAGGAAGAGCTAGAGCTAGAGGAATAATTAGGGATCATCAAGGAAATCTGGTCAAGGCCTTCACTGAACCATTGGGAATCATAACTAATAATGAAACAGAATCTAGAGCCCTTTGGAGAGGGTTGCAAGTAGCCCAAGCAACTCAAGGTAACTTGATGATTGAAGGTGATTCGATGAACATCATCAACCTATTAACCAATGGTAAAAAACCTTCGTGGAGAATCGAGGGAGTCATCCATGAAGTGAGGATCCTTTTTGCAACAAGACAGAATAGGAGGGCTCATCACGTGTACCATGAGGCCAACAAGTCAATTGACAAATTAGCCAACATAGGTGTTGATGTTGGTAGTTTGTTGACATGGACACAAGGTGTTCCACGTGAAGTGGAAAACATTATTAGTCATGAAAAGAAACCTACCCATTAAGGAGAAATATTAATGGGTGTTCTTTCCCCATGGAGCTGGTAATCACTATGGGGTTTCCCTCTAAATCATACCAAATTGGAAATGAAGGTAACAGGGTGTAAGCTTTGGAGGATTCTGACAGAGAATAGGAAATGAGCAACAGGTTTCACAAGTGCAAAGTTCTAAACTTCAATCTCCTGTCAATGTAAGTAATGTTTATAGTCATGTTTAGGTATGGGTGTGCCTTGTTAGTAAGGTGTTGTAGGGGATTCAACACAAGTTTTGGTAAGAAAGTTTCAAGGATGACTAGGATCTACAATCTCAGCAGAAGGTTGGATATTGTAATAAGTTTTGGGTTAACCTGCAAAACCCGATAACTAATGAAGACTTTTATTTACCAAAAAATATATATATAAGAAAGCAATAGTAAGAGAAGAAAACATTCAATAATTGATCCATATCTATCTTAATCAAAGTTCAAGATAAATCAATTAGTGTAAAATAGCTTACTAGACTAAGATCATCCACAAAGCATGTACAAGACTAATCATAATGTAGAAACCAAATACTTGGAAAACTAGGATATAAAGGATAAAAAATACATGATATTACAATAATAAGCATGAAAAACACTCAATCCTATTCTATATTGCTTACAGTTTTGCCACTATAACAAGGAAGGATTACACCTAGGATCAACACATGGGAATTGAATTGCCTTAGAAACTAGTCCTTAAGCAACAAATTTGATATTTAACTATAAATCCTAGTGGAGTAGCCCATCCTCCTTCATGGAAGGTGATGAACCAACAGTCAATTAATTTGGTAATACCTATAAAAATAAGAGAGACAAATAGAGCAAAAAGAGGCTCATATGCTATAACAACAATAAAAGCATTTGTAGAATGAAGATAATATTAATAAAGAGATTTTAATATTGAACAATTAATATCTGGTGAATAAATTAGTGAATGAAATGGGTATTTATAGTAGATGGAACAAAGAAATTTATCTTTTGATGATGATAGCTCAATTAAATTGTTATTACAACTATAAAATTAAAATTATCAATCAAAATTACATGTCATTATAACATTAGGTATAAAAGTATGTTGAGGTTTGGATCATATATTGAGAACCCCAACAATCAAAAAATGACCATAATCACCATGTAAAGTGGTGATCATGGAATTATTGATCATGAAGGCATGCACTTTGGGGTACATATGTAAACATATCCTTTAGTCACATCTCTATTATTATTTTAAAGGTTTGGAAAATTTGGTCAGAAAAAATAACAATGAAAGATGGCATAAAATGATAAATTAGAGGGTAAAAGAAAACTAAAACTATTGACCAACATGGCTTGTCACAATTGTATCTAAGGAGTAAAACATCTAGTACACTCTTGTATCGTATTAGAAGGATGAGACACTCCACTACCTACAAGTTAGTCACTAGTGCTCTTTTTACAAATACATATTGCTCCTCCCTTGGTACCATGGGTGGCATCACAAGGGATAGATAATCATCAGTCCTTTGGGAAAACAAGAGCAATATGTGATAGCTATAATGATAGAAAACAAATTCTATGCTATGATGCAAAAATAGCTTTTTTGTTAGTTTGAATCAATTATCTATATAAATTACAAAAAGTTTTAACTAAACAATAGAAAAATGAAAAAATAGGTAAATAACACAAAATTAGAGGAAAACATATTTGATACTTACCTATATAAGCTCCTAAAAAAATTTGTCTAGATGAAAATAATTTTTGCTTGCCCCCTAGAGCTTTAAATAATTTTATCTTCAAAAATGTCCAAAGTAGTGAAAAATACTAGTTGTGTGTTAAATGACAAAACTAGAGTCCACATACGACTCCAAAGTGAGTCAAAACCCCTAGAAGCATTGCTCCTATGATATCCCTATAAAATGTAGCAAAATATTATGTAGAAAATTACTTTTGCAATTAATTATTAAAGAAATAGGGGGTAAATTTTTATTTTATTTTCATTTCTATGTGCATACCTAACCTTGACACGACTTCTATGTTATTCTACAAGAGCCAATTGATGTGTAGTGATATCCAGTGGTGATAAAATATAGAGATGATGATAGATAAGTATTTAGAATAGCATAAAATCACCATTAGGACTACCATATCACATCAGTGGTGGGATTTGAATGGGGTGGTCAAAATGGCCTAATAATACCTTAAAAGACCCACAAATTGAGGTGAACCAAGATTGTCACTTTTCAAAAAGTGACAATCTTAGTTAAAATTGATGATTATTGTCATATGTAAAAAAGAGATAATTTGAATCATAACTCATAATCTTAGAGAAATATGATGATATGGTCAAACATAAAAAGAGACAATCATAGTCCTTTATAAATAAGGGTAGTTATAGTCCCTTAGCCCTAATCAATAGTCCTAATCAAAAGTTAGCAATTACAATCAACATAAAAAATATATTTTCTTAGATACTAGGCTTCCTTTAGGGATGGTCAACAAGGAGACACTATATGTGAGAGGATTTGAGGTTGAGGATGTGGTCAAGGGTAATATGATACCAATACCATAAATGTGGCTAATGCAAGGAGAAATAGTAGGACATTGAATTACCATCTATGGAGATCGAGAGAGTCACCATGGATGTAGATGTGTCTATAGCAATACAATATCATGAAGGCATAAGACCTCTTGATAAAGATAGGGTTTGGGACCCTAGTGGGTATTCCTTATATCTATCCTTATAAGTACTTGTGCTATAATTTCATTCTCTTCCAAAACATGATGATCAACAACTTCCTATGGCATCTTGTTCTAGATGAGTAGAATGATATTATAGTCACCCTTGAGGATATTTATTTTATTACTAGGATCCCCATTAGTTGATGCTAGTTGAGTGGGCAATCGAAGAGAGAAATCTTAACATGTAGTGAATGATTTTATTGGAATATGTTTGTAATTCCCCATATTGGTAGGAATTTCCCTTATTTTTTATTAATGTACTATTGTGTTGATAATTAATGCATGATCCTATTTTATTTCTATCAATATGAGTTGATAGTTAAAATTTATGCTTTCTAAAGTTAGATTATGTTATTTTTAGAATATGGTACTACTGATGATTTTTATGTTTGCAAGACTAGGTACTCTCATGGATGGACAACCATCAGGGTTGAGAGAAATGGGAAATGATGGATGAACTGATAGACCATAGGGGTAAACTATCATGTAGAAACATTTGCATATATGTATGTGTGATTAAATGCATCAAGTAAGGAGGTTGCTATATAGATAAAAGATACCTTTACCTATATGCTTAGGGGTCCCTCATAGGTGGTTGATAATCTTGAAGTTAGCATAATACCTCCTCCTAAGGGAATAGTAATAGTTGTGCATATTATTTCTTATGGTTGATTACATCCTAGTTTGGGCAAGGACAACTTTTAGCAAGAGCCCTTGTGTTTCCTAGGCTCTTATTTTATCAATATGATGCATTAGTGCTTATTTTGGTTAATTATTATCAAATAAGGTATTAATAATGATATTTACATTATTGAGTGTGGTCTACCAGAAAGGATGCCACTTGCATTATCAGTGATGTGACCCTAGTTCAATCCCCATGGTGGATGTTTATAAGAAGCATTACTAAAAAATAGCATTAAATATTAAGGTTAATAATTAATATTAACATTAAAGAATAGTAATAGTGTTAATTTAATTACTATTGTTTGAAAATATTATTTATATATAATTAACCTTATTGAGGAATATTTTATAAAGTGGGGGGGAAATTTTTTAAATATTATTATAAATAAAGAGTTCATATTATAATTAATGAGAAAAACATGGGAATATTTTTTTTTTGATAAGTAAGCTTTTTATATCAAACGGGTTTTTCAGGTTGACCCAAAACCTTGTAAAAAATCAGCATGTAGCTGAGCACAGAGAAAAGATACTAACTAAGGATCCTTAATCCTTTGTGACAACAATCCTAAAACGTCAGGCAACAAAAAAAACTGAGAAAGATTTCACTTCTCCCATCAAACCTATATGGGAGAAGCGAAATTAGGTCCATGAACAAAATGACATCGTCACTGGGCCTTCAAAAATGTTTGCCACAAAAATGAAAGGGTCTAAAACTTGCTTAATCCTCCTCGTCTTCGTCCTTAATCTGGTCGTCGTCCTTGTCATTTTCTGGGTCCTCGACCTCTATGTTGACTTGATCAGGGGCATTGCTCTGGTAGCCTTCGTTGAAGAAAACCTTGGATAGGGCATCGAGGACCTCCTGCATCTGCTGGGCCATGGATGCCAGGGTGGTCAGAACAAAATGTTTGAGGACCAAAATGTTGGGTTCAGGACCCTCAGCCTCAGGGTCTAAGATAACGGTTGTGGAACTTCCTTGCCCAAGCTTTGTCCTTAGTCTTGCAGAGGATCGTTTGGATCCCTTTGCTTCCTCAATCTTCATTTTTCTCCTTGCTCCTCCGCCAGTGATTGACACCTCCAGCTCATGCTTCTTAGCAGAGGACCCGGAGTAGAGCTTGGGTATCTTGGGCCTAGATCTGGGGGTCTCAACAGGGGGAAAAGCAAGGGGTTCAGGTTGGGGAGAGGTGGCGAGGGTAAATTTTTAAATCACCTTGAACAGGCTCTGGTGCATAGGCATTGCTGTGAATATTAATCTTAATGGAATGTAGTTTTTAGAAGGGTTGGGAGATCAAGTATTGTGAAACATACAAAAATAAAATCAAAAGGGAGTTTCATAGTGTTTTAGTTTCATATTCCTTGATCTCTTTCCATTTACAAATGCTAATTGAATTCTAGGGTTGTGGGAGGTTGTGGGAGGTTTTGGGAGGAAGGATAAAGGGAGGAAAATATTAGGCTAGCAAGGAGGAAGTCAAGGTGTGAAGTATTGAAGAGAACAGTTTAAATAGTAAGTCTCTAAAATGCTTCACTATATTTTTATTAAAAGTATTTTCTCATGTTTATTATGAATTTGTTGGCTTTGTGCTTCTCTTCAACGTATTGCTTTCAAAAAGGTTTTTGACCCAATCCAATTTATTCAAGTCTCATTTTAAATAAAAAAGAGTGAAAGCTACAGATTATTGTGTTCCAAGCTTGGGGACATTCTTTCAATATTTCATTGATGCTTTATTTTTATTTATGAAAATAGTTTTTATTTTCAATATTTTCGTAAATATTTTATTGATGCTATTACCTAGTTGTTTCATTTTCTTGAGGCGTGAGTTTCAGTGGCCTAGTAGTAGGAGTTTTCCTTTGATTTGGAATTCTTGTTCTGATTACCAAAATAGGATTCCATTTCTTTATAGATAGGGACATATATGTAGGTTTTGTAGTGATTACTTATCCATAGATTTTGAAGGTATTGATTACATATTTAATTTGTGTGCTTATATAATTTGGTTGATGCATGTTGGAGGCCGTCTTTTCTTAAAGCTTAAAACTAAATTAATCTGAGTTAAGAGTCCATCATTTACTAAGTTGATCAATTCTGGCTTGGTGAAAGTGGTGTTTTCATAAGCTTTGAGTGATGATTGTATTCTTCCATCATAATTGAATTAAAATATGTTAGGAATTTATTTTTGTTTCCAACTATTTTTGGCTATGCGCAACTTTATATTGGAATTTTTGACTCGAGCCTATTTTCCATATTATTATTTGTTTAACATTAGGGTTGTTCATTAATCTATATTAATTTATTAATATAGTTTAATAAATCCAATATGTTTTAATGTTAGTAGAAGTGAAACTAATAATTAATATTAGTAAACATAATTGAAGACTTTAGTCATTTGGAATATTGACAGAATATTGTATTTAAATATAGACATTAAATATAAAAAATAATTATTTAATTATATAAAGATATTATAGTTGGTTTAGTAGAGAGTAGTAACCAATATAACATTGTAAGACTTATGAATGAAGATACTGTATTAAAATTTAACCTATATCTAAGGAATGAAGAAATTGTTATTTACTCTTGAAGGATTGAGTAGTAAATTTAGCCAAGGGGATAGCTTGGATTGTATAAACAAAAGAGTTATAGTTGAGTGAGAGAAGTATGGGATTCTCTCACCCATGACTAATAAAATTTGGGAAAATATTTTAATGTTTATTATTTTGAGGATTGAGATCTCACTTTTTGTTGAATGTTCTTCTTGCATAATGCATATTAGGCTTGCATATTCATTCAAAGAGTTGTCTTGATCAAAATTTTGATGAATAAGACCTATCAAGTAGAAGACTCTAAAAAAGAATATGTGACTAAAGACCTTGGGTTTTGATGGTTGAAATGTAATGTTATTTCTTGGAAAAGTGAAATACTTAAGAAATATCATGTGTAGAAACTATGTTATGATTATTGAATAAGGAATGGATATCTTTATAAACATCCTTGATGTATTGTCATAAATTTTCATTTAATATATGAAGATGAATTAATGCTTCCTTTCTATGTTAAGTTCCTTGGAAAATAATTTGTAGTTAGCAAGATGGATAAATTGTGTTTATTGAAGAAGATGATGGAACAATAGGAAAAGTAATTAATGGATTTGGTTATGAATTCTAGATATTGCTTTACTTATTTTCATGAAAATAAATGAAATACATAAATGATTAAATTCTCTAGTCTTAGTCAATATGATATGTTTTTTTATTATTGTTGGAAATATTGAGTTGTCATTGATGTCAAAGATGCATGATAGTCAAGGAAAAAATATTCCCCATGGTTTTTATGGAGAGCAAGCAATGGACAAAATTCAAAAGCAAGGTATATCTCCAAAGTATTTTTCTAAGAGAAGGATTAATAATATTTAAATATCAAATTTAAATATTATGAAGAAGGATAAGGTTTAAAAGGTTTTATTATAATTACTTGAAAAATATTTAAAGACCACAAGAGGAGGCAAAGGTTTAAAGATAAATATTTATTTCCAAGGGCCAAAGGTTTAAAGTTTATAATATTTAAATCTTTTAGATTTAAAATATTATAATCAAAAGAAGACTTAAAAATAAAGTGCCAAAATTTATTAGAAATTCAAAAATCAAAAAATAAAATATGAGCATCGATGTCATTGTGAAAGGAGACAATATGCATATAAATAATGCACTAAATATTGGTTTGGAAAAAGTGGATGAGCGTGCATTCAAATATCATTCATTGTGGTGAGTGCAAATGGTAGCAAATAAGGAGGAGAAGCGTAGCCCCTTGACGTCATCCACAAGGGTAGCCCAAGTGGTGGTTTGACTTGTGCCAAGTCACTATGAGGAAGAAGGTGTGAGGTTCGAAACTCATCGGTGCTAGTTTTGACATGTTTTATTGCCTTGGAGAGTGCAACGAAGGAGACAAATAAATATTGTTGCATCTTTTGTTTCAATCAGGTGGCTAGCCCAGTTGTTCATTGAGCTAGCACTAAGGCACTGGGGAAAGGAAGGTCGTAGGGTCAAGTTTAGGTAGGTTCTATTTTTATTTGCAGAGTGAAAAATATTTTGGACAAAGGAGTGCTTCAAATATTTCATGTTGTATTGTGGTTACTACCAGTTGGGTTAGCTCAACTGGTTACCAAGTCTTGGCTTGGGCACTGCATTGGTAGAGGTCATGGTTTCGATTCTCCTTGCACTCATGGGGCTTGTTGGTTGAGGTATGGATGCCAAAATTTTTATTTAAAATTTTATGAAAGGATATAGTTCATTGGCCTTGTATTAATTAAAATAAGGACCAAAATTTGTGAAAGAAGGAGATAGTTTTTGGGTAGTTGTTGATTAAATAAAGGGAAATTTTTATTTTTATTTTATCTAAGAAAAGGAGTTATAAGGTGTACTAAGGGCTAGTTGAAAGTGTAATTTTTGTCATGTGAAAATTAGATACAAGGTGGTTTTGGTATTGTTTGAAAAGTGTAATTATTGCATGTTATAAAAGGGGTTATAAGGTGTATTGTGGATTATTTGAAAGTTGTAATATTGCATATTTTAAAAGGAGATATAAGGTATTATTTTAAAGCTTTATTGTGCACATTTTTGGGAAGGTTAATGTGGATGATTTGAAATGGAGATTTACTAACCAGTTATTGAAGTGGCACTAGAAAAGAAAATTATTTTATTAAGATAGGTTTTAAAGGCACATCATCATCAAGGTAGTTTTAGAGGTTTAAGCAAGTTTTGTAAGGAGGTTTGAACAAGTTTTGTGAGCAATTTTGATCAGAGTTATGAGCATGTTTCAGCAGGTTTTGTAAGTAGATTTGATCAGGTTTTGGAGAAGATTTAATTAGAGTTGAGAGCAGGTATGGAGAAGATTAGAACAGAGGGGATTGAGGTATCTTATGGATAGAGGTCCATGAACCATAGCAGATGGGATTGGTGTCTCCTATGGTTAAAGGTCCATGAAATTGAGCATAGGGGATTAGTGTCTCCTTTGGGTTGGTGCCCATAAACATTGTAACAAGGAATTGGTTCCCAAAATATTTGTTGAGAAATTTATAAGAAATATTTTCTCCATGGACGTAGCCCACATTGGGTGAACCACATTAAATATGTGTCTCTTATGTGTGTGATGATCTATACATTGTTTCATTATTGTAATTGATAACAATGGATAATACTACTTTGGAAAGAAAAGTAAGAAGTTTTATCTTATACTATTCACCCCCTCTCTCAGTATAAACTTGTGTTCTTCAATTGGTATCAAAGCGGGTTCCTTCATGAAAGCCTAACAACTTGAAGGAAGATCTTAAGAACACACATAGCCACTAAGATAAAATATGATGCCCCTATGCTTGAATTAAAAGAGAGAGATCCAAAAAATAGAGAAGAAGCCATGGTTGACATGAAAGAGGAACTTATTACTTCTTTTGGAAAATTGAAAATATATAGAGAGAAGAAATCAAGTTTGAAAGCTCAAGTTCAAAAGGATGAGGAAACAAATACAAAGCTTATACAAGATCTCACAAAATTGAAAGTGAAGGTTGAAGAGGAAAAGATAATTGAATAATTTATGGTTGAACAATTAAAGGCAAAAGAGCTAGAATGTGGAAAATTGGAATATGAAGTTGTCTCTTTAAAAAAGGGAGTTGAAAATTCTACGGATAAGTTACAGAAAAATATAAGGTTAGAGAAATAAAAAGAGGAGTCAAGCTCAAAAGGAACAAAGACACCAAATAAAGAATATCCCATGCCCTATGTTGATGTATCGAAAGGCAAAAGCATAAAGGAGGAATAAAATGGAGAATCATCATTGAAAAAATTCAATTACAAAAACATCAATGAAAGAACCATGCGACCATATCATTTAAGGAAATTTAACAGGTTTCAATATTTCTTCCATAGTTATTATTTTTTATGTAACAAATATGGTCATAAAGTTATACATTACATGGTCCATGTGAAAAATAATGTTGGTAGAAATTTTAATTCATTTGCACCTCTCATGGATAACAATATCATTGTTACAAATGTGATAATTTTGGGCACAAAGCTAAATGGTGTAAAACAATATTTCTTGAACTTCCTAAATTAAGCAAGAAGGATGAAGGTCAAACAACTCAAAAGGAGATATCCTCAAAAGTTTGAAAAAATAAAAAGGAACAAGAAAAGGAAAAATCCATGTTGGTACAAACAACTCTTCATGTGCAAATTGAAGGGAATCAGTGGTACATTGATAGTGGTTTTTCAAGCCATATGATAGGTGATAAAAGCAAATTTCTTTCTCTCAAGAAAATAAATGGAGGAACAGTAAAATTTGGTGATAATGCTTTTGTTAAAATTATTGGAAAAGGGACTTTGAGTTTGGATAATGGAATATCAAAGATGAAAATGTGTTATATGTTGAATGATTGAAGCACAACCTACTAAGTGTAATTCAATTATGTGATCAAGGGCACACTCTCATATTTCACTCAAATGGATGTGAGATCAGGAAATCCAAGACAAGAAAGCTTATTGTAGATGCCAGTAGAACTACAAACAATCTCTACATGTTGAGAAAAATCAAGGGAGAAAATGATTCTTATCACAAGAGGATGGGAGTTGGTTATGACATAGAAGAATGGGTCACTTGAACTTTGACAACATAGTGAAAATAAGAAACAAATAGGTAGTCAAATATTTTCCCAGGATAATAAAATCCCTAAGTACGATTTGTGCACAATGTCAGCATGGTAAGCAAACAAGATCAAGTTTCAAATCAAAGAATTTTTCTTCATCTAAGTCATTGGAACTAGTTCACACCAATCTATGTGGTCTTACTAGGACATAGAGTTTACAAGGTGAGAACTATTTCATGTTATTTATTGATGATTTCTCTAGAATGACTTAGGTAACATTCTTAAATGAAAAATTAGAAGCATTTGAAAAGTTTAAGGCATTCAAGGCACTTGTAGAAAATAAAATAGGCAAAAATATCAAGTGTCTAAGATCATATAGAGGAGGAGAATTTACTTCGAGTGAATTTGTAGAATTTTGTGAATAGTATGGAATCAAGAGACAATACTCAACAACAAGAACTCCACAACAAAATGGAGTAGTTGAAAGGAAAAATAAAACTATTCAGGGTATGGCCAAAGCTATGTTAAATAAATCTAAGATTTTTGATGCTTTTTGTAAAGAGGCAATTTATACAACTATTTATATCATCAATAGGGATCAAGTAAGATTAAATCACCACAAAACCCCTTATGATATTTGGAAGGGATGACCATCTACTGTGAAGTACTTCAAAAATTTTGGAAGCAAATGCTACATTAGACGAGAAGAGAAAATTTTGGGTAAATTTGATTCCAAGTGTGATGAGGGTATCTTCCTTGATTATTCCACTAAGAGCAAAGCCTATAGATGCTATAATAAAAGATCATATACAACTATGGAAAGTGCAAATGTAAGAGTTGATGAAGAAATATATCTAAGATAACTAGCTCAAGAGATTGCATATCAAGAAGGAGAAAGTTTCAAATAAGGTGGAGAAAATGAATAATATGAGACATAAAGGGCACCACCTAATACACCATCTAGGTATGTGCAAAAGAATCATTCAAGATAACTAATTATTGGGAATCTATATGAGAGACAAACAAAGAGGAAGATAATGGGAACATGTGAACATGTGAATTTTTCTTTGTTATCTAAAGTTGAGCCCAAAGATTTCAATGAAGCAAGTGAAGATAATTATTGGCTTAAGGCAATGGAAGAATAGTTAGACCAAATAGAAAAGAGTGATACTTGGGAACTTGTCCCATGTCCTAAAGATAAGAATGTAATTGGCACCAAATGGGTCTACAAAAATAAGTTGAATGAGGATGGTCAGGTTGTCAGAAACAAATCAAGACTTGTGTGTAAAGGTTACGCACAAGTTGAAGGGATTGACTTTGAAGAGACATTTTCTCATGTTGCACGTCTTGAATCCATAAGAATGTTCTTAGATTTCTCAAGTTTCAAAAACTTCAAGGTATATCAAATGGATTTAAAATCAGCATTTCTCAATGGTTACTTAGAGGAAGATGCCTACATTGAGCAACCAGATGGTTTTAGCCTAACAGATAAACTGGACTATGTATGTGCAGCACCCTAAAATTGGCGCAATTAAACCATCAGTAAAAGATAAAAAATTTGAATTTTAACCTCAAAACCGCCTATTAACTGACCACCTCATTTTTTGTGCCATTTTTAGAAGTTGTTTTGACCGTTGGATGATATCATCTTCGATCTGATGATATCGTCCCAAATCGGATGAATTCTTCTAGAACAGAATGTCCAAATGATTTCATCCCAAAATCAAATTTTCATAATTAGCTTCTATTTCAACAACCTCTCCAACTTGGGCAGAAGCGTGTCTACGCGGTTGGAGATTCCTACATTGGATATCTCCTAGATTGGGATGATCCCCAACCTCCTAACCTCCCCCTAATCCTATATAAACTTGGGATTTTCCCAATTTATCCCCCTGGATGATCATTTCCCTGCAAATTTAGTTCTTGCTGTGTTAGAACATCCTATCCCCCATCATTTGCATTCATGTTTTCAAGTTTTATTGTAGGATATCACTGTGTTTCAGTCGAAGGAATCTCGGATCATCGCAGGTGATTCAACCTCAATTTTAGATGATCTTATCGATATTGGCAATGATCTCGTATGATTACAGATGATTTTGACTACAGTTCAGATTGGGGGCAATCAAAGCCCTAAGTTTGCATTCTCTATCTATTTTTCTTATTTAATGTGAATTAGATTAATTTACTCTTGTTCTGCATCTTGGATTTCACCTCATTTAGCATATTTGCATGATAAAATTCAAAATAAATTATTAAAACATTGCATCCCATTTGATTTGATATCTGGATTTATCATTTAAGCATTTATATTCTTATTTCTATCATTTTGTATCATTCTTGCAATTGTATTTTTGGTTTTTGGTGTCTTTTTTCATGATTACAGGTTTCTAACAAATTCATCTAATGAATTCGTTAGGTCGCTGACGATATTGGCTGATCTCAGATGATCTCCTATGATTTGGATGATTATGTACAATTACAGACGATCTTGTCATATTCAAGACGATCTGGACTCCTACAAGCTTCAAAATATTCATCAGACATCAGAAATTAGGTGCACTCTTCTCCATTTTAGATATTTTCTGTATTTAGGATTCATTTATGTTTTTTGTTTTCATATTAACCAAAAATTTCATATAGAATAGCTTAGATTCATTTTGGCCAACCTAGGAATCTAAATTATTGAACATAAAATGAACACATCAAACCCATTCTCGACCTAGGCATGGAAACTGCCACTCAAATTTTCCTGGTGAACCCCACCATCCGTCAAAAATTCATCCTTAAACCCCTCCCCCAAGAGGCGCGACCTTCAAAGGGCCTCTCTGTCTGAGGTATTGTCTTATCCTTGTCACATCCCCCTTCCGAGAACGGATCCTTTAGCCTGAAGGTAAGGGTGCAAAAAATTTAGGCGATACATTTTGGTGAACCCCATGTGAATCTAAAACACCTTTTGAAAACAATCCAAAAAAAAAACATTATTAATAACATCTAGAATCATTAGAAAATAGTTAAATTTGCATATCATACTTAGATGGTAGATTATAATAGAAGACGAGTTGTCACCATAAATGTTGAAAATCAATTAACGGCCATAGAGATTACTTTTGTGCTTAGAGTACCTCAAACAAATAGAGCCCAATATTTGTGGGATGAACTTGATAGGAGATTAGGTATTATTGAATCCATATCTATAGAACTTAGGAAAATTAAGAGGTTTGTCCTAGATAGAATCCTGGATCCTGATCAGGTGACTTTGTATCATGAACTTCAGAGAGCTTGCCATAGGTGGTTAGTAGATAAAAGAGCACTTGTGTCTTCAAAATTATACACCTTTGAGGAGTACCTTGAGAACACAGTTGTAGTACATAAATTTCTATATCGTATAGAGGATCAAGAAATCATTCTTATGGATAGAAAAAGATGGAATAGAATTCCTAGAGTTGTGTTGTATCGAGAGCATTTCCATGAACTTTATTTTTACAAGTCGAAGTCTAAATTAGATCATATTACCATAGCACACTTTGTCAAATTCTTGAAAAAACACTTCCAATTTGAAGAGGAGCATTTCATGACTCCTGATGAACTTGACCCTATCAATGATATCCATAAACTATTCATAGAAAACTAAGTCATTATTTTTACTATTGTTATTTCTTGCAAGTAGCATGTTATTTGTTATTTTTATTCTCATAAAATAATAAAAAAAAACAAACAAAACAAAAACAAAACATTTTCCTTTTAAAGTATTATAGTAGGTATATAGTTAAAATATATACCTCTCAACCCTACCGCATATATATATAAGTATATATATTTGCTAAAACCTAAGTTTAGCATGATGCCTAGACTTAGGAATGGAAAATAAACCGAAGAAGATGAATATTGGTTAGGAAGACCATTAACTAACCAAAATGTCCCTCCTGAGGACCAAGTTCAAGAAGAAGAAATCCTAGACCAGCAAGAAGAAGAGCTTGTAGGAAATGAACAAGAAGAAACTAATAGAGAGGAAGGATCCTCATCCCCTAAAATGTCTCCGGGAGGAGCTATCACTTTTGAAAACATGGAACAATTTTGGAAGTTCATTAACACTAATATTGGTGTTTTTAATAGAGCAGTCCATATGGACAAGGATCGAATTAGTGACACTCAAGAAACTCTATAAGATGTATTTCAAACATGCACTAATCCCTTGTCCTTTATTGATCAAGATAGTGATCAAGCTAGACCATCCAATTTGGATATGGTAGCTGTGATCCAGAACATGCAACAATAGCAGGCTACTCAAAAATCTAAAGTGCCTGTTAACAAGCCTAGGGTCATTCCCGCACAAAAGAAACCATCATTTACTGCTCTATTTCACCAAGCTCTTGATCAACATACCTCAAATCAACAAAAACCCAAATTAAAACCAAACACCAATTACCAAAAATCTGGGGTACAACATAATACTATTACAAATCCCCTTCATAATACTCTTCCTACCAACACTGATGGCAAGCCGAGATTCACACAACAACACTTCACATTAATTTTTGGTAAATTGCTTAATACGGTTTTACAACACCATTTCCAGGCATAGAACTTCTCCTCTCAATCCCGAACTCACCATCCCCTGCCCTTACAAATTTTGAGTTTTTATCGAGGCCTCGATCCTCTAGGCAATTAATGCCCCCGCCTAACAAAAAATTCAAATTCGATTTTCCCCCGGTCGAGTTTTCAAATTTTTTTGCCATAAATGGGCAACTGCCCGATCCGCCATGAAGCTTGCATTAATGGCCTCCCTTAACCTACACCCGCCGTTTTGTTCTGACTGTTCTTTTGTACCGCTGTCTCAACCATAAAGTCCATCGCCTGTAATTACGGTTCTTCCAGAAATAATAATAAAAAGAAACATATGCGTGGTCGACATCTTTCTTTTCAAATTACGTGGCCCTCACTTTTGACTTAATACATGTATGCTTCCACGTGTCAATTTCAACCTTACCCCCAACTGGTTGCGCTACTTTTAACACACATGGTAGCCACGTGCCAAATTCAGCCTTGCCTGGCCGTCCGCGTGCAAACTTTGGTCTGCCTTCTTATTGGCCGCGATATCGCGACAGGTCACGAAATCGTGACATGTCGCGATATCGCGACCAAAAGCGCCTTCACCCTGTCGAGCCCATTGGGGTCACGATTTCGTGACATGTCACGAAATCGTGACATGTCACGATTTCGTGACCCCCTTTCGCCTTCGTCATGCCGAGCCACTTGGGGTCGCGATTTTGCGACATGTCACGATTTCGCGACCCCCCACCCTTGCCTGCGCCTTGCTGAAGCCTCAAGCTTTGTCTTCCGCCTTGCTTTGGAAATACTGCCACGTGGCAACTTTTTACTGGTCGCGATATCACGACGGGACTTCCCCTTACGCCTTTGTTAGAAATATCGTCGCGATATCGCGACGTCGCGATATCGCACCGCGATATCGCGACGAAACCTGCCGAAGCCAAGTCGAAGCCATTGAGGTCGCGATTTCATGACATGTCGCGAAATCATGACATGTCACGATTTCGCGACCTCCCTCCCCCTTGCTTTTACAAGAAAACTTTCCCCCTTAAAACAAACTGAAACAAATCAGAAAGTAAAATACTTAGAAAAATCTAGAAAATTTTGGAAGATGCAAGATTGCTCTACTGTCGTCGGATGCTCCTGCATCAGACACCCGGGGTAAAATAAAAGTGATCCTCACTTCTATTTTGTTAGGGGAAGACCCAGGCGGTCAACCTCCATTTTCGACAACCAAGTTGCATCTTCAACAGGTCTGCCCTTCCACTTTATCAAATATTCAGAATACTATTTGTTTCTGGTGCTTCTGCCTTCACGAGTGTCTAATATTTCCTCGACCTCGTCGGTGGTTGGAGTAGATGCTGGAATTTGCCATAATTCTGTACTTGGTACCTCTGTACTCTCTCCCTCATGATATTCCACTAAATCTAAAATATTAAAAATAGGTGAAATGTCAAGCCAACTTGGCAATTCCACTTCATATGCATTTCTTGACTCCCGTTTTTCCAGTATTCTGCATGGCCCAAACTTCTTCATCTTCAATTTGTTATAAGTTTTGGCAGGAAATATTTCCTTCCTGAGATGGACCATGACTTCATCTCCTACTTCGAACTCTTTGAACCGCCGCTTCTGGTCTGCTCTTGTCTTATATTGAGTATTCATTTTTATAATTTGTTTCCTTACTTCTTCATGCAGACTTTTCATATGTTCCGCAAATTCTTCTGCCTCGGCACTGCACTTTTCTCTCTTATCCAACTTTCTCAGTTCAGACACATTTCTTGGGCTATTTCCATATATTATCTGGAACGGAGATTTATTTGTGCTCTTATTGACTGAACTGTTATACGCAAATTCCGCCTACGATAAAACTAAATCCCATCCCTTGGGTTGATCTGCTATCAAGCATCTCAGTAAATTACCCAGGCTTCTATTTACCACCTCTGTCTGTCCATCAGTCTGTGGGTGGTATGCAGAACTGAACTTCAGATCTGTCTTCAACTTCTTCCACAAAGTTCTCCAGAAATAACCAACAAATTTTGTATCTCTGTCAGAAACGATGCTCTTCGGTAGACCGTGAAGTCGTACCACTTCCTTGAAAAATAACCCTGCAATGTGAACTGCATCACTTGTTTTTTGGCATGGGATAAAGTGTGCCATCTTGGAAAATCTATCAACTACTACAAATACAGAGTCATTTCCCCTCTGTGTTCTTGGCAATCCGAGGACGAAGTCCATGCTGACGTCCTCCCATGGCCGCTCGAGTACTGGTAACAGGCTGATACAATCCCGTGTTCTGTCTTCTGCCCTTTGCCATCTGGCATACTCTACAACTCTGTACAAACTTTTTCACATCCTGTTGTAGTTGCGGCCAATAGTAATTTTCACTCACCAGGGCAATTGTCTTGTCCCGGCCAAAATGTCCGGCCAGTCCTCCGTTGTGTTTCTCCTTGACTAAGTTTTCCCGCATGGAACTCCTTGGAATGCATAATTTACTTCCTCTGAACAACATTCCGTCTTGGATTAGAAAATCCAACCATCTTGTCCTGTCCACAGTAACAGGTGTCAAGCAAGCCGCCCAGGCTTCTGCAAAATCCGGATCTTCAGGGTACAAACCCTTCAGTTCTTCAAATCCCACTACTTCCACTGTCATTTCAATCAATAAATTCTGCCTTCTACTCAAGGCATCTGCAACTCTGTTTGATTTCCTACTTATGTGCTTCAGCACAAAGGTATAGCTTTGAAGGAACTCCACCCACTTCATGTGCCTTTGGTTCAGTTTTGTTTGACTGTTAATGTATTGTAAAGCCTGATGATCAGTAAATAGAACAAACTCCTTTGGCAATAAATAATGTCTCCACTTCTTCAGAGCTTGAACAATAGCATAAAATTCTTGGTCATAAACTGAATACTTTTTCTGAGCATCATTTAACTTCTCACTGAAATAAGCAATAGGTCTGCCTTCCTGACTCAGTACAACCCCTATTGCACTGCCACTGGCATCACAGTCCACCTGAAATACCTTGTTAAAGTCTGGGAGTGCCAAAATAGGCTGTTCTGTGACCTTTTTCTTTAATGCATCAAAGCTCCTCTCAGCCCCTAATGTCCACTTGAACTCTTTTTTATCCCCTCTCATTGTTTCCGTGAGAGGTGCACAAATGCTACTGAAGTTCTTTATGAACTTCCTGTAAAAGCTGGCTAGACCATGAAATGATCTTACTTCTGTTGTGCTTCTTGGGGTAGGCCATTCGATGATGGCTCTCACCTTCTCTGGGTCCATTTTTAGACCTTCTGCTGAGATTACAAACCCCAGGTATACTAACTCTTTCTTGACAAAATTACACTTTTTTAGATTTATTAATAACTGCTCCTCCCGCAGCTTTTCAAAAACCCTCCTGATATGCATCAGGTGTTCCTCCAGGGTTCTACTGAAAATTAATATATCATCTAAATAAACAATGACAAACTTTCCCAGAAACTCTTTCAGTACTTCATTCATCAGCCGCATGAAGGTACTTGGTGCATTGGACAGCCCAAATGGCATGACCAACCACTCATACAAGCCCTCTCTTGTCTTGAAGGTTGTCTTCCACTCATCTCCTTCTCGGATACGGATCTGATGATAACCACTTTTTAGGTCAATCTTCGTGAAGTACTCAGCTCCACTTAAACAGTCCATGATATCATCCATCCTTGGCAATGGGAATCTGTATTTGATAGTGATTTTGTTGATTGCCCGAGAGTCTGTGCACATTCTCCACTCTCCATCCTTCTTGGGTGCTAGTACTGTAGGCACTGCACACGGGCTAAGACTCTCTCTAATCAATCCTTTCTCCAGCAACTCCTGGACCTGTCTGTTTAACTCCTCAGTTTCTACAGGTGTCATTATGTGTGCAACTTTATTTGGCAAGCTTGATCCTGGCACCAAATCTATATGGTGGCTGATCTTCCTTACTGGGGGTAAACCCTCAGGCACATTATCTGATACAATATCTGGAAATTCCTCCAATAGATCTAGGACTTCTGTCGGGGTATCTTTGCATTCCTCCTCCCTAACTCTAGGAATTATTGCATAACACAAATGTTCATGCTTCAAACCGTCCAAAAATTTTCTCCCTTCAACTAGACAGATTCTGGAGCTGTTACACACCTTTTCATCCACCTCCTTCATGGGTTTCAGCTTATGGCGTACACCATTCTTTGTTAATGAGTAGGTGTTGGCACGGCCGTCATGCACTGCACTCCGGTCGAACTGCCAAGGCCTCCCCAGCAACATATGGCAAGCATCCATAGGCAGGATGTCGCACAGGACCTCATCACAATAATTTCCAATATTAAATTTAACGGAGCACTTGCTCATTGACCAAAGCCCTATGGTCCTTCTGTAACCATGCGACCCGATATGGATGCGGGTGCTTCTTCCTCTCTAATTGTAACTTGGTAACCATTTCTTCTGAAACCAGGTTATCCGTGCTACCATTATCAATAATAATATTGCAAACCTTGCCCGCGCATTTACACCTTGTGCGGAATAAACTTCTTCTCTGATCTGTGTCCTTCTCCTCATTCAATAGGACTCTTCTTACGATCATTGCTTCCCCTCTCTCTGCTTCTTTCGAATGTTCAGACTCAGCATCTTCCTCTGCCACAACAGCTCTGGCTGGACCCTCAGGCCTCTTGTTTGTCCTTTCTCGGTGTTGTGGACACTCGAATGCTCGATGTCCTTCTTCACCACAGTGGAAACATGTCCCACGAAATACTCCTCTTCCAAACCCTCGTCCAGATCCACCCCGTCCTCTTGGGTAGCTATTCTGATCATGGGGCTGATAAACATCCTCTTCCCTTTGATCCTGGTTGCTACTGGCTTCACCAGTCTTCTTTAGATCTTTATATTTTTCTCCACTGGTTCTCCCACCGGTTCTTCCACCACGGCCCCTTCCTCTTTGCTTGCCTTCAAACCGCCTATTCAGTTTTTCTTCCACCTTTAAGGCAAACTGGTAAGCATCCTCAATGGTGCTTACCCGAACTAGGCTCAGCTCTTCCTGGATACCGAGTCTCAACCCATTGATATAACGGGCTACCTTTTCTTTGTTTGCCTCTAAATGTCCAGTTCTAATAGAGATCTTGTAAAACTCCTCGGTGTATTCTTGGACAGTTTTGTTTGTCTGTCTCAAACTCTGCATTTTCCTTAGCAGATCCAACTCGTAATCTACCGAAATAAACTGTCTTTTCAGCTTTTCCACCATTCTATCCCATCTTGTTATTCTCTCCTTCCCTCTTCTATTCCTCTCCAACTGTATTCCCCTCCACCAAATGTTGGCATGACCCTTCAACTTGGTCTTAGCAAATCTGACCCGATTAGGGTCTTCAACCTCCTCGTATTCAAAATATTCTTCTAAATCATTTATCCAGTCAATCACCTCTTTCGGATTTAGGTTTCCCGAGTATGTAGAAACCTCCATTTTTGGTTGCTTTCCAATCTGAGAGATGGCCTTGTACAACCGGGCTTGTGCAGGATCCACAGCCTCTTCCTCTTCCTCAGATTGGTCTTCTTCTTCAACTTCGTCTTCACTTCCCTCATCCCTTCCGGGCTCGTGCCTTCTGCGTAACTCTTCTTGCAGGGCTTGAACTTGTCTCTGCAAGGCTCGAAAGTCTTCGGCCGGCACCACATTTCCTACTCCACCATGATTTCTTCGTGGAGGCATTTTTCTTTCTTCCCTTACAAATCCTTCCACAGATCCTGGTGTAACTGCCTCTCTTTCGGTGATCTGTTACACGCTCAGGAGCTCCCGCTCTGATACCACTTGATGGCAAGCCGAGATTCACACAACAAACTTCACATTAATTTTCCAAGAAATTGCTTAATACAGTTTTACAATACCATTTCCAGGCATAGAACTTCTCCTCCCAATCCCGAACTCACCATCCCCTGCCCTTACAAATTTTCAAGTTTTTATCGAGGCCTCGATCCTCTAGGCAATTAATGCCCCCGCCTAACAAAAAATTCAAATTCGATTTTCCCCCGATCGAGTTTTCAAATTTTTCTGCCATAAATGGGCAACTGCCCGATCCGCCATGAAGCTTGCATTAATGGCCTCCCTTAACCTGCACCCGCCGTTTTGTTCTGACTGTTCTTTTGTACCGCTGTCTCAACCATAAAGTCCATCGCCTGTAATTATGGTTCTTCCAAAAATAATAATAAAAAGAAACATATGCATGGTCGACATCTTTCTTTTCAGATTACGTGGCCCTCACTTTTGACTTAATACATGTATGCTTCCGCGTGTCAATTTCAACCTTACCCCCAACTGGTTGCGCTACTTTTAACACACGTGGCAGCCACGTGCCAAATTCAGCCTTGCCTGGCCGTCCGCGTGCAAACTTCGGTCTGCCTTCTTATTGGCCGCGATATCGCGACAGGTCATGAAATCATGACATGTCGCGATATCGCGACCAAAAGTGCCTTCACCCTGTCGAGCCCATTGGGGTCACGATTTCGTGACATGTCACGAAATCGTGACATGTCACGATTTCGTGACCCCCTTTCGCCTTCGTCATGTCGAGCCACTTGGGGTCGCGATTTCGTGACATGTCACGATTTCGTGACCCCCCACCCTTGCCTGCGCCTTGCTAAAGCCTTTAGCTTTGTCTTTCACCTTGCTTTGGAAATACTGCCACGTGGCAACTTTTTACTAGTCGCGATATATCGTACCGCGATATCACGATGGGACTTCCCCCTACGCCTTTGTTAGAAATATCGTCGCGATATCACGACGTCGCGATATCGTGACGAAACCTGCCGAAGCCAAGTCGAAGCCATTGAGGTCACGATTTCGCGACCTCCCTCCCCCTTGCTTTTACAAGAAAACTTCCCCCCTTAAAACAAACTGAAACAAATCAGAAAGTAAAATACTTAGAAAAATCTGGAAAATTTTGGAAGATGCAAGATTGCTCTACTGTCGCCGGATGCTCCTGCATCAAACACTTTGCATAATAGCAATATAGCATCTAATATTTATGTTATACCATCATACACTCATAGATCCCATACCTATGTCCCACCGAACCAATATGGTGGACAAACTAGTAATCTTGAAACCTTGGTGAAACAGCTAGTCTCCCGCATGGACCAGATAGATCCCTACCGTCCCTCATACAACTATCAAGAGATGTGTAGTCAGCCTTAAATCCTATAGTCATAGCACAGCTGTATCCTAAACATTTTCCTATGACTGTTCTTCCCATATATAAAGGAACAGAAGATCCCATAGAGCATCTTCATATGTTTAGGATAGCATGTCATGATATATCACATGATGACTTGTTATTACTAAAAATATTCCCGAAAAGCTTGGTAGGAATGGCATTAGAGTGGTATTATCAATTACCCACTAATTATTTGAGGAATTTCGAAGAAACTGCCGAGTCTTTTGTTCATCAATTTAGTGCCTACATCGAAAGACATGTGACCATTAAATATTTGTATAACTTAAAACAGGACAAAGATGAATGCTTTGCTGATTTCCTAGCTAGGTGGAGATAGTTGATAGGAAAATTGCACTTTGTGTTACCTTATAGGGAGATCTTGGACATCTTTATTAATAATTTGCAAGAGCAACTATCTTACGAATTATCAATGGCTACCTTGACCACCTTCGATCAGGATATAGACTTAGCCCGAAGAGTGGAAGATGCTCTCATTAGGAGAGGCCAGCTTAAAAAGAAATAAGATGAGAAAACATCCAAAAATAAATATAAGAATAAACAAGTTGTGGGTGATGGAGTCACCGATAGCAAAAATATTGCTAATGTTAATGTTGCAAAGACAATGGAGAAGTTTGTACTGAAACCTCCTGATAAACCTCCTCAAGAATTTACTAGGTTAAATCAACATTTATCAACTATTCTACCACAATTTTAGAATGGGGTTTTATTCAATTACAAAATATCCAAGAACCTGATCCAACTATACCTGGATACAGAGCAGATTTACACTGTGACTTCCATAGAGGACCTGGACACACTACCAACTCTTGTAAAATATTAAAACATAAAATATAGGACTTGATTGATAACAATGAGATGGAGGTGCAAGCCTTTCAACCTAAGCAAAATCCTCCTAATAATGTTCAAAATAACACCCCACAAAACCAAAATTAGAACGCCAATCAGTCATTAGACATCTTTCAACATCCCTTACCAAAACATGGTAAGGAGGTGGCTAATCAAATTGAACATCATAATGTCCCTCCTCCTGCTTGATATGTAGGAACTATTAGTGGGCATTTACCTACTCATGATCTAGAAATATTTGACACAAATTTATCCATGGTTACAACTAGACCTCTATATAATATTCAGATACCTGATCTTAGTGATACAGAATACGAGACTGAGAGTGATATGGAAATCACATCAAATTAATAGAATAGTTCTGAAGATGAATCAGATACTATTCACCCTCTCACAAGTTATATGGTTCCAGAAGAGCCATTTCCAAGAAGGGTCACTACTATACTATCGTCTCACTGATTACTTTCTAATGAGCTAGCTATAAATGCTATATCAAGACCCATTCATCATCCATTGAATAATATTGTGGGTACCATCAGAGCTGTTACTAGACAACAGGCTCAAAATTCTCAACAAGATCAAATTTAGAATGGTGGATCAACTCCATTTGTTTTGAAGGTTCCTAATAAATGGAATCATACACCTAATGTTCAACCTAAATCTCCTTATAATATTAATGAACAATTATTAAATATTATAGCTAGAATTTCCCTCTTAGACCTTTTAAGATCTTCTCCTACACATAGAGATGAATTAATGCTCACATTAAGCCAGATGATGGTACCACAAGACATTCAACCCGAAGCCATGGCCAATACTATAATAACTCATGAAGTTGATTGTATTGACTTCTGGGATAGAGACATACCTCAACATAGTTTACATAAAGATAACCCCTTATATATTACTACTTTAATTGGAGATGTAGCAGTCAAATGAGTTTTGATTGATAATGGTTCATCTTTAAATATCTGCACTTTTGACTTCTACCAAATATTTGGGTTTAGAAGTGAGGAAATGAAAAGAACTGATATGATCATAAAATCTTTCAATGACGAAACACAATAAATGTGTGGAGTTATTACCATTCCATTGTAGGTTGGTCCGAGAACCTTGGATACGACTATGTTTATTGTACATTGCCCTGCCTCGTACAATATACTCTTGGGTCATCCCTAGATCAACGCGATGTGAGCTGTTCCCTCAACCTTACATCAATGTGTTAAGTTCAAATTTAAGAATCAGTTGATTACCATTCATGGTGATCCAAGACCCTTTGATATGTGTGCTTTGGCAAAACCTATTGGAGTTCAATTTTGCCTCGCTCTGTCATCCACACATCCTAATTCTCATTATCCATCTAAACGTGCGAAAATCACACCCATAAATTCATCTACTTCTTCTCCATCAGTTGCACCTCCACATATAGCTCAACCATCTTCTGAATAAACCGCATTAGAACCTAAGAAATATCCTAATATCACAACCAATGTCTCTTGTTCTACTCCTATAACTTCCATACTTATAATAGACCCATCTATCGACACCTCTACACCGTCTACATCCACCAAAGTCATATTTTCAGCATTAGAAGACGTAGGGAATTTTCCTTCTACCTCTTATGCTCTTACTGACAAGCTCTTACCTGATCTATCTAAAATACTTATATCAAAAGAAATGAATACTTCTATGCAAAATTCCCTTATTTTAAATAATTTACCGCCATCTCCTCGTACCTTGGGCCTCCCATAGCCTATGGGAAGTACTTACCAAGTCAGGAGCTATACATTTATTTATAAGGGATATGATTGGGGTAGAATACCCAGAAACATCAGAACTCATTATGATGGATATGCTCGATGTTATTTTACTAATGAATATATTAAGCCAAACCTATAATGCTTAAATTAGGATATAAAGGGAAAGGTTTGGGACCTTTCCAGAATGGTATGAAAGAACCTTTTGAGGTAGAAGCATGGCCCGCCCGATGTGATGTGGGCCTATTTCCTTGTAAGGGTCAGCCATTCCCATTTGAGGATGATGACCAACTTATATGTTACCAAGATTATTTAGATGCCTACGATACCTTGCGTTTAATAAATAAGACATTCACATGTAATATGTTATCTATAGATTATTCTGAGATTATCGCTGAATCCGACGATGAGTTGGAGGGAGATATCTTTCATGATGTCTCTGTTGAGGAATTATTACATAATGGATTTTATTTTGATGGCTCTATACCTAGTATAGCCCAGCTTGAGGCCATGACTCCTCAAGATGAATTATCCAAGCTAACCTTGGAAGAATTACAAGAATTAGGTGTTTCAACCGCCCCACCTAATTTTGAGAGAGATCTACACATGGAAGTAGAAAATGTCATAAAAATTAACATTGGAACCGAGGATAACCCCCACATAATCAACATTGGATCATAATTGAGTCAAGAAAAATAGGATAAATACATTACATTTCTTAAATAATATGAAGATGTCTTTGCTTGGACATATGAAGATATGCCCAGATTTGACCCTTCTATAGTTATGCATCACCTAGTAGTGCACCCGGATGCTAAACCTGTTAAACAGAAACTTAGGAAAATGCATCCTAAAGTGGCCTTAATAGTCAAAGGGGAGTTATAAAAACTCTTGAATGTTATTTTTATACAAGCCATTGATTATGCTAAATGGATCTCGAATGTAGTTCCAGTAACTAAGAAAGAAACTAATAAGGTTAGGGTTTGTACAGACTTTAGAGATATTAATGTTTCATGCCCTAAAGACAATTTTCCCCTTCCCAATATGGATCAAATCATTGATTTTACTACTAGGAGTGGAATGATATCCTTAATGGATGGATTTTTTGGTTATAATCAGATCAGGATAGCTCCTAAATATTGGGCTAAAATAGCCTTTATTACCCCTTAGGGGAATTTCTGTTGGAAAGTGATGCCATTCGGGTTGAAGAATGCAGGTGCAACCTATCAACGAGCCATGACTTATATCTTTCATGATATGATGCATGATATACTACATGATTATGTAGATGACATTATAGCTCTTTCTACTGAAGAAGATGACCATTTAGATGACTTGAGAAAAGTATTTGATCGGTTAAGGGAATATCTTATCCGATTGAATCCAGCCAAATGTATATTTGGAGTTAAGTCAGGTAAATTATTAGGGGTTATAGTTTCTTTATGTGGCATCAAAATTAACTCTCTCAAGATTACAACTATCACTGATATGCCTACACCTATAAATATATCTAAATTACAGAGTCTACAAGGTAAGCTTCAAGCTATCCGTCGCTTCATCGATAAGCTGGCAAATAAAATTGGACCCTTTCTTAATCTTCTTAAGAAGGATCTCTTTCCATTGGGATGAAAAATGTTAGGAAGCATTTGAACTCCTCAAACAACATCTTCTTAACCCACTTGTACTTTCACCACCTAAACCTAATTGCCCATTTATCTTGTATATTTCTGCTTTATATTTTGCTTTAGGAGCTATGTTAGCTCAACTTGATGATGAGAAAAGAGAGTGTGCTAATTATTACATTAGCATAACATTAATTAGTTATGAAACCTGCTACATAGCAATAGAGAAATTATGTCTAGCAATCATATTTTCTACACAAAAACTACGCCATTATATGCTCAGTCAGAAAACATATGTTATTGCTAAATCCGATCCCTTGCGGTATCTCATGAGTCAACCTTATTTATCTGGTCGCATAGCAAAGTGGGTTCTTACGCTAAGCGAGTTTGAACTCACATTTATAGGACATAAGTTTTTTAAGGGTCAAATCATAGCAGATCAATTAGTTGTTGCACCCTTAGAATCCACCCATCCCCTCGTCATTGAGTTTCCTGATGAATGCCTTAAACTAGAGGCATATCATTCAGACCAATGGTCCTTATACTTTGACGGAGCCCGATGCATGAGTGGGGCTGGTGCAGGTATTATTTTGATATCTCCACAGAAACATCTCATATCTCTATGCTTTAAATTAACGTTTGCCTATACTAATAACATTGCTAAATATGAGGCTCTCATCCTTGGATTACGAGCAGCCCTGGCATTGAAAATTAAAAATCTATTAGTTTTTTGTGATTCTCAACTTGTTATAAATCAAATTAATGATGTTTATCAGATTAGAGATGATAAATTGTGCCCATATAAAGCATATGTATTACAATTAATATATTTATTTGATCAAATTACCTTGGAAGCTATTCCTAGAACTAGCAATCGTGCGGCTAACACCATGGTCGCAGCTGCATCTCTTTTACCCTTGGAGTTATATGATGAATATGCTACCATAATTATTCATCGACTCTAGGAACCCACTTCAATTAAATCATGCTTGGAACCTTTGGACATGTTTCTAATCAACGAAACTACTCCTAAACTTTGGTACACTGATATCCTTAATTTTCTTCAAAATGGGACCTTCCCTAAAGGTTTTAATAGAAACCAATGTCGGTTATTATGTAGACAAGAAATTTGCTTCATCATAATTGGCAATACCTTATATAGGAGATCTTTTGAAGGTATCCTACTGAGATGTTTGAATCTATAAGAGTCTATATTAGCTTTGAGTGAAGCCCATGATGGATCTTGTGGGGGACACTTTAGTGGTAGTGCCATTGCTAAGAAGCTCCTTATGATAGGATAATTTTGGCCTACTATGGAGAATGATGCACATGATTACGTGTGCCATTGTAAAAAGTTCCAGAAACACGTTGACCTTGTCCATGCGCCTGCACAAGAACTGTAGGCTATTTTATCTCCTTGGACATTTTCAAAATGGGGCTTAGGCATCATTAGAAAAATCAATCATGCGTCATCTGATGGACACAAATTCATCATAACCGCCATCGAGTATTTTATGAAGTGGGTCGAAGCTATGTCCTTAGCTTCTTGCACTAGAACTCAAGTTTCCAAGTTTATTTTTAATAAAAATATTTGTAGGTTCAGAATCCCTACAAATCCCATTTCAGATAATGGAACTTGTTTTAAAAATAAATATGTAAAGAAACTATGTCAAAAATATAAAATTCAACATCGTTGGTCCACTCCCTATTATCCTCAGGGTAATCACGAAGCAGAAGAATCTAATAAAACATTAATTAAAATCCTCAAAAGACTGGTCAATAAATCTAGTCGTGATTGGCACATTCAATTATATCCTACTTTGTGGGCTTATCGAACTAGCATTCGTACTCCCACGGGCACTTCACCTTTTGTTTTGGTTTATGGCATTGAAGTTGTTTTTCCCTTTGAATTAGAAGTTCCTTCTTTGGCTCTACTACTTCAAGATAATGAAGTAGGAGATGAATACCGTGCTGGAAAATTTAGTCAGTTGGAACTCCTAGATGAGAAGCACATTAATGCTTTGGAGCATCTTTGTGCCTACCAAAACAAGCTCAAACGAGCATATGTCAAGAAATTTCATCACCAATCCTTTGAGATCGGTGACCTTGTATTAAAATAAAATAAAAAAAATACTAATGCAACTAAAGACCTTAAAGGTAAATTTGATCCTAACTAGCTTGGGCCATATATTATCACTGCTAAATTTGGATTGGGAGCATACATATTAGCTACCTTAGATGGTAAAGATCTTAAAGAACCTATGAACATTATGCATTTTAAGTGCTATTATGCATAACTCTGGTAATTTCATCACTGTATATATTATACATACTGTCTTATTTTAGTAATTCACATAAAAATTTCAAAAACAGTAATATTATGTATTATCTTAATTCAATAATTAAAATATAAAAAAATCAAAATCATCAAAATCCTCAAAAACATCTATTTTTGCACCTGTCAATTCTTGAAGTATTGCAGTTATATTTTCAGTTATTTTGGATAAATTAGCATTTATTTGGAATCCCTCACTTTCACACTCACATGAATAAATATCTTGATCTTATTTGGTATGATTATTAATCTCTCTTATATCAAAGTCCACAGTTGAATTAAAAATAAAGTTTTGAGCATAGAGAACTGATCTTGTTATTTACTTAAACCAAGTACACATTTTCACATTAAAATGATTTCATTGCAAATTCAAAGCGATGCTACATAGTAGAAGTGGTCTCTAGAGAAAAAAATTTCCCCTGCTATCCTATCATGCACATGGTCTAAAATCTTTGAGAATTGACAAAAGGACAAGATCACCCCTGCCCAGAATAAAAATCCCTTGCTCTATAGCCAATCCGACCAAATATCCCTAGTATAGGAAGAAAAAGAAAAAGAAAGAAAAATAAAATCAAGAAAAATCATGAGAAAGAGAGAAAATTATTCAGAAGCATTATCATTTTGTACCAGAAACCTAAATTGGAATTTATGCCTAGTGCAAGTCCTCATTTTTATATTTTTTATCTCAAAATCAAAAATCAACTATGCAATAAAACTATTACATCAATTTCTTCTTTGGATTTCGTGATGATGGTATAAGTTTATACCTAAAATTCTATGCCTAGCGCAAACCAATCATTATAATTTTATCTCCCATTTATTTAATCCATAAAAGCATATGGCTTAAATAATTATGTTACACAATTATGCTTTAAAAAGAACAAAAACTTCTCTATTTCATTTCATTATGTCAACATTCAGTTTTACGACGATGGTATAATTTCTAGGAAATTGTTCAAAATTCTATCACACTTAGGAATTTTATGCCTAGCAAAAATCATATTTTTAATATTTCATGCATAATATTTTCATGAAAATCTAAAAACAAATCACCACCATCATTATTTTTCATCATCACAACACAAAGTCTTAAGAAATTCTATTAAGCACCCTTTTACTTTTAGCAATATTTTTCTCATACCGGGATTAGCTTGATGACCTAGCGAGTGGTGACTCCATGAAATGGTCATGTAACAACGACAATGTCCTTTGAAATTATTGTTAGAAGTCACTTTATTTTTCATCAAATCACACCACAACAACCAATTTATTTACATCAGATTATTTCATTTAATTTTATAGCATGACATAAAATTATAATATTTTCAACGACATAATTACATGAATAATCAATCAACCATTAAAATATTAAATCATCATAAAACATATGCACAAGTCATATCACAAAAATAACATATAATATATATATATATATATATATATATATATATATATATATATAATATATATATATATATATATATATATATATATATATCAAGAAGTATATACATCATATCAAAATGGATTGGTATGCCACAATCTATACCCTGGCATACTCAATCCTCTCAAAAATATATGGTCTATGTATAATGAGCAGCTAGTCTCAAGAAGCCCTCGATCTCTCAGCCTCATCTCCTCTCTCACCCTAAGGTGGAGGAGGTGGTCCCATCGAGGTCCATGCTATATCACGGGTCCTCGACGTCGATCGTGATGATTTCCTCGATGACCCCATCCTGATCGGCTCCACAATGCTGGCTGGAAGTAGTATCCTTTGCCCCTCTGGAACCACATGATAGTACAACCCCTGGTAGAACATAATCTGCACAATAGCCCATGCTAGATCCAAAATGCTTGCCCCTCCACTCTAAGCCCTAATCCATGTAGCCTCATCCTAAAGAGTCTGCACCTAAGCTCATAGGCGGGCATTCTTTTCCTGGAGAGTCGCCATCTCACTGCTCTCCCCCACCTAGACATCCTTGCCCTTATCGGGTGATGGTGGCCTATCCCTCTACTGAGAAGGGAGTATCTCCCTCCTCTTCGACTGCTACTATCTCTTCGAAGCCTGTGGTACTCTCTGACGTCTCTCTTGATAATGTCGTCACTAATCCCTCCCTTTGTGACCCCTTGTTGCACCGATGGTAGCCAGGCACCACCTCTCCATCTGTTGCACTACAATGTGCATTTGACCCTATGCCCTCATCATCTGAGGAGGGTAGATGCCTGCATACTAGGCATCATACCCATCTACTACCCCCGCATCATCCCCATCCACTAGCTGATTGGGGGCATCATCAGCGTCCTGACTCTAGAACCGCTGCATGTCTGGAGCCCCGCTCAATGTGGTATTATCCCACACAGTCCGAGAGTACTCATAATCCCTAAGATAAGGGATCCTCTATTGTAGACCGAACTGCCTCAAAACTCGGTCATAGTGGTGGAGCTCTACCTCTCCCCACTTTGTCCTCAACCAGATGACTCGCCTAATGCAAGCCAACTCCTGTCCATCCTCTACCCACCCTGGATGCTCTCTCTATGGTCTCCAGGTGATCTTATCTTGGGTGAGGTCGTCTATCAACCTCTGGGACATCGACAGATCTATCCGCTACTATGACCCTCTCTAGAGCCACTAATAAAAAACTTGGGGTCTCTCCCGGTCAACTCCTGTTAGTGGAAGCCCTATCGGCCTTCGCATCACAATGTGCTCCCAGCACCAAACTTATAGCAATGATGTCAACACCAGACATCGACCTCCCTTGTATACGACCCTATAAAGGATCCTATACAAGCGACATAATACAAAGCTACCCCAAGAAAACCTATATATGTGGTCTCTCATGTCGTAGACCACATCTGAGAGGAGCCACGGTAACTTGCATCCACTTTGGTGGCATAGAATAAGGCCACCCACCACCCCTACCAAAACTTGGGTCAACCGAGATGCCCTAGGCATCTGCATCAAAGCCTCGATGTTCACTCTACCCTTATCCAAGGTGAATCTTGGGTCACTGCACAATCTCATCATGGCATGGCCCTGATTGGCCGAAGGAGTCATGAATTGTCTATGTATGGGGATCCTCAAGATCCTCCATACATCCTCTATAGTGGGAGTCATCTCCCCTATCGATAGTCATAATTAGGATGACTTCGGATACCATCTCTCTACCAGGGCTATCAATAGCCCCATGTCTGTAGGAATTTATAACATCTCTGCCACATGCTGTAGTCTGGCCTCTGCTAATCTTTCTTGCTCAGTCGATCGAGCACAGCTAAGTCATCCCTGAGACCCTTGTATTTCCACTCTTGACTCTTTAGCAATCCCCTCTATAGAATAAACAATAAAACAACAAAAAAATCATTAATACATAATCATTAAAATCAATTTCATCTCATAAAAAAATGATATCGCCCATTATTGGATGATATCGTACCAAATTTAGTTAAATCATCCTTAGTAGGATGAAATCATCTCTGATTCTTCAATTTGGGGATCGCCCCTTATTGTACGGGATTGCCCATATTTCTTTGATTTTGTCCTCAGACGAAATCAGCAATATAGAGACGATTTCAGCAAAATTGGTACGATTTCGTCTCAACGTCGTCGACGACCTAAAATCGGCTGTGATGCCAAAAACAATTAAAAATTCAAGTAAAAAATTAAACAAATCAAGCTAAAAATATAGTACATTAGGTTTAGATCCTTACCCACAACCCGCACCGAACCTCTATCGATTTGTGTGTCGTTTCCACCATTTCGCCTGCAAAGCTTTGAAACAACGAAAGTGAACAATAAAAATGAATTAGGGTTTTACCCTATTTTTCCTATTTTTATTTAAAAACAACATTTTTTATTTTTTGCTTTTTCGCGCTTTTACCTCAAACGTTCGATTTGGTTAAAAACTCAGAGGGGGAACCATAAAAAACAGTTGTACGATTCGACCTAGAATCGTCGTCTAAAAAATGGAATAAATTTTTGCTTTCTCATAAAGCGTGAAGAACTCGTCTTTAACGAAATTTCTTTGTAAAATTCTCTAAATAGGGGGCAAAATGTAGCACCCTAAAATTAGCATAATTAAACCATCAGTAAAAAGATAAAAATTTTGAATTTTAACCCCGAAACCACCCGTTAACCGCTCACCTCATTTTTTGTGCCATTTTTAGAAGTTGTTTTGATCATTGGAAAATATCGTCGTCGATCTGATGATATCGTCCCAAATCAGATGAATTCATCTAGAATAGAATGTCCAGACAATTTCATCCCAAAATCAAATTTTCATAATTAGCTTCTATTTCAACAACCTCTCCAACTTAGGCAGAAGCGTGTCTGCGCGGTTGGAGATTCCTACATTGGATATATCCCAGATTGGGATGATCCCCAACCTCCTAACCTCCCCCTAATCCTATATAAACTTAGGGTTTTCCCATTTTATCCCCCTGGCTAATCATTTCCCTGCAACTTTAGTTCTTGCTGTGTTATAACATCCTATCCCCCATCATTTGCATTCATGTTTTCAAGTTTTATTATAGGATCTCACTGTGTTTCAGTCAGAGGAAGCTCGGATCATCGCAGGCGATTCAACCTCAATTTTGGATGATCCTATTGATATCGGTGATGATCTCGTACGATTGCAGAAGGTTTTGACTATAGTTCATATTGGGGGCAATCAGAGCCCTGAGTTTGCATTCTCTATCTATTTTTCTTATTTAATGTGCATTATATTAATTTACTTTTGTTCTGCATCTTGGAGTTCACCTCATTTAGTATATTTGCATGATAAAATTCAAAATAAATTATTAAAACATTGCATCCCATTTTATTTGATATCTAGATTTATCATTTAAGCATTTATATTCTTATTTCTATCATTTTGTATCATTCTTGCAATTGTATTTTTGGTTTTTGGTGTATGTTTTCATGATTGTAGGTTTCTGATGAATTCGTCAGGTCACTGACGATCTTGGCTGATCTCAGATGATCTCCTATGATCTAGATGATTCTGTACAATTATAGACGATCTTGTCATATCCGGGATGATCTGGACTCCTAAAAGATTTAGAATCTTCATCAGACATAAAAAATAAGGTGCACTCTTCTCCATTTTAGATATTTTCTGTATTTAGGATTCATTTATGTTTTTTGTTTTCATATAAACCATAAATTTCATATAGAAAGCTTATATTTATTTTGGCCAACCTAGGAATATGAATTATTGAACATAAAATGAACACATCAAACCTATTCTTGACCTAGACGTGGAAACTACCACTCAAAGTTTCCTGGTGAACCCCACCATCCATCGAAAATTCACCCTTATACCCCTCTCCCGAGAGGCACAACCTTCAAAGGGCCTCTCCATCCGAGGTATTGTCCCATCCTTCTCACATCCCCCTTTCGGGCACGGATCCTTTAGCCTGAAGTTAAGGGTGCAAAAAAAATGGGTGATACAATATGAAAATTAAAGAAGGCTCTATATGGACTAAAGCAAGCCCCTAGGTCTTGGTACTCAAGGTTGGATAAGTATTTCCAAGAACAAGGTTTCAAAAAAGGTATAGTTGATAGCAATCTATACATCAAAAATAAAGGAAATGACTTGTTTATTATAGTGGTCTATTTGGATATCATTTTTGGAGGCAATAATGATAATATGTGTTAGAAATTTTCAAATAAAATGCAAAATGAATTTGAGATTTCAATGCTTGGTGAGTTGTCTTTCTTTCTTGGTTTGCAAATTTCACAATCAGATAAAGGTATATTTCTCTCTCAGACCAAGTATGTGAAAGAAATGTTGAAAAAGTTCAAGATGGAGGATTGTAATCCTGTGAGTACTCCCATGGTTACAGGATGTAATTTAAGTAAATATGTGCATCTCCTAAAGCAAATCATACATTGTATAGATCCATGATTGGAAGTTTACTATATGTCACAGCTACTAGACTAGATATAATGTAGGCAGTCAGATCAGTGGTAAGATTTCAAGATAAACCTAAAGAAATACATGTACATGCAGTAAAGAGAATCTTTAAGTATTTAAAAGGAACTATGAGTCTTGGATTGTGGTACCCCAAATGCAATAACTTCACACTCACTGCATACACAAATGCGGATTGGGCAAGTAGTGTTGATGACAGAAAAAGCACAAGTGGATGAGCATTCTTTCTTGGAGATTGTTTAGTCACTTGGCTAAGAAAGAAACAAGCATTAGTATCCTTATCCACTACAGAGGTAGAGCATATTGTAGTAGTTGCTTTTTGTACACAAGTTTTATGGATGAAGTAGACTTTAAGTGATTTCAAATTAGAACATGATCATCCTATCTCCATACTATGTGATAACACAAGTACGATTGATATTTTAAATAATCCAGTGATGCATTCAAGGACCAAGCACATTTCAATAAAATGTTATTTTTTGAGTGAGAAAGTGACTGATCAGCAAGTCAAACTGGAATACATTGCTACAAAGGAATAGATTGTTGACATCTTTTCCAAGCCACTTCCAAAGGAAACTTTTAAGTATCTCAAAGAAAAATTGGGAATAATTTCATTCCCATCTCAAAATTAATCACCTCAAGGAAAGAAGGTGGTGAGGGGGCTATGCTAAAGTGTCTTATTTTTAGTCCCAAGGAGCCCTTTGACATTATGTCAAAGGGGGAGAGAATTCAGTGAGGGGGAACAACTTCTCAGGGGAAGCAGTATTGGAATCCAGTTGTAGTAAAAGAAGATTTTTTTTGAAGGGTTGCCATCAATGACAAAGGGGGTGATTGTTGGAAATATTGAGTTGTCATTGATGTCAAAGATGCATGATACTCAAGGCAAAAATATTCCCCATGGTTTTTATGGAGAGAAAGCAATAGATAAAATTTAAAAGCAAGGTATATCTCCAAATTATTTTTCTAAGAGAAGGATTAATAATATTTAAATGTCAAATTTAAATATTATGAAGAAGGACAAGGTTTAAAAGGTTTTATTATAATTGCTTGAAAAAGATTTAAAGACCACAAGAGGAGGCAAAGGTTTAAAGACAAAGATTTATTTCCAAGGGCCAAAGGTTTAAAGTTTATAATATTTAAATATTTTAGATTTAAAATATTATAATCAAAAGAAGACTTAAAAAGAAAGAGCACCAAAATTTATTAGAAAGTCAAAAATCAAAAAATAAAATATGAGCATCGACATCATTGTGAAAGGAGGCAATATGCATATAAATAATGCACTAAACATTGGTTTGTAAAAAGTGGATGAGTGGGCATTCGAATATCATTCATTATGGTGAGTGTGAACAATAGCAAATAAAGAGGAGAAGCATAGCCTCTTGACATTATCCACAGGGTTAGCCCAAGCGGTGGTTTGACTTGTACCAAGTCACTGCGAGGAAGAAGGTATGAGGTTTGAATCTCATCGGTGCCAATTTTGACATGTTTTATTACCTTGGAGAGCATAATTAAGGAGACAAATTTGTAGTGCTACATATTTTTGTTTTAAATGGGTGGCTAGCCTAGTTGGTTGTTGAGCTAGCACTAAGGCACTAGGGGCAGGAAGATCACAGGGTCAAATTTGGGTAGGTTATGTTTTGCTTAGCAAAGTGAAAGATGTTTTGGACAAAGGAATGCTTCAAATATTTCATGTTGCATTGTGGTTACTACCCACTGGTGTAGCCCAACTAGTTACCAAGCCTTGGCTTGGGCACTACATTGGTAGAGGTCACGGTTTTGATTCTCCTTGCGCTCATAGGGCTTGTTGGCTAAGGTATGGGTGCCAACTTTTTTATTTAAATTTTTATGAAAGGATATAGTTCATTGGCCTTGTGTTGATTAAAATAAGGACAAAATTTTTTGAGAGAAGGATATAGTCATTGGTTAGTTGTTGATTAAGCAAAGGGAATTTTTTTTTTTTTTATCTAATAAAATGAGTTATAAGGTGTATTAACGACTAGTTGAAAGTGTAATTTTTGGTATGTGAAAATTAGATACAAGGTGGTTTTGGTATTGTTTGAAAAGTGTGATTATTTCATGTTATAAAAGGGGATATAAGGTGTATTTTGGATTATTTTAAATTTATAATCTTGCACATTTTAAAAGGAGATATAAGGTATTATTTTAAAGCTTTATTATGTACATTTTTTGGAAGGTTAATGTGGATGATTTGAAAAGGAGATTTGCTAACCATTTCTTGAAGTGGCACTAGAAAAGAAAATTATTTTTTTAAGATAGGATTTGAAGGCACATCATCATCAAGGTAGTTTTAGAGGTTTGAGAAGGCTTTGTAAGCAGTATTGAGAAGGTTTTATGAGCAGATTTGATCAGATTTGTGAGCAAGTTTGAGCAGGTTTTGTACGTAGATTTGAGTAGGTTTTGGAGCATATTTGAGTAGATTTGAGAGCAATTTTGGATTAAAATAAAATAGATGGGATTGAGGTTTCCTATGGATAGAGGTCCATAAAACATAGCAGAGGGGATTGGTGTCTCCTATGGATAGAGGTCCATGAACTCTAGCATAGGGGATTGGTGTCTCCTTTGGATTGGTGCTTATAAACATTATAATAGGAAATTGGTTCCCAAGAGATTTGTTGAAAAAATTTATAATAAATAGTTTCTCCGTGGATGTAGCCCACATTCGATGAACCACGTTAAATATGTGTCTCTTATGTGTGTGATGATTTGTGCATTTTTTCATTATTACAATTGATAACATTGGATAATACTTCTTTGGAAATAAAAGTAAAATATTTTATCTTATATTGTTCACCCCCCTCTCAGTATAAGCTTGTGTTCTTCAATTATAGTATTTTATATTTTTGTGAGATAGGTAAAATTGATTGAATAAGACACTTGGTATTAAATTAGGGGGAAATTAATTTGGATTTGATTGCTAAACACTTTATTAGTAATTAGGTAATTGTGAATGATATACTCCAATGATGACGCTTGGGTGGTCCTAGTGGTGAGGCTTGGACAAGTCCTATTGGTGAGGCTTAGGAAATCTTAACAGATGATTGGTATGACATAATCCACTAGATCATTCATGGGATAGTATAGTGGTGATACCTTGTGGGTATGCAAGTGTGACCATGATCATTACCAGGTGAATGGTAATGGTCTTAGTTTCATGGGTATATGGAATTAACTAATCACTAAGGCATCATTTCATAGTAATACTACATAGATGGTATTATGTAGGGTTAGGGAATGGGCATAACCTTTATGTGACATGGGTCTTAAGGGTAATCCCTATGTCATGGTCAAGTTCTCTCATATAGAGTAGTATATGGAAAATAGGGGGACCATTGATGGCATATTTTCTAATGGTGATATTAGAAAAGTAAACCCCGAGAATTATAGGAGGTTGGCCACTCTTGTCCACTTGATTCTCATATGTAGTGACAATAAACTCAAGATGGTTATACCTTATACAAATGAAAATATTGGGTCTTCTATGTGATTTAATCCTTTTCAAGAAAAATAGCTCTCTCCTTTGGGTCAAGTTTATGGGTCATTACAATGTTTTTCATGTGAGTCAAATAACTTTTGTGAGATGCATGTGGATCCTCCTCTGGTTTATCTTTATGTATTGTCACAAAGACATAAATAGGATTACATCCACTCTCTTGTACCCATTATATGTATTTTTAGATGAGTTCTAGAAAGGAGAAAATTGGGACTTTTCGTATCGATTAACACTATGGGGATTATTGAATCTAGGATTGGATAGCATAAGGGATCGGATTGATCTATCTATCCTAGATCTAGGAGGATTTTTCCATGCACCATCCATTGAGGCTACCACTAGACATAGTCCAAGGAGATTCAATCTAGGTGATGGTTGTATATTCAAGGGCACAACTACTGTACGTACCTCCCTTGGCATGTATCCCATATCATCAAATTATATGGACAACATACCAATACTTGTTATATGTTAAGTCCATCATCATTTGGATGTGGTGTAGTCTATGGTGGTTCTATATAACCATCATCATGAGGTGGTAGAGACACACAAGATGGATCAAGTTCCAATATATTTAGGGGACCCACATCCAAAGAGGGCTCTTTATCTCCTAGTTCATTATCAAAGATAAATATAGGAGAGCAATGTGTATAGAGTTATCATGCTTCCTCTTCCATGCACATCCATAGTAGGATGATACTACTAGAGGGTAGGTACTGATGAGTAAGATATCACAATATAGATATATATGGGGTCTAAATAGGTTATCACTACAAGCCCATCATTATGGATCCTAGCTAGTGTTGGAAAAGGTAATGCTTAATGTGGAAAAGCACATGCAAAGAGTTAGAGAAAATAAGAAAAGTAATTCTAAATATATAAAGGTAATTGGAAAATAGAAAAGTGCATGCAAAAGTAAAAATATAAATTCTATAAATAGAAAAGTAACTTGGAGAAGAAAGTGCATGCAAAATTAAAAATAGAAATTATATATATAGAAAAGAATAACTTGGAGAAGTTATTATTAGCATTGTCATAATTCTATATATAGAAAAGAATAACTTGGAGAAGTTATTATTAGAATTGTAATAATTCTATATATTGGTGTATCTTCTACCAATTCATTTGTCCATCCATCCTCACTTGGGTGGATTATCCATCCATCCCCCAAATGGATCATCCAACATGTGTATCATCCACAATTGGATTATATTATATGGATTTGGATGGTATTAAATATATCACATGGTTATTAATTCAATGGAATAATTCATTACTGTAGTTGCAACCATTGAGCATATGAATTATATTGTGAAATATCTTGTTGTATGAATGAATTTATATTTTTTCTTAGTTGTGAGATAATTTGTATGCTTTCATAGTGTTTCATATGAGAACAATATAATTTTAAAAGAATTTATGTTTATAATTGGCGTTAGAGCACTATATTTTTATAGCTAGGGGATGCCTATGAATATAGAGTCACCCCAATAGCATCTATATAGGATACTTACAATTCTTCTAGAGAAACAAAGACCTAGAGCAATAACAACTAAACTCCAAGGGAGGAGGATATTGTGAAGGAGGTTACAATAGGGGGTAGCATTTCTCTAGATCAATAAGTGGCATTGGAGGATGCATGGAAGGGCTTAGATGAGGGTATACTCATGGAGGATACCTTTGTATGTTAGTTTAGAATGGACACCATTGACTTGGAGAGCTCATCCTCTAAGGAGGAGGACTAAATTGGATGACTTGACAATCCAGGTACACCCTATAGACCTAACTTGGATATAGATCAATATTTATTTCTTTATTTCATGCATAATTAGATTTATATTAGCATTATAATTATATAATATTATACATGATGATGATATAATTGTTGATTTATTATGTGATTGCATAGATTTCGCAAAACTTATGATATCTCATTAATAGATTATGTGGAGTCACCTTAGGTAGAAACTTGAATTTTGACATCCTATCTTTGGTGTGACTATCACTGGTTGGCCATTCAAGTAGCCAAGTGATATTTATAGCTAGAATCACCACCTTGGTACTCTTTTGACTCAGGTGCTATGGGGGGACCACATAAAATGCAAGTTTTATGAGAGAGAGAGAAAGATTTGTTCCTAAGGCAAGAGGCCCATACAATGGAAGATTGAGCTTATTATAGAGAGTGGGCCTTATAGCAATAGTTAACACAAGAACAACTAGAGTTTATATTATCACAAGGATAGATAATAGGGTTGAGGATGTTAGTATTATGCAAATCCTAGTCAAGCACCTTTTGGATCAATGTACAAGTGTTTGATGACAAATCAAAGGCATGAAGAGGCTTATTTTGTATCCATAGTCCCTTCATTTTGTATGTATTTCAATAATTATTTGTATTCACCATGACACCCATAGTGATATGTAAAGTATTATGTATAGCATGTGGTGATGTACTCGGGGCACAAGGTAGCATAATATGATGGCACTCAGTATCCATGGTACCATATGTACCCTTTCATGTACTCATACATTATTTTATGGATATATATGAGCTTATATTTGGAGCATAGGTATCCTTTTTTACATTATGTGATGTTATTTACTTTATATGTTTACTTTCTATTTGCACTTGGATGAATGCATTTACTTTGTCAATGTTTAATATTCAAAACTCAAAATATTTTGCATGATACCTTACCAAGAGAATGCATGTAACTTGTCACCTAAAACCTTATAATCTCATCAAAGACTCAAAAATTTTAGATATGCCCCAAAAATTAGATATTTACAAGGGGTAAAAATGAAAAATCTTAGGCTTTGAATGTTGAGCACAATGCTAACTCTGTTGAGTAAGATCCCAAAACTTCTGAGTAGCTTGGTTTTATGCATCTATGGAATTTTTGCTGAAATGGTGTGTCTCTTTGTTGCCCCTTACTTCCCTTACCTACATCCCATGGTGACGGGTTGCTCTACTTTAGTAGTCTCCCTTGGTTTCTATTTTGTCAAGGTTGTCACTAATACTGCCTCCTTTTGGTCTATTGATGTCATCTTTGGTGATATGGCCTCCTTTTGGATTAATCCTTTATATTTAGTTATTCCTTTGTAAACGTTTGGGTCCCCTTCAAAACACATTTTTTCAATATATCAAAAAAACAAAAAAGACATCACCAACAAGAAATGTAGGTGATCTATATCTCAACCGAGACTACCTCCCTACAATATCCAACAAATATAATGTTTCAATGAGCATGCATTCCACTATAGTAGGAAAATATTTTGTTGAAGTATCTATTGTGTGCAACATATCAATAAGCATACCCATTAATATAGGTTAAATAAGGAACTATATGTTGTATCTAGCAAGTATGATACGTCAACAAGCACACTCACTATTATAGTTTGTATAAACTAAAGTGATACCACCAACAAGGGATATAAGTGATATGTACCTCAGTACTAACAATCTTGGTAACATCTAGTGAGCATGATGTATTAACAAGTATTCTTACCACTATAAGGAAGGTCAATGTACTATATTATCAATTCAATATGATTTTTTAACAAGCATGCTTACGACAATAAGGAAGGCCAATGTACTATAATATCTAGTCAACATGATGTATTAACAATCATGCCAACCACTATAGTACCAAAATAAAGTCATAACATAGTATCTCATAATCATGGTTTTTCAACAAGCATGCTTGCCACAACTATGTGATGCAGGAGCATCCGGAGGTGGAAAAGCAATCTTGCATCACCCAAAAATATTTTTTTCTTTAAGTGCCAAAGCTGTCGCGATATCGCGACACTTTTTGAGAAAGGGCGCCAAAGGGTCAAACTGTCGCGATATCGCGACGCTTTTTGAGAAAAGGAGCCTGGACGCAAAATGGTCACGAAATCGTGACATTTTCGATGCAAAGCAGCCTGGATGCAAAATGGTCACGAAATCGTGACATTTTCGAAGCAAAGCAGCCTGGATGCAAAATGGTCACGAAATCGTGACATTTTCAAAGCAAAGAAGCCAAGGCGCAAAATGGTCGTGAAATCATGACATTTTCAAGGCAAAGAGGCCAAGGCACAAAATGGTCATGAAATCGTGACATTTTCAAGGCAAGAAGGCCAAGGCACAAAATGGTCATGAAATCATGACATTTTCAAGGCAAAGAGGCCAAGGCACAAAATGGTCGCGAAATCATGACATTTTCAAGGCAAAGATCCAAGGCACAAAGTGGTCACGAAATCGTGACACTTTCGAAGGCAAGACTCGAAGGCGCAAAGTGGTCACGAAATCGTGACACTTTCGAGCTCGAAGGCGCAAAGTGGTCACGAAATCGTGACACTTTCGGAGGCAAGACTCGAAGGCGCAAAGTGGTCACGAAATCGTGACACTTTCGAAAGCTGGGCTCGAAGGCGCAAAGTGGTCACGAAATCGTGACACTTTCGGAGGCAAGACTCGAAGGCGCAAAGTGGTCACGAAATCGTGACACTTTCAGAGTAGGCGCAAAGTGGTCGAAATCGGACACTTGAATGGACTCGAAGGCGCAAAGTGGTCACGAAATCGTGACACTTTCGGAAGCAAGGTGACAGGGTGCAAAGTGGTCGCGAAATCGTGACACTTTTGGGGCAAAGGCACCAAGGGGCAAAATGGTCACGAAATCGTGACATGTCACGGTTTCACGGCCCGAAGGAGAAATAGAGACCGAACGACCAAAACGTCATGATATCACGACCGAAGAGGAGAGAGGGCGTAAGGAAGCAAACACGTCGCGATATCATGACAAAATGCTCACGACTCCAGATAGGCCGACGGTTGCAGAGGCCATAGCCGAAGGACACGTGACAACGAATTACAGGTGGCCATGGAGTATTAAGCGGTTACAGAGACCCTGGTAGAAGGACACGTGGCAACAAACTACAGATGGCTATAGGGCACTCATATGAATGATGACTCGACGGGTTGATGGACAGGCGGCTACAGCGCACTCCGCCATTATAGGCCATGATGATTCGGGGCACCTGGCAGCATCTTGCAGGCGGCGACAGAACATTCGTGCGGACGGTTATAGGGAATCCCGCATTCTATGTAATGATGTCCGAAGAGGGTCGGGTCTGTTATAAAAGGCCGCGCATGCATTGTAAAGGGACTCTTGGCTATTTTGAATAGAACTGTTGTATTTTTGACCTCTGTTAATGAAATTTGTATGAATTTTTTGTGTGTTAATTTAGTTCTGCTTCAAGTGGTATCAGAGCTAGAAGGTTCTGAGTGCACAAACCGATCGTCGACAGTGAGGCAGTTTGCACCAGGATTGTGGTTGTGGGTGTGAGGAAGCGAACAGGATGCCTCCACATAGGAACCATGGTGGTGTGAGGAACAGGCAAGCAGAGGTCGATCTTAGAGCCTTGCAGAGGCAAGTTGAAGCCCTGCAGGAGGAAATCAGAAGAGGAGTTGAGCCAAGAAGGGAGGAACCCAGTGAAGATGAAGTTTGGGAAGAAGAGGGTCCATCTGATGAGGAAGAAGCATTGGATCCAGTAGAGGCTAGGCTGTATAGGGCCATATCCCAGATTGGGAAGAAGCCAAAGTTTGATGTCTCTACTTATTCTAGGAATCTCAACCCCGAGGAGTTGATAGATTGGATCAACGACATGGAGGAGTATTTCGAGTATGAAGAGATCTCAGACCCAAATCGGATCAGGTTCATGAAAACAAAGCTGAAAGGACATGCTAGCATCTGGTGGAAAGGAGTACAGCTAGAAAGGAATAGGAGGGGAAAGGAAAAGATCACCAGGTGGGATAGGATGGTAGAGAAGTTGAAAAGGCAATTCATCCCTACAGATTATGAGTTGGATTTGTTGAGAAAGATGCAGAGTCTTAGATAGGCAAGTAAATCTATCAAGGAGTACACGGAGGAGTTCTATCAGATCTCGATTAGAACCGGCCATTCTGAGGCGAATAAGGAGAAAGTCGCACGATACATCAATGGATTGCGAACCAACATTCAAGAAGAACTAGGGCTGGTTAGGATGAGCACGGTGGAGGATGCATACCAGTTTGCATTAAAAGTGGAAGAGAAACTGAATAGGAGATTTGATGGTAAGCAGAGAGGAAAGGACAGGGGTGGAAGAGCTGGTGGAAGAACCAATGGAGGAAGATACAGAGATTTGGGGAAGACTGGTGAAGCAAGCAGTAGCCAAAAATAGAAAGAGGAGAAAGAGGAGAATACCCAACGCCCACGCAATCAGAACAACAACTACCCGAGGGGAAGAGGTAGGCCTGGGCGAGGGTTTGGAAGAGGTGTCTTTCGAGGAACCTGCTTCAACTACGAAGAAGAAGGACATCGGGCATACAACTACCCGCAGCATCAAGAAAGGCCAAATCGAAGACCTGAGGGTCAGGCCCGAGCTACTGTAGCAGACGAAGGTGTAGAATCTGAGCACTCTGAGGAGGCAAAAAGAGGAGAAGCGATGATCATCAGAAGAGTCTTGTTGAATGAAGAAAAGAAGGCAGACCAGAGGAACAACCTGTTTCGAACAAGATGCAAGTGCGCAAGCAAGGTCTGTAACATCATCATCGATAATGGAAGCACTGACAACTTGGTTTCTGAGGAGATGGTTGCCAAGCTACAGCTGGAGAGGAGAAAACACCCGCACCCTTATCGGATTGCATGGTTGCAAAAGGACCATCGGGTGCTGGTCAGTGAGCAATGCCTGGTGAAGTTCAACATTGGAACTTATCGAGATGAGGTCTTATGTGACATCTTGCCTATGGATGCATGTCACTTGCTACTGGGGAGACCATGGCAGTTTGATCGAAGTGTTGTACATGATGGTCGAGCTAACACATATTCCTTGTCAAAAAATGGAGTTCGACATAAGTTGAAACCCCTGAAGGAGGCGGATGAGAAGGTATGCAGCAGTGCACGAGTCTGTCTAGTTGATGGAAGAAGATTTTTGGAGGGCCTGAAGCCAGATCATATGTGCTATGCAATAATCCCTAGGGTCAGGGAAGAAGAATGCAAGGAAACTCCAGTGGAAGTCATGGGACTGTTGGAGGAGTTTCCAGATATCATTTTTGATAATGTTCTTGAAGGTTTACCACCTGTTAGGAAGATCAGCCACCACATAGATTTGGTGCCTGGATCGAGCTTGCCGAATAAGGCTGCACACAGGATGACGCCTGTAGAAACTGAGGAGTTAAACCGACAGGTTCAAGATCTGCTAAAGAAGGGATTGATTAGGGAGAGTCTTAGTCCATGTGCAGTACCTGCAGTACTAGCACCCAAGAAGGATGGAGAGTGGAGAATGTGCACAGACTCTCGGGCAATTAACAAGATCACTATTAAATACAGATTCCCATTGCCCAGGATGGATGATATCATGGACTGTTTGAGTGGAGCTGAGTACTTCACGAAGATTGACCTAAAAAGTGGTTACCATCAGATCCGCATTAGAGAAGGGGACGAGTGGAAGACAACCTTTAAAACCAGAGAGGGGCTGTATGAGTGGTTGGTCATGCCATTTGGGCTAACCAATGCACCGAGTACCTTCATGCGGTTAATGAATGAAGTCCTGAAAGAATTTCTAGGCAAATTTGTTATTGTCTACTTGGATGATATATTGATTTTTAGCAGAACCCTAGAGGAGCACCTGATGCACATCAGGAGGGTTTTTGAGAAACTACGGGAGGAGCAGTTGCTGATCAATCTCAAGAAGTGCAACTTCGTGAAGAGGGAGTTAGTATACCTGGGATTTGTTATCTCAGTAGATGGTCTCAAAATGGACCCCAAAAAGGTGAGGGCTATCATAGAATGGCCTGCTCCAAGAAGCGTGACTGAGGTGAGATCGTTTCACGGTCTGGCCAGTTTCTACAGAAAGTTCATTAGAAACTTTAGCAGTATTTGCGCATCCCTTACGGAGACAATGAGGGGGAACAAGAAGGAATTCAAGTGGACAGTTGGAGCAGACAAAAGCTTTGCTATGCTGAAGAAGAAGGTCACAGAGCAACCTGTCTTAGCCCTTCCAGATTTTAACAAGGTGTTTCAGGTAGACTGCGATGCGAGTGGTAGTGCCATAGGGGCCGTATTGAGCCAAGAGGGTAAGCCTGTTGCTTATTTCAGTGAGAAGCTCAATGATGCCAGGAAGAAGTATTCGGTATATGATCAGGAGTTCTATGCCATAGTTCAGGCTCTAAAGAAATGGAGGCATTATTTGTTGCCAAAGGAGTTTGTTCTTTATACTGATCATCAGGCACTGCAGTACATTAACAGTCAAGGGAAATTAAATCAGAGGCACCTGAAATGGGTCGAGTTCCTGCAGAGCTACACCTTTGTGCTGAAACACCGGAGTGGGAGGTCCAACAGAGTTGCGGATGCCTTGAGTAGGAGGCAATGTTTGCTGATGGAGATGAAGGTGGAGGTTGTAGGGTTTGCTGAGCTCAAGGGTTTATACCCTGCAGACCCCGACTTCGTAGAAGCTTGGAAAGCCTGCACTGCGCTTGTTACTTTGGACAGGACTAAATGGCTAAATTTTCTGATTCAAGATGGAATGTTGTTCAGGGGGAACCAATTATGCATTTCGAGGAGCTCGATGAGAGAGAATCTGATCAAAGAAAAGCACAGTGGCGGTTTAGCTGGACATTTTGGTCGAGATAAGACCATTTCCCTTGTTAGTGAAAATTACTACTGGCCGCAATTGCAACAAGATGTGGCAAAATTTGTGCAAAGTTGTAGGATATGCCAGATGGCAAAAGGTGTGAGGCAGCCTACTGGGTTATATCAACCACTACCTATACCCGAAAGGCCATGGGAGGATATTAGTATGGATTTTGTGCTTGGTTTGCCCAGGACGCAGAGGGGGCACGACTCCATATTTGTGGTAGTGGACAGGTTTTCAAAAATGGCTCATTTCATTCCATGCCAGAAGACTAGCGATGCGGTCCATGTGGCTGGTTTATTCTTCAAGGAAGTGGTACGCCTTCATGGGCTGCCAAGGAGCATTGTGTCGGACAGAGATACCAAGTTTGTAGGGTATTTCTGGAGAACCCTGTGGAAGAAACTGAAGACGGATTTAAAATTCAGTTCTGCATACCACCCCCAAACAGATGGCCAAACAGAGGTGGTGAATAGGAGTTTAGGCAATCTACTGAGATGCTTGGTCGGAGACAAGCCCAAGGGATGGGATCTAGTTTTGCCATAGGCAGAATTCGCTTATAACAGCTCAGTCAATAGGAGTACCAATAAATCGCCATTCCAGATAATCTATGGGAGCAGCCCAAGAAACGCTTCAGAGTTGAGAAGAATAGATACAAGAGAAAAATGCAGTGTTGAGGCAGAAGACTTTGCTGAACACCTGAAGGGAGTGCATGAGGAGGTGACAAGGCACATTGCTAAGATGAATACTCAGTATAAAGCCAGGGCAGACCAAAAGCGTCGGGCTAAGGAGTTTGAAGTAGGAGATTCCGTCATGGTCCATCTAAGAAAAGAGAGGTTTCCTGCCAAGACCTATAACAAGCTAAAGATGAAGAAATTTGGGCCATGCAGGATCATTGGGAAATGGGATTCGGGTAATGCATATGAGGTGGAGTTGCCGAGTGAACTTAACATCTCACCGGTTTTTAACATTTTAGATTTGGTCGAGTTTCATGAAGGAGATAGCAGTGCAACACCAAGCCCGGATTTGTGGAGCATTCCCGCGGTTACTCCAGTCACAGATGAGATAGAAGAAGTCCTTGATACGCGTGAGGGCCGAAGTACTCGAAACAGATGTTATTCTGAGTATTTGATCAAGTGGAAGGGCAGGCCCATCGAAGATGCGACTTGGTTGTCGAAGGCAGAGGTTGACCGCCTGGGTCTACCTCAGACAGATCAGAAGTGAAGGTCACTTCTCAATTCACCCCGGGTGTCTGATGCAGGAGCATCCGGAGGTGGAAAAGCAATCTTGCATCACCCAAAAATATTTTTTTCTTTAAGTGCCAAAGCTGTCGCGATATCGCGACACTTTTTGAGAAAGGGCGCCAAAGGGTCAAACTGTCGCGATATCGCGACGCTTTTTGAGAAAAGCAACCTGGACGCAAAATGGTCGCGAAATCGTGACATTTTCGATGCAAAGCAGCCTGGATGCAAAATGGTCGCGAAATCATGACATTTTCGAAGCAAAGCAGCCTAGACGCAAAATGGTCACGAAATCATGACATTTTCAAAGCAAAGAAGCCAAGGCAAAATGGTCACGAAATCGTGACATTTTCAAGCAAAGAGGCCAAGGCACAAAATGGTCATGAAATCGTGACATTTTCAAGGCAAAGAGGCCAAGGCACAAAATGGTCATGAAATCGTGACATTTTCAAGGCAAAGAGGCCAAGGCACAAAATGGTCATGAAATCGTGACATTTTCAAGGAAAGAGCTAAGGCACAAAGTGGTCGCAAAATCGTGACATTTTCAAAGCAAAGGGACCAAGGCACAAAGTGGTCGTGAAATCGTGACATTTTCAGAGGCAACTCTAAGGCACAAAGTGGTCACGAAATCGTGACACTTCTGGAGGCAAGACTCGAAGGCGCAAAGTGGTCACGAAATCGTGACACTTTCGGAAGCTAGGCTCGAAGGCGCAAAGTGGTCACGAAATCGTGACACTTTCGGAGGCAAGACTCGAAGGCGCAAAGTGGTCACGAAATCATGACACTTTCGGAAGCTGGGCTCGAAGGCGCAAAGTGGTCACGAAATCGTGACACTTTCGAAAGCTGGACTCGAAGGCGCAAAGTGGTCGCGAAATCGTGACACTTTCGAAAGCAAGGTGACAGGGTGCAAAGTGGTCGCGAAATCGTGACACTTTTGGGGCAAAGGCACCAAGGGGTAAAATGGTCGTGAAATCGTGACATGTCACGGTTTCACGGCCCGAAGGAGAAATAGAGGCCGAACGACCAAAACGTCGCGATATCGCGACCGAAGAGGAGAGAGGGCGTAAGGAAGCAAACACGTCGCGATATCGCGACAAAATGCTCACGACTCCAGACAGGCCGACGGTTGCAGAGGCCATAGCCGAAGGACACGTGACAACGAATTACAGGTGGCCATGGAGTATTAAGCGGTTACAGAGACCCTGGCAGAAGGACACGTGGCAACAAACTACAGATGGCTATAGGGCACTCATATGAATGATGACTCGACGGGTTGATGGACAGGCGGCTACAGCGCACTCCGCCATTACAGACCATGATGATTCGGGGCACCTGGCAGCATCTTGCAGGCGGCTACAGAACATTCGTGCGGACGGTTACAGGGAATCCCGCATTCTGTGTAATGATGTCCGAAGAGGGTCGGGTCTGTTATAAAAGGCCGCGCATGCATTGTAAAGGGACTCTTGGCTATTTTGAATAGAACTGCTGTATTTTTGACCTCTGTTAATGAAATTTGCGTGAATTTTTTTGGTGTTAATTTAGTTCTGCTTCACTATGAGAAAAGGTAATAGTAAAATAGTATAAAATGAACATGATGTTTCAATAAGTACATCCACCACCACTATGAGGTAGACCAAGAGTATGCCACCAACATAAAAATGTGCAAGTGATCTCTCTCTCAAACCAAATCATGGCATATCATATGTGATGGACATGATGTGTTAAACTAGATATTCTAGCCATGAAAAATGGAGAACAAAACACAAGTAAATAGATGGTAAATATATTTGTTTTAGTATTTCCCAAATAAGGGAGTCCATATAAAATGAAAACTCACATACCCCTATTATAATGGTCTAATTTCATATATTATAGTATCTAGCAAATCATGATGTGTCAGCAAGGATGTTTGTATCTATAATGGGTGACAAATTAGGATTGATTTATTATTTTTTTGGGTTTTGAACATTTATTAATTATTTATATGAAATTGAAATGGTTCCCACCTATATTACATCATGATCAGATAGTGGTATTACAATAGATTGGTTATTATGCATATACCATTTGGCAAGATTTTAACTTGGGTCTCCTCCTTGAAAGTTAAATAATTTAACCAAATGAACTCATTTCGTTTAATTGGTTTTGAAATTTTTTAATTTTGTTATTAAAAAAAATAAAAAATATTTCCTTAGTGTTTCAATGGCATACTATATGGAAGATATAATGGGTTGTTACTTTATGGAACTTAAAGGAAGGTACTGACATAAAACAAGAAGTAAGACCTACAAGATATCATAATACCCCTTACTATAAATAGTGATACCATAATAGAGGATTTAAAACAAAGAAAAAACAAAGTTAGTAGCAATAAGTGCCAATAAAAAAGGATGGAAAACATTGGGCAAGTAGAAAAATGAAATACAAATCACATATAAAAGATTGTTTCTTGTTGGACCAATATTTATAGCATACCAAGATCATATCTTAAAGTGGTCATCTTGTTCAATAGAATAAAATCATCATAAAACATAAAAATAGGTTCCAATAGCCAAGAATATATAGGAATAAAATAGATAGGATCAAAAAGCAAATAATAAAAGTAAACAAAGTGTAAAACTAAGAAATAAAGTCAACTTGTAACCCAATAAAAAATACAATGTACAAGCAAGATAGAAGGGGCTTTGCATAAAAGCATTTGTCATGCACCAAATTAGTGGGTTCCTCCAAATCAACTCCATCCATTATTTTCAATTTCATTAGCCTAGATCCGTACAACTCTTTGATACTATGTGGCCCTATTGTGGTCTAGTTTATCATCAAAGTTGAACCTTGAACTCTGGCTATTATCAGAAGGATTTTAAAGGTGAGTACCCACTAGTCATAGCTCAGATAAAACATTGGAAGGGATAAAATACCTTAACCCAACCTCTAGAGTAGGATGGCATACCTTTTCAACTTAATGGATGTTGACTCTTTTTAGCTCAAACTAGTAAAAGCTTAGAGATAGGGATGAAAGGGTTAAGAAATGAATGAATTAGGAATGGAAGGATGAATCTAATAGCATATGCATCCATAGAGAATCCTCTAGCAATTCAATTTCCATAAAATAGTGTTCAATACTAACAACATCCGAAACTTAGCAACAATCCATATCGAGAGCTTTGGACATACTTAAAGAATTATTCCAAACATATAAAGCATTAATAATCTAAATTAACAAAATTATATTAATGCCTTGATGAAAAAAATAAAATTCTCATAAGTATGCATGAAAATATGTATTATTCTAATTTTCTCTAAGTTAGAAATCCAAATTAACAAAATAAACTAACCATAGCAGCAGTAGCAGAAATGACTTCACATAATTAATAACAACAAGCAACACAAATGCAATTTTAAGGTAAAAATCCCTAGTAATGGTATTTTCATTAATTGTAGAGAATGTACAATAGCAGTGCAAGCATACACTTCAAACCCAACATTTTGGAAGGAGGTCAAACCTCTATTTATAGTTTTACAATGAATTTTTGATAAAATAAAGCATTACAAAGAAAAATGAATGCTCAGTTAGCGGGATGCTGATATGGTAGCCTCATTTTTAGTTCAAGAAGAGAGGGATTATCTTGGTCCATCGATACCCTACAACTATCTTTGCAACTTGGTTTCCAGCTATGTAATCTTACCATCAATGGTGTCGTCCAACTATAACTTCTTGATCTATTATCTCGACCTTTACACTGGCTCAAGCTCCATCATCCCCTATTCTTGTTAATATCTTATGGCTATAGATTTGCAACTAAATTTATTAGGCATTATGTTATAGAAATATTTGGACTACTATTCTTTGATATTCTACTATTTTGGTTTCCCTAGCCTCTGATTTAACTCATTTAAGCGATTTGATAATAAAATCATGTGAAGAACACTTAATATTAGAAAATTAGAGCAGGGTTGATCTAGATCATTGATTTAAGGATGAATTATTGTGATGAATTTCTTGTAACCACACCCTACCTTTGTATTTATCAAAACCATGCTAGAATTTCACTAATTTTACTTTTAATAGATTTGGTTGTAGAATCATGCAAAATAGCAACTTCAAAAACTAACCTGTTTGGCTTGTTCACCTCATAGCTGCTAGAAATATACTCATTCAATTGCTTTCTCCTAAGGCCTCATGAAATCTTGAATATCTACAAAAATGTGTAAATCCATGGATATGAGATCCTCTTTGTTGTTGAAGCTATCCTACAGTTGCACATTGTCACTTTCGCTAAGGAGTTTATCTATTTCTATGTTATTACAAAATAATATTGGTGGCCATGTGTGGGCTTAAAATTTTCACTTTCTAACTATGGAATGGTAGATACTCATGGTTTCACACCTAATCACCATTCCATGAGTTAGAATGCACACTTTATCACTTTTACCCATATTGTCCATTATTTTTTAAAAATTAGCAGATTTCAGCAAAATCGATTTTATTTCCATTTCTATGATGCTAACAAGGTGGATGGGCTACCACGTGAGGATATTGTTTGAGATTGTATCCTTTAAATTTTCCATGTATTGGCAAAAATCAATGCATTTTATTTTTTGCACTATAAACAAAGAAGGCAAGTGGTCGCGGTTCGATGTTTTTTTCTCCATTTTGGCTATTTTTTGTGGATTGGTGTTTTTTAGTGGATTTGATCTTTTTTCTCTCAGCTAATTTAATTTGCAAAGGATATCATTGATGTGCATCTTCTATCTTAGGAGACAAACTATCAATAATTTTTAAGTAAGAGACTTGGGGGCTACAAGTCCATTCTTTTGAGAAAAATCATTATTAGTGTCTTTTAAGCTGCAACCCTTGGGCCTTAGAAATTTCAAATATCAACTACTTAATTATAAAGCTCTTAAAAATTTTGAAACATGTAGCTTTTTGAGCCTACATTATGGTGCCTCTCGGGGAACTTTTTTTGGAAAGTTACAGAACTCGGATAGCCTTATCATGATGCCAACACTTTCTAAAGTATAAAAGGGATTTGAAAGATGCACTGAAGAAGAAATAAGGTACCATACAAAATGGAAAGGAAATACTAACACGTATAGAATGAAGTGAAAAACAAGACAAAACAAAAATAAAAATAGTTGGCTGAATACATAGAGGTTCAATGGATACAGATAAAATGAACCTCATAATACGCATGAAATGGTGGTGAGTGGAAGTGGATGGAAACATAACATAGTATAACAATCTATTGAAAACAAAGGGGATACCAAAAAATGAGAGATATGTGATATTTTTACTAACATATGAGAATAAATAGTACTAAAGTGTTGGATATGAGGAAAAGAAGAAGTTTGAACACAAGAATTGGAGGTACACAAGCTAAGGTAGCCTCCAACAAAAATATACCTTCATATATATACTCCATTAGGGATTAGGGTTGCTTCAAGAGCAAATAGATTGCCATGAGATAGCATATTTTAGGGTCAATCATCTATATCTTCTACATCTCTCTCTTCTTCTATAATAGGTGAACAAAATTTTCTTTAGCTGCTTGTATTCTTCTCCTTCTTGTAATATCAAGTCCATCTCTTCTACCAAGTTGAAGGAGGGTAATTCATCATCTAATGACTATAAAATATTGCCTTCTATATTTTAAAATATTTTGCTCGCTTAAACTAGCTTCATTCATTAGCTAGAGTCTTTTACATGTGTTTCTCTTTCGGCTAAACTCATCTTTCATGGGGCATGATGTTTTGGTTTGATCAATGATTTTCCCGTGTGACCTTTGATTTTTCATAGCCTTCCTACCATGACTTCTGGGACACTTCATCCTTTATCCATTGGGAAACAGAGTTAGAAATAATATCATGAAGGAGGTCATGAATCCCTAGAAGGTAGTGTTGTGCTTCAAATATTTTCATGGTTATGGTCAATCCCATAAAGTATAATTTCACTCAAAATATTCCCCATATTTCTTTTATTTATTTGAAATATATGTACAAGATGATGTAAGGCACACACTCTACATGAGATTGCCCTACTTATTCATTATGACTATGTCAGCCACTTTATTTACATGTTGGCTATGTACACAAAAATGTGACATGAATGCCCATGCTTGACTTTGAGATCTATCTATAAAACTATCCCATGAATCTAGAGTATCTAGACCAAATAGTCCTAAATCTATAATTTTCCTCATATCCTTGGTCAGACAGTTCATAAACCTTTCCTATCCTTGTAGAAATATGCTCTAATTTTGCACTTCTCCTTGGATCCTCAGTGTACGAGTCTAATTATGGTTTGACAACTTATGAGGTCTCAACTAGTCACTTCCAACAAATCATCAAAAATATCGAACACTCTAGAGATATTCATACATGTGCAAATACAATAATTCATCTTCTTGTCCTATCATATCTCCTTGATAACTTACATGAGGCTTGAGAAAAAATCCACTCCATGTCCCTTGGCATGGGAAAGAGGTTATCACAGTCATTCGTTGTCGCTTGTCATTCGAACAATAGCATTGTAACTAATTTTCTTATGGAAAAATGTTCACCTCTACTTTAGCATTACCAATGATATTTTTTGGCACACTGGCTTGATTTTGCTTGCATTTTTTTATGATGAAAGGATAAAGGCCTTGGTTGAATACTTTAATAATATTATCTTTTCCAAATATTTTAATCTGATTCACCTCTTGCTCGAGGTGGAATCTAGATTGACATATGGTAAATTCAAAAAGATATATACCAAATAATGGAGGAATATCAACCACCACTATATCATGAATCACGATCAAATCTGAGTATCCATACAACATCATCATGAAATGCTTCAAGATGCATATAGATTTTATAGCCTTCTCCCTAAACTACAGCCACTTGGGTTTCATTTGTACCATAGTCAATTCCAAATATTCATAAATTTTTAGGGGTATTGATGAGGATTGATGTTTGATCACTCATATGACCCCTCTAGTAGTTCCTAGCTAGGTTTGCATAGTTTATTTCTTGCAAATTAATAATTGTAAGTGAGTCTCCTTCTCACATGCACTTGTGGGCACTAGTTATCTTCTAGTTGTCATTTAGAGTGTTAGTTAGTAAGTGTGAACTCAAAGTAGGAAGTGTGTACTTCAAGATAGCTAAAATGGATCTTATAGTTAGCATTATTCCTTTTCTCTTAACTTAGAAGTTACGTGCATTCTCCTTTGCACTTTTGTAGCTTATGGTTAAGCATATTGGATCAAATCCATGATTTGATGGGTTTGGTTATGTATTTTGGGCCATTAGTGCCTATATAATGAGTTTGTAAATAATATGAAGTTAGTTGGATTTTCAATCCTTTTCATTGGTATCAGAGCCTAGTTCAAGTTTGCACTAGGGCTTGTGAGGTGAGAGGATAGGAGATAGATTAGTTTTTCTTATGAGAAACTTGTTTTCATTGAGGACTCGGTTCAAGCTCAAGGGGAGCTTGAAAACCATTCGTAGAAGGAAGTTCCTTAGGCATCAAAATCCTCGTTCCAACTTTCTCCGTATGCTCAAGAAGTATAGGAGAAGTTTACCCCGATTTCTTTCTTACAAAAATCCCTTGGTAGGGTTGGATTTCTCCTATGGTGAAATGCGAATTAGGGAGCCTTTTGTTCCTGATGTTCCTGCCATTTTGGAGTCTTGAAGATCGAGCATCATCAAAACTAGGTCGTGTGTCGACTTAGATCTGGTTGCCTTTCAAACGTTGGTCGTGTGTCGATTGGATCTTGAAAGGAGAGCTACTGAAGGAGTCTTGGGATAATCAAGAGAAATTAGCAATTTTTTTTATTTGAAGGTAATTTGCCTTCAAATATTTGTAATTTTCTAGTTTTCTATGTTTTTAAATTAACCCTCCTGGTTAATTTTTAAAAATTTCATAGTTTTTCTTAGAAAACTTATATTTTAATTGATATATATATTTTTATATATTAATTAAATTTTCATTGTAAAAAAAAAAAATTTAATCTCATTGAGCCAGAGTTTGGATCTCGACAGCACCGGTGCATCTTCAACAGCATGCAGTGACCACCTTCATGCGCATTAAATCACACATGGCGATGCTGCCTTCGGCCTTCATTATCGCCTGACAGCGTCCGTGCGGTCGCCTGTGACCTGTGTGCGGTCGCGATGTTCGGTATGATAGTGCCTGGCCATCGATTCTGACAGCGTCGTGAGCAGCGACCTATGCAGGTGCGATATCGGGTATGACGATGAGCTGCGGCCATCGTATCGTGCCGATGCGTGACGGTTGACTAGCTATCGTGTCGGATCGTGTTGGTCGACAATGTTAGGGCCTATGGCCAACGCTGGTTGCTGACAGCGGTGCGCACGATCACATGGCACACGATGCCATGGCGTGTCCCTGTTGTGTCAAACCAGACACCTGACGGTGCCAGGGCACGGCCTACACGATCATTTTGATGCGTGTGTTGTTTCCAATAAGGGACAGGAGGTCCCTGGTTCACAACCTGCCCAAATCTCAAACTGCACATGGTCTTGAAATTGGTGCCTCGGGAAGCATGCCACTGAAGTTCGGAAATTCATGCAAGCAGGTGGAGTGCAGTTTCGTTTTTACCGAGGGTAAATTGTAATTTTTTTTAAAATTTTACTATTCTAAGGTTGCATGTAATTTTTTTATTTTTATTAATTTAATTTTTAATAACTTAATTAAATTAATTAATCTTTGATTAATTATAATTTAATTTTTAATTAAGTTATTTTTAAATTAATAAAATATAAATTGTAAACCTTAGGTTAGTTTAAATTTTTCAATTTTTAGCCTTAGGAGTATTTTTCAGGGCACACCATTGTAACAAGGAACCTTCAATTTTTCCTTGATTTTTCAGTGTTTTTCCCTTTTACTCCTGGCTTATACCCGGTCTCACATGGCTTCTGACTTGGCTGCCCAAGTGGCAGAACTTGCACATGTTGTAAATGCTTTAGCAGATAAAGCTAATGATACTACCATGGCAGAAGTTCTTGGTAACCTTGCAATGAAGGTAAATGATATTTCTCTCCATAATGCTTCAACTTCTGCTAATGATTCTCGCCTGAGAGTTCGTTGTGAAGTGCCACTTTATGATGGATCCCGAAACCCTGAAGTCTTGAATAGTTGGATTCTTGACATGAGTTCTTGGTTTTCTTACACTCAACTTTCAGATGAGGATATGGTTCCATATGCTAAACTCAAACTTTCTGGTTTAGCTAAAGTACTTGTTGAAAGAAAAAGAGGTCATGATGAACTCACCTCATGGGATGAGCTTGTAGATTGTCTTAAGACCAATTTTTATCCTTCCAATTATTCTAAGGAATTGGTCATTAAATGGTTTCGATTTCGACAAAGTACTAATATGACTGTGCAGGAATATATCTTTCAATTCAACAGGTACAGGATACTTTTGAATGTGGAGGAAGATATTAAAGCTTTGATTCTCAAATTTCAAAGTGGTTTGTTGGAACATTTGTACAGGGAAATTATGTTTGTTTCTATGGACACATTGGATTTAGTTTTCAACCAAGGCGCAACTTGCGGAGGACAAGTTTAAGGCGCATTCGCAGGCATTCCGTGCACCTGCTACTCAAGTGGTTGCAAACTCATCAAAAGGGAATAATTCTTTCTCACAAAAGAAGAATTTTGCTCAAAAGAAGAATGTTTCTTCTCCATCTCCTTCTTCTCCTTCCCCTTCCGCTTCTACTCCTTCTTCTTCTTCTTCCAAACCTTCTTCTTCTTCTTCTAAAAAGTTTTGTAACTATTGTAAGAAGAAAGGTCATGAAAAAGCTGATTGTTTTAAGCTTAAAAAGAAGAGTTTAGTCATTACTACTCAAGAGGAGGATGCTTCCAAAGGTCCCCTTGAGTCAGTAGGAGAAAGTAGAGTATACACAAAATTACGAGGTAAGCTCAATGAGGTTACCTTGGTAAATGTAAGTTCATCAAGGGGCGCTCGTGATGCTTTGTTCATCACTCGAGCTCATTTGCTCCATAATTTTGCAACAGATTGTATAGTGGATAATGGCTCGTAGAAAAATCTAATTGCGAGGTCCATTGTCGAGCGTTTGAAGTTACCTATGGAGCCTCATCCTCAACCTTATTCTTTGGGTTGGAAGGATAGTGGAAGGGGCTCAGAAATCACTCACACTTGCACATTAAAATTTGCACTTGGCCCACATTTCATAGATCAAGTCACTTGTGATGTGACTCCTATGGATTGTTGTGGGATTTTGCTTGGACAACCTTTTCAGTATGATAGGAGAGCTGTTTATGATGCTTTCAAAAGAACCTACACACTTCAAAAATATGGTCAGGTCTTTCTCATTAAAAGCACCAACACTCCTAACATCATTCTAAGTTCCAAGCAAACAAAAAGAGTAATTAAAAAAGGTGGTGATGTTGCTCTAATTTTCATTCGCTCTCAAAACACTCCTACATCCACATCCATTCCAAAGCAACACTCTTCAATGGATAAAATATTGCAAAATTACTCACACATATTTCAGGAGCCAAAGTCTCTTCCTCCAATTCGCACAATTAATCACAACATTGAAATCATTCCTGGTTCTTCACTACCTAATGCTCCCATGTATAGACAATCTATTTTGCAAAATGAAGAAATAAAAAGGCAAATAGAAGATTTGTTGTCTAAGGGTTTCATTAAGGAAAGTACTTCTGCTTGTGCCTCACCTATTTTGTTGGTTCTTAAAAAATATGGCACTTGGAGATTGTGCATTGATTTTCGTGCTTTGAACAGAATTTCTATAAAGAATAGATATCCACTACCACGCATTGATGATTTATTAGATCAGCTCCAAGGAGCTAAGTTCTTTTCAAAAATAGATCTCAAAAGTGGATATCATCAAGTGCGTATCCAAGCTGAGGATACATGGAAGACAACTTTTAAGACGAAGATGGGCCTCTTTGAATGGTTGGTCATGCCCTTCGGTCTTACTAATGCTCCTGCAACCTTCATGAGGTTGATGAATGATGTATTTCGTGATGTACTTGACAAATTTGTAATAATATATCTTGATGATATATTGATATTCTCAAAGACTTGGGAGGAACACCTTAGGCATATCCATCATACACTTGATCTTCTTGCGAAGAATCAATTATATGCCAATTCTTCCAAGTGTTCTTTTGGCAATACTTCAGTTTCTTACCTTGGTTATGTGATTAGTGAAAGTGGAATTCAGGTAGATCCCACCAAAGTTGATGTTTTACTTAAGTGGTCCCCTCCTTCAACTCTCACTGAGTTAAGGAGTTTCCTAGGACTTGCGAATTTTTATCGCAAGTTCATTCCTCAATATTCCACCCTTGCAGCTCCATTGCATTATCTCACTAAGTCTAAAGTTCCATTTCATTGGGAGAAAAGCCAAGAGATTGCCTTTGAGAAACTCAAAAAGAAACTTTGTACAACACCTGTGTTAACTTTACCCGACCTCTCTCAACCTTTTGAGATTGAAACGGATGCCTCTAAAGTTGCCTTAGGAGCTGTGCTCAAACAGAATGGTCATCCAGTTGCTTATCATTCAGAAACTTTTTCTGCTGCTAAGTTGAACTATTCTACATATGACAAGGAGTTGTATGCATTAGTTCAAGCTATCAAGTACTTGGAGACATTATCTTTTGGGAAAAGATACAGTAGTACACACTGATCATATGCCTCTCAAGTTTTTACAATCTCAAAGTAAAATTGAAGAATCAAGACATATGAAGTGGGCCTCTTACCTCCAACAATTTCACTTGGTGATCAAGTACAAAAAGGGGAAGAGTAATATTGTTGTTGATTGTTTGAGTAGGCCTCCTGCCGCTCTTGCCTTAACAGTTATGTCCACTTCACACTTGGGATTTCAGACTTGGCCTAATCAGTATTCACAGGATCCTGATTTTGGGAAAATATTTGAGCAAGTGAGTAAGCCTTCTTCTTCCAATTTGCGTCCTTTCCAAGATTTCTACATCAAAGAAGGACTTCTTTACAAATTGGACAAGGTTTGTGTTCCTTGTGAGCCTAGAGTGTCACTTCTTAAGGAAGCTCATTCTACACTTTATGGTGGTCACTTTGGGAAGCACAAAACACTTCATCACTTGCAAAGATTTTTCTACTGGCCTAAAATGTAGAGGGATGTGTTGAGATTTCTCAAACATTGTGCAGTTTGTTGTCGCTCAAAACCAGCTAACAGGAAGTTTGGCTTAGGCATGCCTTTGCCCATTCCTTCCCGTCCTTGGGAAAGCATTTCCATGGATTTGGTTAGTGGTTTTCCCATGACGAGTGCGACAACATGATTGTGTGTTCGTGGTGGTTGACAGATTCGAGTAAGATGGCTAAGTTTATTCCATGCCGCAAGACAAGTTCTATGACGAGACTTAGCCCAATTGTTCTTTGACAGCATTTGGCGTTCCTTTGGTCTACCTACCAGCATTATATCGGATCATGATTCACGCTTTGTGGGTCACTTTTGGCATTCTTTGTGGAAAATTTTGGGAGTTTCCCTTAACTTTTCCATCGCCTATCATCCGCAGTCCGATGGGCAGACTGAAGTGGTAAACCGTACCCTTGTGCAAAGTTTACGAATCTATCATCACGCTTCACCAGCAAAGTGGGACTTGAGTCTCACTCATATTGAACATGCCTACAATAGGGCCCTACATTCTTCTACAGGTCACTCACCTTTTGAGGTTTGTATGGGATTTCAGCCCTTGGCACCTTATGAGTTACCTTTGTCTTTGCCTTCTCCTGTCACTTCACATCTTCAGAAGGAGCAAGACAAGGCACACTCATTTATTCAGCACTTGCACAATATGCAATCAAAGGTGATTGAGATTTTGCAAAAGACACAGCAGTAGCAGAAAAAGGCCATGGATCGACATCGAATTCCTCATCCATTTCGAGGTTGGTGACAAAGTTTGGTTGCATCTTGACAAGCGACGTTTCTTTGATAAGACTCATAGTAAAATCAAACCGATTCGCTATGGGCCTTATACTATTCTTCAACAGGTGTCCGAGAATGCTTTCCACCTTGATCTTCCCGCACACTTGGGAATTCATGACGTCATCAATGTAGATCTTTTGAAGTTGTACTTTGACTCTACATTGGAGACTACACCAGCTATCAGTCATCCTGTGGACGTGGTTCCTGATTCTCAGTTACCATTGGATTCCGATCAGATCTATGACACAAAGACTCGACAGACTCGCCAGGGGTCTACCACCTCATATCTTGTGGCTCGACGAGGACAGCTGCCGCATCAGGCTCGTTGGATTTCTTTTCATCAGATGTCCCATGACTTTCCTACTCTTCTGAAAGCATTGGAGGCCAATGCTTCTATTGTGGGGAGGCATGATGAGGATTGATGTTTGATCACTCATATGACCCCTCTAGTAGTTCCTAGCTAGGTTTGCATAGTTTATTTCTTGCAAATTAATAATTGTAAGTGAGTCTCCTTCTCACATGCACTTGTGGGCACTAGTTATCTTCTAGTTGTCATTTAGAGTGTTAGTTAGTAAGTGTGAACTCAAAGTAGGAAGTGTGTACTTCAAGATAGCTAAAATGGATCTTATAGTTAGCATTATTCCTTTCCTCTTAACTTAGAAGTTACGTGCATTCTCCTTTGCACTTTTGTAGCTTATGGTTAAGCATATTGGATCAAATCCATGATTTGATGGGTTTGGTTATGTATTTTGGGCCATTAGTGCCTATATAATGAGTTTGTAAATAATATGACGTTAGTTGGATTTTCAATCCTTTTTAGGTATTATAGACACATCAACTCTTGGATCCACTACATAATTGTGCACTATACCCTTTTCTATAAAGAGTGACAAATAACATGGGACAAACTCCTTTTTTTTTTAAATCCAAAGCTCTGCATCTTGAAATTGTATCACCCTCCTCAGTCAAACTTCTCAAAGAGAGATCAATAAAATTAACTTCTAGATGTACTAGCAAGTCTTCCCTCAAGCCTTGATTATGTTGAAAAGAGTTTTTTAATAAGCTCTAGAATTGGGCTACCCTTTTCTTCCTTTCTTCTAGAGTTACAATTGGTAAATACAAGCTTTTATGAGCTTCGGATTTTCTCTAATTGAGAGGCCCTTCTATTGGAATTCGCTATTGCATCCTTGTTTGTTTTTATGTGTCCTTATATTTTATTAGATGTAAAATATATTTTTTGCAGTGTTACCCAAATCAAGGAGTCCATATAAAATGAAAACTCACATGACCCTAATACAATGGTCTAAGTTCATATATTATAGTATCTAGTTCATATATTATAGTATCTAGCAAATCATGATGTGTCAACAAGTATGTTTGTCTCTACAATTGAGTGATAAATTAGGATTGATTTATTGTTTTATTGGGTTTTGAACATTTATTAATTATTTATATGGAATTGAAATGGTTCCCACCTATATTACATCATGACCAGATAGTGGTATTACGATAGATTGGTTATTATGCATATACCATTTGGCAAGTTTAAATTTGGATATCCTCTTTGAAATTTAAGTAATTTAACCAAATGAAACCATGTCATTTAATTGGTTTTGAAAAATTTTAATGTTGTTATTACAAAAAATAAAAAATATTTCCTTGGTGTTTTGATGGCATACTATATGGAAGATAGAGTGGGTTGAACTAAGGTGGTTGCTTTATGGAACTTAAAGAAATGTATCGACATAAAAAAAGGAAGATCTTCAAGACATCATGATGCCCCTTACTAGAAATAGTGATACCATAATAGAGAATTTAAAACAAAGCACAAACAAATTTAGTATCAATTAGTGCCAATAAAAAAGGATGGAAAACATTGGGCAAGTAGGAAAATGCAATACAAATCACACATAAAAGATTGTTGATTGTCAAACCAAAATTTATAGTATACCAAGATCATATATTAAAGAGGTAATCTTATTCAATAGAATAAAATCATCAAAAAATATAAAAATAGGTTCCAATAGCCAATAATATATAGGAATAAAATAGACATAATCAAAAAGCAAATAGTGAAAGTAAACAAAGTGTAAAACTAAACAACAAAGTCAATAGGTAACCCAATAAAAAATACAATGTACAAGCAAGATAAAAGGGGCTTTGCATAAAAGCATTTGTCATGCACCAAATTAGTGGATTCTTCCAACTCAACTCCATCCATTATTTTCAATTTTATTAGCCTATATCCATACAACTCTTTGATACTATATGGTCCTATTGTGGTCTAGTTTATCATCAAAGTTGAACCTTAAATTCTAGCTATTATCAGAAGGATTTTTAATGTGTGAACCTACTAGTTGCAACCCACACTAAATATTGGAAGGGTTAAAATACCTTAACCCAACCTCTAGAGTAGGTTGGTATACCTTGTCAACTTAATGGATGTTGACTCTTTCTAGCTCAAAATAGTAAAAGCTTAGGGATAGGGATGAAAGGGTTAAGAAATGAATGAATTAGGAATGGACATATGAAGCTAACAACATAGGCATCCATAGAGAATCCTCTAGCAATTCAATTTCTAGAAAATAGTGTTCAGGACTAACAACATTCGAAACTTAGCAACAATTCATATTGAGAGCTTTGGGCATACTTAAAGAATTATTCCAAACATCTAAAGAATTAATAATCCAAATTAATAGAATTATATTAATGCCTTGACTAATAAAAATAGAATTCTCATAAGTATGCATGCAAATATGAATCATTCCAATTTACTCTAAGTTAGCAATCCAAATTAACATAATAAACTAACCATAGTAACAGTCATAGAAATGACTTCATAGGATTAATAACAACAAGCAACACAGATGCAAGTTTGAGGTAAACATCCCTAGTAATTCTCTTTTCATTAATTGCAGAGAATGTACAATGGCAACACAATTAAACACTTCAGATCTAGCCTTTTTTAAGGAGGTCATAACCTCTATTTATAGTTTTACAATGATTTTTTAATAAAATAGAGCATTACAAAGAAAAATGAATGCTCAACTAGTGAGATGTTGGCATGGTGATCTCATGTTTAATTCAAGAAGAGAGGGATGATTTATGTTCATCAATCCTCTGTAACTACCTCTACAACTTGGTTTCCATCTATGCAATCCTTCCATCGATGGTGTCATCTAAATACAACTTCTTGATCTACTACCATGGCCTTTACATTAATTTAATCTTCACCATCCCCTATTTTTGTTAAGATCTTATGTTCGTAGATTTGCAACTGAATCCATTTGGTAGTAATTTCTAGAATTTTTTGGACTACTATGCTTCAATATTCTACTATTTTGGTTTCCCTGGCCTCTTATTTACTCATTTAAGTGATCTGATGATATAGTTAGATGAAGAACACTAGATATTAGAAAATTAGAGCAAGGTTGATCTAGATAATTGATTTAAGGATGAATGGTTATGATTAATTTCCCATGGTCATGCCTCAGCTTTGTATTTCTCACAATTGTGCTATAATTTCACCAATTTTACTTTTGATAGATTTGGCTATGAAATTGTGCAAAATAGCATCTTTGAAAACTGACATGTTTGACTTGTTCACCTTGTGACTGCTAGAAATATCTCATTTTATCACTTTTCCCTAAGGTATCATGGACTATTGAATATCTATGAAAATATGTAAATCCATGGATATGAGATCTTCTTTGTTGTTGAATTTGTCCCATAGTCATGAACTACCTCATTTGCTAAGGAGTTTATCTATTTCCATGCTATTACCAAAGAATACTGGCGGTTGTGTGTGGGCTTACAATTTGCACTTTCTGATTACATATTGGTAGATACTCACAGTTTCATGCCTAATTACCATTTTGTAAGTTAGAATGCATAGTTTATCACTTTTTCCCATACTATCTATAGTTTTATAAAAATCGATGAATTTTAGTAAAACCAACTTTGTTTCCATTTTCATGATGCTAACAAGGTAGATGGGCTATCATGCAAGTATATTGTTTGAGCTTGTATCCTTTAAATTTTTTATGGATTGGTGAAAATCAATGGATGTGATTTTCTACGCTATAAAAAAAGAAGGCAAGTTGTCGTGCTTTGATGTTTTTTCTCCATCTTGGTCATTTTCCACGGATTCATATTTTTTAGTAGATTTAAGTTTTTTTCTCTTAGATACTTTCATTTGCAAAGGATCTCATGGTTGTGCATCTTCTATTTTAGGAACCAAACTATCAACAATTTTGAAGGTACTTGGGGGCTACAAGTCCATTCTTTTGAGCAAAACCATTGTTAGTATCTTCTAGTTTGTAACCTTTGGGCCTTAGCAATTTCATAATATCAACTACTTAATTAGCAAGCTCTTCAAAATTTTGAAACATGTAGCTTTTTAACCTACAAACCCAAGCCATTTTTTAATAAACTTGTCCTTGCACTTTTTATGGATATTCTCAAGCTTGAGGATAAGATTCTCAAGATTCAAATCATGATGATGGACTTTCTTATTATATTTATTTATAACACAACTATTTTAGACTCTATTGTGCTTAAGAGCATGAAGGCACCTCTCATAAAGAGTAGTGAAATTGACAAGGCATGCTTCTTGATACTCATCATGACTCAACAAATTCTTTAAAGAAATACACAAGGAAGATAATTCAATCTCAAGTGGAAAAATAGCTTTAATAACATAAAGCAAAGAAAAATGAGTTGTCCTTATGGATATTTGAATATTATGTGGTCCACACACAATGTAGGATATATGTTAATATTTCTTTAATTTGCTATTTTATTTTAATATTAACCAAAATTTTATTACTAGACTTAGGTTGACCTCTACAATATAGATAATAAGATATGGAAAAATAGTGTTGAATATTTAGTTGTGAATTTAATTCCTATATTTATTTGTTCTTAAATGACTACCATTGTCTAAAATGATAGTGTATGGAACACCAAAATGACATACAATTTGACTAAATATATATTTAGACACAATGTAGATTATCTAATTTATCAATGATAGCTTCCACCTTCTTTGTAAAATTTTCTATGGTTATGATGATGAATCAATGCCTATCTAGCATGTGGGTGAGAGGTACTACAAGGTAAAGAACCCAAGTGGAAATTTCCAAGGATACTCAATTGCATGAATAAAATGGATAAGGGCATGAATTTCATATTTATAGAACCAAAAGTTATCACATGATTTAACATAATTGTTGGCTTTAGCTTCTATTGTAAGATAGAAATAACCCATTGATGAGTTATGGAATTACCAGTAAAGTGTCTCCCATAGTCACCATTATGAATTTCAAAAAGGGCCTTTGGAACTTTAGCCTTTGTAAGGCATCATAGAAGGACATCGTTAGAATTTGATAGTATAATACTCCACCAAGAACCACGTACTAGAAAGCTCTTGATTATTGAGGAAATGCACAAAATCACCATACCAAGGATCATATAATGGAATAGGTAATAAATAACATTGGCCTCAATCCTATACACATTCATCATACCTTTAGTGATAGAAACAACAAGTTCATCATGAATTTTTACCACCAAATTTATTTTAATGATATTTTTATGTGGTATGAATTTTCTTGTCAAAGTAGCTAAAGGTTTGTTAGTATTTTTCCCCCTTGGATAATTTCTAATGGAAAATAACTCAAAAGCATTGATTAATTTTGTATCCACTTCATGGTATGGGAGTAGATTTTGCACTTTAATAGCATACTCACCTGAGATATAGCAGACCACAATTTGGGAATCCCTTAGCACTTTTATGTGTTTAACATTCATGCATTGAGTGACTAGGAGCCCTAAAATTAGAACTTTATATTATACAACACTAACTATAATACTAGAGAATTTTAAGTAGAATGTCATAGGAACAACTAGGACATGTATATACTTGAGAAAGAAACTAGCTTTTGCCCATTTATAAGTTTATCTACTATTTTTAATCCAAATGGCATGACATCCCCAAGGTGTAGTAAAATTTGTTTTAATTGTATTCTTAGGGGTAATTTAGATTTGTCTATGCCCTAAATAATCATCCATAAAGGACAAATTTTCATATCCCATACTAGAGTTGACAATAGCATCAAGAAAGGTTAAAGAAAGTTATCTTTAGGACAAGTTAGGTCAATGTTTTGAAAATAAAAGCAAATATAGATAACATTTTTTTGGTATTGATAAAAAAGGGGTTGAAGGGCCCCGATCCTTTACACAGAGCTCAAAATATGTATAGGAAAAAAATAAGAGAAGATCAGACAAATGCAAGATAGCCCTATCTTAGTAAAAAAACAAACCGAGGCTAAACCTATTGATGGAGAAGCTAAAATAATAACCCTTATGCTATCATTATATTTGACATGGCTTATGAAGTGCTCAGTGCTTTACATAACTGATAAATAAATTTCTTAAAACAATGTAATTTAGTGTACTCAAATCCTTCATCACATGATCCCAATAAGTATTCAGCTTTGCTCTACCATTTTTATCTTCTAGCTTCTTTATCAATTCTTATAATCTAGATAACCTTATATTATTTCCTTTTAATAATTTTCATAAGAATAATGTTGCACACCCATATTTAACAATGAATAGCTTTGATAAAGTTAACATCTAATAACTTTTGAATCTCAATCTTATATAGGTCTTGAATGAAAGGGAAGAACCTTATTTGCTTTTATCATATAGGAGTTACATTCTCATAAGTGAAAATATTGTAGACAATAAGATCATCCATTTTAGGCATGTTAGAATTTTATTAAGAAAAAACATCTTGGCACTATCTAAGTAAAATAATAAACATGGCATGTTCTTCTTTATATAGACTAGCCTCAATTTTAACTATGTGGTTTCTTAGGAGAGCCCATGTCAATTTCTATAATATGTATACCATTCATGATATTGATCTCTTCAAAATTATCTAGAGTAGGAGGAAGGTTCTCTAGGTAAAAATTGATCCTGACCTAGCAAACATAATAAACATATTTATGCCTCTTTAATTTAGGATTACGGTTTTTGAGTGTTTTTTATTATACAATCAAGGATTATTTCCTCTCTAGTATATAAAAATTCAATAATGGTTTCATCATTAGGTAAGATAGGGATGAAGAGAATATTATATGGAATTTCTAGTATATATTCAACCTCAAGCCCCTTTCCTTTCAATAGATAGAGGATTGGAGCATGATCCCAAAACTTATGAAATATAGAAATGTGAGGACTAGGTTATGCCTCTAATTGTTTATAAACATTCAGTAAGATATCAATGATAACCCTCCCTTTAAGATCAAAAGAAAACTCTATTCTAATTAAATGTCTAGCTATACAAGAGAGGGTTGGATCAAATAATTTATCAAGCCACTCATCTGAGTAGGAGAATATCTCCAACATGACAAAGTGGCAACTAAGATAGACATAAATGACTATGCATTCACTATCCTCTAAAATAATAAAAAGTAGGATTACCACATAAAGAGGTAATCTTAGCTGGATAAAATTTTGATGAGAAATATCAGACAATTCTAGTATAACAAATATTTCTAAGTTAGACAATCATCAATGACTATTAGTTTAGCAAGAAAAGGCTTAGAAAATGCAAAAAAATATAGATTAATCAAGATCACCTCTTTAAGTGGTGGTCTCAGTTATTCATGACAAATTTCTATAGTTTATAGTCTAACATTGAATTCTAAATAACAAGCTTTAGGGATATGAATAGTGCAATAATTGGATTTAGTAGAAATAGAACAACCAACTATACTATATTCATAACAATTCTAAAAGTGATACATTTTAATTTTTGTTTTTTTTTTTTTTTTTGAATTTACATGGTGGAATCGGTAGCCGCCATGAATCCGAGCAGGTTGTCCAGCTTTTTATGGCCGCCACAGTATTCTATGATGTCCGCCCCAGAAGCTGCCACATAGATCTTTGCACAGTTTACCCCTATAACTAGCATGCCATAATCATTTTAAACCTTTTATGTCATTGAAAGCACCAGGAAATGGACAAGCATTCAGTCCAGCAAGGCCCGAGATTTGAACCTTGGACCTCTGCCCCCATTGTGGGGTTTGGATGAACCAATTGGTCTACACCTTGGACCCACATTTTAATTTTTGTTAAATGCCTAATAAAATGGATAATTCTTGTTTCATCAAAATACATGTAGCATTTCAACCTCATTAAGGATGATCCCCCCTATTGGCTCAGCCTTCTGGAACTCAATCATAAAAACTAAAGATATTATCTCTAAAGGCATTAGATGGTAGTTTTCCAATGGGTAAACTATTTTTTTGGCTTGACCCATGGATCCTTGACCAACCCCTCATTGTTGACCCCACCCTTGCCCCCCTCAAACCCTTCACTGACACCCTCTTCGGGCACAAAGTTACCAACTTCATATCTTTATCCTCTAGAAGACCCACTTGGAAAGCCATCCCCACCTCCTACCTACCTCCCAACCTCCACACTACCGCCTCTACCCTAACCTCCATTCTTCATCCCTTCATCATCCCCATACCTGATCCAACCCATGATACTCCTATTTGGAAAGCTTGCGATGATGGTGAATTCTCAATAAAATATACCTACCTTCTAATTGACCGACCCATCAATACCATCATCCCTTTTAAGGCCATTTGTCTAAAGAACCTCATCCCAAAAATTAGGTTATTTTCTTGGTTAACTTCCCAAAATAAAATTCTAACTTTGGATAACCTCATACACCCTGGGCTTCAGCTTCCCAACCAATGCTATGTAATTCTAAGTGGAAATCATTTAATCATCTTTTTCTCAAGTGTTCCTTTACTAACTTGATTATGAGCTCAATCCTCACCATATTCAACATTGCATAGACTCACCCTTGCACCCTGATTGACCTTTTTAGTCAATGGCCAAACCCCTTCAAAGACCCTAAAATTAAATCCATGTGGTCTTTATACCTCCATCATTTTTATGGTAAATTTGACTGGAATGTAACAACCATGCTTTATTGAGCTTCCCTAGGGACCCCTCCATGATTGCCAATAGGATCCTTAATTTTACCATTAAAAATGCTTCCTTGTACCTATGCTCTAGACCCCCAAGCCCTAGGATTGAAGTTCTATTTCCTCTATTCTTCACCTTTCCATGGAACCCATCACCCCGCCCTCTTACCATAACCCTTAGAGCTAACTCAAATTGGATCCCTCCCCCACCAGGATGGCTTAATTTAATTTTTATGACTCCTCTAGAGGTAACCCTAGACCAACTGGTGGAGGTGGAATTTTCAAAAACCATGAAGGAAATATAATCCTCACATATGTTGAGAATCTTGGCTTCCTCACCAATCATGTTGTAGAAGCCAAAGCTCTTTACTAAGTATTAGTGCTTTCAAATGACCTCCAATGTAATTTAGTGATTGAAGGAGACTCGCTAAACATTATCAACTATTCTAAACCAATAAGAACCCTAGCTAGAGAGTTAGGAACATCATCTTTGAAGTCATATGACTTCTCCTCAGCTATTATAAGACTGTTGTGCAACATGTGTTCAAAGAAGCCAATGAAGCTATAGAATTGTTGGCCAATTTGGGCCACTCGCTGAGGTGCATTAATATTCGGTATAATAATTTTCCTACAAAATGCATTAAAATTGTATCATAGAATTGCATTGGTCATCCCTGATCCCCAGACCTCACCCCAGGTGTTTGGCCCCTGGATTGGTGTCATTGACCACATATCATCACCTCCTTTGTCTATATGTCATCATTTATAGTTCACTCTATGTCACCTCTCCACCCCCTCCCCCTTGTTGATTCACATGTACCCTCATCACCCATACCTCTACCCCCCTCAAGCATTGCTTATCATCCACCATCAGTCTTTTTTGCTACTCACATCGAGTCCCAATGTTCACATTGTCCTGGGTACTAGATCCATGATATCTTGCATTGCCTTGGTCATGCAATTTCATCTTTGTGATATTAATCCTTGGGGCCTCTCCAATCACCACCTTGCAAACTTTAGAACCAGACCTTATCACATGTGCCTCCCAATTACCGAGTATGATTCCAAGCGCATCCACATCTACACCACCTTTGAAATTAACTTTGAAAAAATAAATTTAGATGCTTCAACTCCCTATTCCATGTTTATCCACCACATCAATTATTATCACTACTTCACCATCGTCCCTCCCTTATGCAGCACTTGAGTGACGCTGACAGGTATACTTCCCATGAATCACCATTCTTTGCACCCCGTGTTGCTTCATCGCACCTTAATTCTTGATATTTTTGGCATGTGTGATGGTTGAAGTGTTAAACTGAAGCTATGTTTGAGTACTTTCCATTTCACTCATTTTCACTCACACTCTTTGCATCCTAATTTTAGAACCACCCTCATTATTCTCTCCATGGCAATCCTTGAATTGGTAATCCTGAATATTGATCTTGTGGTCAAGGATATTCTCCACACTTGTATCCCCTTTATCAAAAATTTCACTAGTAATAAGGAGTACATCATAAATGCTATTGTTAATTCCTTTGAGGATGGTTGTGTCTCTATTCATGGCCTGGATTATATCGATGTGCAATTGCTTGCAGAGGTGACCGGGCTTCCAACGGATGGGAGAAGTGTTCGCAGAGATAATACTCTATGGAAGCATAGCTAGAGTTCTTCTCAAACAAATTTAAGGATATTCTTACCACTAACGAGGGAATTAAGAGAACTAAGCTCCCCAATCCTTGGGACCGTGTTATGGTTCCTATACTCTAATTTTTCACAGTTGATAAAATTGATTGCCCCTTGAGAAGCATTCATATTGCTTTCCTAAACCACTTTAGAGGCAATAAGAAATTTAGTATTCCTGACTACCTCTATAGATCAATCGATTTATCTACTACAAATGTCTACAGTGGGAAAACCCATTATTTTACTCATCAAGGCCTACATTATATCCTCTATAATCATGATCTTGACATCTTTTCCCATCATGATTACATTACCACTACCCCCCTCTCCCCTTACCCCATCAACCTCCCTCCCTCATACCGCTCCCCTTATCCCCCTTAGCCCCTCCCACTGCACCTCCCTTGGCCCTTCCTAGTCCACCCCTAGTCCTTCTTCATCTACCCCTAGCCCCTCTCATCCCACCCCCCAACACCTCTTCATCTGCTCCTTCACCCACCCCTTCCTGTCCCCCCTACCCCACCCCTACCAAATCTTCTGGTAGCTCCAACACCAAAACCAACATCCAACAAGTCCCTAGCGATGATTCGAACCCCGACTTTCCCCCTCATGTTGCTCCTTCAATAAAAACTAAAATCCTGGGAGTCCCTGATCATAATTCGAGAGCTATGAAATGCTCCTTATCAAAATTATTCCAAAATCTTAGCTCTATCGATATGCATGCCTCCCAGTGGCTTAAAAAAATCAAAACTGATATGGCTTCCCCTACCAAAACTAGTGAGTCGAACAAAAATTATGACTCTTCTCCAGCGAAATCAATTGATATAGCTAAAACTTCTACCCAAGTGGAGAAGAAGATAGCGTCGGGACTATTGAATGTTTTCATAGATAAGAAAACTCTCTATAATGCCATCCTTCATCACTTAGCCAGATTTGTAGCCACTCTCTCCATGGCTACCAAAACTATCAAGTCCCAAGGGTTCGTCCTCTTGTAAGTTGCTAAAACTCTCGAGTCTCAAGGGAATGTCCTCCAGTAAGTTGCAAATGGCCTTGGTGCCACTCACATGCAACTCAGTGTTATCCTCATGGATTCAAAGGAGGCTTGCATCACCCCTGATGGTATTTGATGGTGCTGCCCTATTTTATGGTTTTCCACCCCGGTATGGGATTGACCCCTGGGATGGGACCATCCTTGCTATTTTGCAAATAATCTATTTTTTGTACTATGGGTTTATCATTATTTTTAATAGAATCTTTTGTGTTGGCTGGTAATCCTGATGTAATCAAGTTTCATTTTGAATGTGCAAAGGTTTTTGGGTCCCTTATAAAACCCTTACATTAATGTGATCTATCCTTTTTATCAACAAAAAAATAATGTTTAAAGGTTTTATTATAGATATAATAGAAATAGTAGCACTTTTGAGTTCTTTTTGGGTTTCTTTGAGCTGATTAGGGATGATCTTCTATGAGTGGTGGAAGAAACTAAATCTACAGGGAAGATCCCAGCTGACATTAACTCAACTTTTATTGCCTTGATCCCAAAAAAGGACAATCCTATTTCCTTTGATGATTTTAGACCTATAGCATTATGCAACTGCCTTTATAAAATTATAGCAAAAATCATTGCATCAAGGTTAAAATGAATTTTCTCAGATTTTATTTCTAGTGAGTAATTTGGGTTTCTCAATGGTAGGTAGATTCATGATGTTGTGGGAGTAGCACAAGAAGGTTTGCACTTTATAAATACAAGGAGGCTTCTTGTTTTTGTTGTTAGATTGGACCTTTTTAAAGCATATGATAGAGTTTTTTGGATGTATCTGAGGATTATGCTACTCCACATTGGCTTCAATTTACAAGTTGTTAATTGGATTATGGGTTGTGTATCCTCAATATATTTTGTTGTTCTTATCAATGGTTATGCTTCCAATTTCTTTTCCTCAAAATGTAGTCTTATACAAGGGTTCCCCTTATCCCCCATATTGTTTCTTTTGTTGGCAGAAGGTCTGAGTAGGGCTATGAGAGAAGCTAGAAGAACATGGCTTATCAAAGGGATTAAAATGGGGTCTTCTCTCTCTCTAAATCATCTCTTATTTGTGGATGATGTTTTGTTGTTACGTGATGGATCTCCCAGGGATATTAATAATATCAAGGACATATTAAAGAGTTTTTTTTTTGCCACTGGTATAGAAATCAATTTGGGAAAGTCCACCATGTCTTGTTTTGGTATAGCGACTAAAGATGAAAGTCTCTTTTAGAGGATACTCTCTTTTTCGATGATCGAGACTCGGATAGAGATTAAATATTTGGACTTCTTGTTGAAGTGTAATGACTATGTTATAAGGGTCTAGTACTGGTTGGTGGAGAAGATCAAAAAAAGAATATCTTTGTGGTGCAATAGGTGGTTTTCTATAGGAGGTAGACTTACTCTTGTTAAATTCTTTCTATAAGCCATTCCTATTTATTGGCATGGTATAGCTTTTATACCAGTTGGAGTGCTAGAAAAAATCAGTAAAAGGTGTTTCAAATTCCTATGGACTGGGAAAAGAGACAAAGAAAGAATAGATTTGACCAATTGGAAACTTTTAGCAAAATCTAAGGAAGAGGGTGGATGGGGAATAAAGAACATTCATCTTTTTGGTAAAGCTTTGGCTGCGAGGAGTTTATGGAGACTAATTACCCAAGAAAATCTATGGAGTAAAGTCCTTAATACCAAATACATTGAACCTCTCTCAATGGAAGAGTGGTTAAGGAAACCAGAAAAGTCTTACAATAAGGGGTCTATCTTCTGGAAAGTAGTTGTCCAAGCCTTCCCACTCATAGGTGGATTTCTTGTAAATTTGGGAATGGTGCAAAGGTAAGAATTGGCATTGACCCATGGGTTGGAAGTGGAAATGATTATAGACTTCTAGAGGATCTAGTATTATCCTTGAAATATGCTGGTGTTTTTACACTTTCTTAGGCAAAAAATCAATAAAACTACCTCTTTGTGGTAGCAAGGGTGGAATAATGCACAACTACTAGGTCTTGAAGGTAGTAATGGAGAATTATGGGATAGTTATGTGATGTTACTCATCACAAGTCATATTAGGATCAAAGTGGATGAGGAGGATATTGTGGTATGCATAAAAAATCCAATTAAAGGTGATTATTTTGCTAAGTTAGGGTATAAAGCCTTGCATGCTCAAGAACGATAGGGGTAACATACCTGGTGGTGGAAATCTATATGGAAGTTCAAGACACCATTAAAAACCAAAAAATTTATGTGGTTGGCCTGCAATAATAGATTTTTAACTTGGGATGCTTTAATGAAAAGAGGGTTACAAGGCCCAGGGAGATGTACTCTTTGTCATGAAGTGTTGGAAACTAATAATCATTTATTGGTTGGTTGTCCCTTTACAAAGTCTGTGTGGAAATATATAGAGGGGATAATAGGGATCACAGGGTTTTGGCAAGGGAACACTGTGGAAGAGTGTCTGAATATATGATTTGACAAAAAATAATTGAGGAACAGCAGAGCTCTTCCCTTTGCAGTGGCAAAGGGAGTGTGGCTTGCTAGAAATTTAGATATTTTTCAATATTTTATTCTCTCTACCTTTCAAGTTGCTTCTCATATTCATACTTTGCTTTTTGGACTCATGAAACCATGTTTACCCAAATGCCCAAGGGTAATCACTGATATCAGTTTAAATAAAATAGTTCCTTGGGGTTTTTTTTATGGGGCTTGTCAAGGGAACCCAACTCTGTGTGGGGTAGGGGGTATTCTCTATTTTCATGATTCTCATTTCTTTTAGTTCAAGGCATGTTTGGGTGTAAGTACAAATAATTACGCTGAACTATATGCTTTGAATTTGCTCCTAAAAACAACACTTGATCACAATGTGCAACAATTACAAATAATGGGGGATTCTCAGGTGGTAATTAATTGGATGAAGAAATAGTCTAAAATGGGAAACTTACTCTTGAGGCCCATCTTTGAACAGGTGAATATTCTAGTGGGTGACTTCACCCTCATCACCTACAAGCATGTCTACAGAGAACTCAACACAATTACGGATGGTCTGTCAAAGGATGGTCTTATGTTGACACTAGGATAATGGGAGATGGTTGAAATAAAGGATGGTAAAACAGTTAATGAGGCAATGTTTTCTCTTATCAATCAATAAAGAAATAAAATATTCACATGTAAAAAAAAAATATTTTGGTGAATGCTTTTTGTTTTAGGACAACTCTTAGATTTTTTCTTTCCAGCACTCATCCTCTATCTGCTGGGGATTTTCATAAGTTGTTTTAATTTCATAGAATGCTTTGTTAAGGATGAATAGATGTTGATTCAGGGGTATGAAAAAAAAAATAGGTTCTGGTGAATGTCTTTTTTGGACAGCTTTCAGATTTTTCCTTTCCAACACTCATCCTCTATCTACTGGGGATTTTCATAAGCTATTTTATTTTTATAGCTACTATGTTAAGGATGAATGGATGTTGAATGGATGCTCATTCAATGCCTAGATAGTGGTTAGAGCCATTAATTTCTTTGGATACTATTTCTTCTCTCTTTTTTCTTGATGATTCAAGGAGGAAAAAAATCATTGTATGTGGGGGCAGTTTCTCACTGTCTTTATTTTTTCTCTGTAATGCCTAGGGACATCTACACTATGTAACTTCCTTTTTTCACATAAATTAGAAATTATGATTTTTTCCAAGGAAAAAAATAGAAATAGTAGCATTTGTATACCTATATATCTTACTTTTATAGACAATACATTCATCATTTCTAAGCATACAATAATCAAATAAATAACTATCTCTATTACAAAGATTTACATTAGCATAATATTCATTATCATTTAAAATAAGAACCTACATTGAAGCTTCTTGATAATTTCCTACTCTAATATTAGAGATATGGTTGCTAGAGGGAACATTATGTATTTCGATATTAAAATCCTAATTAAAATTATTATCAACATCACTATTAGTTCCTTCTCCCATGTTGTCATTATCAACATAATATATTACTTGTTTCAGTGTAGTAGATTGCTCATGGGCTTTATGTAACTTGGTCGATGATTGATAGAATAAGATAGGATCTTCTCTCTTCTTAGGTTTTGTATAAATTCATCAACTACCTAATGAGTAAGGGAGTAATAACATTTGTATTGTGTTGATAATTTTATGATTCATACCTGTATTGGGGGTATCACAAATAAAATTTAGGATACCTCTTATACAATTTTATTCTAGAGGTCCATTGTTGCTCATGTTCATAGAGTTGGATTTCCTATATCTAATCTATAGAAGTAACAAAGCAACTTTCATGAATTGGATGATAGGATCCCCAAGGATCTAAGTTTCCTTCTATGGTGAACACTTTATCATTATAGGTAAAATTAACCACTTGACAAGCAAAGCCAACTATGGTTGTCATCTTACTAGTCTATGGTCAATTTAATAGAATATTATAGTTGGTCTTAAAATCAAATACCATAAATGGAACTTTAACTTTGTTAGGTCCTATTAAAACAATTAACCAAATGCAACCCACGGGCTCTTATAGACAACAATTGTAAGCATAGCAAGAGTTTCTAGTGGACAAGAGATTCTCTCTATGTGGATATTTAGTTTATTTATCATAAACAATAACATAACATATGTACCACTTACTTTATCAACCAAATCCATATGAATAGCCATACCATTATATACCACTATAATCAGTAATTATGGATCATCAACCCTTATTAAATAATCAACAATAATCATGTTATTTAAAGAAAAAGTTTTAATCAAACCAAGGCTAGAGTGTGCATAAATAAAATAATTTGTCCTATGTTATTGAATGTACTCCACTTCATAAGACCCTAGAATAGTGAGCATAATGTTGGAAACCCTCAATCCAAACATCTCTATATCATTTAGTTATTCTCTTAATCTTTGATATTTATAGGGATATGTCCTAAGTAATTCTAAGTATGGGACCTTATATGGTGTTGTATGCAACTCCTCCATAATATCCCTTGCTTTGGTTTTGCCCATGACTACTTTAAGTAGAGATTATTTGGTCTGACTAGGGTCCTAACATTGTTTTTTATAGGAGTTGGGATCACTACTTAAAGTGGCAATCATGATTTTTCAACATTTTCAAAGACAACCAAATTCATAATGTTGGTGAGGCTTCACCAAGAATGTTATTTGTGTTAGCAAATATTTTTGTATTTTTTGTTGGTTATCACATGATAAAAGGAGGTTTTGAAATCATATCACTTTTTTTTTTTTTTTTTTGCAAAAAACCCCTTGCGGGGCTGCCTTGGTCTAAGAGACCACAAACAGGGGGTTTTACACTATCAAAGTCACCCAGGAGTTGCACCCGACCCTGACGATTTTGGATACCCAATTTAGCTTTTTGGTAGGGTGGAGATTTGAACCTAGGACCTCCCTTGGAGGATTGCCCTCTCCTCTCCAACTCACCTACAACACCCGGGTTAAATCATATCACTTATGGCTAGATTAACCATCACTTGAATAAATTGTTTACCCCTGTCCTTCTTCTCTTTTTCATCCGTATAGGGTTACTTATTTTATATTGGGGTACATTTCTAGTGATAGCAACAATTTTTTGTGGTAAAGATGCAATTATTTCTCTTTACATATTCAAATATTTACATAATGACTACATTTGGATTACAATTGTATTCTCTATTTGGACCATGTTGGGAAAAGACTTGATTAGATTCAAAAGCATTTTGGGATTGCTATGTCTATGATTTGGGTTTGTGGAATGAGTACAATTTTGATTCTAGTTACTCTGATCCCCTCCTTGGTTATACCCTCAGTTTCCCTAAATAAGATTGTACCCCTAATTTTTATAATTTTAATCACTCCCTAGTTGAACCCTTGATTATGATTTATGTCCTATTTTTATTATATTTAGAAGCTTTAAGTTCATGATTGGGGAATGAATTTTATATATACCTAACCTCTAATTTTAAGGATGATTGAATTTCTTTTGGAAACCCTTGATCTTTTCATAGAAAAAGTTGATACTATCATTATTGATTTTATCAATGTTAAAGTTGGGATCAAAAGTTTATTTATAATAGAACTTGCATAATTCTAAGCAAGTATTAGGCTCATGTCCATAAGCTTCATGCTAAAAGAAAAAAAAATTATGATCATGCCACTCAAGTGCTTCAAATCATTTATTATGATGATAGTTATTGATCTTATGGGTGGATAGATCTTGACAATATCTTCATATGTCCATTGTGATACTGTATTCTAAGGTCTTGGGCCACTTTTATCTTTAGTAAACATGTGTATAGGGGTGAAAACTATCTTTATCTCATGAGAGCTATCTTGAACAACTATAGTACAAATCATATCATATATAACACTCTTATTAGAATTTTTGGTTTAGGATTTTAGACCATATTTGTTTTCCCAATGTTCAAGGACTTTTATAAATTATGGAAGTTTTATAGGGAGATAAAACCAAATGGGTTATGTTCCTAGACCTTAGCTTGTAAATAATACCTTAATTTATTTACAAATATTCTAGTGTTTTCTCTTCAATTAGGATCCTATTAGTATTGCATTTATGCATTTTTATTTCTTATAGAATTTAGTTATGGACTCATTTGGTCCTTGTTTGGTATTCATAAATATATACTTTTCTTACATATTAGTCAAGTCATCATTAAAATCTTATTTTTATTATTTAACAAAGGTATCTAGAGAAACAATATTATTTGGGTAAGAAAACAAACCAATCAGGAACATTTCCTACCAAACCCTAGTCATTAATTTAAACATTACTTTTTGACTATAAAACCAGTCTTTATAATATGTAGTAAACTTATCAATAAGTATTTGGGCTTTATTTTTTCCATCATTAAAGAATTAAGGGTATGCTCATACATTTCTATGGGTTCTACATCAAGGTCTAGATATTTGCTTTGGTAATTTCTCAATGTAGGGTCTATGGATGTAGGCATAGTCATCACATTGTTTATTAGAGGAGGAGAAGAATTAGAGTTTAGAATTAAAAGAGTGATAACAACTTGTTCTATAGGGGACCTATTAACACTCATGATATGAGTAAGGTTATTCATCATGTTTTGAATAATATCCTACAATTATTTGGTTATCTCCCTCTTAGTGGATTCCATTTGCTTCTTGGTATCTCTCATATGATTGCCTAGTTGATAAGCAAGTAATTTCTTAAGGATAGGTCTTGGTCAAAAAAATTTCTAGTCTATGAAATGCACCCTAAAATTTGGCCAAGATTGGATGATTGAAATTTCTCCCAAGTTCAGCCTCTAGAGAAGGTCAACACCTTAAAACAATGGTTTAAGACTAAAGAAAGAAATGAAATGGTTATAAATAGGTAAGGGTTTAGAAATTTCTCAAAGTATGGATGGGGTATAGCATAACAACACTGAGTGTATACATCATAAGAGTCTTACACAATCAAATCAAAATGAAACTTAACATACCATCCATCAATGGAGGCATTATAGAGTTTGTTAGATTCTAATTATACACTTTAAGCATTCCAAATACTAAATGAAGAGTAATCCACTTTAGCAAAATTTGCTTTAGTAGAATTTATTTATTATAGTGTAACAAAAATGCATTAAAATATAATATTCCTTCAAAAAAACACAATCACAATGGAGTCCAAATAGCTTCACTTTTCATTAATTGGTAGAGGTCATCATATAGTATACAATAAAGTAATTGCTATAGAGTTGGCCCCCCTTATGGGGTGAATTGAGTTATTTATAAGCTATTACATGAATATTATAGCTCAAGATTTTTAAAATTTTGTTATAGGTCTATTAGAAAATGGCCTAGCAAGAAACGCTCATGGGAGAAGAGGTTATTTTCATACCCTATGTTGTTTTTCTAATGTGGCGGGTCTAGATTTATTTCTTTTGGCTTTAGATCTCGTATGATTTTAGCAAGTTTGTAGATCTTCAACCATCATCTTCTACAATTTTCTTAGTCATTACAATAGTCTGTTAGACATGTCACTTTTTCCTCCAATGGCCTTAGCTCAAGTGGTTGAGAAGATTAAGGTGATTACAAGTTTTGAAAAGGGAAAATTGGATGAAAGGGAAATTCCTAGGAAGACTTGAGTTGATGCCAAAATCTATAGCAATGCTAGGTTCTTTCAATTGCTTTGAAGGAATTTTGAGCCAAAACTAGTATTTTGGGAGGGTTTGGCTAACATCATTTCTTAAAAAGTATAGATTCTCACTTTTTTGGGTATTGCCTTGATCTTCCAAATTTGTGCATATTCCAGCTTTTGTGACACTTTTGCTGACATCAATGCTTGGAAATCCTAGATATGTGTTCATCTTGGCTTCATACTTTAGGAATGTCTCAACTTCATCAATGTTGGGGCTATTCCATCATGGTTTCCTTATTCTTAAAATTTACTAGAGCTTTGGTTAATATCATCTCTAGGAAAGTCCATAATTGATTAATCTTGGGTTTGTGCATTACCAGAACCTTTTGGGAGTTCATTCATTTTTTATTTTGGCTAAACACATTATGTTTCATTATTTATCCATGATTTTGAGCCTAATGGAAAGTGTTTTGATTACCTTGGAACTTACTTTTAAATTTATGCATTTGAGCCCCTATTAGCTTGTTTGTACTGCTATGATGCTTTGGCCACCCTCTAGGGCATTTTCCTTAATATAATTTGACAAAGTATTAGAAAAATGGTAAGTTTTTTTATTTGCAAGGGCTTGCAAATGTGGGCATTATTTTGACCTACATTATTTATGCCTCCTAGGGATTTCTATTTGTAAAAATATAAAATCTATATATCCTTATTTATTGGATACAAGGTTGAAAGGAGGAAAAGGAGCTAGAAGATAAGTTGACAAAAATTGGATACTAAAAGGTAGCAAAGCTTAAGGAAATAAGGGATAGAAAAATTGAAATGTGGAATAAAGAAATAAAACACAAATATGTGAGGGAGGTGAAATTTGAATGTTTAAGTGAGCATATATTTTATAGTACTAATAGGATTTTCCAATATTCCCTTATCAAGCTTATATCCCATTCAAGTACAAAACTTGGCATAATCCATAGTGTTCGAGGAAAGAAAACTACAAGAAATAAGAAAGGCAGGGACATACAACAAAGAGGTTGAGAATGGTGGATGGGGATAAAAGTAGATACTATGTGGAAATAGAAAGAGAAGGGAAAAATGAGAAGAGGAAAATAAAGGAGGAGAAATAGAGATACCTAAAGGGTGATACCCCTATAAAACTAGTACTTCTCTTATCATAGTCCACCATAGCTGAGAGCTATTTTAGGCCCAGGAAAATTGCCTTAGGTAAATATTCTAGGCACTCACAAATTGGAGCCTTTCATTACTCAACACCTACCTTTTCTTCATGAAGTTGCACAAATATTCCTCTTCGCTATTATGGGCCTTTGCATAGCATTTAGGGTCTTTATAGATATGTATGGTTGCTTTGTTAACTAACAAGAGTATTGTGCTCAAATTTGCACTTCAATTTAGGATGGAATATCCTTATATTGTTGAGTGGATGGCTATTTCATTGAAGTGTTTCAATAATTACAAAAATATTTTTCTAAACTAGTGCCCCTTCCAAAAATATTGACTTGTGTGAGTGGTTCACTTGCATGCTTTTATTTTTCCATATATAATTACCTTTTACTAATTGTATCCTTCTTATTCAAATACCTTGTGTCTACTTTCATAATAAAGTTACTAAAGTTCCATGTGGTATGCTTTGTACATACTTTTCCTATGATTGTGTGACATCTTCTCACAGCCTCCCAATCAACCACAGTACCTTCTATTACTTGTAAGTTCTAGCTAGCTTATCCATTGGGCTAAGGAGTCAAAAGGGGTGAGGGAGAGTGTTGGGAGAGTTAGGAATGAGTAGAGGTGGGTGTGGGATGGTTGAAAATAAAATGAGAGTAAATTGGGATACAGAGGGCAACGAGAAACAAGATATGATGATTAAGAATGGAAGGGATATGGGAGGAATAATACTTGAATGGTGATGATCTTCTTCTTTAATCACGTTCAAATCTTGTATTTGGCTTTTATCTTTACCTTCCTATACTATTTTTATTTAGCTATAAATAATATCAAAAATAAATTAGGTAAGAAAGGTAAAATTTTCCCTTTGACTAAGGGTTTCTTCAAGATTTTGGGCCTTTCTTGTTCCACAAATTCAAAGAAATCTTGATTAAGTTGAGATTAGAGAGTGTGTAGAGTTACATGTCTTGAAAATGTGCTATATTATTCAAGGCATGTACTATGCACACTCCTTAAGATCATCCAACTAGAGGTTCCTCACAAATTGTGGATGTTTCCATTGATATGGCCAACTTACAAAGGTACAGGAACTACAGGCTTGTCAACCTTACCAGCTTCTCAGATTGTCTCTCTTCTTTTGTTTTTCCTTTACTTTTGGACTCTGCTTCTTTGACATAATTTTGATGTCTTTGATAAATAGTAAAACTAATGGTCAAAGGGGAACAATTAAAATATTGTTATTGTCTCCCCTATATCTCATTATAGGCTAATAATCCTACCAAAATTATGCCAAAAGAAAGCAATCCCTGGAAAAGTTTAGAGCAATGATGCCATGTTAAGGGAGAGGCCTCCTTATATAAGTCCTTCTATTTTGAGGACCCACCTATATAGCATCATATTCATCCTTCCTTTATTTATCCTAGAACTTACCTATTTTCAAAAAAGAGAATTTCCAATGTAGTTGATTTAGCACCCCACAAAATATTCCTTGGGTGTCAAGATCTCATGCCTATGATATGTTTGGTGTTCTTTACAAGGTATCACTTTTGTAAATAAACTACCTATTTGGCTAGTGGTCTTATTCTTATTTGTATATACCTACTATTGGATTTATTTACATGTCATCTATTTACAAAAAATTATGGCATACCTCTTCATATCAATGGAGTTGAGCTTTACTTTTTCATTAGAATCTGCAATGACCTGATCATATGGTCTCAAATGTAATATTTTCTCTTTGATTCACTTATTGGAGTATGTGGCTTGTTCTGGTTGGGTATTGGCATTGGGTTGATTTTGCATGAAATTTAGTTCCATGGATTGCTTGTCACAAGGCATCAAGAATTAGCATAGGTGATTGTTCTTGGGTATATGAATGATTGGGCATCTTCCCTATATACATTGGTTTAGGTGTCAAATTGGCAATCAATATTTGCAGAGCTCCTAGGATCATGTTTATCAACTTTGGGTCCATTATATAACATTATTTTGTTGTACACAATATTTTTTTTGGTTTCCCCTAATTTTTTGGCCATGTTCATTGTAACTAATGATTCACCAAGCCTTGAAAGTGTTTGTAGCTAGATTTTAGATTTTGTTACTTTCCTAGGTTTGACATAATTATCATCTCAAGAATATTACCAATCATAAAGAACTTATGCTAAATTAATTTTTTCCTTTCTTAGCCAATTACCTACCTCCATCTATGCATGTTTAGGGATTTCTTCTGCAAGGTCCACCTTTTGATATTCATACTTTTTTATATGATATAACTTATTTTTCTCAACATATATCTAGACCAAATTTTGGATGTAGGGGATAGTCATGTGATCATAAATTGGGGCTAGATGTCTCTCTAATTGCTCCAAAAACTCATTATAGAGGAACATCCCAAATAATGATAGTAGATTAGTAATTATCACATCATGTACAACTACAAGGTATAGGAATCTATGCAACAATATTGGAACTTTTTTTATGATTCTAGTTACCCAAATTTGCATCCCATTGAAATAAAGTGTCATAGAATCCAACTCATCATAATTGAAGTTCATGGCTTCACATACTACTTAAGGCATAATCACGATGGAATTTTTTGGATTTGCTCTGCAATTATGCAACACCTAGCCTTATAGGCATAAGGATAGATAAAAGGATAGATACTTGCTCTTAGCCATGCCAAGCAATTATTGCTTTGTGTAAATTTAGAATCCTTGAAAATTGCTTTACCATTTTTGAACCCTTTAGAGTTGTTTCAATAAAAGTCACTTGTCTGAAAACCACCAAATTTTATTTTATATTTTTCACTTCTTTCATAATATTTTCTTTAGTTTCATTTGGTAGCTCTAGTTCCTAGATCAATTGCTCAAATAGTTTTTTATATTGTTTTAATTATTTTTGCCCTTTGTCTCCTAGTTATGGTTAGGAAATATAACTTTTGATAAATCTCTTTCCTTTGTTGGTTCAACTACAATGTTTTTAGACTTAGTATTTCTAAACCTGGGATCCCAAAACACAATTCTAGCTTTCTTTTCTCTTGTTTATCTCTTTGTGAACATGGTATCAATTCTAACTCTTCTTCTTATAGATTTTTCCCTCCTTTGTTCTATTTTTTCCCTCATGTCTTCCATATTTTTGGTATTTTTATTGTATGTTGATGAAGAAATAGGACCAAATCTTGAATCTACATTGACCAACCAATCTATGGGGAACCCCTCTATGAAATATTGTCCAAAATCTATTGTAAGAGCTATAATATCACTTGTTACCTAAGCTATGTTTGAGTAGAAGTGGGGTAGATAGGCTTGGTAATTATTATCATTATGATGAGCATCAAATTTTGAGCACTTAGGTATATTTAGGCTAGGGTAATCCTCCTATATTTGATCTCTGTCATTGGTTTTATTATTGTGCATCACTTGGTCTCTTGAGGAAGACACACTTTGAGGGTATACCTCAATCCTTGTTTGATCATATTATCCTTCCATACATTGATCTCATTAGTCAAGAATTGAATTAGAGCTCTCAATTTTTGCACTATCCTAAATTTTGGGATGGACACAATAGGTGTATTCTCTATAAAACATGAATAAAATTAAAATGGTTTGGGTAATATGACATGTGGTGGAAAATATAGCATAGGAAAGGAATATTATGAGTTCATTTTGTGGGTTTGAGGGGTGTTTAACATAGTGATTTTGAAAGGGAGCTTTCTCATTGAGATGGGCATATTCTCTATTGTGATGACCACTTGGAAGACTTACAAGAATATTTTTTCATTGAACTACTATATTAGAAGGCTTAGGTCTAGGGTAAGAGCATGAGTATAGTAAATGTAATATTGGGTATGCAATGGTCATATTTCCTAGGGTATCCTTCTCTAGGTTCTTCTAAACTAGATATTAAAATTTGTCATGCTCTCATGAGGGTATCTTTGAATAATGGAAAATTAGGTTAGTAGTAAGAATGGCTCTCCTAGGTCATCGAACTCTAATATGAGAGATTCAAAAAGTTCATTCCATGCCATAATAGTGTTTTCTTCAAGAGAATAATTCCATAGTAGCGCTTTACCTTGAAATGATCAAGAAATAAGCCTTACCATTACGTCCTCAAAGGGAATATTATAGATGGTAGCCAAAGCAACAATGTTATAACCATGCTCATAAGTCATCTTCTCACTACCATCATAAATAGGTAAGGATTTACAAGTGTCCTAAGGAATATCATGTAAATATAGAAGGTATAGATGCCCAACACCATTCCAAGTTGAACAAATTTGTTCAACCATGACTTTACAGATGAAGTTTTAAAGTTGACAATCTCTATGTCTTGTCAGTTATATAGTTTTAGATTTTTCCACTAGTGGAGCTACCAATATTTTTGGTTATTGCATCAATGGAGTCATCAAGTGAACATGTATTCTTTACTTAAGAGATAAATACTATTCACCAAATCTTGAGTCCTTCGGATGAGTGAGACAAATTGATAAAATTTATCCCAAAAAATTTGGGTCAGCATGGTATAAATTCACTTTAGATATTTTAGTATGCTCTTTTATAGGTGGGCATATCCATCCCACCAGGCATGATAAAATTATTGATCAAAAATCTACCTATTTTATGAAATGAACCATAGACTTTGGCCAATATTGGATGATTAGGATTCTCTCAAGTTCAACCTCTAGAGAAGGTAGGCTCCTTATGGTGCTTACAATATTAAAATAGGGTTTTAAGACTAAAGAAAAAAATGAAAGGATTAGAAAGAGGTAATGGTTTAGAAATTGCTCAAAGGATGGATAGGGTATAGTATAACAACATTGAGTGTATACAAAATAAGAGTCTTACACAATGAAGTCCAAATAAAACTTAATAGACCAGTCATCAATGGAAGCATTATAAATTTTATTAGATTCTAGTTATACAATTTAAGCATTCCAAATACTATTTGAAGAGTGATACAAATAGTGATCCAATTTAGTAGGATTTTCTTTAGCATTCACTAATCATAAAGTGTAATAGAAACACATTAAAATATAATATTCATTCATAAAAACCTAAAAAAGCAATCACAATGGAGGCCAAACAGCTTCACTTTTTATTAATTAGCAATAGTCATCATACAATATACAATCAAGCAATTTCTATAAAGCCTACCACCTTATGATATGAACTAATCTATTTATAAGCTATTTCACGAATCTTGCAGCTCAATATTTTTAGAATTTTCTTATAATTTGATTATAAAATAGCCTAGCAAGAAACACTTATGGGAGAAGAGGTCATTTTCATGCCCTACATTATTCTACTGATGTGATGGATCCAAATTTTTTTCTTTAAGCTTTGGCTCCTGTGTTCTTTTAATAGGTCTATAGATATTCAATTATCATCTTCTATAATTTGCTTAGTTGTTGCAAAAGTTTGTAAGACATGTTGTTTTTAGCTCCAAAAACCTTGGCTTAAGTGGTTGAGAAGCTTCAAGTACTTACAACTTCTAATAGGGGTAAACTAGATGAAAGGGATGTTCCCAAGTAGACATGAGTTGATGCCAAAATTTATAGAAATATCAAGTTATTTCAACTGCTTTAGAGATATTTTGAGTCAAATATAGGCTTTCAAGAGGATTTGGGTCATTCCCTAGAAATCATGAATTCTCACTTTTTTGATCAATACCTTGATCTTTCAAATTTGTGCATCTTTAGACTTTTGTGATGCTTTTGCTGATGTCAATGCTTGGAAATCTTCGATCTATGTTCATCCCAACTTTATGCTTTAGGAATTTCTCAACTTCATCAATGTTGGGGAGACACCATCCCATTTTCCTTATTCATAGAATTTACTAGAGCTTTGGTTGATGTCATCTCTGGTAAAGTTTAGAATTGATTAATCCTAGGTTTGTGCATTGCTAGAACCTTTGGGGAGTTAATCCATTGATTATTTTGATGAAATGCATTATGTTTCATCGCTTATCCATGATTATAGGCCTACTAGAAAGATATTTGACCATATTGGAGCATAGTTTTGAATTGATGTGTTTGGACCCTTGTTAGCTTGTTTATACTACTATGATTCTTTGGCCACCCTTCGAGTCATTTGCCTTAACAAAAATTGACAAAGTCTTGGAAAAATGGCAAGTTGTCTTGATTTGCAAGGGGTTGCAAATTTGGGTATTATTTTGATCTATAATAGTTATGTATTCAGATACTTTTTCATATTAAGGTTATAAAAAGGGCTAAGAATTATGAGAGAACTATCCTACATTTATCTTTTCTTTTACACATTATTTGTCATGCTCACCACATTAAATGGTGATCATAATAAAGTATAATATTTATATTTAGCGATGAATGCAGATAATCCTAGGGCACCTTGAGATCATATGGAAAACCAATAGTGATTATTATAATCCTTATTTAGGCCCTATCATCATTAAAATCTAAACATCTTTCTTTATCAATCAAATCCTTGATAATCGCATTATTATTATGACCAAAAGAAAAAGGATGAACAACATATTTATGGAGGAATAGTATGATCTAAATCCTCTTCAATTCATTAAAATTGCTTCTTCCTAATCTATTAGTCATTCTAGAACCTAGGGAAGAAATAATAGGGACCATAAGGAAAGCTAAAAATACTTCTCAAGGACAACTATAGTTTTGATAAAACCTTTATTCTTGATTAAGGCACTAAGAAAGAAAATTATCAAAATACCTCATAACAAAGCATGATTAATTTTAAAATAATCTCTAAGATAAAGAGGAAGGCTTAAACAAGCCAAATAAGCTTACTACAAAAAATAGTAGCTAACAAAAGGCCTATGATATCCAACCAATTAAACCCTAAGAGCCAAAAAATGGAAGGTGAATGCCTTAGAATATGGATTTATTAGAGATATTGCATTATTTGATAGCATTGTAAATATTATATTAGGGAGTTTGATTTATATTTTGTCTAATGTATGTGTCAATGTGTAAAAGAGTGCAAAGTTTCAAGTAAGTAAAGATTCATAGGTGTTAGGCATCAAATATGCAAGTGAAGAGTCACATGATATGTGGTAATATGTAAAGTGAATATTCATGAGAGTTTTTCATATGTGAGGAATATGAAAGGATGCATCTCCTAGATGTCTGAGAAGAGTAATAGGTGATTATTGAAGAGTCATCTTGTAATGTTATTTAATGGAGAAAGAGATCCATGAATTGTAACAAGTTCCTTGATATGTTTAATGGTTTATGAATAATATTGTGGTATTTCTTATTGTGAAATATTTTTTTATTCTATGAGTGGCCTATATGTGATTTACATTATTTATATTTGATCCTAGAAAAGTGAATCTATGAGATAATTTAAGAAAATTCCCTATAGGATTGACATCAAGTTCACTAAAATGATTGTAAAAAAAATTAATATCTCATAAAATCACATGAATTGCTACAAGATATACCATAATACTTTCAACAAGATAGGAAAGCAATAGCAAGAGAAGCAATTACACAATAACTAAGCTATAACTATCTTAATAAAAGTTAAAGATTAATGAATAAGAGTAAAATATATTACTACATTAAGATCATCCACAAATCATGTGCAACACTAATACTAATACAAAGAGTGAATACATGATAAACTAGAGAATCAAGGACTAAAACATTCATAATATTTCAATAATAAATATAAAAACACTCGATCCTATTTTATCTTGCTTATGAATTTACCACTATGACAAGGATCACACCTAGGATGAATGTAGGGAATTGAATTGCCTTGGAAGTTACCCCTCAAGGAGTAACTTTAATATTTAACTAAAAATCCTAAGAGGCATCTTGTGTTAGAAATATTGAGTTGTCATTGATGTCAAAGGGTGCATGGTACTCAAGGCAGAAACATTCTTCAAGGATGATGAGTTTATAAGGATGGACAAATTATTCAAGGTAAGGTTTATTGCAAAGTAAGGCAAATATTTTTGTGGAAAGGATTATAATATTTAATATCCAATTTAAATATTATAAAGAGAAGTTTGAAAGCAAAGGACATAAAGGTTTAAAAGTGCTTGGGACAAAGGTTTAAAAGAATTAAATATTACAAGCAAAGGACAAGGGTTTAAAAGTGCTTGGGACAAAGGTTTAAATTTTACAAAGGCCAAAGGTTTTAAGAAGATTAATATTATAATATTTTTTTAAAATATTATAATGGGCTTTTATGGTTTTGGTGCCAAAGGTCAAGCGCAAAATAAGTGGAGCCAACATCATTGGAACCTAAGGGTAAAAGCATATAAATATATGCTTTAATTATTTTGATTGGTCTAAGTTGTGTGGAAGTTTCGTGAGAGCCATTCGACTAAGTGGAGCAACGATGAGTAGGCGATGGAAAGGAGAAGAGTGGTAAAATTTTGGTGATAGGGAGCATAATGTTCAAATCCAAAGTTGTGCAACTCATGTTTTAACCATCGAGGTAGCCCAGATGGTCACATAGCTCATGAGGAGCACTTGCTAGGTAGAAGGTTGAGGGTTTGAAACCCCTCGATGTGCGTTTTATGGAAATCTGAGCTGCGAAAGAGATAAAAGGTTTTTTGTGCATTGAGGTTTCAAGCGCTTCGATAGCACAACCGGTTAGAAGGCCCATGGCAGGGTGCTACACCTTGCAAGGTGAAGGGATCGAATCCCGTTGGCGATAGTATAAGGTAATTAATTTTTATTTGAATAAAAGGAGCCCTAAAGTAAAGTTTTTGAAATTTATTTTTGCATAAATAAAGGGAGCCATAAGGTTTAGTTTTTGAATTAATTTTTGCAAAAATAAAGGGAGTCATAAGGTATAGTTTTTGAATTAAATTTTGCAAAAATAAAGGGAGTCATAAGGTATAGTTTTGAGATTAAATTTTGCAAATGATAAATGTGATTTAATTTTTGCAAAAGGGTTCTTGATGTTAATAAAGCTTTATATTGTGAGTTTTACAAGGGAGATATAAGGTGTTATTTTTAAAGCTTTATTGTGAATATTTTGATAAGGATTTCTGAAGTGGTTGATTTGATATTTGATCAAAAAGGGAAAAAGAAAATTGCTAACCTATTTTGAAGTGGCAAAAAGGAAAATTATTTTGTGTTAAGATAGGTTTTGAAAGCACATCATCATCAAGGCAGTTTTAGAGGTATGGTGATTTAATCCTTTACTCAAGGTGTGTTTTTGATGAAGAAAATATTTTGATGTCATATGGTTGGAGGTATAAGGATTGATTGAGTGTGCATTGCTTTGATAGAAATTAGAAATAAAAGTGCAAGGGTTTGAAAGTAAGTTTGATGTGCATTAGTGTTTGATTGAAGATGAGAGTAATGGTGAATTATTGTTGAATGAATTTGAAAATATACTAGCAAGGGTTTGAGAGAAAAGTGGTGCATTTACTTTGAGTCATATTGGGAATGAACTTGCAAGGGTTATAGACCAATCTTGTGAAGCAAATCTATGCATTAGTTTTGATTGATATTGGGAGTAAATGTGCAAGGGTTATAGTACATATTTGAAGCAAATTTGTGCATCATCATGATTGATTTTGGGAGTAGATGAAAAAGACAAACTTGTGCATTGTGATTGGTTTTGGAGTGAAGGTGCAAATCAGCAATTACCAGGTCAGTTATCAAGTGCTAGACTAGAGCTACCTTTAAAATAAAATAAATGTGAGATATGTGAAAGCGATAGACTTAATGAATGTTAAGAACATATTGAGCATTTGTTAGTGCATATCATTCTCTATATGTTCAAGAGGTTAAATGAATTTTGGGTAGAATATGTCTAAACTGCTTTAGTTGAAGAAAGCACATTGAAGGTTAGATAAAGCACTTGATGACATCATTATGCAAGATTTGGGAATAGATGAACATTGTTTGTATACAATATTTGAGCAAGTTTTTGTGAGAATATTTGAGCAAGCCTTGTGTGTAGGCTTGGAGTAGATTTGAGTAGGTTTTGGTGAGCAGATTTGAGCAAGCCTTATGTGTAGGCTTGGAGCATATTTGAGCAGGTTTTGGTGAGTAGATTTGAGCAAGCCTTGTGTGTAGTCTTGGAGTAAACTTGAGCATGTTTTTGTGAGCATATTTGAGCAAGCCTTGTGTGTAGGCTTGGAGTAGATTTAAGCATGTTTTGGTAAGAAGATTTGAGCAAGCCTTGTGTGTCGGATTGGAGCAGATTTAAGCAGAGTTAAGAGCAAGTTTTAGAGCATATTTGAGCAGATTTGAGAGCAAGTTTTGGAGTAGATTTAAGCAAGCCTTGTGTAGGATTGGAGTAGGTTTGAGCAAGCCTTGTGTAAAGGCTTGGAGTAGATTAGAGTAGAGGGGATTGGTGTCTCCTATGGATAGAGGTCCACAAACTAGAGTAGAGGGGATTGGTGTCTCCTATGGATAGAGGTCCATGAACCAGAGTAGAGGGGATTGGTGTCTCCTATGGATAGAGGTCCATGAACTAGAGTAGAGGGGATTAGTGTCTCCTATGGATAGAGGTCCATGAACCAGAGTAAAGGGGATTGGTGTCTCTTATGGATAGAGGTCCATGAACCAAAGCAAAGGGGATTGGTGTCTCCTATGGATAGAGGTCCATAAACTAGAGTAGAGGGGATTGGTGTCTCCTATGGATAGAGGTCCATGAACTAGAACAAAGGGGATTGGTGTCTCCTATGGATAGAGGTCCACAAACATTGTAATAGGGAATTGGTTCCAAAAAATTTATAAGAAATATTTGTTGAGTCTTCGTGGATGTAGCCCACATTGGGTGAACCATGTTAAATCTGTGTCTCTCATGTGTGTGATGATTTGTGCATTGTTTCATTATTGCAATTGATAATATTGTTGTTATCATTTGGAAAGAAAAGTAAAAGTTTTATCTTATACTGTTCACCCCCCTCTCAGTATAATCTTATGTTCTTCAATTGGTATCAGAGTGGGTTCCTTCGTGAGAGCCTAACAGCTTGAAGGAAGATCTTACAGGAACACAAATGGCACATCAAGAAGGATTTTCATCAAATAAGGCACCATTATTTGATGGGACTAACTATGCTTTCTGGAGCATAAGGATGAAGATATTTTTGATGGCACAGGGATATGATACATGGAAATAAGTTGAATATGGGTTTACACCACCTGCAACTTCTCCTATAGATGCAAATGGTAAGAAACCATATGAAAGTAATGCCAAAGCAATGAATGCAATTTTAAGTGGGTTATGTGAATTAGAATTTGTGAAAGTCATGCATTGCACTTTAGAAAAAGAAATGTGGGATAAGTTATAGAATACATATGAAGGAGATGACAAGGTCAAAATGGTAAAACTTCAAACACATAGGAGGAAGTTTGAAGAATTGAATATGAAATATGAGGAAAATATTGTTAGGTATCTACTTCATGTTGATGAGGTTGTCAACACTATTCATGGACTTGGAGAAAATATTGAGGAATCTACTATTGTTCAAAAAATATTGAGATCACTCCCTATGAGGTATGATGCAAAGGTTTCAACAATATAAGAGATGAAGGATCTCAAAACTTTAGGTATGGATGAGCTACATGGAATACTCATAGCCTATGATATGAGGACAAAAAAGAACAAACATCCAAATGAGAGGTAACATTCAAAGCTTCAAAGAAGTCAAAGGATAAAGAACCAGAATCAAGTGATGAATCAAGTAGTGAAGAAGAGGCTAACTTTGTGAGAAGAAATAAGAAGGGTCTAAGAAAACATAGAAATATGCAGACTGTGAAATGCTTTAGTTGTGGTAACATTGGTCACTATGCAGCTAATTGTCCACAAGTTGAAAATAGTAGCAGTGAAGAGGAAAAGGAATACAAGAAAAAGAAAGAAATAAAATTCTATCATGAAAAGAAAAATAGGCATGGTCAAGGCAAGCATGAGAAGAAGATCTTTCAAAGGCACAAGAAAAGTTTTTATGTTGAAGAAGCAAGCAGTGCTTCCAGTGACAGTGATGAAAGTCTCTCAGATAGTGAAAAAGAAGAAATTCTATTTTTGGCCATAGAAGAGAAAGAAGATGCTCCTGTTATTGAAGACCAAGAAGAAGAGAAAGTTTCAGAATATGAAAAGGAAGCCACATTTGACATAAAAGAGGAACTTATTGTTTCTCTTGAATATTTTAAAAGGGTTAGAAAGAAGAATTTAGAATTGAAGGTTCAAGTTCAAGAAGATGAAAAAACAAAGGCAAAACTTCTACAAGATCTCACTGACTTAAAATTTAAGGTTGAAGAGGCAAGGAAAATTGAAGAAGGTATGGCTGAATAGTTAAAGGCAAAAGAGCTAGAATGTGAAAGACTAGAACATGAAGTTATCACTCTAAGGAAAGGACTTGAAAAGTTTAATGATAAGATATATTAGTTTAGAAAAAGTTCAAAAAACTTGGATGATATTATCAAAGCACATAGATCTCCATTTATCAAGGTTGGACTTGGTTTTGAAGAAGGTCAAGAGAAATAAAATGGGGAGTCAAGCTCAAAATAAATAGAAGCATCAAATAAAATGATTGAAGAGGAACCTAAGACCTATGCTAATGTGTGTAGAAGTGGAAGCATCAATGAGGAAGAAAACAATGCACCATAAAGGAACATGGATCATCACAGAAAAAGGAATGAGAGAACCATGCGGCAATATCCTCCAAGGCAATCAAACAGGTTTCAAAATTTCTTCCAAGGTTATTGTTTCTCATGTAATCATTTTGGTCACAAAGCTATACATTGCAGGGTTCATGATGAGAATGTTTTTGGCTTCACCAAGAGGAACTTCAATTCATTTACACCTTTCAAGGACTACAACATCATGTGTTTCAATTGCAATAATTTTGGGCATACAAAAAAATGGTGTAGAACAATGTTTCCTGAATTTTTGAAGACAAGCAAGAAGAAGGAAAGATCAAAATGTTCAAAGAGGTATGACTTCAAAAGTTTGGAGAAAGAAAATTGAAAAAGAAGAAGAGCATTATAAATTGGGAGTAGGTTCACTCCCATCCCATAATTGATCACCTCAAGAAAAGGAGGTGGTGAGGGGGTTATGCTAAATGTCTTATTTTTAGCCCCAAAGAGCCCTTTGCCATTGATGTCAAAGGGGGAGAGATTTTAGTAAGGGGGAGAGAATCTTGTCAAGGGGAGCAGTTTGGGAATCCAGTTGCAGTCAAAGAAAATGTTTAGTAGGGTTGCCATCAATGACAAAGGGGGAGATTGTTAGAAATATTGAGTTGTCATTGATGTCAAAGGGTGCATGGTACTCAAGGTAGAAATATTCTTCAAGGATGATGAGTTTATAAGGATGGACAAATTATTCAAGGTAAGGTTTATTGCAAAGCAAGGCAAATGTTTTTGTGGAAAGGATTATAATATTTAATATCCAATTTAAATATTATAAAGAGAAGTTTGAAAGCAAAGGACAGAAAGGTTTAAAAGTGCTTGGGACAAAGGTTTAAAAGAATTAAATATTACAAGAAAAGGACAAGGGTTTAAAAGTGCTTGGGAAAAAGGTTTAAATTTTACAAAGGCCAAAGGTTTTAAGAAGATTAATATTATAATATTTTTTTAAAATATTATAATGGGATTTTATGGTTTTGGTGCCAAAGGTCAAGCACAAAATAAGTGGAGCCGACGTCATTGGAACCTAAGGGTAAAAGCATATAAATATATGCTTTAATTATTTTGATTGGTCTAAGTAGTGTGGAAGTTTTGTGAGAGCCATTCGACTAAGCGGAGTAGCGATGAGTAGGCGATGGTGAAGGAGAAGAGTGGTGAACTTTCGGTGATAGGGAGCATAACATTCAAATCCAAAGTTGTGCAACTCATGTTTTAACCATCGGGGTAGCCCAACTGGTCACATAGCTCACGGGGAGCACTTTCAGGTAGAAGGTTGAGGGTTCAAAACCCCTCAACGTGCGTTTTGCGGAAATCTGAGCTACGGAAGAGATAAAAGGTTTTTTGTGCATTGAGGTTTCAAGCGCTTTGATAGCACAGCCGGTTAGAAGGCCCGTGGTAGGGCGTTGCACCTTGCAAGGTGAAGGGATCGAATCCTATTGGTGACAGTATAAGGTAATTAATTTTTATTTGAATAAAAGGATCCCTAAAGTAAAGTTTTTGAAATTTATTTTTGCATAAATAAAGGGAGCCATAAGGTTTAGTTTTTGAATTAATTTTTGCAAAAATAAAGGGAGTCATAAGGTATAGTTTTTGAATTAAATTTTGCAAAAATAAAGGGAGTCATAAGGTATAGTTTTGAGATTAAATTTTGCAAATGATAAATGTGATTTAATTTTTGCAAAAGGGTTCTTGATGTTAATAAAGCTTTATATTGTGAGTTTTACAAGGGAGATATAAGGTGCTATTTTTAAGCTTTATTGTGAATGTTTTGATAAGGATTTCTGAAGTGGTTGATTTGATATTTGATCAAAAAGGGAAAAAGAAAATTGCTAACCTATTTTGAAGTGGCAAAAAGGAAAATTATTTTGTGTTAAGATAGGTTTTGAAAGCACATCATCATCAAGGTAGTTTTAGAGGTATGGTGATTTAATCCTTTACTCAAGGTGTGTTTTTGATGAAGAAAATATTTTGATGTCATATGGTTGGAGGTATAAGGATTGATTGAGTGTGCATTGCTTTGATAGAAATTGGAAATAAAAGTGAAAGGGTTTGAAAGTAAATTTGATGTGCATTAGTGTTTGATTGAAGATGAGAGTAATGGTGAATTATTGTTGAATGAATTTGAAAATATACTAGCAAGGGTTTGAGAGAAAAGTGGTGCATTTACTTTGAGTCATATTGGGAATGAACTTGCAAGGGTTATAGACCAATATTGTGAAGCAAATCTATGCATTAGTTTTGATTGATATTGGGAGTAAATGTGCAAGGGTTATAGTACATATTTGAAGCAAATTTGTGCATCATCATGATTGATTTTGGGAGTAGATGAAAAAGATAAACTTGTGCATTGTGATTGGTTTTGGAGTGAAGGTGCAAATCAAAAATTACCAGGTCAGTTATCAAGTGCTAGACTAGAGCTACCTTTAAAATGAAATAAATGTGAGATATGTGAAAGCAATAAACTTAATGAATGTTAAGAATATATTGAGCATTTTTTAGTGCATATCATTCTCTATATGTTCAAGAGGTTAAACAAATTTTGGGTAGAATATGTCTAAACTACTTTAGTTGAAGAAAGCACATTGAAGGTTAGATAAAGCACTTGATGACATCATTATGCAAGATTTGGGAATAGATGAACATTGTTTGTATACAAGATTTGAGCAGGTTTTGGTGAGAATATTTGAGCAAGCCTTGTGTGTAGGCTTGGAGCATATTTGAGCAGGTTTTGGTGAGAATATTTGAGCAAGCCTTGTGTGTAGGCTTGGAGCATATTTGAGCAGGTTTTGGTGAGTAGATTTGAGAAAGCCTTGTGTGTAGGCTTAGAGAATATTTGAGCAGGTTTTGGTAGGCATATTTGAGCAAGCCTTGTGTGTAGGCTTGGAGCATATTTGAGCAGAGTTTTGGTGAGCAGATTTGAGCAAACCTTGTGTGTCATCTTGGAGAAGATTTGAACAGAGTTGAGAGCAAGTTTTGGAGCAGATTTGAGTAGAGTTGAAAGCAGGTTTTGGAGTAGATTTAAGCAAAACTTGTGTAGGCTTGGAGTAGGTTTGAGAAAGCCTTGTGTAAAGGCTTAGAGCATATTAGATTAGATGGTATTGGTGTCTCCTATGGATAGAGGTCCATGAACCAGAGCAGAGGGGATTGGTGTCTCCTATGGATAGAGGTCCATGAACCAAATCAGAGGGGATTGGTGTCTCCTGTGGATAGAGGTCCATGAACCAGAGCAAAGGGGATTGGTGTCTCCTATGGATAGAGGTCCATAAACCAGAGTAGAGGGGATTGGTGTCTCTTGTGGATAGAGGTCCACGAACCAGAGCAAATGGGATTGGTGTCTCTTGTGGATAGAGGTCCACGAACCAGAGCAAAGGGGATTGGTGTCTCCTATGGATAGAGGTCCACGAACCAGAGCATAGGGGATTGGTGTCTCCTATGGATAGAGGTCCATGAACTTGAGCATAGGGTATTGGTGTCTCCTTTGGGTAGGGGCCCATAAACATTGTAATAGGGAATTGGTTCCCAAGAGATTTGTTGAGAAAATTTATAAGAAATATTTTCTTCGTGGATGTAGCCCACATTGGGTGAACCACATTAAATATGTGTCTCTTATGTGTGTGATGATTTATGCATTGTTTCATTATTGCAATTGATAATATTGGATGTTATCATTTGGAAAGAAAAGTAAAAGTTTTATCTTATATTGTTCACCCCCCTCTTAGTATAAGCTTGTGTTCTTCATTCAACACCTACTCAAATCCTATAAACTCATCAGAGGACCAACATTCAATGGATTTGGTTGTACCTACAAGAATAAGAGAGACAAACAATGTGAAAAGAGAGTCACATGTTGTGACAATAGTAGAGGTGGTAGCAAAATGAAGACAATATCAATAAAGATCTTTCTATATTGAATGTTTAATATTTGATGAATAAATTAGTGAATGAAATGGGTATTTATAGTAAATAGAATAAATAATCTAATTCCACACCAAACATTAATATTGTGTGATGTATTGGATTGGCCTAAGGTCATTTCATTGTACAATGTATTAATTATTTTATAATTTATGGGTTGAGGTTAACCTTGTTATAGTTAAATCTACTTTACAACTTGTAATTAACCTTAAGCCCTCTTGTTATGTTAGCTAAGGTTAAACTTTACAATATAATTGGGGTTTAGTATCATAGCGGGTATGGAGTGGCATTACTTGATCACATAGAAATTTTGATTGAAGCCTCTAATTCTTCTTTGATCTCTTGGATGATTTATTTTCTAAAGTTTTATGAGCTAGATATAGTATAAAAATATTTGGCAACATAATCTTCATTTTTGTCTCTTATTGGATGTCATTTGTATGATTTTTCTAGCAAGGGGGTCCTTTAGGAGGGAAAATTTTGAATTTTAAATTTTAAAAAGGGGCACCACCACCCATTTTCTCTCTATTTTTCTTTCTTTATATGAATTTTGATCGAGCACATGAATTGAATGCTTGGAAGGATGGCTTGTGGGGCTATCTAGTATATGGATTTAGACGTTATCATATCCATTCGAGTGGAGTTAAAATCACCCTCTTCATTGTCTCCTATTTAGACCTCTTGATCATATACCACATAGGAATACATGCATATTTCTTAGGGTAGATGTATCTTGAAATCATGGTGTGTGATCTTAGTCAAAGTACATGCTAAGGTAGATAGCATTAAAATGTAAATAGAATTTCTCAAAGAAGACTGGGAATTGATCTCTCCTCCCATAAATTTTTTTATGAAACTTATCTTATTTGCCTCAACATTTATCTTAGGTTGTTGTCCTCACAAAGGTACCTATGCATTGTTCACAATCAAACCTCTTGGCATAGTTATTGTAGTCTTTTGGAAAAATATATTGGTGGTGAGGAGTTAGGTTCAAATATCCCTATGTGGAATTATTTTTTGGACCAATTCTTACAAGATAACATCCTCAATGATGCATTCCTCTAATAATCCCACCTATGGCCATTAGCATAGTGGAAGGTAGGCTCCTACTAATAATAGAATACATTAGGTTCATGGTTTGAGTCACTTTTTTAAATTTTGGAAGGGCATGATCACCTTAAGGGGTGAATGGGATGTCTTTGTCCTAGAATAGAGGTGTGTGAAAGTGGCTAGATAAACATTCATATTTTTTTTGTTTCATATAGATTCCTGGTTTTAACCTTTACCTATGTTCTTATGAGTTTTCATCCCTTATAACTCAATGGTCAGCTAATATGGATGTTGACATGGCACTCAATAAGAACAAAAACATCCTTTTTACCTATTTAAAATTGTTCAACCAATCAAATCAAAGCAAGTGGTAGTGAATTGATGACTCAAAAGAGCTAAGGTGGTGAAAGTGAATTAGAGTGCTCCAGTGAATCAAGCCTTGTTAAGTGGTACATTGATATTGGTTGTTTCTTTTCTAATGTTAGAGGCTTTAATTGTTTTGGGGGGTCCATTAGGGAAAATATTCTAAAGAAAATAATGTTCACATATAGAAGAGTTTTGAGCCCCATTTTTATAAATTGCATATTTTTTTAGCTCTATAAACTAGTGGCATTAGTTCACAAACCTGCTACAATGTTATAGATTAGGTTATGTAATATGGACAACAAATCCCTAGTTACTCAGTTTAATGGGAAAATTATAACATTTGGTCAACTCAAATTATCAATTATTATGAAGTAAAAATCTATGGTACATTTTAAGGAGGATAAAGTAGTAATTCTTAATGATAAAAATTGCCATCAAAAGGCAAAATAAGCACTAGGTTTTTTTCCTTATTTACTGAACCTAAATTACTTTTCCATATCAAAGAGGAGAGTGACCCTATCAAGGTATGGTCAAATTTGCATGAAAACTTTGGAAAATTCAATAGTACTAAAGTAAGTTGCTTAGAATTAGAGCTTTGTTTGCTTAAACTATTTTAGTTTGATAATTTTGAGGACTATATTGTGAGATTTAAGGATTTGAGGGAAGATATTGCATCCTCTAGAGGCGAAAAGAAATATGATGTGGAATGTGTTAATTTTGTCCTTCCTAATCTATCCTTATCCTTTTATATTTTGAACCTAATGGTCAATATGATTCTTATATTTTTGAAATCCCAAAATTCTCTTACTCTTGATCAATTTTTTATCTCCTAGTTTACTTTTAGGTTGTAATGCTAAATTGTGGTGTTGGAACTCCTCAATACAAGCTCACACAAAGGAATTCAAATCTAAGGAGGATAAGATCTAGGGGCCTATTGGAAATGCTAGGTCTTAAAAGAAATTGAAGACCACTTATGGATGTTGTAAAAGGGAGGTACATTCAACTTACTCAAGCTACAAAGGATTGAAGCTAAGTTCTTAAAGCAAGGTGGATGTCTTCCATATGATGAGGGAGATTAAAATGGATCTACCTCAATTGTGAAGGGCCACTAGATCATCCATTATGGGGTAAATATATTATTATCATGAATATCTTCTCTCGTTGGTCCCTTAAATGGAGGGTATCGAATTTATAATCTAATTCATGGCTAAGAGCCTACATTGTACAATGTATTGGATTGGCCTAAGGGAATTTCATTATATAATGTATTAATTATTTTATAATATTTTATTATGTAATCTATATGGGTTGAGGTTAACCTTTTTATAGCTAAACCCACTTTATAACTTGTAATTAACCTTAATCCCTCTTGCTATATTAACTTAGGTTAAACTTTATTATGTAATTAGGGTTTGGTATTTGTATAAAAACACCTTGTCCATTCCTTACTTGTTCATGGGAGTGTTGTGTAATTTTATCTATGGATATAGTGATTATTTATGGTTCCTATGGACACCCACCATATCTTTCTCTCTTTCATCCTTTTTATACTTTCTATATAAGATTTGAGTGGATGGATTGCTTTTATTCATTTTTAGAAAATATTGTGAATTCCAATACGTTGTTGGATTACACTCTTATTGGAGCTATAAAATCACAATAGTTAATAAAAATAATGAATTGTATTAACTCTAGATTTAAAAATATACTATAATTTGAACTATACATAAATAACACTAAAATTTGATCAATGACCATAATCACCAAAGTAGCAGTCATGGCATCATGTATCATTGGGATGCACACTTTGGGGATATAAACACATCCCTTAATCATACCTCTATTATTATTTTAGAGTTTTGATAAAGTTAGAAAGTGTAAACAACAAGGAAATATGGTAGAAAATTGTCAAACTAAGTGACAGGGAACCAAAAAAACCAATCAATATGGCTCTTTAACATCCTATCTAAGGACTAAAAAAGTTAGCCCACCGCTATTCCATATCAAAATTATGGGACCCTACAACACTTAAAAATTAGTCACTACTACTCTTTTTACAAATACATATTTCTTTTTACAAATGTAGGGAATTTGTAGGTACTGGGGTGATTGATAATTTGGAACCTATAGCATATTCTATATCATTTGAGGGTTACCTCCTAGTGCAACTACCATGACACTACCCAAATATTTATTTGTTGAAAATAGTGCCAATTGTATTTACATCTAAAAATGATGAGTCATAAATTTAATTTTAGTAAATTGCAAATACATCTAAAAAAAGTGAATCACCAATTTAATTTTAGAGAAGAACTATTTTTAAAATTTGTGATTAGCCATTTTCAATTTTTAAAAAAATTGCTTTTCATACAAAAATGGAAAATTCTCTTTACAAAAATGAAGAATTGACAACTTTTCACTTATAAAATATTGTATTTCCCAAATTTGATGAATCACTATTTATCAATAACAAATTTCTATTTTAGCCAAAAGATAAATAATAAGTTAAACTAGTGAATTGCTAGTAGGAAATTTTCACTCAGCAAAAAAAATTGACAAGTCAATTATTTTATATATTTGAAGGATTTTTGCTCAAATTTCATAAAAGAGTTGTCATTCCATGAAGTACCCATGCATAGCAAGAAAATTTGGTTTAGAAACAATTTTTTTTTGTTAAGTTAATTTTCATTCAAAACGGGTTTTGATAAGAACCCCAAAACCTTCTTACAAACATAGCATAAAGATACTGAAAAGAACAAAAACTAAAGGAAATATTGGAATGCAGCCCCAAATTGGAAAGGGTAAAAGAGACATAGTAGAAGAGAAGAAGTCCCCATGCAAGGAAGCCCCAAAACCATCAACGAAAAAAAGGATAACATTAGTTGTCCTCGCCTCTTGTGAAACCCTTTGCATCATCCTTTACCTCATCCTTGACCTCTTCCTCAGTGATAATCTCAACCACATTTGTATCCTCTAGAGTTACCTCAATGAAATTTTCATGAAAGATAGGAGATGTAAGGCATTGCGAAGTTCAGTGAGAGTTCCCGCCAAATCATTCAGTTGGGGAATATCGATTTTCATTTGAGAAATACCAATGGAGGTAATTTTAATGATGAACTATTGCAAAAGTTGTGCTCTTACATCACGATCCTCCTCATCAAAATCAGTTTCTAGAATTATTGTTGGTCCTAGATGAACTTATTTCTCAAGTGATGTGAAAACCTTATAGCACCCTTTGTTTCCTCACACTTGATCTTTTTCTTTGCAAGAAGCCCTTTAACTACCTCCACAATTGCTCTCTTTTTGGTAGACATGGTCAGGAAATAGGTAGAGGATGAGGGAGGACTTTATTTGACTTGGATAGGGCTAGGTTTTCCTTTAGGAGCAACATTATGAGTAGCAGGAGGGGAAGCATAAGAGACAGGCTAGAGGATGAGGTGATGATGAGGAAGAAAAGGATGATGACATGAATGATGAAAGAGGTTGAATATGGGTGAATACGAGTGGACACAGCCAAAAACTCTCTGGTAAGTGTCCCTACCTTTAATAGGGTGAAAAATGAAGCAAAAAAATAAAAAAGGCATGGAGGACTCAACAATAATGACAAACAACAATGATTTCTTGAAAAAAGGCATTGAAAAGGCTAAATGTTTAGTGATTTGGGAAAACTTATTGATACAAAATATCGAGGAAATAGGGGTGTGAAGGTTGGTCATTGGTAAAACAAAAATGATCGATTGATTAATCTTCAATGTTGTTGACATTCTGACTTCTTTCTTGGTCCACGATGTCACTAACCACTTGTGGGAGGCCATCTATCCAAGTGGTGAGGCTAGTTACGTTGACTCCATGATTTGCCAATTTATCAGCTACCCTATTGGCTTCTCTGAAGGAATGTTGAAATATGGTCTCTTGTTGACTAAGACTTAAAATCCTTGCTTCCTCAATGCAATCCCTGACCCTACAAGAAGGAGTACTATTGTTCTTTAGGTAACTGATTATGTTAAGAGAATATCCTTCAACAATCAATCTATTGGGATGATTTTTTGTAAGAGAATGCCCTCTCCACATAGCTTTAGCTTCAGCAACATGGTTCATCTAGATCCCTAGGCATTCAATGAAGGTAAAGATGACAATCCCATAGTGATCCCTAAGAACACCTTTTGTACCCACCTTCCCCAGGTTTCCCTTGAAAGCACCATCAAATTTTAACTTGAACCATCCATCCAATGGAGGAATCCACTTAGAGTTAGCTTTGATATTGGATCGAGGTTGGTTTGGGATTTTCATGAGAGGGAGGTTCAAGGAAAAACCTAAGGAAGCCTCAAAATTGGAAGCGGGATGGGTGGAAGGAGAAATAAGGAGAGCATTTTATTTGGCAAAGGATAGGATTTTGCTAGTAATCGAGTCAGGAACCATCTTGCTATTGGAGAAGATTCTATGATTCCTCTCAAGCCAAATTTACCAAAGGAAATGGTGGAGGTAGGTTTTCTAGAGGAATTTGAGGTGGGGGTTATGAAAGTGGGTTGGGCCATTGGATGAAGAGCTCAACAATTGAATAAGGTTTGACCCACAGGATGTGGAAGGTTTGGAGGATTTTGTTGAGGATGGAAGAGGAAAAAGGGCAGGTGAGGAAGAGGTGAGAAGGGGACTCCCAATTAGATAAACACAGATAACACCTATTAGGGAAGATAATACCTCTTTTGAGAAAATTATCAATAGTTAGGATTCTCTCTTGAATGACCAACCAGGAAAAAAGGAAATCTTAGGGATGAGGATTTTGGGCCAAATGAGATGACAAGGAAATAAAAGTTCCTCAGGATTTAGGAGCAATTGGTAAGCGTATTTGACTGAAAATTCTCCACTCTTAGTGGGCTCCCAAAATAGTTGGTCCTTGGGATTGCTAAAAGGAATTATGGTGGAATTCAGCAAGGATTCCAGTGAAGTAGACTCCATCGGGTGAGTGTTGCTTCTGATAGGTTTCCATTTGCTCTTGTTGTTCTAGAAGCTCAAAAAATCAAAGACTTTCTGACCAAAAATGACATCAGTGAAATCTTTTAGAACAACAAGGTTAGAATCAACAATAAGGGGTTCTCCTCTAATCCACTTGTCATTCCAAAAATCTATATTGTGTCTATCCCCTAACTTCCATCTTAGTCCTTTATTTAGCAGTTGTCTAGTGTTCATTATAGATTTCCAAAAGGTAGATCCTCTGGTGGGGGCCATTTCACTGAGGAAATCTATTCCCTGCAAGTATTTTCTCTTGACTATAGTTATCCATTCATTACTGACGTTGGTAACTAGGTACCAAGCTTGTTTAGCCATGAGGGCTAGATTCAATAGATGGACTCTCCTGAGACCCATTCCTCCCTTATTCTTGGGTCTACACACCTTATCCCAGGCAAAAAGATGAAAGCGTTAATTATTTTCTATCCCATGCCAAAGAAATTTTTCTGAATTTGTTCTATTATGTGGTAGACTATTGCAAGAGCCTTAAGATAGATAAAAAGTACACAAGGATGCTTTGAAGAGAAGCCATAGTGAGAGTGGCTTTGGTAGCTTGGGATAAGAGGTTTCCTTTCCATCCCACCAATTTCTTTTGAATCCTTTCAATCACATTATTCCACATTGAGTCTAAAGGATTACCAGTGAATAGAGGAAGTCCCAGGTAGGTTGCAGGAAAAGAAGACAAGAGCATTCTAAAATTTTGGCTATTTTTATTTACCTTTGAAAGGGGTGTTAAAGAAATATATCTTGCTTTTATTGAAATTAAATTTTTGACCAACCGCTTCCTCATATAAAAGCAAAATGTATTTGATTACCTTGGCTTCGAAAATGAAGGCAAAGGTAGAGATGATGGTATCATCCACAAATTTTTGGTGTGTGATCGAATTGGTCTGGGATGCTACTTTAATTCTTGATAAGAGTCTTGATCTGCACATTTTCTTGATGGTCCTTCCAAGTGCTTCAACTACAATAATGAATAGTAAGGGAGATATGGGATCTCCTTGTCTTAGTCCTCTACTACTCTAGAAATAACCTGTTGTGGATCCATTGATGAGGATAGAAAACCAAGGTTTGGAAATGCATACTTTAATCAGGTCAACCCAATCAGGGTGGAATCCAAATTTGAGAAGAATAGTTATGAGGAATTCCTAATTGATTATGTCATAAGCCTTGTTCATGTCGAGCTTGAGGACTAAGGTAGTTTTCTTGGTCTGGGAGACAGAATGCAAGGCTTCATGAATAGTTATGATGCCATCTAAAATAGATCTGCCTTGGATAGAACTTCCTTGACACGTATCAATGAGGTTGGGCAAAACTTCCTTCATCCTATTGGCAATGGCTTTAGTAAGGATTTTATAAACTACATTGCAAAGACTAACAGGCCTATAATCAGTCATCAATTTGGAAGCAGGGCCTTTTGGAATTAGGGCAATGAAAGTGGAATTGTAGCTACGCAGGATGCACTTGGAGGATTGAAATTCCCTAATAGTGGAGCAAACATCTTGGCCAAAAATATCCCAAAAGGTTTGAAATAATCAAGGGAAAACCATCCAGACCATGAGCTTTGTTAGGATTCATATAAAAAAGAGCTTTTTTAACTTCCTCATCAAAAAAAGGGGTTATTAGCTTGAAATTAACTTCCTCTGAAATGGATTGGAGAATGTGGTAGAGCATAGAGTCTCTTGCAAAATCAGAGTAATGATTGGACTCTTCGAGGAGGGAGTTGAAGTATGAAACAACCTCAGCTCTTATTTCCATAATGTCTAAAGTGGAAGACCCGTCACTCTTCACAAGTTCCTTAATTTTGTTGTTGCTCCTGTTTCTCAAAGTTGACACATGGAATAATTTGGTGTTTGAATCCCCCTCCTTAAGCCATAAGGCTCTTGACTTCTATCTCCAAAAAGTTTCTTCATAGGCAAGGATATTGTGGTATTCAAAAAGGATGTTTCTTTCTTCTATCCTGATGTGCTCATCACTCTGACCATCCTAAATCTTGTTTTCTATGATTGTAAGTCTGTCTTTGATTGACTGCTTGTTTGCAAATAAGTTGCCAAACACTTCTTTATTCCAAGATTTAGAAATAAAATTTTCATAAAATTTGGCAAATTGTTATTTGAAAGAATGGCAATTCAAGAAAATTTTACTTAGAAGAAATTAACTTTAGCAAAAATTAGTGAATTGCTATTTTTGAAAATAGTGAATCATTGTTTATAGACTTGGATGATTTTTAAGCCTTTGGGATGAGTGAATCGCTCCTTGAAAGTAGTGAATCACCATTTCTAGACTTGGATGAATTTTTCACCTTTGGGATGAGTGAATTACTCCTTATAAGTAGTAGATCATTATTCCTAGACTTGGATGATTTTTGCTATCCCAATTTTTTTGAGTCACTCTTCCTTAGTAGTAAATTATTTTTTAATCAAAAAATGAATTTTTCAGCAAGGTTTTTTATACAAAGGGGTAAATCACTAATTCCTCACTTGGTGAAAGTATTAAAATTTCTAACTCCCTAGATCTATAAAAATCAAGATCAGTCAAGTTTCCAATATAGGAAACTTATTTTGATCTTTAATTCATGAAAAATATCATCTAAATTCATAATAGAGTCGCCATTCCATGAAGACATCTATAAATTCAAGGCCATAAAATAGCATATCCAACATTTTTTTTAGGATTGGGTGTAAATCAATACAAAGAATAAACTCTTTAAGTGAAATTTGATTTAATGGAGAGGACTAGGCATGATTTTTACGTGGAAATTAAAACCTTGGTCCTATGGGATGTTCTAGATTTTTTTAAATTGTGGAAATCTTTGACTTCAATTGCACCCACAATTCCATTTCAATAATTGGAATAAGATAAATCATGTCTTTAACTTCTAAATTTAGATTGGCTTCCAACTAATAATGATAATGTGATCTAATTTAATCTAAATGCAAAAAAAGTAAATTTAAAGAGGTAAGGGTGCAAGAGACTTAAAGCAAATGCAAGAAAATAAAATATGAATGTAAATAAACTAGGATTAGTGTATGATCATTCAATGCATATGAAGGAAATAAAATAACATTAAGGTACTCTAATGCATATAAAATTTGCAATAATAGAAATAAAGCACTAATAAAAAGTGAAAGGGTAGTGCCATGATTAAAAATAAAATGTTATGTATAGCGTTTTTATTATTCCAAAATGAGATTAAGAGCATGATACAAAGTCTATAAATTGTAGCTCTAATCTCCAAAAATAGACTAAATATATTTATAATGGAAACCCTAGCTCTTATTTATAGTAAATTATTCACCTAAGAGTTACCTATGGTAAATACTTTCTCCTTATAGTAACATCTCTAGTTTAGGGGCATCTTTAGTAGAATGATGTACCTCTAAACTTTACGTTCCATAAAAAATAGCTCTAAACCTATTTAGTAGGCTTCTAATACCTCTTAGTTGTCATGTGAAGACAAAATGTAGTTCTTAAATTTACGTTAGACATGTTCTACTTGAGCAAAAAGTGGTGATGTGTCAATTTGAAAAATGGCAATTTACTATTTTAATTAATATATTTTTTAGCACATTGCTCCTTTATGGATAAATTAAACTTTTGGTGATGAATTTATCCCTTTTGATTGAATTGCACTCTTGGTGTCAAATAGCACTTTTAGGACTTAGCCCATTTTCTAAATTTTATTGTTTTGTATTTTTTATCCTAGGCTACAAAAATTTATTTTCGTTGTACTTCATAGTTAATTATATATAGAAATTTAAAGGTAGTAGCCAAATCTAGTGTAGTTAAGAAGGGAAAAAAGGGGCTCATTGATTGGAAAAAATAAGCCTAAACATTATCATTTACAAATATATAAATAATGACCCATTTTGTCTATTTATTTGCACATATTTATTTATATAAAATTAGCATACTTATATCATATTTACATATAACATTTATATTTTTTTATTGATAAAAGAGGGTTTTGAAAGGATCTCCAAACCTTTTATAAGTGGAGAAACAAAAGGAGAAATCCAACTACAAGAATTCCTCAATAGACTAGAACAACAAAAATATCAAAAGGAACCCAAGGGGTGGAAGACCATCAACCCAATACAAACAAAAATAGAGACATGAGATGCAAGATGATCCTACAACTAGATCAATCAAAAGTAGTAGGATGGTCCTGCTTAGCACCGTCAACATTCTAAATATAATTTGAAGCCTGAACCACCACCTTTTGGATCTTGATTCTACTGATAACATTACCAACCTGAAGGAGCAGTGTTGATGCTAGATTGACAAGGTCATCTAGGTTAAAAATTGGATCAGAGTCATCAAATGAATGCGACTGAATGGTAGTTCCACAAAGAGAGTGGGTGTATTTCAAGATTATCACATGGCTTGGTGCAACCTTTAGTTTTTGCTTATTATAATTTAGATAAGACATTTCAAATATGGGATTGTCCTAGTCTAATATGACAACACTCATACGCTTGTATCCAAATTATTTGCTTCTAGTGTAATGTCAACACAAGGAGGGAGTGGTCTCGAAAGTATCAAAGATGAGTTTCTTCTTTCCCACATTACTTGAAGTTGAAGTTTTGACCTCTACTTCAAAGTCACTTGGGTCATCCTCTTGAGGAGATCCCTAGTTGAGCACTAAGGCAGAGGGACAATATTCGGGTCTACCCATAATGGATAGTGTAGGTCCTTGACCTTGAATCTGAATCACGTGCTTGTAAATAATCATGTGTAGCCCCTAATGCTTCAGGTGTGAAGACTTCCCTTTCTTGATATTTTCTTACAGAGATCTCCATAGATCAAAATAGGTTCTCTAGAATATTAATCACCTTGACATCCCTTAAGTGATTAAGGAAATCCAAGTGAAAACTTCGAAGGGGATAATTATGATCATCGATGGTAAAGTACTACATTAAAGAAATGAGTATTTTATTCCAAGAAGCAGGAAGATCCTTCCTTATGATATCATTGTTCTCCTTGGCTAGGAATTTCCCTTTATCCCTAAAATGATTGAGCTTGGCGACCATAGAATGCTAATCCCAACAGATTATGTCACCATCGTTGATCAATTTTGTAACTTTTATGAGAAAATTAATGGTGATATTAAATGAAATACCTTTGAGGGTCACCCTACCATTGTCTCAGTACTTGATAAATTCCATGGACAGGTCAGGATCATTGACCTCAAACTTATATAAAAATGTGAGAAATCCATGAGAGTTTAAAATCTCTTCCATCATAGCATCAAGCTCTATGGTTTCAGGCTCAAGCAAAGCCATCTTGGACCACCTCCAAAATCTAGCCAAAAACTCAACACCTTTCCAAACCATTACTCAAACACTACATAGCTAAAGCATGAACATGGATAAAACTAGATGAGGGAACGGCTTCTACATACATCGACATAAACTGATTCAGAAAGCTAAATCAATGGGCCTAACGTGAATTGGAGTACCATAAATTTAGGAGGTTTTGATAGTTTAGGGTCATTGATGGAGTGTCTCAGACTTCAATTACCTAATCTTGTGTGCCAACTTTATTTCAAGGGTGATACTACCAATGATCGTCTTACACGAAGAGGGAGGATGTTCACCGCTCATTTCCTCGGTACTCCAATGCTTGGAACTTGAATCCTTGGAACTCAAAGGAAGACCATGATAGGAGCAACCCACTATCAAGAATGATAAATATGCATATATAAATTAAATAAACCTCTAGCACAAGGATTTTTGACTTGGAAGAGATCATTGGTCAAGATGGTCTACCAAACTATGAGAGTCGACCATCTAGGAATCGATAGCTCATTGATGCAGGAGCATCCGGAGACAGTGAAGCAATCTTGCATCTTCCAAAAAATTTTCAAGTTTTTCTAAGTTCTGTGCACCTTGTTTTATTTATTTTAGTCCAGGAGAAGTTTTGTTGGGCAATGTTTAAATTGGAGAAGATTTGGCAAAGCAAGGGGGTTGGGGTCGCGAAATCGTGACCTCCGAAAGGCTGCCAAGTGATGGTTGAGTTTCGTCGTGATATCCTTGATGGCGAGGTCGAGATTCAAACACACAAGTCTCACAAATGGCAGTAAATTTCATTAATACGGTCTCTGTTACAGTCTTTCTCAGCACACTTCTTCTCCCCAATCCCGAACTCACCATCCCCAACCCTTACAAATTTCAAGTTTTTATCGAGGCCTCGATCCTCTCAAAAATCAATGCTCCCACCCCACAACAATTTCAATTTCCATTTTCCCTCCAGTCGAATTTTCAAATTTTGGTTTTCTGCCATAAATGGGCAACTGCCCGACCAGCCTGGAAGCTTGCATTAATGGCTTCCCATACCCTGCACTGGTCGCTATACACTGACTGTACTCTGTATCATTGCTTCATTCATTAATCCATCTCCTGCAATTGTCGTGTTGCCAGAAGTAAAAGGATGCATGGCTTACACCCCCTTCTTAATCTCCTTGACCTTCCTCTTTGGTTTTCTTACACGCAGCCGGCTCATCGGGTCATGCACTTTCCTTGTCACATTACAGTAGAAACACGTGTCCTCCACACTGCCCACATGTCAAATTGACCTTGCCAGGCCGTTCTATTGTTTACCTTCGACTGTGCAAAAACCAGGCCGCGATATCGCGACAGGTCATGATATCACGACCTGTCGTGATATCACGACAAGCCTCTCCCTCTTCGCTTTTCCCCACGAGATCGTCATGATATCGCAACTACTATGGCCACTTCCCATAGCCTCAACAATGACGTCGCGACATCGTGACGTCGGGATATCACGACGTCAGAGGACCTTTGCCAAAGCTCTCGACACACTGTCGCGATATCGCGACGTCGCGATATCACGACGGAACTCAACCATCACTTGGCAGCCTTTCGGAGGTCGCGATTTCGTGACCCCAACCCCCTTGCTTTGCCAAACCTTCTCCAATTTAAACATTGCTCAAAAAAACTTCTCCTGGACTAAAATAAATAAAACAAGGTGCACAGAACTTAGAAAAACTTGAAAAATTTTTGGAAGATGCAAGATTGCTTCACTGTCTCCGGATGCTCCTGCATCAGACACCCGGGGTAATTAAAGAAAAGTGATCCTCACTTTTGGGTTGTTAGAGGAAGACCCAGGTGGTCAACCTCCGTTTTAGACAACCAAGTTGCATCTTCAATAGGCCTGCCCTTCCACTTGATCAAATACTCAGTATACTGTCTCATTTCGGTGCTTCTGCCTTCACGGGTATCCAATACTTCCTCGGCCTCATTTGTGCTTGGAGTGGATGTTGGAATTTGCCATAATTCTGGACTTTGCCTCTCTGTGCCTTCTCCCTCATGATATTCCACTAAATCTGAAATATTAAAAATAGGTGAAATATCAAGCCAACTCGGCAATTCCACCTCATACGCATTTCCTGACTCCCGCTTTCCCAGTATTTTACATGGTCCAAACTTTTTCATCTTTAATTTATTGTAAGTCTTGGTAGGAAATCTCTCCTTCCTGAGATGCACCATAACCTCATCTCCAACCTTGAACTCCTTGAACCGCCGCTTCTGGTCCGCCCTTGTCTTATATTGACTGTTCATTTTTGTAATTTGTCTTCTTACTTCCTCATGCAGACTTTTCATATGTTCTGCAAATTCTTCTGCTTCGGCACTACATTTTTCTTTTCTGTCCAACTTTCTTAGTTCAGACACATTCCTCAGGCTGTTTCCATATACTATCTGGAATGGAGATTTATTTGTGCTTTTATTAACTGAACTGTTATATGCAAACTCTGCCTGTGGTAAGACCAAATCCCATCCCTTGGGTTGATCCACTATCAAACATCTCAGTAAATTTCCCAGGCTTCTATTGACCACCTTCGTCTGCCCATCTGTCTGTGGGTGGTATGCTGAACTGAATTTCAGGTCTGTCTTCAATTTCTTCCACAGAGTTCTCCAAAAATACCCAAACTTTGTATCTCTGTCTGAAACTATACTTCTTGGTAGACCGTGAAGTCGTACCACCTCCTTGAAGAATAACCCAGCAATGTGGACTGCATCACTTGTCTTCTGGCATGGAATAAAATGTGCCATTTTGGAGAATCGGTCAACTACCACAAATACTGAATCATTTCCCCTCTGTGTCCTCGGCAAGCCAAGAATAAAATCCATGCTTATGTCCTCCCATGGCCTTTCAGGTACAGGTAATGGCTGGTACAGTCCTGTGTTTTGCTTTACACCCTTTGCCATCTGACATATTCTACATCTTTGCACAAACTTCCTCACATCTTGTTGAAGTTGTGGCCAGTAATAATTTTCATCCACTAGGGCAATAGTCTTATCCCTACCAAAGTGTCCAGCCAATCCTCCACTGTGCTTTTCCTTAATCAATTTCTCCTGCATAGAGCTCCTTAGAATGCATAATTTGCTTCCTTTGAACAGCATTCCATCTTGGATGAGAAAATCCAACCATCTTGTTCGGTCCACCGTAACAGGTTTCAAGCAAGCCTTCCAAGCTTCTGCAAAATCCGGATCTGTAGGGTACAAACCCTTCAGTTCTTCAAACCCCACTACTTCCACTATCATTTTAATCAGTAAAGTCTGCCTTCTGCTCAAGGCATATGCAACTCTGTTAGACCTCCCACTTCTGTGCTTCAATACAAAGGTATAACTTTGGAGGAACTCCACCCATTTCATGTGTCTTTGATTCAGTTTTGTCTGACTGCTAATGTATTGTAAAGCTTGATGGTCAGTAAATAGAACAAACTCCTTTGGCAGCAAATAGTGTCTCCACTTCTTCAGAGCTTGAACTATAGCATAAAATTCTTGGTCATAAACTGAATACTTTTTCCGAGCATCATTTAATTTTTCACTAAAATAAGCAACTGGTTTGCCTCCTTGACTCAGTACAACCCCTATTGCACTGCCACTGGCATCACAGTCCATTTGAAATACCTTGTTAAAGTCAGGGAGTGCCAAAACGGGCTATTCTGTGACCTTTTTCTTTAATGCATTAAAGCTTCTTTTAGCCCCTGATGTCCACTTGAACTCCTTTTTATCTCCCCTCATTGTTTCTGTGAGAGGTGCACAAATGTTGCTGAAGTTCTTTATGAACTTCCTGTAAAAGCTGGCCAAACCATGAAAAGATCTTACTTCTATCGTGCTTCTTGGGGTAGGCCATTCAATGATGGCTCTCACCTTCTCGGGGTCCATTTTCAGACCTTCTGTTGAGATTACAAACCCCAAGTATACCAATTCCTTCCTGACAAAATTACATTTTTCAAATTTATTAATAACTGCTCTTCCCGCAGTTTTTCAAAGACCCTCCTGATATGCATCAGGTGTTCCTCCAGGGTCCTGCTAAATATCAATATATCATCTAAATAAACAATAACAAACTTTCCCAGGAATTCCTTCAGTACTTCATTCATCAGCCGCATGAAAGTACTTGGTGCATTGGACAGCCCAAATGGCATGACCAACCACTCATACAAGCCCTCTCTTGTCTTGAAGGCTATCTTCCACTCATCTCCCTCCCAGATACGGATCTGATGATAGCCATTTTTCAGGTCAATTTTTGTGAAGTACTTAGACCCACTTAAGCAGTCCATTATATCATCCATCCTTGGCAATGGGAATCTGTATTTGATAGTGATTTTATTGATTTCCCGAGAGTCTGTGCACATTCTCCACTCCCCATCCTTCTTGGGTGCTAGTACTGTAGGCACTGCACACGGGATAAGACTCTCCCGAATCAATCCTTTCTCCAGCAACTCTTGGACCTGTCTGTTCAACTCTTCAGTTTCCACAGGTGTCATCCTGTGTGCAGCTTTATTTGGCAAGCTTGATCCCGATATCAAATCTATATGGTGGCTAATTTTCCTTACTGGGGGCAAACCCTCAGGCACATTATCAGACACAATATCTGGAAATTCCTCCAGCAGATCTAGGACTTCTACTAGGGTATCTTGGCATTCCTTCCCCTCAGCTCTAGGGATTATTGCATAACATAAATGCTCATGCTTTAACCCGTCTAGGAATTTTCTCCCTTCAACTAAACAAATTTTGGAGTTGTTACATACCTTTTCATCCTCCTTTTTTAAGGGCTTCAGTTTGTGGCGTACACCATTCTTTGTCAATGAGTAGGTGTTTGCACGGCCATCATGCACTGCACTTCGGTCAAACTGCCAGGGCCTCCCTAGAAACATGTGACAAGCACCCATGGGCAGGATTTCACACAGGACCTCATCACAATAATTTCCAATGTTAAATTTAACGGAACACTGCTCATTGACCATAGCTTTGTGGTCCTTCTGTAACCATGCGACCCGGTATGGGTGTGGGTGCTTCTTCCTTTCTAGTTGTAGCTTTGTAACCATTTCCTCCGAAACCAGGTTATCTGTGCTACCATTATCAATAATGATATTGCAAACCTTGCCTACAAATTTACATCTGGTGCAGAATAAACTTCTTCTCTGGTCTGTGTCCTTCTCATTCAACAGGACTCTTCTTACAATCATTGTTTCTCCTCTCTCCGCTTCTTCGGAATGCTCAGACTCAGCATCTTCCTCTGCCACAGCAGCTCTGGCTGGGCCCTCAGGCCTCTTATTCATTCTTTCCCGATGTTGTAGACACTCGAATGCATGATGCCCTTCTTCACCACAGTGGAAACATGTTCCACGGAATACTCCCCTTCCAGATCCCCATCCAGATCCACCCTGTCCTCTTGGGTAACTATTCTGGTCTTGGGGTTGATAAACATCTTCTTCCCTTTGGTCCTGGTTACTACTGGCTTCACCAGTATTCTTTGGGTCCTTGTACTTTTCTCCACTGGTTCTCCCACCAGTTCTTCCACCTCGGCCCCTTCCTCTTTGCTTGCCTTCAAACCGTCTGTTCAGCTTTTCTTCCACCTTTAAGGCAAATTGGTAAGCATCCTCAATGGTGCTTACTCGAACCAGGCTCAGTTCTTCCTGGATACCAAGCCTCAACCCATTGATGTAACGGGCTACCTTCTCTTTGTTTGCCTCTAAATGCCCTGTTCTAATAGAAATTTTGTAAAATTCTTCAGTGTACTCTTGGACAGTTTTGTTTGTTTGTCTCAAGCTCTATATTTTTCTCAGCAGATCCAACTCGTAATTTGCTAGGATGAACTGTCTTTTCAGCTTCTCCACCATTCTATCCCATCTTGTTATTCTCTCCTTCCCTCTTCTGTTTCTCTCCAACTGTATTCCCCTCCACCAAATGTTGGCATGACCCTTCAACTTGGTTTTAGCAAACCTGACCCGATTAGGGTCCTCAACCTCCTCATACTCGAAATACTCCTCTAAATCATTTATCCAGTCAATTACTTCTTTTGGATTCAAGTTACCTGAGTACGTGGAAACCTCCATTTTTGGTTGCTTTCCAATCTGAGAGATGGCCTTGTATAACCGAGCTTGCGTAGGGTCCATAGCCTCTTCCTTCTCCTCAGATTGGCCTTCCTCTTCAACTTCGTCCTCACTTTCCTCATCCCTTCTGGGCTCGTGCCTTCTGCGTAATTCTGCTTGCAGGGCTTGAACTTGCCTCTGCAAGGCCTGGAAGTCTTCGGTCGGTACTACATTTCCTACTCCGCCATGGTTTCTTCGTGGAGGCATTATATTTTCTCTATTTTTTTTTTTTGAATTCTTCCACAGATCCTGGTGTAACTGCCCCTCTCTGGTGATCTGTTACACGCTCAGGAGCTCCCGATCTGATACCACTTGATGGCGAGGTTGAGATTCAAACACACAAGTCTCACAAATGGCAGTAAATTTCATTAATACGATCTCTGTTACAGTCTTTCTCAACACACTTCTTCTCCCCCAATCCCGAAATCACCATCCCCAACCCTTACAAATTTTGAGTTTTTATCGAGGCCTCGATCCTCTCGGAAATCAATGCTCCTGCCCCACAACAATTTCAATTTCCATTTTCCCTTCGGTAGAATTTTCAAATTTTGGTTTTCTTCCATAAATGGGCAACTGCCCGACCAGCCTGGAAGCTTGCATTAATGGCTTCCCATACCCTGCACTGGCCGCTATACACTGACTGTACTCTGTACCGCTACTTCATTCATTAATCCATCTCCCACAATTGTCGTGTTGCCAGAAGTAAAAGGATGCGTGGCTTACACCCCCTTCTTAATCTCCTTGACCTTCCTCTTTGGTTTTCTTACACGCGACCGGCTCATCGGGTCATGCTCTTTCCTTGTCACATTACAGTAGAAACACGTGTCCTCCACACTACCCACGTGTCAAGTTGACCTTGCCAGGCCGTTCTCTTGTTTACCTTCGACTGTGCAAAAACCAGGCCACGATATCATGACAGGTCGTGATATCACGACCTGTCGTGATATCATGACAAGCCTCTCCCTCTTCGCTTTTCCCCACGAGATCGTCGCGATATCGCGATGCGCGATATCGCGACGTCGCGATATCGCGACGACTGTGGCCACTTCCCATAGCCTCAATAATGACGTCGTGACATCGCGACGTCATGACATCGCGACGTCGCGATATCATGACATCGAGGACCTTTTCCAAAGCTCTCGACACACTGTCGCGATATCGCGACGAAACTCAACCATCACTTGGCAGCCTTTCGAACGTCGCGAGGTCACGATTTCGCGACCCCAACCCCCTTGCTTTGCCAAACCTTCTCCAATTTAAACATTGCTCAACAAAACTTCTCCTGGACTAAAATAAATAAAACAAGGTGCACAGAACTTAGAAAAACTTGAAAAATTTTTGGAAGATGCAAGATTGCTTCACTGTCTCCGGATGCTCCTGCATCACTCATCCTCTGTAATCCAATAAGGTACCCCAATCTTGGAAATCTTGGACAACAGAGAAATACAAAAGGATTAAGATTTTATAATCACATTGTACTACCACACTGGAGTTAACTTTCCATTATTCCATAGGATAGGCTTTGGTGGTATTCAAAAAAGCTAGCAAGTTCCAGATAAGGACTCGTGATGACTAGAATTGTCATGCATCCCTCCAAAATCAAATATGAGTGGATGAATCATTAATATTACACGTGTTGATCACACACTATGAAAATTTATTAATCTAAATTTTCAAGGAATCCTCAGTCAATCCCAAGTTGGCCATAACATCTGTGGATCTGTTACCTTATCTTAAGACATGTTGGATAATGATATTCTCAAATCTTCTAAGAAGAATATTTGACTCCTATATAAGATTAAAAATTGACCAAGTAGGATATTGAAGGCCTTTAAGATAGTTTATGCTATTCAATTAATCCCCTTCAATGATGAGGTTCTAAATATGAAGGTCTTCCACCACTAATAATCCTTGAAATAAAGCTCTAGTTTTAGCCACATTGTTGGTCTGAATGCCAATATTCTCTACATACACTAAGATGAGTTTTGGTAATGAATTACCTTAAAATTTTAAAATTCAATTATCAAGTAGATGTGTTATTGATTCAATAAGATAATTAGAAAATATGGTCATCATCCACTCGTATGCATTTCAATATTATAGAATTGTTTAAGCATTGCAAATATTTTTCACTATTTTACATTTTTTTCCTTTGTATTTTTCTACTATGGTTGCAAGGAGGTATTAGGGAGGATATTGAATCATATGTTGACGATTATGAGGACTATGTTACCAAGGAGGATGGGAAAATGATAAGGAATATGTATTAAAAAATAACATAATTGTAGATGGTGGAGAGCTTTGCTCTCACTACATGGGATAAGGGTGGACTAACTTTATTAGTCCTTGGGTAGGATTTGGCTTGAATGATTGCTTACCTTAATTAAGTCCTTTTTGTTTTTTCAATAATCATATAAGTCACTCTTTGTTATTTTATACCAACATACTTATGAAATCTCTTAAATCCTAAATATTTTTATAATGATGCAATATGGGACACCTAATTACATGCATCATAAAGCACTTCAATCAAAAAATCAATAGATATCAAGATCCCCATTTTAAGTGGTATTTTTATCTATATATTTTGTTTAGGATTTTGGATGATGTCTTAACAAACTTGAGCATGTTTGGGAGTGCTAAGTTAAGTTGGGGAACCACCTTAATGAACTATGGTGTTTTATGATCCTAAAAATATTATTCCTCCACCATTGATCAAAGGGAGTCTTATTAAGTTTTTTTATTATTATAGATACCCCTAGCCATAAATTTTAGCAAAATATTGTTCCATAATATTTCACATATTGCTATCTCATTTGCATCTCTCTCTTATGCTTTTTTATTCTTTATTATCTTTGTTGTCATCAAGATATTTTTAAATCTCAAGAATTCTCTTTACATGGAGGGCATATCCCTTGTCAACATATTACAACGAACTTTGACAAGCTACTTTAGTGTTATTAATTGAAAGAAGAAGGAGCATTCCATTAGAGCAAATACTTTAAGCTAGAGTTTAGGAACCCACATACAACAATGCAACTAGGAGAGATTCATTATGGCTTAATGTTGGGCACCTATATAGTCTAGTGGGATGCACAATATTCCTTTGATGGATTGCACTAAAGTAGTTGGTAGCCAAGGGATAGTGCAAAGAGAATGATTGATATTTAAAAATAGTAGGATGACAATAAAAACAAAAAAGAGAATAAATCAAAAGAGAGAGATTCAAATAATATAGTACAACATAATATGTTTTTAGAGTGAGATGTTATTGATATTAATGGCAAGGGGTCTTTCTAGCATTGAAAAAGTTTAATAAGATCTCCCCTTTGATCAATGATGGAGGAAAAATATTTTTGGGATCGCAAAATACCATCCTTGATTACTATGGCACCCCAACTTAATCTAGTACACCTAAACACACTAGGTTCTATTGAGGCATCATCCAAAATCCCAAACAAAATCTATAAACAAAAATACCACTTAAACTAGGTAATTTTTTGTCCAATTTTTTTAGTCAAGTGCTCTACAACACATCATTATATATCCTACATCATATCCATATCATAATCCTTAGGATTTAATGGTTTTAATATATATTTTGGCATAAAATGTGCCTCATAGGATCATGGGAAATATTATTTCTATAGTAGATAATGGATCCTAACAAATATTCTTAAAATTTTCTACATCAAACAAGCATATACTTTAAGATAAAAGAACTAGCTTGTTGAGGAAATCCAAAATGGTGGAAAGAAGCTAACTAAGTAATTTTAGAGAACAGTGCAGTTGGAAGGGATTTGTTTGATTGAATGTTAGGCACCTACATGGTCTGGTGTAATGCATGTCTTCCTCTAATGGATGGCAACAAAGAAGGTGGTAGAATCTTCTTGACAATTGTGGATAAGAGCTAGGTCCTCCATAGAAGAGAATGCCTGATATTCAAAAAGATCAAGATAACAATAAAAATAATAAATAGTGATAAAGCATAAGAGAGTGATTTGAATGAGATAGCAATACATAATATGTTTTTTGGATTATATGTTGATAGTGAAAACTAGTGGTATTTATAGCAATGACAAGAAGTTATTCCCTTTGATCACTAGTGGAGGAACTATATTTTTGAAATCACAAAACACTACCATTTATTAATATGGAATCCCAAATAATTCTAGCATGACTTAAAAGGTAAGGGTTTATAGAGGCATCATCCAAAATCATAAATAAATTCTATGGATAAAAACACTAGTTGAAGTAAGGATCTTGTTATCGATCAATTTTTGACAAGAGCACTTCATAACACATGTAATCAGGTATATCAAAAGATGTAGGATATGTATTTTAACATAAAATAACAAAAAATAACTTGTGGGGTCATGGGAAAGGAGAATAGATATTTAATGAGGTATACAACCATTTAGACCAATCATTTCAACACAATCCTATCCAAGAACTAACAAAGTTAATCCACCCCTATCTCATATAGGAAGGACTAATATCTCCACCATCTATAACGTAAGCATTAGTGCTCTTTTTTTAGGTTGTAGAGGGATTCCACTATAGTTCCAAATAAAATCTGATTAACACTAGATTCTTATCAAGAGGTAAGCAATAACATAAATAGTGAAACTAATGTAATAAATAGGTTACGATTTTTACTAATAGAATTAAGGAAACCAGGAAATTTTGATCAAATTACTAAAGTAATGCAATGGAACTAAAGAATTCTATAGTAGATGATTGAATATTTACTAGATCATGTTTAAAGCAATAAAATCGATTAATCTTATCAAATATTCCTCAAAATTTATGAAACAAACAAGCATTATCAATATGAGTTAGTAAATACATATTAACATTGCAACATTATTGTATTTAATAACGAGAATTTTTTCTTAACTAGCTATATGGCATTGAAATGGGTCCCACCCGTATTACATTATCACCACATAGTGGTATTACAACAAAGCTTTAATGCTTTCCATATATATATTATTTTTAAATGTTGGTTGATCTTTAATTAAGCTCATGATTACATCAAGTTGGTGGATAATCATACCACCAATAGGGTCCCTAGTAAACTATTACATAACATATCCACAAACATGTGAGATGGAGAGATTTGAACCTGGGGCCTCTCCAACATGAGAGTTTCAACTACCCACTCCTCTCCAACTCCCCCACATGGGCGGATGTTGCTTTACGTATATTTCTTAGCAAGATTTGAACCTTGGTATCCTTTTTTAATATTGAGGAATCATCGGTTGATCTAATACCATTTAATTAATAACTAGTATTTTAAATATTTTGTATATGACTACTAAGAATTAACATATATTAAACAATCATTGTCATTGTATTTTTATATACACATTTATTTTTATATGTATCATTCATTTGCTTACAATGTTTATTTTGGCATCTATTATGAAAGCATATGTTTGAATTCATAAATGAGTTGTAAATTATAAATTATTAAATATAATAAATTGGAAATTCAAATAAATAATTGATGAATATGGCTAGAAGAATGCAAAATTTACCAATGAAGACAGTCAAATTATTTTATTTAATTTACAACTAAATTTATTTAAATTTTAATTTAAATTAAAAAAACCATATCTTTTACCCAAGGGGTTTGGGGTTAACAATAAGGGGTAACACTTTCTGATGCAGGAGCATCACATTCTAACCCTATTCCCCTTAAATTTCTAATGGTGATATTTTCTTTTGGTTTGTTATTTTTGTAACCATTCCCTTACAACAGTCTTCTCTTTGTAACGACCATGTTGTAACGGTCGCATTGTAATAGTCATGTTGTAATGTTGTATCATTCATATTGTAACAACCATGTTGTAATAGTCATATTGTAACAACCATGTTATAACAATCATATTGTAATGACCATATTGTAATGATCATGTTGTAATGACCATGTTGTATCGATCATATTATAACAACCATGTTGTAACGATCATATTGTAATGACCATGTTGTAACGGTCATGTTGTAATGGCCATGTTGTAATGACCATATTGTAACAATCAAATTTCTCAAAGCCTATAAATGCTTGATTCAATCAGTAGTTAGGGGGGTGGGTTGTGAGCTTCGTACTACCACTTGGTGGCTTGGAGGTTGTTATTTCATCTATTTGTGTGATTGTCAGTCTTGTGGTGTTCAAACATGGATCGGTTTGTAATTTCAAAGCTATAAATGTGAATGTTTTTAATTTCAAAGTTGTGATCTAATAAAAAAAAGTGTATGTTTATTATTTGTGTTGTGTTTGCATAAGTTTTTTTATTGAGTAAATACTTCTTATACATATACACATCCATTGTGGGGATTGAACTCGGGTCACATCACCGATAATGCAAGTGGTGTCCTTGCCGGTAGACTACATGTTTGTATATGTTGGTTGGCTTCTATTGTGGTGCTACTAATATCAAGTGGTATCAGAGCTCAAAAAAATTTCTACGAGATTATGTGTGTTTTTGTCTGTCAACCAAGTGTGTTGTATGTGTGAAACAAAACGTGTACATGGATTACAAGTGTGAAATAAAACTTGCCCAAGGATTTGTGCAAGTGGTGAAATAGACACTCGATATTTTATGGATTATTGCAAGTGTGTTGCACGTGTAAAATAGAATGTGTATGTGTATTACAGTAAGTGTGAAACAAAACTTACCTAAGGATCTATGTGAGTGGTGAAACAAACACTTGGTATTTCGTGGATTATCGCAAGTGTGCTACACATGTGAAACAAAATGTGTACGTGAATTACAGCAAGTATTAAACAAAACTTACCTAAGGATCTGCACGAGTGGTGAAATAGACACTCAAAATTTCATGGATTACAACAAGTGTGGAACAAAACTTGCTTAAGGATCTACTTGAATGGTAAAAATATGCTCAAAATTTTATGCTTGATAGCAATGGCATACACACACCCTGGTGGTTAAGGTAGAGGTGGTAGGTGTGCAAATAAATTTTCAAAACAATTGAACAGATCATGAGAAAGAGCTCATGAAATTTTAAAGCATGGGTTTCTAATGAAGGAGCATCACATTCTAACCATATTCCTCTTAAATACGTAACAATGATATTTTCTTTTGGTTTGTTATTTTTGTAACTATTTCCCTACAATGCTCTTCTCTTTGTAACGACCATGTTGTAACGGTCATATTGTAATGACCATATTGTAACGGTCATGTTGTAATGGTCATATTGTAACGGTCATATTGTAATGACCATATTGTAACGATCATATTGTAACGACCATATTGTAACGGTCATATTGTAATGACCATATTGTAACGGTCATGCTGTAATGGCCATGTTGTATCGATCATATTGTAATGACCATGTTGTACTGTTCATATTGTAACGACCATGTTGTAGCGGTCATATTGTAATGACCATGTTGTTATGATCATGTTGTAGCAGCCATGTTGTAATGAACATATTGTAACGATTGAATTTCTCATAGACTATAAATGCTCGATTTTATCAGTAGTTAGGGGGGGTGGCTATGACCTTCGTACTACCACTTTATGGCTTGGATTTTATTATTTCATTTGGTTGTGTGATTTTCAATCTTGTGGTTTTCAAACATGGATCGGTTTGTAATTTCGGTTTGTAATTTCAAAGTTGTAAATATGAATGTTTTTAATTTCAAATTTGTGATCTAATAAAAAAGTGTGTTTATTATCTATGTTGCATTTTTGTATGTTGGTTGGCTTCTGTTGTGGCGCTACTAAAAATCACTTTCACATTCCAAACTAAGGTTCAAATCCAATGGGTAAATCTTAACATTTAAAAAAACCTATAGGGTTTAGGGCAAGCAATGGGAAACAAACCATTTGATTTTTTAAACAATGTTAAGGTTCACAACATAGATCAAGGTTCTTATTCCATGTGTGAACCTTAACATTGTTCAAATAATCAAATAGTTTAAAAAATAGATTTTCAATGTGGAGACCTAGGTTTAAATCTTGTTAGGCAATCAATATATACATAATTGTCAAAAATATCACTTTATGATTTGTTGAAATACTATGGTAATACGATCATGATGTAACACATGTGAGGCTCATTTCAATATCATATAATTAACTAAAGAAAAGATTTTATTTTTATCAAACGACAAGAAACCAAGTGGTTAAAAAAATAAGCTTTTAAAAGCAGAGACCAAGGTTCAATTTTTTGCTGGTAACATGATCATGATGTAACATGGTTGGGACCCATTTAAATCTCATATAACCAACTAAAGAAAAAATATTAATGACATGAACTCAAGTGGTTAAAAAATTTAACTTTTCAAAGCAGATACCAAGGTTCAAATTTTACTAAGCCATACATGCATAGGTGCCAAAGACTTGATGTGTTAATACCATTATATGGTTGGTTGGAACATTGTGTTAGCATGGCCATGTTGTAAAATGGAACACTGTGTTAGTTAAATCCATTTCAATACCATATAACCAACTACAAACTATTTATTTTTATAAAATGGTAAGAGTTATGTTTTGTCATTTTTAAATTTTAGTGGTATTAGCACATATTTTGGCACTAAGTCAATGGTACAATAACATTAAGGATTGATGCTAGCATGATTATAGGATGGCATATAACACAAACACTAAATGGTATTAAATCAGTGATATGATGATACAAAAAATAGTGCTTGCTAGCACTACCTTAGTGCTACCAAAATAAACCTTATTTTTTTTAAATGTCAATTTCAATGCTACAATTGCACTACATGTGATATTACACCCTTAAATATAGTAGCACAGAATAGTAGTTTTACATTATATCAAATAGCTCCCTACATTATGATTGACTCATAACATGATATGATCATACATGTGGATGATAGCTTTGACATGCATGTTATTTTGACAAAACTCTCTAAGCATGGGCTTCATGAAGCTTAAATCATGAGATATGTTGTTTAAACATTTTATACCTATATGATTATTCAACATATGGTTCGGTAATTATTTATGCATGGATATTTCCATCTATTATATAACTAATTTGTTAATGCTTATCTATGCATATCTTTATCAAGCATGGATTCCACTTCTAAGCAATATGTAGAGTTGCAAGTCATTGACAAAAAAAATTGATGAGCTCCATTGAACTATTTGGTGCATTTAAGTTTGCATTACTAATTCTTAATTATGCACATTGTTTCATTTCAATAAGTATGATATTCCTATACATTCACCCATTCCTTTTTTGTTTTTCTTAACATGAACATACTTTTCATGTTTGCTTCTATTCTTCTCTTTTTTGGATATGGATATACTTGGATAGCTACTCTTTCGTGAGCTTGGTACTTATTATTTCTTATCTAGATGGCTTTTATCTAATTAGATCCTCTTTAATGAGCCTCATATAGCTTTTTTTTACCATTTTTATGGATCAACACCATTTGAAGCATTAAATGAATGAATTTGCACCCAAGTTCTATCCAATAAAATGGCCATGGCTTAAAGGGGATAAGTTTTATGAGCATTACATTCGTATAATCCATATTTTTGTGACTGGATACTTGTAAAACATGAATTATTGTTCATATATATTTGACTTAGTTTGATTTGAGTGATCAATGAGTCTTAATGGAACATTAGCATAGCTAAAATATTTTGATATGCTTTGACATATTTTTGATGGAACATTAACACAATTAAAATATTTTCAAACATTTTGGCATATAAATATGTTCCTACCAAATCACTGGTGATGTTATGTTGTATGTACAAATATGTATGCCTTTATTGATTCCATTATGGATATATGACTAAACATCACATTCTTTGAAAATGTTGATTGATCTCTAACATCCTTAAACATTGATGTTATTCACTTTGTAATCATTTTAATCGGTCATTTGAGATGCCTCTATGATTAGGCTCACTTGGTTTTCTCTTGATATTATACTGGCATGCATCTATAGTTGTCTACCTTTACATTTGATACATGTCATATGTTCCACACTTTTGGTGTAGGTTCCAAGATAATTTCATATGGCATACATTTTCTAACACTTGGTATTTATATGCTAGACACCTAGTATTATAAGCAACTAACATCAACATGCTTGGAAACTATAGCACACGTAAACATAGGGAATGAGCACTTGGCCACTACATGTTTAATACCAAATATGATATCATATCTTAGTTCAAGGTTTGCTTGCACACTAAAAAATTTACATGTTTTGATGAGAGCTTAAAACTCTTTGATGTCTCTTTGGACATAAGCTCACTATTGAAAATCATAATCTTTGTTACAAATCTTAGGGATATTCAAACATAACCATTTTAACTTTGTACTTATTGCTCCTAAAAAAATACATAGCTTGATGCATACACAATTGTGTGTCTTCATAATATTATTAACATCATAACCTTATGTTAGACCAACTTCAAATTTGTTACTTTGTGATCCTATTAACTTCACTCACTATTATTATGTTATATCTCAAACACAACTACTCAAGCTTTGTAATTTTTTCTTTTAATAAAATTTATGACTTGATGTAACCAAAACAATCACAATACATACTCTTTGTGTCGACCTACATTCTTGAATTGTTTAAGGTGCCCTACATGTTGCATCATCTTATGCTATAATAACAATGGTTCACTCATGTATATGTGGGTTTAATTTGTTCATGATATAAGTATCTTCATGCTTAATGTGAGCATCAAAAAGGGATGAAATCCCTGGGGAGAGGCACTGGCCTCAGCGGGATCCTTTTGTATCCTCAAGGGCACACACACTCGACATAGAAGGGAACTGCTACCGTTCTTTTCATTCTATGCATTTTCTCCGAGATTTTATCTCTAGCAAAAATTTTGAAATTTTGAGGGTTCACCAAGAGTAGTTTATCGATTTCCCTAAATCTAATCTTGTGTGTTGATTTTACAAAATACACTAGGTTTTTATTAACCTAGTATTTAAATGTAAAATTATGATAGGTCAATGCAAGAATGGAAATAAGTGATGCAAAAAATAATGTATGTATGCAATTTTAATTAAATAATATCCTATATCTTTACGAAATATAATTTTAGACAAAATGAATTAGCCTAATGCAAATCTATGGGTAATTTTTCATTTCAAATTCCTATTTTTCAAACATAAAGGGGGTGCCAAGGTCTATGGAGACAAAAATTATTAAAAGGCTTATGATGTGGATTAGGCTTTGTAGAAATCCATATAAACTAATTGATTAATAGATTTTAAAGAACATTGACAATACTCTAGAGTAGTTCATCCAATAAGGACCAACTACTAAGGAGCAAACACATATCGTATCGAACCAAATATGTGTTGCCATAAATATTTCAAAACCTTTGTTATAATCCATTAAGACTATATCTAAATCAAAATAGGATCAATAAGTGGATTATGAAAAACTTACATTATGTTGTAAATATTATGAGACTAAACACATGGTAGGAGATTATAAAATAAAAATGATGAAGAGAGAGGTGGAAAATTTTGGGCATGGGATAAACTTTTCAATATGAAGCAAGGAGATCGTACCATAGTAGAAGTTGGGTTAAATAATTTTCCACTTCCAAGAAAGTGGCAAAGAATGATGATGATATAGACTTAAAAAAATAGAAAAACCTCTAATCTATGAACCTACACTATTGGTGAAGTGGATGGAAGATACCTGCTAGCTCTATGCTCCAGATTCCCTTAGGATTCCCAATCACCAAGGGGGCTATAGTTGGCTTTGAGTAACTTCCAAGGGTTGACAGTTGCCTTTGTGAGGGATTTTTGATGCCTTTGTTAGGTGCTTATGGCTCCTTGTGTGTCAAAGAATAGTCTATTCAAGTCTCTCCACAAAAAAATTGTATAAACAAAATGATTACAAATGATTTTGTGAGGGTGGAAAATGGGAATGACAACATAAAATGGAAAACTACAATCTCCAAAGAAGCAATGAAATTACAATAGAGCAACAAATTGATTTACAATTTAAAAGGAAACCTAGTTAACAATAACTCAAACTAATCCTTAGTAAAAGCAATGATGATGATTTGTTAAAGAAAAGGGGGAAGAGTGACCAACTCTAGAAACCCCAAGTTTGTTGACAACTTTGGAAGGAAATCTAACAAATGATTGATAGCATCTAACTAAGATAATGATAATAAAAAAAACTTGATCATTGTAAAATAAACTAAATATGATGGGTAGGATAAAATAATCCTTGAAACATGCTAAGTTGATGTCCCTAAAGTCATTACATATTATGATTGTTCCTTCCTTAGCTACAGGAACGAGGTTGGAAATCCAATTAGAATAGCCAATGGCTTTTATAAAACTGACATCAAGGAGTTTTTGGAGCTCCTTAACCAAAAGGGTGATCTTAGGATGCATAAGTTTCTAGTGTAGTGTGTTGAATAATATTTCTATCATACATATTAAGATCTTCATATGACCAGGATACAATGTCTTGGTATTGAAGGCATAGGGCCTTAATTTCCTCCACTTCTCTTGGAGAACATTGGATGCCAACCTTAAGCTTCTTATCCTTTTAAATTTCAATTTCTTTAGAAATCTCATCATCAATTTTCATGACTCTTGATTTATTTCCATCTTCATTGTCAGAAAAACTCTCCAATGTGATCAATGTTAGAGTATATTACATCATTTGGATCATGTAAATATACCACCTTAATTAAAAAAACAACTCTCCAAGATTTGTACCTTTTAAAGTAAGCAAGGATGAAAGTTTTTCAAACTTCTTATCTTGGTGGAGAAGTTTAGTTGTACGGTTAAGATACACCCCACCTCCTTAAGACATGTTGAAGATATTTATTGGTAACTTGCAAGAGCATATCTCATATGAATTAGAAATAACTATTACCTCAAATAACATTCAAACTCAAATGTGTGTGTTGATTTTATTTAAGAAAACTATCTTCAAAAAAGAAGCAATGCAACATTGTTATTTTTATCCAATGTATGGTGCACTTTAGGCATCCAAAATCCATGGTTTTTAGTAAGGACTCATGATACTTGGAGTTGTTTTGGACCACACTGTAAGGTAAAATAGATATGAAAGTGGGACATACTATTGGCAACACATAATATATCATTCTTTATGAAATTCATGATATAATATGATTGATTGAAAATTTCCTTTAGATATGATTTAATATGATATAATGTTAATTGAGGTGAAATTTCTTATGGAATTATGAAACAAAAATGTAGTAAAACAAGAGCTAAACCTAGAAAATACTTTTGTTTCTTTTTTATGAAGACTAGCCTAAAGTGCCAAACAAGAAAATAATTTTTTTTTTTATCTTGAGCAAGGGTAGAAGAGTTGATGCATTCAAACAAAATAACCTAAATGCAAGCTACATGTACTTTTGATTCATTGCCTAATTTCTTCTAAAAAGAGAGAATTTAGGTTTATGCTAAGATTTTTTATTCTATCCAAAATAAGTGTGATTAAAATAAGAATTTAAACTACTCTAATAGTTCCATGATTGACCAAAGTAAATGTGTTTTTAGGCAAACAAGTTGTAGAACAATAGATTAGAACATAGAAAATTGTAGGAGTAACAATGGCAGGAGCAAGGCAGCAATAAGAAGGTGACAATGGAGGATTGGATCCAAGACTCAATTCAAGGTTGATTATGTAAATATTGGGGTAGGGTAGACTGTAGAGGACCCGAGGAAGTATATATTTAACCTGGGACCTCACTCTTGGTCATATGTGGTACGAGGGAAGCAAAAATTCCTAGACTTACACTTTGGTTTGTAGTCAAAGAATGGAGAACTTTTCATTTTTGACAATTTGGTGGACCTAACAGTCACATAGGGAGCAATGAATCTCATGGGAAGGTTTATGGGAGTATGGTAGGACCTTGATGTTGTGAGGAAATGGGTACTGGCTAAATGTCAACCCCAAGGTCATATGGAGATTATGGTAATGTCTAAGGGATTATTTATGGTTAAACTTAATTGCGATGAGGACAACAACCATATTCTATGGGGTGGCCCATGGTTTTATGGATGTCAGGGGCTCTTCTTGCATAGGTGGATCCCATATTTTGATCTTGAAACTCAATGTTTTATCCAGGCATCAATTTGGATGAGGTTTTCAGGTCTTCCCTTTTAGTATTGGAATGATAAAATCATGGAAACCATTACAAAGGAATTAGTGCATCTTATCACCATTGACCTTGTAACTCTAGCATGGTCATGGCTAATATATGCAATAATCTGCATAAACACAGACATGGAGAAGGAGCTATTAGGGTCAATTAAACTTATTTTCAAACATGGGGTATGGAATTAGATTATTGAATATGAAAATACCTTGATGAAGTGTGGGAGCTATAGGAAATTAGGGCATTCATCCAGTGCATGCCCAAATCAAAGGAAATCAACCCATAAGTAGAAGGTATGGCAAAAGAAGTAAGATTTGGAAGAAAGTTCCAATAAAACTAGGGAAACTATGAACTAGACTTTGGAGAACAACTAGGAAGAAATCCTAAACCATAGGGTCAAACCATATCAGCATGAGGTTCTTGAGGAAGGTCAAATCTTGGTGGAAATCCAAGACGTATGTATTCAAAAAATCCCTACTAAGGAGTTTGAAATCCCACTATCGAATTCATTTGCCCATTTAGTATTCAAAATCATAATACTTTGGCATGTGAGGAAATATTTTGGTACCAAAAATCCAAGATCTCTTAGCTTAAATAGGGAGATCGTAATACAATTTTTTCACATTTCAACATTGAGACACAAAAGTAGTATCAAGATAAAGAAAAATATAAGAGAAAATGTCTTAGTTACGAAATATATGATCAAAATTAGAGAAGTGGTAAACTTCTTTACAAATTTAATTGGTACTATTGACCCTCAGAATGAAGAAGCTATGAACTCTATGCTATATAATATTCCAACCTTGGTTACTAATAATATGAATGATTACCTTTTGAGCTCCCTCAAAGATGAGGAAATCTAGAGAGTTGTCTTTGATATGAGTGAGGTAAAATCCCACTGGCCTAATGGATTCTTGATAGGCTTTTTTCAGCATTTCTAGCATATTGTGGGAATAGATATCATAGCGATGATGAAAGAGGTTCAAATAACTAAGTAGATTCTAAGAGATGTGAACTCAACTTTCTTGGCCCTTATTCCAAATGTAGCAGGGTTAATATTTTTCTCTAAATTTTGTCTTATAAGTCTATGAAATAGTTTGTATAATATCCTTTTCAAAGCACTTGCAAATATAATTAAGATGGTCCTTCCATTCATCATTGACCCACAACAAAGGGGGTTTATTAAGGGGTGATAAATTTTAGATGGCATGATAACCATCCATGAAATCATCCACTCAATTGAGAGAAGTGGTGAGGAAGGCATGCTCCTCAAGTTGGACATGAACAAAGCCTATGATAGAGTGTCATGGGACTTTCTTATCAAGGTAATGAGGAATTTTGAACTCCACTAAGAATAGATAGATTTGTTGGTAGCTTTCTTGACATCAACCATGTTTTTAGTTGTTGTCAATGGAGTAGCTACTAGGTATTTCAAAAGCAAGAAATGCCTCTACCAAGGGGACCCTTTGTCCCCTTAATTTTTCATAATATTAGCAAATGCCCTAGGGAGATCCATCTCAAATGCTATAGAGGAAATAAATATGGAAGGTGTCAGACCTACTTCAACTCTAAGCCTAGTTTCACATCAGTAGGTTGTAAATGATACCATCATCACCTCGAGATCATCAATCCCACAAGCAAAAGAACTTAAGATAATCTTAGAGATGTACGAACAAGAAATAAGTCAAAAATTCAAGGTGGAGAGGTACCTTTCTAAGTCAAGAAGGGAAGGCTCACTTGGTGAAATATTCTCTACAAAGTATCCCTATCTATTTTATGTCCCTTTTTAAGACATTGGAAAAAATTGTGACCAGATCAAACATATTCAAAGAAATTTCCTTTGGTCTAGTACAAAGGATAAAAAGTATCTTCCTTTGGTGGTATGGGAGCTTGTCTATTCAAAAAATGAGGTAGAGGATTTGGGTTTTAGAAGTCTTAGAAAGATGAACACATATCTAATAGAAAAGTTGGGTTAGAAGTTAGCCAAAAATGAGGACATTAGATAGGTGAAAATTCTTCAGGAAAAGTACTTGAGGGATGGTATTAACTTCTTGGATGAAAGAGACCTCCCTAAGGGGTCAAATTTTTGGAATAATATCTAAGTTATTAGGCCTCTTCTATGTAGTGAAATTCATTAGAATATTGAGGTTGGAAATAGAGTCCACTTTTGGAAATACTCATGGTTGAAGAATATCCCTTTGAGAGAGGACCCAAAATTTGGTGCTCTCAAGCAGGATGTTTTATGGAGGTTTGGACCCATGGTTTAGGATTATATGGTAATGGAGAATGAAAATAAATTATGAAGACAAATCAGAGTTGAGGGACTGGATCCAAGAAAATATCAAGTAATTAGGAAGCTAAACAGAATGGTACATATATATTTTTAGAATAGCCAAGACACTAAAGATTCTATATATGGATAAATGAAAAGCAAGGTAACTATACAATCAATTTACGTTAGTATGTGCTAGAAGGAAAAGGTCAAGGTTGGATGATGATTTCTAAATTATGGATCAAGGATTTGACACCAAAAATAGCTTTTTTCTACTAGTTATCTGTCTAGAATAGAATACTAATGATAGATAATCTTATAAAAAGAGGCTTTCAAGGGATAGTCTATGTAAGAATATGAAGGAAAATGTTAACCACCTTTTTTAAGAGTGTCCTTTTTCACAAGAGGTTCTATTGAGAATCTTAAGCATATTTCAAGTGTCTTGTGTTTCCTCTAAATAGCTACCAGATCTTTACCTTCAGTGGGAAGCCCTCTTCAAATGCAAGAGACTTAAAACTTTATGGAAATTTAGTCTACCTCATACGCTATGGGGATTATAGAAAGAAGCAATAATCATTTTTCAAATACAAGAAATGAGAGTCTTTTTGTGGCTAATAGAACAACCTCTTTAACCTTGGAGAACTCCAAGATTATAAACTAGAAGGGAGTGTAGGAACCAAAAAATGAAAGCTCCATAGCAAAAAATTGGGATCTGGAACCTGTTTCTACAATTATCAATCCTCCCTCAAGTATCCTAAGAGCATTTATTTTATTTAATCATTTATTTAAATCATTTATTTTATTTAATCATTTGTTTGGTGGATCTAATTTCTTGGAGATCTAGTGGCTAAGGTTTACAGAAGACCTATGTGTATGGATTTTGGGTGTCGATATTGCTCTCTTTCTCTTTCTCATTCTCTCGCATTGTGGGCATCTTCAATAGCATTTGGGGCAAGTGGAGCAAGGCATAAGGGTGTTGGAGCAAGCTGCATCCTCTTGTTTCTATCATAAAGGAGGAATTCTTGGCTAGGAAGGGGAGACTCTACTGGGATTTAGTTGCAATCCTCCATTCCCAACTTGTTTTCTCTTCATTTTGCTTCTCATTACATGCATTTTCTATTATTTATCTTGCTAATGCTTGGATTTCCACTGTGCAGCCACTAGTCTCTACATTTCTAGTTATTTATGTATTTAATATTTTATCTTGCAGCCATTCTACCCTATTTTCTTGTGTCTCTTTGCTTTATTTGCAGCACTAAATTTCTTATGCAGGGTTTTCTTGCTTTGTTTTTTTTTCTCTAACATACTTTTTCTTCCATTTCCATGTAATTTTTAGCCATTTGGCTCATCATCATTTTGTTGACAACCATATATGCTCTCATTTGTTTCACATGACATCTATTGCAAGGTTATTTCATGATTTAATCACCTCATGTACTCTTTACATTTTATTTGCTAATTTATACTTCATTTTATAAGCTAACTTCACTCTTCTTGTGTTTAAATCATTAGATCTCTACCATATGTGTATATTATTCATATTTGCAGGCCCATACATTCATTTAAATATTATTTGCTACCACACATTTGTTTTATGCTCACGTTCATATACACTTCATGCTTCTAATCATTTAATTGCAGACTTATTTATATTCTTCACTCACTAATATTTTCTTGGATCATATTTGGTGGATTTATTTCTTATTTACAGCCATATATATCTTGTATACTCATATTTGTTGCATTTATTTTGTATTTGCAACCATATATATCTCGCATACTTAAATTTGTTGTATTTCATTTTAATTGGTAGCCATAAACATCTTGTATGCTTACATTCGTTGTATTTTATTCTAATTTGCAGCCACAAACATCTTCTATGCTTACATTCGTTGCATTTTATTTAAATTACGGCCATAAATAACTTTTATGCTTACATTTGTTGCATATTATTCTAACTTGCAACCACAAACATCTTCTATGCTTACATTTGCTACATGCCCACATTCATTTTAAATATTATTTGCTTCCACACATATTTATATTATGCTCACATTTGTATGCACTCTATGATTCTAATCATTTAATTATAGGTTTATATACATTCTCCACTCACTAATCTTTACTTGGATCATATTTGGTGCATTTATTTCTTATTTGCAGCCATATATATCTTACATACTTACATTCACTGCATTTTATTTTAAATTGCAACAATAATATCTTTTATGCTTACATTCGCTACATTTTATTTTAATTTGCAACCACAAACATATTATATGCTTACATTTGCTGCATTTTATTCTAAATTGCAACCATAAACATCTTTTATGCTTACATTCGTTGCATTTTATTTTGATTGCAGCCACAAACATCTTCTATGCTTATATTCATTGCATTTTATTCTAATTGCAGCTACACACATCTTTACATATTCATATTTGTTGCACTTCACTTTAAAATTACAGTCATCCACATCTTTACATGTTTATATTTGTTGCACTTCACTTTAAAATTGCACCCATATGCCTCTATTATGCTCATATTCTTACTAATGTTTTCTATTCATATGCTCTCACATTATATACGTCTACTTGGGCTTACTTCATTTGAATGCACAAGCATATATGCATATCTTATAATCACATTGATTTAACAATTTTCTTCTTGCATTTTTTTCCCTCATAGCTTATTCACTTGTCACAAAATATTATCAAACCACTGTGAGACAAGCAAAGTTTCCCCAAGATCGAAGAATGATCCACAACATCAATCACACACAAAAGAGGAAAACCCACAACACCAATATTAAGTGGTAAAACCCTACTTCAAATGAAGAAGGAAAGTATCCACTATGAAGCTCACTATATTACTCATTTGATTCAACAATACAAGAATGCTTCAATGTTATGCAACAATATGCATCAACATGATATTACAACACAAGTCAATATGACAAGATATGTTCAGATGTAGTAGACAACATCCCTATTTAAAGAGAAGCTTTTCTACTACAACCCTAAATCTTATCACAATCTAATCTTATCACAATATAATCTTGAGATGTGTGACAAGTGGCATCTATCAAATATTATAAAGTGCTTAGTTACTTTCTAATATTATCACAATCTAATCTTTGAGATGTGTGATAAGTGGTATCTATCAAATATTAAAAAGTGATTAGTTACTCTAATATTTGCTAGAAATGGGGAAATAACTTTTTTCCACAAATTAAATATTCTTAGCACCCTTATTATATTTATTACTTGGGTGGGAATATTTTTACATAAAATAGAATTATTTTCTAATTTAAATATTATTCTTTAGACTTTATATTTTAGTCCAAGAATAATTTACACAATGTTGCATTACATATTCCAACAACCACAATTTCAAGTCCTTGCATAGAAACTATATTGAATGTGTATCCTACTTTATACTAAACTATTATTCCATTATCATTTCCTCTAATCAATAGCAATTTACATACATTTCAATCATTTTCTTGCTTTTTAGGCATCTCCAAAGCATTTAAACATCAACAAATAAGGCTCTCTTTCCTTTTGACAACTCAATATCATCATTTAGACTAAGTTTGCTTTCAATTTCACCTCAAAACACTTCAATCCTTTATCATAGAACAAATTTGCCACTTCCTCCAGCCATTGTTAAATTTGTCTCTCAAAAATATATACAAAACAAACCTATCAAAACCCAACAAAAGCACCAGCAACAAATTTATCAAATTATGGTGAATAGGCTATCTTCACTGCAATTAGATAGACCCTCAAAATCAGACATACCTAATTTTTTTGGATTAAATCATGCAGGTTACAAAACGCCAGTTTGTTATAGAAATGCCAATGGTAAATTTGTAAGTGTGTGGTGAATTTGCTCAGGCTCTGGAATAGGTAACCCTGCCACTTCGCACCTCCCTACTCATTGTTGTTTGTTATTTTTTTGTTTTCTAATATATTGTTCCACAACTTGTTTGCCTTAAAACACATTTACTTTGGTCAATCATGGCACTCTTAGAGCAGTTTAAATTCTTCTTTAAATCACACTTTTTTTGGGTAAAATTATTCGTTTTTGTTAGGAATGGAGCAAAGCGGGAGCAGAGGCAGGTGCAATTTTTGCAAACATGTTTTTCATTCTGTTGGAGGTGGGAAACAGGGTTTCCAAACCCCTGGAAGCTGTGAGGCTCAAGGAGGGAACAAGCAAGGTTCTGAAGCAACTGAGGAAGAGCAGGTGGAAAGTGACAAGGACACTGAGGGTTTTAAAAAATTAGAGGGACACGAACCCCCTGATATTATTTTTGATAAGAAGGCCCACATCAAGAATTTCGAGGGCAATAAGTCTTTTGCACAGGCCCTTAAAGGTGGCAATAGGGTTTCCTTACATTCTTTACCACCTCTCACTCCCAATGGGCAGTAAGGTATCCGTGCCTGAAAGCGTAATGGCAGACTTTATATCGATGGAAAATTTTTCTCTGGTAGGCAAATTCATAGGGGGCAGGCCGGATATTGAAACGATTCGACGATGGGCATCCTTGAAGTGGAAGACTTCTGGACACATGGAGATTATTGCATTATCAAGGGGGTTTTTGCGGTACGCCTTAACAATAGTGAAGATGCTAGTCGTATTCTAACAGGAGGACCTTGGTTCTTGGGCCGAAGAAGTCTTTTTCTTAGGAGATGGGCCGAGGATTTTGACCCGTAAAAGCAGAGCATAAACTTTGCCCCCATTTGGGTCCGTCTCCCAAATCTCCCGTTTCATTGGTGGCATGAGTATTTTCTTCAGGGTATTGCCAAGACCATAGGGGAATTGGTGGCCATTGATAATCCAACCCTTGCACGCACCAGAATGACGCATGCTAGGATTTGTGTAAATGCAAACCTAGAATCTGAGCTTCCTACTCATGTGGAGTTAGAATATGGAAATATAACAAGATTACAGGTCATCGAATATGAAAATAGACCGGCATTTTGCTCTGACTGTAATATTCAAGGCCATCTCAAAGGACAATGCTCTTTTTTGAGAAGCCAGCAAACCCTTCCTAGGAATAATGATTCCAAGCGGCAGTCTTTCATAAATAATGGCAAATACACAGGAATGTACAGGGTTAAAGATCCAAATGTTGAAAAGGCAAAGGCCTCTCGGTTTGGGACAAATGGAGAATGAGGCTGAGCTTCACATGGACAATGGTAAGGACAAGCAAATTGCTACATCACAAACTGACCAACAAAAGGTATGCTCTCCTTTCGAGAATCTAAATAAATTTAACATTTTGGCTGAAAACCAAATAATTACAGAGGAAAATCAGAATGAAGGGTCTAATGTTGAGGATATAATTCTTGGTCTCCCTGCTTACCTTGACTCCCCAACCAAATCTGGACCTTCCAATCCTCCTCCTGTTGGCCATAAAGAATGCCCTAATGATGAGTCCTTTTCTGCCCGAGAAAGAGAAAAAGTGCTTTCATAGTTAATCAGCCCTTCCAAGCGACATTTTTCACCTTTGTCTTTGTCCCAATCCAGAGAAGGGGTTTCCAGTACTGTTATCCAACAGGTCACCCAAACCAAATTTAGCCCGAAACAGACTAGAAGCTCAATGAAATCCCCCATGATTGACTGTGGAGGTGAGAAAAAAAGGGAAGAAAGTCAAATGCCCAAAGAATGGAAAGAAGAGGTCCAAGATGAGATATCTAATGGAATTCAGACTACTCTGTTTCCACCAACTGGAAATCTTCCCTTTGAAGAAAACAAAATTCTTAAGCCCCCTCAAGTCCAAGGCAGGGGAAGAGGAAAAAACTTTAAAAGTTCCAAATGAAGATCATATCCTCGGAATGTAAGGGGGCTCAATGGCCTTCCTAAACAGCGGTTAGTCAAATATTTAAGAAGAGATTTTGATCCCACTATTCTTATTTTGCAAGAAACTAAAGTCGATGAAGTTTTGTCTAGAAAAATTGCCCTCAATATCCTGGAAAAATGGAGAAGCAATTTTTTGCAAAGCCAATGGAACCTCGTGTGGTCTTCTTTGTATCTGGAATCCAGGGAAGGTGGAAGGCAAGGTTATTCAATTGGGGGAAAGGGTAATGAGCATTATTTTTAAGGATAAGGTTAATGACCTTTCTTGGATATTAACAAATGTGTACGCCCCTAATTCTATACCTGGGAGAGCTGATCTATGGAATTTACTCACTCATTTCAAGGAAGCTTTTCAGGATATCCCATGGATAGTGGCGGGGGACTTTAATACCCCTCTTTACCCCTCTGATAAAAAAGGGGGAGTAGGAATTCCAGCAAGAAGTATGGAGGACTTTCAAGATTTCATCAACAACAACAATTTATTGGATGTCAAATTAAAAAATGCTAAATTTACTTGGAGCAATAGGAGGTCTGGAAATCAACTTATAATGGAAAAGCTTGATAGGTTTTTTTTGTCACAGGAAGCAATACAATCTTTTGGGGATGCAAATCTGTTGTCCTTGCCTCGCATTGGGTCGACCACAACCCGATTTTACTTGAAATTGAAGAGACTCCAAAATTCAAAAGGCCTTTTAGGTTTGAATCTATGTGGATGCACCACCCCGATCTCGTAGACAGAATTTCTCGTGGTGGCAAGATTCTTGTCGTAGGTGCCTTCATTCGGATTAGCACGTAAACTTAAAGTGGTGAAAGAAAATCTAAGGATCCTGGAATAAGGAAATTTTTGGAAATATTTTTGAAAACAAGAAAGCCATCTCTGAAAGGTTATCAACCATTGAGAAAAACTTGAAGAGGGATTGCCAGACCCTTCCCTACAGGTAGATGAAAAGAAATCCCTTGCTGAGTACCATAATGTTCTAGCCTGCGAGGAGACTTTTTGGCGGCAAAAGTCTAGAGCTACCTGGCTAAAAGAAGGTGATGCCAATACAAGATTTTTTCATGCATCTACCTTAAGGAACAGAAGCCACAATAGAATTAAAGAACTTGTTAGAGATGATGGATCATTCCTTTCTAGTCCTAATGAAATCGTAAATGAAGCAGCTTTCCTATTTTCGTAATCTTTTAGGAGAAGAACATTTCAGTTCTGCCTTAGCTTCATAATCAATGCTTTACCATATTCCTCATTTAATTTTTGATGACTTGAATGGGGAGTTAATTAAGCCTTTCACGGATGAAGAAATCAAAGAGGCCCTCTTCTCAATGAACCCTGATAAAGCTCCAGGTCCAGACGGGTTTTCACCTCGTTTTTTTCAGGCTTTTTGGGATATTGTAGGTTTTGATGTATGTGCTACTATCAAGGAATTTCAGTCCACAAAGCATATTCCGAGAAGTTTTAACTCCACTTTTATTGCTTTAATCCCAAAGATTCCTACTCCTAGATCTATGATGGATTTTAGACCTATTAGCCTTTGTAATGTTGTTTATAAAATTTTGACCAAGGCAATTGCAAATAGAATGAGGAAGATCCTTCCTATGTTTATTGATGTTTGTCAAGGCAGTTCAGTCCCTGGAAGGTCCATCCTTGATGGGGTCATAACAGTTCATGAAGCCCTCCATTCGGTAGTCCAGACTAAAAAACCTGCTTTTGCTCTCAAGTCGGATATGAACAAGGCTTATGACCGCATAAACCGGAGTTTTGTCTCTCGCCATTCTTCAGAAATTTGGTTTTCATCATGAATGGATCAAGCTTTTGGAAGGATGTTTTATGAAACCTTGGTTTTCACTCCTTGTTAATGGTGCTCCCGCTGGATACTTTCAAAGTAAAAGGGGCCTAAGGCAAGGTGACCCTATCTCTCCCATGTTGTTTATCATTGTGGTCGAAGCCCTTGGGAGGACAATCAAAGTCGCTCGTAATATTGGTCTTATTTCAGAATTAAAGCATCATCACAAACACAGAAGCTACACATGAACAAGCTTTGTGGATGATACTTTGTTGTTAACTCTTGCATCGCTTTTTGAGGCTAAGGTCATAAAACATATTCTAGAGCTATATGAGGATGTTGTGGGGCAAAAGGTAAATTTTTCAAAGAGTAAAATTTATTTCTTTAACACTCCCATTCATAGGCAGATTAAGATTGCTAGGATTCTTGGATGCTCATTGTCTACTCTTCCATCCACATACCTAGGCCTTCCTTTATTTACAGGCAGAGCTACTGATTCCATGTGGACTAATGTAATTGAAAGAATTCAGAGGAAGTTGGCTGGATGGAAAGGGAATTTGTTATCTCAAGCTGGCAAGGCAGTTCTCACCAAGTTTTCCATTCAAAGCATCCCTGTCTACTTTCTCTCTATTTTTAAAGCTCCTACAAGTGTCTACACTAAAATTGAACAGATCCAGAAGAGGTTCCTATGGACTGGTTCTGAATCTAAGCAGCGCTTTCACTTGGTGTCCTGGGATAGGGTTTGCAAACCAAGGGAGTTTGGAGGTATTGGGCTAAGGAGAATACAACATTTAAACATGGCCCTCCTGGCCAAACAAGCATGGCGTCTTTTGACAAATGCAAATGCAGAATGGATTACTATAATCAGAAGAAAGTATTTGCAAGAAATTGAATTCTTAAGTTATTCCTTTCCTCCCAGGGGATCAATTTTTTGGAAATCAATCCTTCAAACTAAAAACTTGCTAAGCAAAGGGCTACGTTGGAAACTGGGAAATGGAAGAAACATTGATTTTTGGGACCACAAATGGTTAAAGGACTATCCCCTCTCTGCAGATCCCATCATTTCAACCCTTAGAGCTTGGACAATTGAAGTTTTTGGTACCAAAGTTGCAGATTTTATTACTTTGTCAAACAATAGAAGGGTATGGAAGCCAATAATGAATAATGATCTACCAGGGGCATCAATAATACTCGAGAATGAATTAAAACAGTCTTTACTCCCTTCTGGCATTCTTGAGGACCAACTTATCCGGGAAGCTTCGGACAATGGGGAATTTTCTCGTCAAGACCGCTTATCTCGATGCTTATTGATAATGATGAACCTACTTTCCCTCACTTGGAAGTTTGGCCCAAAAGCATTGTTCCGAAGGTTGGGTTTTTTGCATGGTCGGCCATCCAAAATAAGATCCTCACCATGGATAACTTAATAAAAAGAGGTGTGATTGTTGTTAATAGGTGTTATCTTTGTATGTCTGAGTGGGAGTCTATTGATCATTTGTTTCTCGTATTGTAATTTTTCTCGTCTCAATCTTGTTAGGTCTATTACAAGTGTTTCATATTTATTGGGTCCATCCTCAGCCCATTTTTGACTTATTTGTCCAAAGGGCCTTCCCCCTTTTTGAATAGGCGTCTTAGGTATATGTGGAAGATCCGCCTTCATCACTACTTGTGGCAGATATGGTTGGAAAGGAATCGTCGGGCCTTCTTGGATAAGGTTTCTCAGTCATCCTCTCGTCCTGTCAAAAATTTTAGCATATGCTAATGAGAATGCTTGTTTAGTGCCTCAAGCATCTAGACCTCCAAATCCTTTTGAAGCTTCATTAGGCCAGCCATTAAACTTACCTCTCACCGATGGCCTCAATCATCCTCAAGCCTGTCCTAGAACCATGATCACATGGACCCCACCCCCCTAGGGTGGATTAAGTTAAATTTTGATGGGGCATCTAGGGGCAACCCAGTGAAGTCGAGGCTGGTGGCTTACTTAGAGACCACAAGGGTGAGGTGCTTGTAGCTTTTGTCGAACATCTTGGAGCTCAAACTAACAATGTGGTCAAGCAAGGGCAGCTTTGGAGGAGCCTCAAGGTGGCAGAGAATTATCCAGGGAAACTGTTGGTGGAAGGTGATTCTCTTATTATTATAAATCTTCTAAAGAACACTAAGAGAGCTCCTTGGAGATTTGATGACTACATCCATGAAGCAAGGGCTCTAATTCATGACCGACCTGAGGCCATAATTTTGCATACCTTCCGGAAGCAAACATGGCAGCTGATAGGCTGGCAAATGAAGGCATTGTAGCAGCAAATTTGATCACGTGGACTGAAAATCTTCCTCATGCAGTCTCAATGGTGATAGATAATGAAAAACTTTAGATTGGAAGGCTCAAAGTGGATCAATGACAGAAAATGGGGGCATTTAAAAAAAAAAAATATTTGAACCTTATAATGGATTTTGTCATATTTGTTTTTTTTGTTCATGTGACTAGTGTTTTTTGCAGCTGGTGGGGCACTGATATAGGTTTTTTATCTACAAATTCATGCATGGGAAACATCCGCTTTGGCCTCAAGTATTTCCCAAGGTGTGTTTGGATTCGATGTCGCAAAAAGGCCCTAGCAAGAAATAACAAAGTGTTGGAGATCCCTGACAATGAGGCACCAGACCCCACCATAATAGTCTTGGAGAAGATGACAATTTCATCAGCCTCCAACAAGTATCAACCAGCTTGAAGAGTCCTGTCCGGCCTCATCGGTGCAGTCGTTGATTTGTGTGATTCCCTAAATCTTCTGTTTTATAGCCAGCAGCTCCAGGGGCACAAGGAGTCGAAGGCAAAATCTAAAGATGATGGCAAGAACGATGATAAGAAGTTAGATGAGGACTACAAGGAAGACTGCTTGGCCTCTTGGCTGTCCATTCTATGGGATGTTTTTTTTTTGACCATATTCTATTATTTTTATATGGGCACAAGCTACTCTGCATGGTGCTTGCATGATTAGTTTTTGTCTTTGTTAGTTCTTTTTTGCGTCTTTCTTTTCTGATGGCCATAATATTAGGCTTCCATAGTTTAGTTTGGCTGTATTCTATTGGAAGAGTAGGTCTTGGCCATTTTTGTTGTCAGCTTAAACTTTTAGGGCTTGGCCTTTGTCCAGTTGGTCAGTGGACCCTATTTTGTAAAATGGTTTTGGGTCAACCAGTTAAAACCCGGTGTTAATTATAATATTCTCTTACTTACCAAAAAAAAAAAAATCTTAACATAGACCTAAATTCTTTCTTTTCAAAATCCATTAGACAACGAATCAAAAGTACATGTAGCTTTTGTTTAGGCTATTTTGTTTGAATGCATTCCGCCCTTGCTCAACATAAAAACAAAGAGAATTTATTTTCTTGTTTAGCACTTTAGGCTAGTCTTCATCAAAAAGAAACAAAAGCATTTTACATGCTTAGCTCTTGTTTTACTGCATTTTTGTTTCAAGTATTTTTTATTCTAGAAATATTAATAGATATTCTCAAGTTTATCAAAATCCAATAGAAAATACCTTAGCACCCCTTTTATGTTTGAAAAATATGCATTCAAAGGGAAAATTGCACATAGATTTGCATTAGGCTAATTCATTTATTTGCATTTTGTCTAAAATTACATTTCACAAAGATATAGGCTAGCATTGAATCAAAATTGCATATAGACCTTGTTTGTTGCATCACTTGTTTTTATTTTTGCATTGACCTATCCTAATTTTACATTTAGATACTAGGTTAGTCAAAAACCTCAAGTGTTTGTGACATGAATGCACAATATTAGATTTAGGGAAATCGATAAACCACCCTTGGTGAACCCTCAAATTTTCATATTCTTTTGTCAAAGATAAAAGCTCAAAGAAAATGGTTCATCTAAGATGTGGGTGTTAAAATGGGGACGAGACCCCCGAGGAAGGGTGTTTGCCTTGATGGGGTCCTTTTGTATCCTCAAGGGTGCACACACTCAGGACGGGAGGGCATTGTTGTCATTCTCGTATTTCCATGTATTTTCTCCAAGCTTTTATCTTTGGTAAAAAATATGAAAGCTTGAGGGTTCACCAAGGTTAGTTTATCAATTTCCCTAAATCTAATCTTGTGCATTGATTTTACAAAACACCTAAGGTTTTTGATTAACCTAGTATCTAAATGCAAAATTATGATAGGTCAATGCAAGAATGAAAACAATTGATGCAACAAACAAGGTCTATTGCAATTTTGATTCAATGTTGGTCTATATCTTTGCGAAATATAATTTCAGACAAAATGCAAACAAATGAATTAGCCTAATGTAAATCTATGTGCAATTTTTCCTTTCAAATACCTACTTTTCAACCATAAAAGAGGTGCTAAGGTCTTTTCTATTGGTTTTTGATAAACTTGAGAATAGATATAAATATTGCCAGAATAAAAAATACATGAAACAAAAACGCACTAAAACAAGAGTTAAGCGTGTAAAATGCTTTTGTTTCTTTTTCATGAAAACTAGCTTAAAGTGCCAAAGAAGAAAAAAGTATCTTTTTTTTTTATCTTGAGCAAGGGCGGAAGAGTTGATGCATTCAAACAAAATAGCCTAAATGCAAGCTACATGTACTTTTGATTTGTTGTCTAATTAATTTTGAAAAGAAAGAGTTTAGGTCTATGCTAATATTCTTTAGTTTTGCCCAAAATAAGTGTGATAAAAATAAGAATTTAAACTACGAGTTCTATGATTGACCGAAGTAAATGTGTTTTTAAGCAAACAAGATGTAGAATAGCAGATTAGAAAACAGAAAATGACAAACAACAGTGAGCAGAGGTGTCAAGGGGCTGGGTTACCTATTATGAAGCCTAAGCAAATTCACCATACTCACAAATTTACCACTGGCATATCTATAACAAACTAGAATTTTATAACCTATAATATTTAAGCCAAAAAAAAATAGGTATGTCTAATTTTGGGGGTCTATCTAATTTTATAACAAAATTGAGTATGAACCTAAACCTTGGAAATGGAAGCTAGAATGAAAAATTCACCACAATTTGACAAATTCGCCATTGATGTTTTTGATTGGGTTTGATAGGTTTGTTCCGTGTAATTTTCGAGACAAATTCACCAATGGCTATAGGAAGTGGTAAATTTGTTGGCAAATTTGTTCTATGACAAAGGATTGAAGTGTTTTGAGGTGAAATTGAAAGTAAACTTGGTCTAGAAGCTGAGATTGAATTGTCAAAAGGGAAGAGAGCCCTATACGTTGATGTCTAAATGCTTTAGGGATACCTAAAAAGAAATAAAATGATCTAAATGCATATAAATTGCTATTGATTAGAAGAAATGACATGGAACAATGATTTAGTACAAAGTAGGATAAGCATCCAATATGGTTTCTATGCAAGGACTTGAAATTGTGGTTTGATAGGATCTTGTGACAAGTGAATAAGCTATGAGTGAAAAAAATGGAAAGAGGAAATTGTTAAATCAATGTGATTATAAGATACGCATATATGCTTGTGCATTCAAATGTGAACATGTAAAGATGTGGATGGTTGTCATTTTAAAGTGAAGTGCAACAAATGTGAACATGTGAATATGTATATGGCTGCAATATAGAATAAAATGCAATGAATGTAAGCATAGAAGATGTTTCTGATTGCAAATCAGAATAAAATGTGATGCAAGCACAGGCTATGAGAAATAAAACAAAGGGTTTATACCCTACTGCCAATCACACAGAGTACACAGCGTACCAACAAGGCACTGAAAATACTAGTATTTTTGTATTAATTCAAAGGACATCGTACAACATACAATCTTTGATTCTTCATGTATTTCCTCTCTCACTATAGGCTTCGGTGGTATTTTATCTCCCCTCCTGCTACTCTCTCTTTTATATATATATATATATATATATATATATATATATATATATTTATATATATATATATATATATATATATATATATATATATATATATATTTATTTATTTATTTATTTATTTATTTATTTATTTATTATTTGTTTACTTCCTCTAGAAGCTTCTTTTTTCTTTTCTCTATATTTCTATATTCTTCCCGAAACTTCTGTTATTTACCCTTTTTAAAAGTCAAACAGTTCCTTAAAAAAAATGTGTTTATAAGAATTTTGGAAAGTTCTCTTTTCCACTCATCAAAAAAGATAAAAGAAACTACCACGCCATACCTCCTTTTAAAGCTCCTATGTCATTCTCTTGGGGTAAGAAAAATTTTAGCATGAGCTCCTGCTCATGCCAAGGCTTGATATTCTTCAACTATGTGCCCAAACTTCGCCAATTCAACTAGTTTCATCCATGTTGCATCCTCTAATGGCCTGTTACTCCACTTAACCAAATATTCAAAATATTTTTTTTTCCTGGTCTTCCTGTACACTCTTTTATCTATTATGTCTTTGATTGTTTCCTCTTGTTGTTTAGGCATCTGCTGCTCCCAATGGACATTTTTAGCTTGCTCTATGTGGTCATCCTTTGTAGTGAAGTTTGGATAAGCATACAAATCCGCAACATTGAAGATTGGAGAAATCTCAATTCCATCGGGCAATTCTATCTCATAAGCATTATCTTCGAATTTCTTCAACACTCTACACGGCCCAATTTTCTGACTTCAGCTTATTATATTCCTCCTTCTGAAACCTTTCCTTCCTGAGGTAAGCATATACCACATCTTCAACCTGAAAACTGATTTCTCTTCTTTTCAAATATGCATGTTGTTTGTACTTTTTGGTACTTATTTGCAGCCTCTTTCTTACCTCGTTTTGCATCTCATGTATTGCCTCCACAAACTCCTCGGCATCAACACTCCTCTTATTCAAATTTGTTATATCCCTCAATTCACAAACTCCTATGGGGATATATCCATACATAATCTGAAAAAGTGTTTTTCTAGTGCTCCTACTGAATCATTGTATGCAAACTCAGTCTGTACTAATGCCAAATCCCACTGTTTCGGTTTGTCACTTGCAAGACACCTCAATAGATTTTACAAACTCCTATTGACAACCTCCGTTTGCCCATCCGTCTGAAGGTGATAAGCTAAACTAAAACTCAGCTTTGTTCCTTTTTTCTTCCAAAATGTTCTCTAAAAGTGACTTACAAATTTAGTATCTCTATCCGAAACAATGCTTAATGGCAACCCGTGCAATCTCACTACTTCTTTGAAGAATAAATCAGCTATATGTGTGGCATCATTACATTTGCTACAAGCCACAAAATGCACCATTTTGCTAAATCTATCAACAACAACAAAGATGGAGTCCATACCTTTCGTTGTCCTAGGCAATCTAAGCACAAAATCCATACTTATAGCTTCCCATGGCTTTTCCGAAATAGGCAATGGCTTGTACAACCCTGTATTTTAACTCCTTTTGCATGTTGGCATATCATGCATCCCTATAAATATCTCTTTACATCAGCTATCATCTTAGGCCAATAATAATCTTCACTCAGCTTGGCCAATGTTTTATCTATGCCAAAATGACCAGCAAGTCCTCTGCCATGCTTTTATTTCAATAAATTCTCCCTCATCAAACTCTGCGGTATACATAATTGCTTCCCTTTGAACAACAATCCTTCCTAGATAAAATAATCCAGCCATGGAATCCTATCCTCTGCTAGAGGATTCTCACATGCCTTACATGCCCTCATGAAATCCGGATCAGTCTTATACAAATCTTTGATTGCATCAAATCCAATCACTTCTAAGCTCATTTCAATCATCAAAATACTCCTACTCAATGCATTAGCTACCTTATTTGACTTTCTGCTCCTATGCTTCAACACAAAAGTGAAATTTTGCATGTACTCAACCCATTTTAAATGCATCTGATTCAACTTACCTTGGATGTTTATATATTGTAGCGCTTGATGATCTATGTATAAAATTAATTCTTTGGGCAACAAATAGTGCCTCAATTTCTTCAATGCTTGGATGATAGCATAAAACTCTTGATCATATACCAAATACTTCTGCTTGGCTTCATTTAATTTCTCACTGAAATAAGCTATAGGTTTGCCTTCTTGACTTAAAACACCTCCAATAGTTGTATCGCTTGCATCACAATCTACCTAAAATACTTTATTAAAATCTGGTAAAGCCAATATAGGTTGCTCCGTAATCCTTCTCTTCAAATGTTAGAAACTTCTTTCTGCTTCAACTGTCCAAACAAATTGTCTTCCTCCCTTAAAAGTTTTCGTAATAGGTGCACATACTCTGCTGAAATTTCTTATAAACTTCCTATAAAAACTAGTCAAACCATGAAAACTTCTAGCTTCGAATGTACTCCTCGGTGAAGGCCAATCTATAATCACTTTCACCTTTTCCGGATCTATTTTCAGTCCATCCTTCGATATCACAAAACCCAAATAAACCAGCTCCTCCTTCATGAAGCTACATTTTTCTAAATTTATAAATAATTTTTCTTGCCTTAGTTTATCTAACACCATCCTAACATGCTCCAAATGCTCCTCTTTAGTCTTGCTGAAAATCAAAATATCATCCAAATAGACAATTAAAAATTTATCGGTGAATGGCTTTAGGACCTCATTCATCATTCTCATAAACATGTTGGGCGCATTTGTCAATCCGAAAGGCATGACCAGCCACTCGTATAATCCGTCATTGGTCTTGAATGCGGTTTTCCATTCATCCCCCTCTAATTTTGATCTGATGATATCCATTCTTCAGATCAATCTTTGTAAAGTACCAAGTTCCACCCAAACAGTCCATAAGATCATCCATTCTAGGCAATGGGAACCTATACTTAATTGTTATTTTATTGATTGCCCTTGAATTTGTACACATTCTCCAATTGCCATCCTTCTTCGGTGCAAGTACGACTGGTACTGCACATGGACTCAAACCTCTATCTAGCAACTCTTGTACTTGTCTCCAAATTTCTTCATTTTCCTATGGTGTCAACCTGTATGCAACCTTGTTAGGTAGGCTTGAACCCAAAATTAGGTCCATATGATGGTTGATCTTCCTCATAGGTGACAATCCACTTGGAAAATCTTCTAACATAACATCCGCATACTTCAACAATTTTCTGATCTTTTCCGGATATTCTTCCTTCCTTTTCTCACCCTTTACATCTGTTGGTTTAGCTACCACAACCAAACACATCCCTTCATTTTCCTTTATCTGTAGAAATTTCTTTCATGTTATCAACATTACCCTGTGTTCCTATTCCACCTCTTCCTGATTATCTTGCAACGGCTTCAACTTAAATTTTGTTTCATCTTCCATATGGTGCATGTATTTTCTCTCCCATCATGGACAACATGCCTATCATACTGCCAAGGCCTTCCAAGAAACAAGTGGTAAGCATCCATAGGCATAATATCACATAAAACTTCAACATAATAATTACCAATCTTAAAACTCGCCAGACATTGTTCTTTGACTACCAATTGGTGCCCCTTTTGCAGCCACGCCACCATGTAGGGTGTAGGATGATGCATCATCTTCAATCCTAGCTTGGTCACCATCTCCTTAGACACAAGATTATCCGTATTTCCGTTGTCCACGATCACTTTGCAACATTTTCCCCCTACCTTGCATATAGTTCGGAATAAATTTCTCCTTTGTGAAGGCTCAACTTCCTTTTCTGTTGGTGGTTTCATTAAAATCTACCTCATGACTAATGATTCTCCGTGCTCCGGTGATGTACACTGCGACCTACCTTCATGCTTCTCCTTATATGCAATATGAGCCTTGCCCTCAGGTGCTCTTTGACTAGTTGTAGGTGCATTTTCAAGACACTCAAATGACCTATGCCCAACAAACCGATTGCATCTAAAATATTTTCCTCTAAAGCTTTCGCCTTGTCCTCTATTATAAGACCCTCTATTATAAGACTCTCTTCCTCTAGCTGAATATCCGCCTCTTGTACCGGTATCTTGATAATGTGCATGGTTGGTTCCTTCATCCCTTGCCTAAAATTTTTGATTGTTGTCTTCCTCTCTTGGTTGGGATCTCTGGTTGTCTCCTCCTTGAGCTCTTCCTCTCATTAATTGACCTCTTCCTCTAGAGCTACTCTACATTTTCCTCGCTAATTTCTCCTCCGCATTCAACGCATACTGGTATGCAATTTCTACAGACTTAATGTCCATTAAATTGATTTCATCCTGAATGTTATACTGCAATCCATCAATGCACCTAGCCACTTTTTTCTGTTATGAGTCATCATGACCAGCTCTTATGGATAATTTATAAAACTCCTCCGTGTAATCTTTAACACTCATCTCTTTTTGCCTCAAATTTTGTAGTTTACGGAATAGACCCACCTGGTAATCAGCAGGCATGAACTTGACTTTCATCATGGACACCATCTTATCCCAATTTTTAATTTTCTCCTTTCCTTTCCTTTGCCTCTCAGTCTGGACGCTATTCCACCACAACAACGCATGACCTTTTAGCCTTGAACTTGCATATTTTACCTTTTTATTATCTTCTATCGATTCCAAGTCAAAATACCTATCCATTTCGTTGATCCAGTCGATTACTTTATCAGGGTCAAGACTTCCTTCATAGCTAGGGACCTCAAGTCGGGGTTTACCTCCAGTTTAATAAACTTACGAATAATTTATCTTTTGGAGATAGAATAACATCATGGCATGATCAAAATACACTTAAAGCAGCAAATTTAAAAAAGCAAATTAAAAAGGATTACCTAGATAAGTTTAGTATACAAATTTAGGAAAAAAAAAATTAGTTGGAAGCGTTGTATGCTTTTACCTATGCACAAAATCACTCTTTCACACATCGAGATAATAGCCTATTCCCAAATAATATTAATTTCACAAACAAAAAAATTATATATTTTTTTTGTTTTAATGAATTATATGGAATTGAAACGGCACACTTGTATTTGATCATGACTAGATAGTAGTATGATAATAGTTTGACAATTATGCATGTATCACTTAGCAAGATATGAACCGGGGTTTCTTTTGAAGTTTGAGGAATTTAACCTTTTGAGCTAATGTCATTTGATAACAAAAACAATATAATTGTCTGATGTAAGTAAAAGTTTTTTATAGTTGATAGAAAATATTCATGACAAAGGCACAACATTTTTTTTTTCTATTGGTTATATGGGATTGAAACGGGTCCCACCTGTATTACATCATCACCACATAGTGGTATTACAACAAAGCTTGGATATTATACATGTTTGACTTGGCAAGATTTGAACCTTGATCTCCTCTTTAAATGTTGAGGAATCTAACTGGTTGAGCTAGCTAGTACCGCTTAATCAAGTCACAAAACATTATTAATGCTAAGTCTAAGTTGTAAACAATCCTTTTTGTTATTGCTTTCAACTAGCATCACCTTTGCACTAGGACATTTATTCATTTTTAAGTGGTGGCATGCATTTACTTTAAATAGGTAGTGTATTTTCTGTAAATCTCAATGCGGCTCATGAGTGACTAGCAATAACAACAGTAAACTGGAAGCCAAAAGCATTAAACAGTATTGCAAAAAAATTGATAGAGGATTAGCACTTCGATCAAGATGTTAATAAATACATGAGATTAAGAATGAACTAATTAGTGAATGTCTGGCTGAAACCTCATCTATTTACAAATACACACAATGAGTTTGATATATTATACTGGCCTCTTACAAGAGTTCGATTTATCCTATTGATGAACATATTATATCCAGTTATAATATAATAATATATGTTTTGCTAGGCTAAATAGATTTTTCTAACCATTGATGGGCCAATTTAATCCCATTGTGTAGCACCACATATAAAGACACATTTGAAGGTTCAAAAGATGTTAAACATGGTTATTCATAAAACAAATGGAACTGTTTGGTTCTCACAAATACCACAGTTGATAATTGATTTCTGATATCACATTTTCTTACATGAGAGAGATGTTGAACATGGTTATTCATAAGACAAATGGAACCGTTTGGTTCTCACAAATACCACAGTTGATAATCAATTTCTGATCACATTTTCTTACATGAGAGTTGTTTGCATTAACATCGTCCCAAAATTATATCCTGAATGTTTTGAGATACACCATTATGCTAGTCATCCAAGAATTGATTAGGCTCAGACAATCCAATTTGAAGATGGTCTAAAATAAAGCTATGAAGATCATATTATTATGAGGTCTAAAAACATGCAAAATCTTCTATCACTAGCATAGAAGCAAAAAAATGAAAATATCCATGAATCTTGAAATGATATAACTTTGCAGCGCAATAACATTAATAATGAGAGATGATTGTCAAGCATAAAGATGCTTATGCCATGAGCCAATTGAACCCACATATACACACCTTAAGTTTTGATATATTTTACTAAACCTCTTCCTAGAGTATAAGATTTATTATCCTATTGATGAGTTAACCATATTATATGCAATTATAATATAATACTATATGTTTTGTTAATATAATAATATAATAGCATACATTTTGTTTGGCCAAAAGGATTTTTCTAACCATCCATGGGTCAAATTAATTCTATTTGTAGCACCACATATAAAAATGTATTTGAAGTGTCAAAAGATGTTAAACATGGTGGTTCATAAGACAAATGGAACTGTTTGGTTCATAAGACAAATGGAACTGTTTGGTTCTCATAAATAGCACATAAGTGATAATCAGTTTGTGATATCACATTCATTGACATGAATATTGTGTTTTTTTAGTGTCTTTTTAACTTCTTAAAGACCAGATATGCATCAAAATCATTCCAAAATTATGGCAGAAAGGTTTTGTGATACACCACAATGGTAGTCATTGAAGAATTAATTAGGATCACACACAATCCAATTTGAAGATCTCCAATATGGAGTTACATGGTTTTTATTTTTATGAGACACCCAAACATGCAAAAGCTTTTTATTACTAGCATGGAAGCAAGAATGAAAAGATCAAAGAATCAACTTCACAGTGCAAAATAATGAAAAAGATGGTTGTTAAGTGTAGACACCCAAAATCCATACACATGGGCCGTTTGTAAACCTTAGTCACTAGGTCTGCAAACAATTAGATTCACCAAACAAATGATTAATTAAAATAAATTATTAAAAAAATCAAAATCAAAATATAAGAATTATAAAAATAAGCCAAAAAAAAAAACTAAAAAAAAAAAATTAAAATAAAAGAGAGAAAAATCAAGCCTCAATCAACATCTCTTAACTAACAATCAGTCCTCAATCAACATCTCTTAACTACCAATCAGTCCTCAATCAACATCTCCTAATAGGCAATCAAATATGCTCTTTTGCCAACCAAGGTAGATAACTAGCCATCAATATTCTCCAACTCATACAACTTGACACTTGGACCATAGCAAAAATTGTCAAACTATTATCATACTACTATCTAGTCATGATCAAATACAAGTGCGCCGTTTCAATCCCATATAATTCATTAAAACAAAAAAAATATATAATTTTTTTGTTTGTGAAATTAATATTATTTGGGAATAGGCTATTATCTCGATGTGTGAAAGAGTGATTTTGTGCATAGGTAAAAGCATACAACGCTTCCAACTAATTTTTTTTTTCCTATATTTGTATACTGAGCTTATCTAGGTAATCCTTTTTAATTTGCTTTTTTAAATTTACTGCTTTAAGTGTATTTTGATCATGCCATGATGTTATTCTATCTCCAAAAGATAAATTATTCATAAGTTTATTAAACTACTCAATCTCATTCCAAAATGTTTTACTCAGATGGCACTTTACTGGGGAAGGTGTGTCCTATTTCAGCAACATCCCCTATTCTTTGTCAATCTTTTGTTTGCATTTAAAACCAAGTTTCTAGTTTAGGATCACAACATTTAATGCCACATAATTTGATGCCATGGGGCTATAGATGGAACTGAAAATAACAGATCTCACATTCCACAGACATCTAAGTTCAGGCTTGTATACAGACTGGCATGTTGCTGAGGTCATTGACAAAAAGATTTGTACGTCCCATATATCAAGACTAAAAGGCTTGAATAATTATTCCAGGTCAAATCAATAAGCAAAGCTGCCCTAAAACCTAAATAAAGATTTCACCTCTACAACTTTTCATCCCATATACCCAACCTAGAAGGCTATCTCGGTAAAGCTCAAGGATCCAAAGTTAATAGTGACCAGACCATTCCAGAGATGCACATCAACAGCCATAGCTACCGTAAGTCCAGAGTTAATAAAGGCTCGCAACCATTTCAAAGTCTATCCTTGAATCTGAAACCAAGGCAGAAAATAACATACAATACGATGGAACTGGATCTAAAGATTAAAAAAATAAATAAATAATAGAACTTAATAAATTGAAACAACAATCGTCAACTGGCATGACCTTAAGTAGTTAAGAAACATGGGTTCCTAGCATTAATACCCAGGTTCAAATCTTGCCAAGCAATATATACATAATTGCCAGTTGTAATACTACTATGTGGTCTGTTTAAGTGGTAGCATGGTAACGTAGTCATGATGTGGTATAAAAATAAACAGAAATGATAATCAAATAGCATGAGCTCAAGTGGTTAAAAATGTGAGCTCTGCCCAAGGTTTAAATCTTGCTGCTAAGTGATATATGGATATTTGTCATTTATAATACACCACAATGTGATTTGTTGAGATACTGCAGTAATACAATCACGATGTTATATCAATGGGGCCCGTTGGAATTCCATATGACCAATTAAGACATTTAAAAAAGGGAACAATAGATACAGCTCAAATGGGCATAACGACCAATTAAGACATTTAAAAAAGGGAACAATAGATGCTCAAATGGGCATAACAGAAAACTCTTGGGTAGTCTAAATAGGAAATCCAAGGTTTGAATCTGGAAGAGGGTAGGATCTCTATACCAGCTTTAAATAAACATAATCTGGGATGAGGCCTGTGGTTTCAATCCCTTATTCACACTAAGTTATTGCCCATGGTGTTAAAGTTCAACTAATGATAATGCCCACCAGGTTCAATTGCTATAGGTGCCATGATAGTACAGTTTGCTGTAATATCCACCTTGGAGTTCATTGAAATAAAACTTAAAAGTAACACAGTCAAGATGTAACAACAGTGGGTCCCATTTCAATCCCATGTAACTAATTATTGAAACGATAGCCAACACTTGAATAAACTTAATTGCATTCTATTTCTAACATCTTAGAAAACACCAGGTCCATAGGTACAAAAAGTACTTGAATATGACTAGGTCCATAGTTCCATAGGTCTTAGAAAACACCAGGTCCATAGGTCCATAGTTTCAATCCCATATAACAAATTGAAGATGACCAGAGAGCACAACATAGTATCTATTCCAGCAATTGCTGGAAACCATGTGTTTCATAATGCCTACCTTCTATAATAGCACTGCACTTGGTGATGCTGACAAACTTCTGCAAATTAAACCAATTCTGGTACATCCAACCAGTATGCTCTCCAGACGCAAAGACATCTCAGTCAGGTATCAATTTGATTCTGACTTGACAATGCCATCCAATAACATAGTGATCCGTTTTTAGTCTTCTATCACAAAGCACACCCCATCACATGCACGGAAATTATGTGTAGTATGATCCACCTCCTGCAGCAATCAAATATTCAACATTTTGTTATCAACATTCATGTTAAATATAGATGAACAGAGTGAAATATCAGAATAAATTGTACTAAATGACATTCACAGGGACCGACTCCAAAAGAATACATAAATGAAGTCAAAATAAAATAGAAACCATTTGTGATTACCTACAAAGCAAAGTACATGTATAATCCAACTCACAGCATATGACTTTTCAGAATTCAGTCAATCATGAGAATATCTGGTATTTGTTCATTAACAGTTGACCAGAAAAAAAAGAACATCTCTACTAAAATTGTAATCTATTTTGCATATCAGAAATCGAAATTATAAAAATTCTTAGTTCAATTATTATTCAAAACACACATACTTTAAATAAGTTCAACTTGGGAAAGCAACCAATGGCAATCTGTTAATTGGCTTATGCTAACGGTTTTGTTTTTGGAAGAGGTGAAGATTCAACAAGTCCACCTTTATAGAGGATTTCCAACCACGTTCCATGGTTATAAATTCAAAAGGAATTGAAAAAATACAAGCCATCTTCATGCATTGAAAAAACTTCATAATTATGAAGCAGCCTTCATTCAAATGTGTATAGCTGTTATCATCGATGCTTTATGGAGCCCCGCCACAGCCAGGCTTCAACATAAGGCATCATCATATCTCCGTTCTTTTTCCAATCATCAGGCTTTTATAGAAACCACTTGGATGCCAGCTAAGACTAACTCTTCAAGGCAGATGTGCTTCGAATTATTTAACGACAGAAAAAGCACAGGTACAAAAGAGCTCATTTGGCTAAATTCAAAATATAAGGGAATAAGGAGAGACAGATTCTACATGTGTTTTTGCTGCATTCAAAATGTTATGATAAGAATCTGATTTATGTATAAAACTTCAAAGTTTTCAAATTTTATAAGATCCTCTGGGAACAGAGATCCAAGGAACAAACAAGATAAAATGGAATTAAATCACATTACAACTAACAATAACATAAATCAAATGGCATTAACTCAACCGGTTATATTCCTCAACTTTCAGGGAGACCCAAGTTCAAATATTGCCAAGCGATGCATGCAATTGCCAAACTGTTGTAATATCACTATATGGTCATGATGTACTATGGGTGGGGCCCGTTTCAAACCCATATAACCAATTGAAAAAAACTAACAATGACATGAAAGAAAAGGGCAAGCCATTGATAAACTCAAGATTTTTTTCCCTCCATTTGCATATGCGAGATTGTTTCCGTTGTGTGTATGTGCAATAATTTCCCCTCAGTACCAGAGTTTGTGATATTCCTTTATTTTGTGAGTGCTCATGTGATCCTTTTGACTTGTGCTGGCATGTGCACAATTCTTTTTCTCGTGTGTTTGTGGATATCTGTGAGCTTCTTTTGTTGTGTAAATGTGAAATTAAATTTTGTATTACTTAGGACTTTATGTTGCATATGCAGATAGGTAAGCATCCAGAAGACCAACAATGAACCATGACAATGAATTAAAGGAAACGACAGGCACATTAGTGTTGCTCAATTCAAGATTGTAGAAGTCCATTGGTGATTCCCTGAAAAGAGGGCCAGCATGCCAAGTTCCAACATTGAGTTTCACAAACTGGTAACCCTCAACTCGAAAGATTTGCACATCCTCTGGAGCAGGTGGAAAATAGTAATGCCCTGCTTTAGAACGAACTATTTTCTTCCCGTGAAAATACATCTGACGAACAGATTCATCAGAGTTGGAAGTGCAATCTCCATCTTGGACTGTATTCTGTGAGGCCTCTGATTTATTGATTCCTAGCTCAGTCCCTTCCACGATTGAAGGTCTTGCCACACCAATATACCATGTATGGCCACCTAGACTGCCAAGGCACTGTGTAACTTTGGCATGATGAGTTATGTTATTAAATTGTAGAACCCCGCCCTTCAACTGAATAATGTAAAACCTGCATGATACAGAACACAGAAAGATCAACATTTTTGACTATCTGAAATTTAAATTGTGAAATAAAAGCATATCAAACCAGGTATTATGATCTAACAATGAAAAAAGCATGCCCATGGCACATGCTCATGGGCCAACCATTATTTACACCACAACAAAATATGTTGTCCTACAAGCCCTTGGGTAAATCACATATAAAATTAATTTATAACATCTATTCTATTTGCTACAAACTATCTTGTTAATGCAAGAAGCCAAATGGTATCCATTGACTGCAGAGGTTCACACATGTTTTCAAATAAAATTCAGACCTACAGAATAAATTCCCACTAAAGAATGCAAAAAAACAAAGAAATATTTATGTACGAAATGGCATTAGTTCAAGTGGTTAAAAATATGGGCTTTCAATTGGGAGAACCAGGTTCAAATATTGTCAGGAGATATGTTATAATACCACTATGTGGTTGGTTTAAACACTATGGTAACATGGTATCTTGTCAGGAGATATGTTATAATACCACTATGTGGTTGGTTTAAACACTATGGTAACATGGTAATGATGTAATAAAGCAGGTAGGGTTTCAATCCCATAAAACCAAAGAAAGATTTATGCGACTCTCAAGAATTGCTCTTCAGACTGTCCGAAGTGGAGATACACTCAAGATCCCAAAAGAGGTAAACAAAAAATTTCAAACGAATGACCAAGGCTTTGAACAATATTTGTAAACAGCTCAAAAGTATCATTCAAAAATCTGCAAAATGGCATCCTCTAATGGATCTCAAAGAGCTAAAGATGATTAAATTACATAAATAAAGATGCATTCAAGCTGAAACATAGACCACCATCATTGACCACTGCCAGGGAAGTACTGTCAAAGGCAGAAACATCTTGGACGGGGTTATCACCATCCACGAGCTGATCCACTCTGCCTACAATGCTAACTCTGCTTCCTTCTTTCTGAAACTTGATATGAATAAGGCCTTTGACCGAGTGAATCGAGAATTTCTGTTCAAAATCCTCCTCAAATTTGGTTTCCATGAATCTTGGGTAAATCTGATTTCTAATTGTGTCTCTTCTTCTTGGTTCTCGGTCCTGGTGAATGGGTCCGTTGCCGGATATTTTCCTAGCACCAAGGGGCTAAGACAGGGGGACCCTCTTTCCCCCATCCTCTTTATCATCCTGGCGGAGAGTCTCAGCATAACCATTAAGAATGCTTGTCATAGAAACTTGATTTCTGGTATCAAGGCAGCCTCAGGTTTAAATCCCATCACCCACCAACAATTTGTGGATGACACCTTGCTGACAACTAAAGCTTCAATCTCCGAAGCCAAAAACATCAAGGGTATTCTCAATCTGTATGAGGAAGAAGCTGGGCAAAAGATCAACTACACCAAAAGTAAGCTTCATTTCATTAGCACCCCTGCTAGACGACAGGCCAAGATTGCGAGCATATTGGGGTGCTCCATTGCTGATTTTCCAACATCTTATCTAGGCCTACCCATGTTCAAGGGGAGGCCTCAACAAAAAATGTGGAACAATGTCACTGACAAGATTCATAAGAAGTTGGCAGGATGGAAGGGGGCCCTACTCTCCAGTGCAGGCAAAGCGACTTTGGTCAAGTCGGTCCTACATAGCATCCCCACCTACTTTTTGTCGGTGTTCAAAATCCCTGCTGTGGTAGGAGAAGCTATTGAAAAACTCCAAAAACAGTTCCTGTGGTCGGGTAATGCTAATCACAAGAAGTTTCACTTAGTAGCCTGGAACAAAGTCTGCTCTCCTAAAGACATGGGAGGTCTAGGATTGCGACGTATAACCATCACAAATCAAGCCCTCCTGGCTAAGCAGGCTTGGAAGGTGGTTACAAATGCTAAAACAGAGTGGGTGACCATTTTCAAAAGGAAATACCTGCAACAACACTCATTCCTTGAAACAGAGACCCCTCGCTATGGGTCCCACTTTTGGAAATCCATCAGCCACACTAAGCAGCTGGTGCAACAGGGATCTTGGTGGCAACTAGGAGATGGTAAGACCATCAATTTTTGGGAAGATGCGTGGGCCAAAAAAGAACCACTCATCAGTGATCCCAACTTAGCCCCCATTAAGCACCTCATCGATAGGAAGTATGGAGCTCATGTTGCCGATTTCATCACTTCTGACCAAGGATCCCGTAGTTGGAAAAAGGTTCAGTTTAGAATTAAGAATGATGTGATTAACAAAGGCCTCGCCACTCTCATGGACATCTTCAAAGCTAACTTCATACCCCAGACCCTGAAGGAGGATGAACGTTGTTGGAAGGGGTCAAGTGATGGGGAATTCACGGTCAAAACTGCTGCCCAGATGTTAGAAAACACTTTTATTGGCACCAAGAAAGATGACAGCCAGACTCTAGCCAAGAGTGTGTGGCTCAAGCTGTTGATCCCAAAAGTGGCACATTTTTGCTGGCTTGCTGCTCATAACAAAATTCTGACCACTGACAACTTGATTCGTAGAGGAATTATAGTCCCCAATAGGTGCTACCTCTGTACTAAAGCTTGGGAATCCACACAGCATCTCCTCCTGGACTGCCCCTTTGCCGATAATGTGTTATCCATATTGATCAACAAATTCCAGGTCTGCTGGACCCGGCCCAAGACTGTTGCTGAAATGTTCATTCAATAGCCAGGAATTTTCAAAAAATCTAGACTTCGATTCCTATGGAGTTCCATGCTTCACCATGCGGTCTGGCAAATTTGGTTGGAACGTAATAACCGCATATTCAAAGAGGATACCAAGAATCCAGAAGATGTTGTCAACAGAGCACTATCCCTAGCTATCGAAAACAGTAGTCTGATTCCATGCGAAGAGGTTCTCAACTATGGGTTGGAATCCCTTCTTTTTGCTTCCCTTAAGATTCCCACAGACTGTAGCAGAATCCAGAAGACTGGTAACTCCCGAACCCTGGCTAAATGGACCCCTCCCTAGCAGGGATGGCTCAAAGTCAACTTTGATGGTGCTTCAAAGGGAAATCCAGGGAGAGCTGGCGCAGGAGGTGTCATCAAAGACCACACAGGAAGCATAATCAAAGCATTCTCAGAAAATTTGGGGACCCAAACCAATAATTATGCAGAAGCTAGAACCCTATGGAGGAGCATCATGGAAGGTAGAACCTTTCCCAAGCCAATCATCTTTGAAGGCGACTCATCTGTGATTATTGGCCACATTACCAACAACAGCTCAGGGGGGAAGAACATTCAGAATATAATTCAGGAGTGCCAATTACTCCTCAACAACAACCCCCAAAGTCAGATCAACCATGTTCTTAGGGAAGCCAACAAAGTGGCTGACATTCTCGCTAACAAAGCTGTTAATCAGTCAAACTTGATCGTCTGGGAAGAAGATTTCCCTCAAGAAGTTATCTCCCAAGCGAATCAGGATGTGGAAAGCTGACTCTCTGTTAATCAGGATGACGCTGCTCGACAGAAAAAGAACAAGAAATCCCTGACGCTGCTCGACAGAAAAAGAACAAGAAATCCCAGTAACCTGAGAGGATGTCGGATAGACAGGTGGACTGTCTGGTGTATGTCCTTCAGCTGTATCTTTTTGTTTTGTGTCCCTTATCTTAAGGGTTGTCTTTCGAATATAAGATATGTTGTATGTGGTGGAATTGTATTTGGTAAGCTATTTTTTGGCTGTTGCCAGTGGAGGCCTCAGGTGTCTCATTTTGCTACTGATGTAATAGGGACGGGACCCTTCAACCCGTAAAGCAATAAAATATTTTTTACCTACCAAAAAAAGCTGAAACATAGAAACAAAGGATGTCCAAAACGAAACACGAATCATTGAATTTTGGAAGAATTATCCATTTACTATTTTCAAAAATTTCTCTTATATTTAGTTTGAACACAACTTTCAAACACCTGGAAAAACCAAGAAAGATACAGCCAAGGCCACTTTAACCATTTCTAAATTTAATCCTGTGGGTTAATAAAAGGTTGTTAATCTTTGAATTTTAGGAGTTATTTTAAATGCAGTTCATGGTACCACTTGTCTTGCTCACCTCATCCCTCTCGAGGAGGGCACAAATATTCCCCCCCACTAAAATGAATAATAAGGGAATATGGGAAAGAAAAATGAGGAACAGGGATGCTACAAAAAGAAAACTGTGGGAAAAGATACATTCATTTCTTATCAAGTCAAAGCAACAGCACATTTCAAGCGCATAAAATCTTGTCATATTAATTTCGAGTCAAAATTAACTATTTCACCAGAAGCACTAAAAGTAAGAGAGGAATGTGCATTCCCAAAAAAACCCATGTTGAAGGGTTAAGATCGCAAATACAACCAATGACAATCCTCCCACAACATTTAGCAAGCCAAAAAAAAAAAGTTCGAAGAGGATCTATTCCTGAATAAGAATAAGAGGTAATGCCTGGGAATTCCGGCTTGAAGGTGTAACTGGGCATCATGAGGACCAAATGCAGCTCCATCAGGGGAAGGTCCTATCAACTGCCCATATGCTTTGAAGTTTTCAGCCGTCGCGCTTACCGCCTTTGCCCTGATAATCTTCACGCTTTTTCGTCCCTCGATCTCCATTTATTTTAAACAACTCTCACTGTAACACATCTGCATATATATATATACACACACCCTACGTTTCATAAACCCTAAAAACATTGTAGGAAGGACGGCCATATGCTGTAAATCAAGTTGTAAATTTGTGCGTGGGTTTAGGTGGATTGGTAAGTTGGGGTGCTTACCGAGAGGAGACCTAGGTTCCAGTCCCACGGGCGTGCCCGATCCAACTCCTTTGCGTGTTTGGACGTGCCCATGCATCCGACGGTCCCCAATATGGTGTCCAACTCCTTTGCGTGTTTGGACGTGCCCATGCATCCGACGGTCCCCAATATGGTGGGTGTGTTTGAAAGCTTTACCCTCAGTAAAAATTTGTGACTGTAACAAATTCATCTATGTAATAAAAAAAAATTAATATTAATGGTCATATGATTTGAATAACTATGTTTCCATATTTGAAGGTCCCATAAACCATGTTTTAGGTCTCTCAAACTTAATTAAAATCTTTCATTCATGAGATGAGATGATGCTATAAGTTATGAACTCTTAAAAGGATAGAAGAGGAATAGATGTTAACTTACCATAAAATTTAATTATAGGAATGTTATTAATATTATTATTATTATTATTAATATTAATATTAAAAGAAATATCAGCGCAACGGTTTGAGCTTTGGTTCTTCTTCGGGAGGTCCAAGGTTCAAACCGTGGCGTGTGTGAGGGGGTGGGTGTGTGTCTCCCTGGTGGAGTTGTTGTAACGGGTTGGGGGATTCCTGTGGAGTTGTTGTAACAGGTTGGGGATTTCTGGTCAAAACCCCCATATCTTAATATTAAAAATAAATAAAATCCTAGTCAAAACCCCCATATCTTAAGATTAAAAATAAAAAAAATATGGTATATAATTTATTTTTTTATTGGATTTGAATTTTAAATATGTTATTGGAATTAAAAAATTAAAAATTAAAAGAAATATGGTATATAATTTATTTTTTATTGGATTTGAATTTTAAATATGTTATTTGAATTAAAAAATTAAAAATTAAAAGAAATATGGTATATAATTTATTTTTTATTGGATTTGAATTTTAAATATGTTAAAGTTTTAAAGTTTTATAGAGTTAAAGTAAATTTAAAAAAAAAAAAATAACTCATGTTTTAGAATAATTTTTTTAAAAAGTTATTTAATTTAGATAATTTTTGTGTTGTTTTGTATGGAATTTGAAGAGCTTTGAAATGAGTGGTTATATAAAGAATCCAAACAATATTGAGGAAGATACAACTATACGAAGACAATCAACCAGAACAAGGACAACGTTAGGGCAAATTTTTTTAGAAAAAACATCTTATCTTTTAGAAGCCATATCTTTGTAAAGGCATGTCCAATTGAGTCTACGGGTCTAG